>OW026360.1:119741610-120980639 GCA_932273835.1 Sarcophaga variegata | reverse complement strand
TATGGCGGGTCGTAACATTACGACCCGCTCTCACCAAAATATTTTTAAAAATCATTTCTTGATAAGAGGGAGGAAGACAGAAGGAAAATGAACACAAACAAAAAGCGTAACAATGTGTTGCTCTCATCGTACGTATTCACATGTGTATGTATTCTTGTGTTTTTTGATTTAGTTGTCGATCAGACTGTGACAAGAATACATGTGCTGCGGATGCATGTGGATGAAGAATATTTTGTGTTAAAAATGTTGGGCGTATTTTATTTTTTATTTTGTCCCATAGTATATTTTTTTTAAATGCTTTGGAATGCTCGTTTTTTTTTTTCTTTTAATAAAAAATGGTTTTTTATTCTTTTTATTTTTTTATTTATCTAAGAAGCATGGCCTAATTTTTAAGCCAAAGATGGATAGCTTTATGTTCTTTTAATAATAAAATCGATGTTTTATTTTGTTTTTATTTATCTAAAATTATTAAGCCAAAGATAGACAGAAATAGAGTATATTACTAACACTTTTCTATGGCTGTAAATAAATAAATTCTCTCAACTTATTTTCTCTCTCTCACTCACTAATCCATAACCATAGGCATGTGTTAACCTAGAGGAAAATTGTTAGTAATAATGTCAAGTCTACTTATTAACCCAATGATATGTATATGTGATCGGAAAATATAGAAAAATTGTACTGCACTAAAGCCCTAAAGACACCGAATTTAACTTGGCAAGTATTCTTCCAAAAATCGAAATCATTTCTCATTGATATTAGTGAATACTACTGTGATATTTCTTTGGGTGTATCATTGAAGTCTGAAAAAAGCGACATGAACCTTCTTCTTTAAAAACTGACAAGATTTTTACGCTCTTTTTAACGAACATTCTTGATGCTCGTGTCCTATGTGTGTAAAAATCCGAAGATGTTCTTCCCCTGAGGGACATTGGTGCCGACGTCTGTTTTTAACACCAGAAAAATAAATAAAAAAAGTGGTCAAACAACAAAAACGCATGATGAGAACAACGCATTGTTACGCTCTTGGTTTCTGTATCATTCCCTTCTATCTTTCCCCCCGCGTCATGAAATATTTTTGAAAAATATTCCAAAATATGTTAAAATGCACATTCTTTATACTTTATTTTCTTTGGTAATACTCTTACTCTTAATACTATGTTCAGACACGCACTTTTATTGAATCAATATTCGGTTTATTGATTACCAATATTTTAAGTGTTTAGACATAATAATATACGCAGTTCAGCTGCTTATTCAATTTTCATTTGACAGCTGGTAAACAAAACAGCTGGTTGTTTCAACAACATTGTTTTTGTTTTATTCGTTATTTTTTTTTTGTCGTTGTTGATATTTGAGTTGTCAAATATCAATAGAAAGTGTTCGGAAAATTGTAATATGCTCACTGAATGTACCTATGACTACGCTGTATTTCAAGTTTTAATCAATATTATAACAATTTATGAATTTATTGAGCAATAATTGACATTTTATATGAAATATTGAGATCAATAATGCCGTTTATTGCGATTTACTCAATATAAGTGCTTGTCTGAACATAGTATAATTTTGTTACGTTTTTCCCTTTTAAAAACGTTTAAAATATAAGCTCGTAGATTGCAAATAAAATAAAAATAAACTTGTTTTCAGTTTTAATTAAAATTCTGTATTATTTGCACAATTCTGTATGCCACTGTTCACAACTTGATGTAAACAACAACAATTGCCTTTTTTGTTATTCCTTTGTTTATAGCCTTTGCATAAACAGTGACAATCACTAAACAATTATTCGACAAATCTTTGTAACGGAGATCTTCAAACCAAGATTACTCTCTTCAAACGCACTGCGTCTTCGCACAAGCCTGACTGAACATCACTAAACTAAATGTATTTGAATAAACATTAGTTCGATAATGCCTTAATCTTTATTCGGAGCGTTTCTCCGATGCGAAACAAAACCAAATTTTAGCAAAGGAACCTAGAAGTTATCTTTTAATAGTTTAAATCATTACAACTTTTTCAAATATCATTATACAAGTTATTTATATATTCGTGATATTATTCCCCCTACAATACCAACATACATAACTTACGACGTAGTTGTAATTATGGCCAGACTCCATTGCGAATTATTCTAGGCTCTCCCTTATTTGAGCCGCTAGACATACCCTGGAATTGTGTTGAAAGCGCAGTAGTAGTATTCAACTTTTCTTTAAAGTTGTTGGGAATTTCGATTTTATATTTCCTCTTCAATTTTTGTATATTTTTAATATTTTATGAAAATTTTATTAAAAACTAGCTGTACCCTGCGCGTGTTGCTGAGCCACCAACTAAAATAAATTTGAAGGAAAGACATCAATTACACAAATGTCCAATTAATTTTGAATCATTTTATGGATTTTGTTTCCCGTTGTCCCGATAAATCAGACGAACGGGCCTGAGTAGTACCCATTCGATCAGTTTCGAATCTCACTTGTCGTTGTTCAAGTGATTCATGCGAACGGGTCTCAGCGGCTTGTACTCGAAGATTTTTCAGTCTCAGTGCTTCTTGAGGTGTAGGTCCACCAATTGCTTGTCGCTTTGGAGGCATGATTGCACGGGAGCGACGTGAAAAATGCGTTTAAATTTATTATAATCTCACAATGTACCGAAGCCAATTGAACCCAACAGCATTTTTAAAAGTTTTCCCAAATTAAAATGTTTCAAACTTGTGATTGACATTTTACGGGAATGAGTTATACTAAATGTTATTAAAATCATAAATGATGAATCCTAAAATGTCTGGTATTTATCCTATCAATGATCAAACGCATAGTTTACGATTCAATTCATTTTGAATAATTCTCAGTAGCGCTATCTATTGGAAATTAATCGAACTAACTTAGAAACCTCCGTCGACTTATGCGCAACAACTTTGCTAAAGATCATAAAATGATTAAATATACAGTTTACGATTTAATTGATTTTAAGTACTTTTCAGTGGCACCTCCTGTCGGATATTGGTCATACCAACTTAGAAACCTTCGTTGGCTCATGTGCAACAACTTTGCTAAAGATCATAACATGATTAAATATACAGTTTACGATTTAATTCATTTTTAGTAATTTTCAGTGGCGCCACCTGTCGGATATTGGTCGTACCATCTTCGAAACATTCGTCGGCTCATGTGCAACAACTTTGGTAAAGATCCTAACATGATCAAATGCATAGTTTACGATTTAATTGATTTTAAGTAATTTTCAGTGGCACCTCCTGTCGGAAATTGGTCATACCAACTTAGAAACCTTCGTTGGCTCATGCGCAACAACTTTGCTAAAGATCATAACATGATCGAATGCATAGTTTACGATTCTATTAATTACATACAAACAAACATTCATTTATATATATATATATATATATATATATATATATATAGATATATATATAGATATTCCATGATTTCTCCGCACTTTAATATTTCATTATAAAAAACGTATTAAATTTAACAAAATAGTCAATGGCAACACTCATTGCTAAAGCATAACACTCTTATAACGGTTTCACATCTCTTTTACAGCACGCGTATTAAAGAGAAGTAATTCGTATGCTCTCACACACACACACAAATGCCTTCGAGTAGAAAATGAACGCCAAAACACTTGTTTGCCTTTAAGAAGAACAAAAAACGTTATTAAGGAATTAAATGACAAAAAAAATATTTAAAAAACAAAAACAATAAAAGCATAAAAAGTAAAATAATAAATTAATTAATAAAGACTATACACACACACTTACACACACAGATACTTGTATGTTCATGTACATAATTAAAATAATTCGTTTTAATTAATTTAAACAATTAAATTTAATACTCTTTATAAATAAAAACAACAACAACGACAACAACGAAAAAGTAACTTAATCCCGGTAGATTTTTGACTTTTTTTTGTTTTCATATTCGTAGATGAGAGTGAAGTGAGAGAGAGAGACACAGAGAGCGTGCGAGCGAAAGACATCTCGTAATAGAATAGCACAAGGTTAACAGCAATGACATGCCATCATACAACAGTGTGTACAAAATAAGTAAAATTATGAAAAAAAATAAAACAAGGTAATCTCAATATTAGGTTCTGTTTTAGAGGTCCTTGCTTAGAATTTTTTCGTTTTTTTTTTTGTATTGTATTACAATTGGTAATTTAACTTAAAAAGCAATAACTTTTATTGTTATTATGTTTTATTAAGATTGATTGATTACAAGAACATTTCATTGAATGTATCGTCCAATGAAAGCTAAAACTTGTCGCATCTTTTTGGCGATTTGTGGCTTACAGTGAGAGCAGTTTGCATCGATCAAAACAAATGGTAGTCAGAATGAGCTAAAACATCTCATCCACTATTTTCCAAATACTTTTTGACCGACTACACAATATGTGGCCAATGGTTGGCATCATGGAACATTACAGTCTAATGCCTTATTGCAAAGTAAAGAGTGTTTTTTTTATAGAGGTATAGAACTTTAAGTTGCAATAAAACAACGATGGATTATTCGATTGACATGAATTTTATTTATCCGAAAGATAATCTTGTGGCATTACATTTTAAATATGATTTCTGGCATATGACCGCCACGGCTGGCGCGGATGTAGTCCAATCTGGACGTCCAATTTTCGATGACTTTTTCCAACATTTGTGGCCGTATATCGGCAATAATACGGCGAATGTTGTCTTCCAAATGGTCAAGCGTTTGTGGCTTTACCGCATAGACCCATGACTTTACATAGGCCCACAGAAAGTAGTCTAGTGGTGTTAAATCACAAGATCTTGGAGGCCAATTCACAGGTCCAAAACGTGAAATTATTAGGTCACCAAACGTGTCTTTCAATAAATCTCTTGTGGCACGAGCTGTGTGACATGTTGCGCCGTTTTGTTGAAACCACATCTCCTGGACATCATGGTTATTCAATTCAGGAATGAAAAAGTTTGTAATCATGGCTCTATACCGATCACCATTGAGTGTAACGTTCTGGCCACCATCGTTTTTGAAAAAGTACGGACCAATGATTCCACCAGCCCATAAAGCGCACGAAACAGTCAGTTTTTCTGGATGTAACGGTGTTTCCACATACACTTGAGGATTACCTTCACTCCAAATGCGGCAGTTTTGTTTGTTGCGCTTCATCGCTAAACAAAATTCGCTTATGAAAATCGGGAACAACGGTAATCTCGTTCTGGGCCCATTCGACGAATCTATGCCTTACTTGATGATCGTTTGGCTTCAAATCTTGCACGAGTTGGATTTTGTAAGCACGCAAACCAACATCCTTCCACAAAATCTTCCATAAAGTGGATGGACACAGATCCAATTCCTGTGCTCGATGGCGGATGGACTCATTCGGGTCTTCCTCAATGCTACGCTCTACAGCAGCAATAGCTTCTTCTGTACGCACCGTACAGCGTCTCTGGGGATGCGATTTATCAATAAGAGTAAACGTGATGCGAAAATGTTCCATGGTTAATCGAATTAACTGCTCTGATGGACGATACGATACGTTTTCCGGACAGAACCATTACTTTTCGAAATAAAATTGCACTATTTGCAAGCGTTGTTCAGGCATGAGTCTATTCATGATGAATTGCCAAACCAAACTGAGAATAAATCACTTGACAGCTGTTAAATCGGTCGCCATCTTGAAAAGTAATGCCAACTTAAAGTTCTATACCTCTATAACAAACACCCTTTAATTGCAAATTCCAGTCAATACTCTTTTCCAAAGAATGAATTTTTGTTTGTTTGAATATACCGTGATTGTCTAACCTGGTTTTAATAGCTCTTCACAGTTCTTCACACCCCTCTGACCCTACCAATTCCAGAACACAAGCTTGGCGCAGTGACTATTCTGCGTGGTCGTAGATTGTGCTCATTGCCCGTGCTTTACATATGATATTTTAAGCTTGAAGTTGTTACAATGTATCCAATTTTCGTTGCCAATGATAATTCAATGCAAAAACTTGTTTATTTTTAAAGCGATAAAACAGTATTTCAAACATAATGAAATGTCTTTCAACGTCTCTCGGCTTCTTGCCTTGCTTTCGAATGAATTTTGTTACTTTTAAAAACTTTGAAATAGCTGCTTGCATCATACCTTGTGGTAATGCAAGCTTTTCTTGCATCGCAAACGAATCGTGATCGAATAATTTTTCCAATTTATCACATGTCCATCACACTAGCAAACCACTCGAGACACTAAGATTTTGATAGAGTGTGCTCACCGTATAATACCACAAGCAAACGATGAAGTGCTTTTGTCTTTGCAAAAAAGTTGTTCAACAAATCTACCCGCAAATTGTTTTTTTTTTCTGGGGTTTTAAAGATTTTCCATCCTTAAAAAAGATGATGATGTGCCCAGTCAAAGCAAATTAAACAATATTGACTGATTTTGACCGCTCAAGAAAATAACATATAATCAAGTGTTGCCATCTAACTTAAATGTGTGGTTTTACTATCAAAAATATTCACCCTTATTCTGGTTGTCGTCGTCGTCGTCGTCGTTTTTGAGTCGACATCGTTTTATATCGTCGTCGACATTACGTCGACACTGTTTTTGGTATTCTGTAACAGTATTGTGTCGACGTCGACTGTTTATCGAAAATTGTAATAACACAAAACACACATCTCTAATATTTAAGTCAGCCGATTCATTTTATGGTTTATTTAGAAATAAAAAAAAGCTTTTTATCATTAGACCTGTCAAAATCAGCGATGTATTGATCCATGTCCAGGAATATGTGGCCGTTTTGCGCATTACAATGTTGTAAACCACAGTCCGTTCTGTATTTGTATTCAAGACTATACAGGAAATCCATTTGTTCAGTGCCACAGAATGAGTAAGTTTGATAGGATTACAATTGCTGTGAAAACTTAGCTATTAATACGGTCTTTAATGTCTGTAGTTGAACCTCAAAAGGATGTTGTTGCTTCGAATCCTTGTCAACCTCAACCGTGTGATCCGAATAGCATCTGTAAGGATATAGGGACAACACCTTCATGTACTTGCTTACCAGAGTATACAGGACAACCGCCTAATTGACGCCCTGAATGCGTTACAAACTCTGAATGTCCCTCGCAACAAACTTGTATTAATCAGAAATGTAAGGATCCATGCTCAGGACTTTGTGGCCAAAGTCGTGTTAATAGCCACACTCCAATGTGTTATTGTGAGTCTGGTTATACTGGTAATCCATTTGAGCTATGCTCTCCCATACAACAAAATCCACCTGAAGTTGTCGATCCTTGCAATCCATCGCCTTGTGGACCCTGTGCTCAATGCCACCTACAAAATGGCGTTGCATCTCGTCAATGTTTACCTGATTAATTTGGCAATCCTTATAAAGGTTGTCGACCGGAATGTTTGATTCCGACTGCCCGTCGAACAGGGAATGTGTTAATGAGATATGTAAAGACCTATGTCCTGGTACCTGTGGTAGAATGCCGAATATTTTGTTAGAAATCATTTGGCGACGTGTAACTGTATTTATGGATATCAAAGCGATCCATATCGCTATTGTGCGAAGGAAGAAAATCGTAAGACAATAAAAATTCACCACAAGAGTTCATTGTTTAATGCTTGTCGTTACCAAAAATTATGTCGACAAAATCAGAGTCGACACAACACAATATCGACTAAGTATTGACTTACAGAATACCAAATGTGTGTCGACAGTCATCGATAACTGTCAATAACGACAAACAGAATACCAATTTTAAATTGTCGACGCAAGTCGACGTCGTCTTGCGTCGACGACGACAACCGGAATAAGGGTGATTGTAATTTAAAGTTTTTATTCCTCTATAACAAAGAAAAAGTTTTTAAAATTTTCCTAAATGCGATAAATTTTTGAAAAGTTCATAAGATTTCCTAAATTTTGATATATCACTTGCCATATGTAGCATATTTATTTATTTATTTTTAATAAATTCCGCTTAATTTGCTTCACTGTGCAATGACATAAACCGTTACATCAATGGGTTTTTTTTTACTGTTGATGAGTACACTCTAAATGTGAGGGTTATTAAAACGATTTTTATTTTCGGTTATATTACACACACACATACAGCTATTTATTTATAAACGAAATATATGTACCATCTAAGCGAGCGCACGTACGAACGAACGAACGAACGAATATTAAGAAGAATCTCCAATATGTCTGCTGCTGGAACACACTACAGCAGTAATAATGTTGGGATGTTGATACTCTTAATATGTATGATTTTACTCTTTCTTTCTCTCTCTCTCGCTCTTCCTATTTCTTTCTATTCCTTTTCGGTGCATGTGTTTGGACGTGTGTGTGCTTGTGCTATACTGTGTTTTGTGTCTGGCTGCCGGCATGTGAACAAACACAAACAAAGCAAAACAAAAACCAAATATTTTTTCGTATTTTTCTTTTGAAAAATATTTGTGTGGCAGACACACAAATACTCATACACACAGAAACACATTTCAACATGTACTAAAATGCTTTTATTTATGTATTTATGCCTGTGTATATGTATGTACATAAATATGTATGTATGTGTATAGAAGAAAGCCGTAATATATAGCTTGTATCGTTGGTCTTATATCCGGTATACAGTTAAAGAAAAAAGTTTACATACAGCGTATTCTTTTGGAAAAATTCTGATGCTAGGGAATTTTTTTTGTAAATTTACTTGGATTGAGATTAAGTACATAATTTTGTGTCATTTAAATGAACGCATCTGGATTATTTGCATCATTCTATCGTTCTGAGACAGGTTTATTCTTGTATTTCGAGTGGTATCTTAGAAATAGCTTACCGTTTACAGGTTTTCAAATTCTGACTGAACGGTTGTAATGGCCAATTATGTATGTATGTATGTTATGTATTTATTTATATACGGTCTTTAACGTATTTCGCTAAAAAGTCTGTAGGCGGCAAATCTGAACCAGTCTTATGTTTATTTTCCCAGCAGCAAGCATGTTCTAATATCACGTCTATCGAAGACCATTAAGTCCTGGATACATAGTAACAGTACCCATTCTCCCAAAATATCTGCTCTGTCTTCCTACCACTGCTTTCGATAAGACCATAGAGGTAGGCCTTAGAAAGTAAATCTAATCGAGAGAGAATAACCGCCACTTTGTTCCTGGATATATCACTATGTCCCAGAATTCAGCAGAGACAGTTGTGGTCTGGCCCAAAGGCTTTTATGGTGTCCTTACAACCCCGAACCAATCGTGACAGATGGGTACGCCCTCAGAGCAGTCTGGCTGTGAAAAAAAACGCATTTTACACTCGAAAACACTGGGCTATGACCTCAACTGCCTATAAATTAGAAAAAATATTTTCTTTAAAGACCCAATAGTTATCATTTAAAATAAAATATAAAATAAAATAAATATAAAATATATATACATATATATATAATAAATATAAAATTAAAATAAAATAATGCTCCAGTCCGATATGCTTTTTTTTATTTTTTTCATTTATTTATTGTCTTCAAACTAATTTACATTGGGCCTCAGCGTCAAAGTGACAGTATTGAGGCAAGTTGGCAAAACAAGTTAATTAACTAAATTACAAATTAATTTCTTATAATAATTACAAATTAATTTCTTATAATATTAAAAAAATCAAAATATTATTTAATTGTTAATGTATGTATATTAAGAAATTTCAAGATAATTCAATGTTTAATGTTTTTTTAATTTTGTTTTAAATAACGAAATTCTCTGAATACTTTTTAAATCATTCGGTAATTTATTAAATTCAAAACCACCAATATATTAAATTTTTTGCTTTGTGATTTCTAATCTACACCTTGAGACACGTAAATTCGAGCTATTTCTTGTATTAAATGTATTTTAATTCCTGGGGAAAGTAATTGTATTGTGACCAATATTGTTTAGTGACAAAAATAAGTAGTTGAAATATATACATACCCCTTAGAGGTAAGATATTTTTCGCAACATCTTGGTATAAGGACAATGTTGAATACAGCAATGGCAAATTAAACACAACTTTCAATGCCTTACTCTGAATTCGTTGCAAGGATTGTAGTGCTACAGTGCTTTTACAGCCGTAAATCAGAGCTAAGTAATTTAGCTGGCTTTGAATCAACGCTTGATAGAGCATAATTTTTGTTTTGACGTTAAATTTGTTTTTGAATTTGTAAATAAAACCGATTACCTTATATATTTTCGATTTCAATGATTCAATGTGTAAAACCCACGAAAGATTGCACTGTAAATTGACCCCTAAATACCTTATTGACTGGCTTTCGAAAATTTCATCTCCATTAACAAAAATACTGAATTCTCCGTAATCTCTAGTCAATTGTGGGGCAGAACCTGAGAACTTTTGTTTTCCTTGAGTTTATAACTAATTTGTTAAGCCTTGCAAATTCAAAAATCAGAGCTGCATCTCTTTCCATATAGGCCTTGAGTGCAATTTCATGTTTATATGGATACAGTACGCAAATATCATCTGCATACATGTATATATTCCCATGGAGATCAAGATTGACAATGTCATTTACATATATAGTAAAAAATAGCGGACCCAGAACACTACCTTGCGGCACACCATGCTCCACAGTTCCAAGTGTACTTTTGCAGCCATTTAATTCAACATATTGTTTTCTATTACTCATTTTTTTTTCAATGTCTGAGCTCGGTATACCTGCGAAGCTGATAAGGCTTTGCAGAATGACGTTGAGCAATTCCTGTAGCTCCGTCAAGGTAGGAATGGACCTCTCCGAGCCTTTTGATACCGTGCGAGCTTTCAGACAAGGCGACCCCTTATCATGCGACCTCTTCAACTTCGTCATGGAGAGTGTTCTACGAAAGGCAGGAGTGCATCGCAGTGGCACTATTTTTCAAAAAAGTGTCCAGTTGCTTGCGTACGCTGACGACATTGACATCATAGGGCGTACGAAGCGAGATGTTACTGCTGCCTTTAGTGCTATTGAACGCGAGTCTACCAAGATGGGTTTGGCAGTAAATGAGGGCAAAACAAAGTATATGTTATCGACGAGTCGAGACGCGCGGCGTATTGATTTTCAGATTACGGCCGATAACTGTACTTTTGATACGGTCAAGGAATTCATCTATCTTGGCTCCGCCGTTACCACCAGAAATGATGTCAGTCTGGAGATCAAGCGCAGGATCACTCTTGCCAACAGGTGCTACTATGGTCTCAATAGGCAATTGAGTAGCAGAGACCTCTCTCGTACGACAAAACTAACACTCTACAAGACACTCATCCTACCCGTGCTTCTTTATGGCGCAGAGGCATGGACCCTATTAAGTACAGATGCAGCGGCCTTGAGAGTGTTCGAGAGAAAAGTACTGCGCCAGATCTTCGGTCCAGTGCGAGTTGGCGATGATTTCCGTATCCGATACAACAGTGAGCTGTATGAGCTCCTCAACGACATGGACGTTGTACAGCGTATTAATATCCAGCGGCTGCGCTGGCTCGGCCATGTCGTTCGAATGGAGGAGGATGCGCCGGCAAGACGGGTATTGGATGCGTGAATCTGCGGAAGTCGGCGAAGAGGACGACCTTGCATCCGTAGGAAGGACCAAATCGAGGAAGCCCTGTCATCGATTGGTGTGACCAACTGGCGTAGGCGCGCACGAAGCAGAGGCGCCTGGAAGGATGTGTTGCGGCAGGCCGAAATCCGATAAACGGGTTGTTATGGCCAATTAAGGAAGTAAGTAAGTAAGTAGTTTTAAAAAAGATTAAGTTCACTATCCCTTATCCCATAGTACTGAAGCTTCTGAATCAATATTTCGTGATCCACTAGATCAAATGCTTTCGAAAACTCATAGAAAATTCCTGCTACCCCTCTAAATCCTTCATCCAAACCGTTACAGATGTAATTCACAACATTCGTAACTGCGTTCTCTGTTCCACTACCCTTTCTAAAACCATACTGGCACTCATATATTAGTTTATTTTTTTCTATTAGTTTTTCGAAAATTTTATCAACAATTGATAGTAAAGAGATAGGCCTGTAATTTTCTTCAACATTAGCACCAGATTCCTGCCGAATTGGAATAATTTTTGAAATTTTTAAAATATCAGGGTACTCCGAAGTCTGTACCATACAATTAAATATATTAACTAATCGTGGCGATATTTCTCTATTGCATTCAAAGAGAGTTTTTGGGGATAAGTTGTCATGACCACAGCTCTGATTAATTTTGAGATCAGAAATAATCTGCGAAATTTCATCAACAGTTGAGCTTTTAAGACGAAATTAGTTTATATAATAACTAAGTGTCCTAAGACTATTAAATGTATCACAATGAAAACGAATCAGAACGTTGCTTTAAAACTTTGGGTACTTGCAAAAAATACTGGTTAAAAAGTTCACATTTTACAGAATCCTCTGATATCAAATCACCATTTAAATTTTTCAAACGTTTCATTTAAGAACCTCCAGCATTTTTTTGGATCATGTTGAATGCTAATTATATTATTATGGTAGTAGTTATTCATAGATTCATTATACGCTTTTTTTATGACTTTGCTAAGTCTCTTTAGTCTATTCTGCCTATCCATATTATTAGGTCTTCTGCGTCTTAGCTTCAACTGCTTATAGATAACCCAAGCCCCTGAACCTCCATCCATATTCAAGCCAACCATGAATATGAGTATAACATTTCGCACCACCGTACACCACCTCACCACAGCATTCTTTCCGGTATAAGAATCTGCAATCCAAGCAAAAACATCACCTTATGCTTTAAAAAAAATTTAAATAAGAGAGAATACGTGGATTTTTTTCTGTAACTGTATACAAATTATATATAAAAACATAAAAATTGTCTATTTACTATAGAACTTATTTAATAAATATGTATTTATGCCGGTATTTATAAAAACAAGCATTTTTTTCCTCTCTCTCTCTCTCCCTTTTCTTTATAACCTAAACAGAAACGTGGTAATATTTTATAATTTTTTTTTGCTTTTTTTTATACATTATTAATAAGTAAATAAAAAATATTTTTTAATATTAAAAAAAAAAATTAAAAGCAGACATGTTTTTATTATTATTTTTCAAAAATAATTTCCAAAAAAAAATTCTTAAAAATTTATTGAAATATTTTAACAATAACCACGCAATTAAACGATTTAAAACCAGCATATATTTGCTCATATAAAGGCATTCCATTTATACACACACGCACACACGCACATAACACACTGTTGTATTCTTTATAGTCATCATGCTCTCATTAAATATTTATTTTCTCTCATCATTTGTATATGAATTGAGTACCACCACTCGCATTAAATTGCTTCCATGCTTCTATTATTGTGTAGGCATATTGCAATTGTAATGTGTTGTTGTATTGTATAAATATAACTGTACTTGTAACACAGCATTTGTGTACATATATGCCTGTGTGTGTGTGGTGTATAGGGCTCCATAATGAGAATCTATGATTACTGTTATTGTAACCCACTTAACATATGAAAGAATTGCGTTTGTTTTCTTTTTGTTTTTGTTTTGTATACAAAAATATTATTCAAGATTATTCAAGTATTTTTATTGCTCTTATTCTCATTGTATTTTTGTTAAGGTTTATTTATTTATTAAAGCATATTTTTAGGCGCAGTTAAATACGTAATAAATAACTTAAGGAATAGATTATTAAGCTAAACTCAAGTAAATATTGGAAATTTTTTAAAAGTTCTTTAAAAAAATTAAAAAATCGACGTTAAGTTATCCATATATGAACCTGGAAATCGCCTGTCTTTCATCTGAAGTAACATTTATTTAGCGAAACGTTTGCTACCTACGAATTTGGATCAATTGACATTTGAAGTTCCGCTTAAAAATATTTAAGACTGACTATAGAAGTGGCTTTCCGAATATGGCCACTTTTGGATATTGATTAAGGCAATTCTGGTCATTATAATCGACCTACACAGTAAGGAATAGGCATTATGGTCACCATAATCAACCGACAAAGCAATGAACTGGCAAGATTGTAAAGAAAATCGAAAAGACTGGTATTCGCTGTAGTCTAGTAGCAAAGAAAATAAAGTATAAAGAATGTGCATTTTAACATTTTTTGGAATATTTTTCAAAAATATTTCATGACGCGGGCGGAAAGATAGAAGGGAAGGACACAGAAACCAAGAGCGGTAACAATGCGTTGTTCTCATCGTGCGTTTTTGTTGTTTGGCCACTTTTTATTTATTTTTCTGGTGTTAAAAACAGACGTCGGCACCAATGTCCCTCAGGGGAAGAACATCTTCGGCTTTTTACACACATAGGACATGAACATCAAGAATGTTCGTTTAAAAGAGCGTAAAAATCTTGTCAGCTTTTAAAGAAGAAGGTTCATGTCGCTTTTTTCAGACTTCAATTATACACCCAAAGAAATATCACAGTAGTATTCACTATCTATCAATGAGAAATGATTTCGATTTTTGGAAGAATACTTGCCAAGTTAAATACGGTGTCTTTAGGGATTTAGTGCAGTACAATTTTTCTATATTTTCCGCTCACATATACACATCATTGGGTTAATAAGTAGACTTGACATTATTACTAACAATTTTCCTCTAGGTTAACACATGCCTATGGTTATGGATTAGTGAGTGAGAGAGAGAAAATAAGTTGAGAGAATTTCTTTATTTACAGCCATATAAAAGTGTTAGTAATATACTCTATTTTTATTTTCATTTCATCAACATACATATGTAAAGCTGGCTATCTTTGGCTTAATAATTTTAGATAAATAAAAATAAAATAAAACATCGATTTTATTATTAAAAGAACATAAAGCTATCCATCTTTGGCTTAAAAAGTAGGCCATGTTTTTTAGATAAATAAAAATAAAAAGGATAAAAAAAAACATTTTTATTAAAAGAAAAAAAAACGAGCATTCCAAAGCATTTAAAAAATTATACTATGGGACAAAATAAAAAATAAAATACGCCCAGCTAATGGCATAGAACATTTTTAACACAAAATATTCTTCGAGTGTTATTCTGAAATAAAATGATAAAGCATCCGCAACACATGCGTTATTGTCGCAGTCTGATCGACAACTAAATCAAAAAACACAAAAATACATACACATGTACATACGTACGATGAGAGCAATACATTGTTACGCTGTTTATTTGTGTTCATTTTGCTTCTGTCTTCCTCCCTCTCATCAAGAAATGATTTTTAAAAAAATTTTGGTGAGAGCGGGTCGTAATGTTACGACCCGCCATAAGAAATTTTACTTCTACATGATGCGTATTCTTTATATCCACATTCTTTGCTAGTAGCTGGTGTGTTGGCTTATTAAATGCAAAGCTGGGGTGCAGACCCCAGCTTAAGCATCAACAAAACGAAATATTTTTTTGTCGTCTTCCTCTCAGCAGTTTTCTGGCAAAAAGTCTGTCAAAAATCTGAAAAATCTGTCTTTGGGAGTCGACATTAAGCTGTGGATCATTACATTCATGTACAGAATGAACACACACAAACACACACACAACATGGATGGTGTGAGAAGCTAGGTTCTAATCCTAACTAAAGCGTTGTAATGACCAGGCTTATTAGACGTAAAGCCAGGGTTCAAACCCCCGAGCCAGACATCAAAACAAAATACAAAAACTATTTCTTCGGCGACTTCCTCTCAGCAGATTTCTGGCAAAAACTCGAAGAGTAAATAAAACTGCCATGAAAAGTTTCTCAAAAATCTGTCGTTCGGAGACGACTTTAAACTGTAGGTCCCCCACTCATGTATAAAAATTAACACACACAACATAAGTGGTGTGAGAAACTAGGTCGTAATCCTGTCTGAAGGGTTGTAATGACCAATTATGTATGTATGTAAGTAAGCATGGATAACTTTACAATGCTACCTTATCTTTAAGTTGAAATCAGACTTTCTGACACCCAGTGTGCTGTGAAGTAAGGCTGCTTAAGTTTTTATAAAATAGACTCGCAATAAACAAATTTAACTTTTAAAGGAATCTTGTAAAGCCTACAATGTATTCGTCTCTCTCTCCCTCTCTCTCTGTATTTTGGGGTAAAATTTAACAAATTTTATGGTTTTATTAGGTGCTTTTGTTAGCACTGGTCACTCTATTGTCTAGTTAAGCACATTTTAAATGGAATTCTGTTTTATTTCCGTTTGAGCACATAAAAACCTTTAAAAAAATTTAAATTCCTTAACTGTAAGGCTATTTAAGAAAGAGAAAAAAATCTCTTCTTTTTTTTGTATTTAAATGGAGAATTTCCTTTGGCGGATATGATTTCATATTGATATTTTCCTTTTTGGTTTATCTAAACACTGCTACTCAAACCAAAGTTAGTTTTATTTTTTGTTTTTTTTTTTGCTTTTTTTTTTGTTCAAACGATTATGGGCGCGTTTAACTATTTGTGTGGAGTCTCGATAGCTTGGCCTTAATTTTTTTATTATTTATTGGGCTGAACTTTATTGAAAGCTGTGTGCTGCCACTCATTCTCTCTCTCTCTTTTGTAGTAAAGGGTGTTTTTTATAGAGGCCGACCGATTTAACAGCTGTCAAGTGATTTATTCTCAGTTTAGTTTGGCAATTCATCATGAATAGACTCACGCCTGAACAACGCTTGCAAAAAGTGCAATTTTATTTCGAAAATAATGGTTCTGTGCGGAAAGCGTATCGCGCACTACGTCCATTTTACAACGTCGACAAAATCGTCCATCAGAGCAGTTAATTCGATTAACCATGGAACGTTTTCGTACCACGTTTACTCTTATTGATAACTCGCATCCCCCAGAGACGCTGTACGGTGCGTACAGAAGAAGCTATTGCTGCTGTAGAGCGTAGCATTGAGGAAGACCCGAATGAGTCCATCCGCCATCGAGCACAGGAATTGGATCTGTGTCCATCCACTTTATGGAAGATTTTGCGGAAGGATCTTGGTTTGTGTGCTTACCAAATCCAACTCGTGCAAGATTTGAAGCCAAACGATCATCAAGTAAGGCGTAGATTTGTCGAATGGGCCCAAAACGAGATTACCGTTGTTCCCGATTTTCATAAGCGAATTTTGTTTAGCGATGAAGCGCACTTCTGGTTGAATGGCTGCGTCAACAAACAAAACTGCCGCATTTGGAGTGAAGGTAATCCTCAAGTGTATGTGGAAACACCGTTACATCCAGAAAAACTGACTGTTTGGTGCGCTTTATGGGCTGGTGGAATCATTGGTCCGTACTTCTTCAAAAACGATGGTGGCCAGAACGTTACAGTCAATGGTGATCGGTATAGAGCCATGATTACTAACTTTTTCATTCCTGAATTGAATAACCATGATGTCCAGGAGGTGTGGTTTCAACAAGACGGCGCAACATGTCACACAGCTCGTGCCACAATAGATTTATTGAACAACACGTTTGGTGACCGCCTAATTTCACGTTTTGGACCTGTGAATTGGCCTCCAAGATCTTGTGATTTAACACCGCTAGACTACTTTCTGTAAGGCTATGTAAAGTCATTGGTCTATGCGGTAAAGCCACAAACGCTTGACCATTTGGAAGACAACATTCGCCGTATTATTGCCGATATACGGCCACAAATGTTGGAAAAAGTCATCGAAAATTGGACGTCCAGATTGGACTACATCCGCGCCAGCCGTGGCGGTCATATGCCAGAAATCATATTTAAAATGTAATGCCACAAGATTATCTTTCGGATAAATAAAATTCATGTCAATCGAATAATCCATCGTTGTTTTATTGCAAATTAAAGTTCTATACCTCTATAAAAAACACCCTTTACTTTAATGGCAATTCATTAGTGAAATATTTTTGTTTTTTGTTGGTTTTGTTTTTGGCCTTTTATTGACCTTCATTCGTTAAATGATAGTTTCTGTTGCTTTGTAAAAGAAAATGCCAGAGTTTAATGAAAATATTTAATTTTTAGGGAGTGTCATCGTACTTAAAAAGAAAAAAATCTTCTTAAACTGGTAAGTGAGAGATTTATTAAAGCTTATCAGAAGAAATTTAATACAAGCGGACTGTTTCACCAAAGCCATTGAGGACTTCTATCAAGAAAAGGAAAACAGTGAGTGTAATAGTTAAGTTTACATTAAAAATATCCTAGTCAAGGCAAGAAGAAACTCTTTTAAGATACAGTAGATTGCATAAATTGCTTGAAAAGAATTTCTTTAGATTTCTTTGTAATATTGCCAGTTGCTTACACAATAAGGGGATTCGGACGATCTTAATCTTTCCGTAATACTCAAAACGTGTCTTCTCTTAACTGTTTTTAAGCTTTCTTTGGTAATCAAACTACCCAAACCCTTCATTAAATAAATGACGCTTCAGATGGAAGATATTGTTACGAAAATGGAAACGGTGTACCATCGTTTAACATTAAAACGATAATCAAAAGCCACACAAACACATACAACGAACTTGTTACCAATAAATCAACAACATTAGTATGAAAGAAAAGGGGATAGACAAGTAAGCGAACGCAACATCAAGCAATGAGAACAAAATACACAAACAACAACGAAGTCGCGATAGAACCCTCGAGAAAACGAAAACGCGAACCTTTATCAGACTGTTTGTGTGGGCATATAAAAAGGCAAGACAAATCAGACAAGGAGTAGTAGGAAATCAGTCAGTCTGGTGTGAAGACAGATCTAACGAACAAGTGTTGTTGCTTACGCAAAGGATGTGAGCAGAGAAGAATAACGAACAAGCAAATTATTGTATACAGTGGCACACAAAGATAGTGCGAACAGTAAAGGATTTAATTGAAACTAAACATCGATTTATTTTCATTTTGTTTGCAATCAACGAACTCATATTTTAAACGTTTTTAAAAAGGTAAAAACGTAACAATATTTATTAGTTAATTTACTTTGCCAGTTTTATAATCACTTGTTTGCCTTTTTAAAACGTATTCATATGTTTAAATTTTCCAATTTTCTTGCAATTAAACATTGAAGCCTATTATGTTAACATAAACCTTTGGAAATATTTAAAAAATTCATAAAAATTCCAGTTTAAAATATGATTTTTTCTAAGGCCTCTAGCAATACTAATTCAAATGAAAATACACATGAAACTATCAAACAAAACCCTTTAGAAGATACATCCCTCACGCCTTTTCTCTTTCCCTTAAAATAAAGTTTAAATGTTTGAGTGCATGTTCATGAGACCAAAAGTCAAGTCAGACTAGAGACAACATGTTCGATTATGTTACAATGAACACATTTAATAACAACAACACACAATAACAAATATAACAACAATAGACTATTCAAAATAGACTCTAGAAATAACGAAGAGATATATGTATAACGGGCGACAGAAAGAGTGAGCGAGAGAAGAGCATCAACAGAGAAAAATATAACAGAGTTTGAAAAGCTTTACTTCTATAACACATAACAAAAACGAGTCAATGAATGTATCACACACACTCACACACTCACATACTTATACTCAAACAGTGTTAATGTTTTATGCAAAAACGATTACAACAAAGCGAAGAGCAAGGAAGGCAAAGCGAATGAGCATTACAAATCCGAGTGAGTGTATAAATGTTAGGGTAAAGCATAAACCATAAATTGTATGTCATACTAGAGATGGTTGGTTGATAACCTAACAATACTTTTGTGTTTTAACATATGATGTAGTTGTTGTTATTGCTTGATTTACTAACATACACATGCAAGACACATTACGGCAATCATTATGTAAAGCATAACAAGCAGTTTGCTTGCTTAAAGATAAGGCCTGTTATTCAAGTCATTACAATATAGTTTAACCTTCTTGCTCTCTCTCGCTCTCTCTCTTTCTTTCTCGCTATCATAACAACAGCCTAAATATATGCTGTAGCAATTATACCCCAAAACCAGATAATTAAGCGTAAGTCAGCAATGATTTTAAGTCTTACAAGGGTCAAGTTAGAAATTAAAAAACGAAAATCCTTTACCAAATATGGCTTATAAGGAATTTAATTGAAAATTGAAATTTATAGGCAATTAATTAAAGACCATCATAATTAGCAAGAGTAATAATGAATGTAAACGAGCAAACAAAATGGTTAATTCTGTTTAAAAACTAGGCGTTTTGTTAGTTAGTATTGCTAGGCTTTTTTGAATTATTTTGGATTAGAAGAGAATCGATTGTCCTTTTCCAATGAATCCCATGATCGTTCATCGCATCATCACATAGGTCAATGCCCTTTTTGGAAGGCACTGTGATAGACTTTTCTAGGAGCTGAGGATCTAAGGAGATTAACTTCGCGACTCTTGTCATCAAGAGCCAGAAGTGTGTGGCTTCTCATTTCCAGTCATCTTTGACTGAACAATGCACTTTATTTTAAAGGAAAAATTAGTTTTTATAGGAGCAGTCTGATTTCCGGCCTAAGTGGGACATTAATCTTGAAGAGAGTTACATTACCAGATATGGCAGATACGGTCCTAGATATAACAGTTTAAACAACATCAATTGAAAGTACATAGTACCAAAGAAAATAAAGTATATAGAATGTGCATTTTAACATATTGTGGAATATTTTTCAAAAATATTTCATGACGAGGGGGGAAAGATAGAAGGGAAGGTTACAGAAACCAAGAGCGTAACAATGCGTTGTCCTCATCGTGCGTTTTTGTTGTTTGACCACTTTTTATTTATTTTTCTAGTGTTAAAAACAGACGTCGGCACCAATGTCCCTCAGGGGAAGAACATCTTCGGCTTTTTACACACATAGGACACGAACATCAAGAATGTTCGTTAAAAAGAGCGTACAAGTCTTGTCAGTTTTTAAAGAAGAAGGTTCATGTCGCTTTTTTCAGACTTCAATTGTACACCCAAAGAAATATCACAGTAGTATTCACTAATATCAATGAGAATGACTTCCATTTTTGGAAGAATACTTGCCAAGTTAAATACGGTGTCTTAGTGTCTTAATGCAGTACAATTTTTCTATATTTTCCGATCACATATACATATCATTGGGTTAATAGGTAGACTTGACATTATTACTAACAATTTTCCTCTAGGTTAACACATGCCTATGGTTATGGATTAGTGAGTGAGAGAGAGAAAATAAGTTGAGAGAATTTCTTTTATTTACAGCCATAGAAAAGTGTTAGTAATATACTCTATTTTTATTTTCATTTCATCAACATACATATGTAAAGCTGTCTATCATTGGCTTAATAATTTTGGATAAATAAAAATAAAATAAAACAGCGATTTTATTATTAAAAGAACATAAAGCTATCCATCTTTGGCTTAAAAATTAGGCCATGTTTTTTAGATAAATAAAAAGAATAAAAAACCATTTTTTATTAAAAGAAAAAAAACGAGTATTCCAAAGCATTTAAAAAATATGTGCTATGGGACAAAATAAAATACGCCCAGCTAATGACATTTTTAACACAAAATATTCTTCGAGTGTTATTCTGAAATAAAATGATAAAGCATCCGCAGCACATGTATTCTTGTCGCAGTCTGATCGACAACTAAATCAAAAAACACAAAAATACATACACATGTACATACGTACGATGAGAGCAACACATTGTTACGCTCTTTCTTTGTGTTAATTTTCCTTCTGTCTTCCTCTCCCCTCACCAAGAAATGATTTTTAAAAATGATTTTGGTGAGAGCGGGTCGTGATGTTACGATCCGCCATAAGAAATTTTACTTCTACATAATGCGTATTCTTTATATCCATATTCTTTGATAGTACTCTATTGATTACAACACTACTGTCCTTTAATATCAATTTTCTTTATAACATCGTATCGGTAACACCTACCTATACTACCGATTGTTTGTGACTCAAACAACCAACATAGGTTATCATTATTGAACTAACTAATCTAAATAAAACCCCATTATATGTGCCAATATGTTAAACTAAAACTTCAAATCTTTATGGTTTTATAAAACAATAAAAAAAAGTAAAATTTTTGTTCCAGCAAAAACAATTTATTTCGTAAACTTTTGCGATTTATTTAAAGTTACTAAATTTCATTTTCATGCAATTATTTTTAATAGTTCAAAATTATTTTTAGCCAACAAAGACAACAACAACAATAAACAATAATTGTAAATGAAATACATGTGCAATTGTTAATAGTGCCTTTGTGCGCCTAAATGTATGCTACTATATTAACAAACATTACATCATGCAACGTAGCGATTCATGTTCAGAAATGACACAAGTAAACAATAACCACAGAACTAAAAAAAAAACAAAAAAAAACAATGAAAAACAAAAAACAAATAGATAAAGAGAAAGAGCAAGAGAAAGAAAAATAAACAACAAAAAGTTCTCCAACAACCGCAAATATGTACGAGAAAAAAGCGAACCTTAAATAGAGAAAGACACACGTTTTGAAAAAAAAACACACACACACACACACACACACAAATATTATATGTGAATTGATTGCTACACTATACACCTAAATCTATGATTGTTTATATGTAAACATATATGCATATGTACATACATGTAAAGGGTGTTTTTTATAGAGGTATAGAACTTTAAGTTGGCATTACTTTTCAAGATGGCGACCGATTTAACAGCTGTCAAGTGATTTATTCTCAGTTTGGTTTGGCAATTCATCATGAATAGACTCACGCCTGAATAACGCTTGCAAATAGTGCAATTTTATTTCGAAAATAATGGTTCTGTGCGGAAAACGTATCGCGCACTACGTCCATTTTATCGTCGACAAAATCGTGCATTAGAGCAGTTAATTCGATTAACCATGGAACGTTTTCGCACCACGTTTACTCTTATTGATAACTCGCATCCCCAGAGACGCTGTACGGTGCGTACAGAAGAAGCTATTGCTGCTGTAGAGCGTAGCATTGAGGAAGACCCGAATGAGTCCATCCGCCATCGAGCACAGGAATTGGATCTGTGTCCATCCACTTTATGGAAGATTTTGCGGAAGGATCTTGGTTTGCGTGCTTACAAAATCCAACTCGTACAAGATTTGAAGCCAAACGATCATCAAGTAAGGCGTAGATTCGTCGAATGGGCCCAAAACGAGATTACCGTTGTTCCCGATTTTCATAAGCGAATTTTGTTTAGCAATGAAGCGCACTTCTGGTTGAATGGCTACGTCAACAAACAAAACTGCCGCATTTGGAGTGAAGGTAATCCTCAAGTGTATGTGGAAACACCGTTACATCCAGAAAAACTGACTGTTTGGTGCGCTTTATGGGCTGGTGGAATCATTGGTCCGTACTTTTTCAAAAACGATGGTGGCCAGAACGTTACAGTCAATGGTGATCGGTATAGAGCCATGATTACAAACTTTTTCATTCCTGAATTGAATAACCATGATGTCCAGGAGATGTGGTTTCAACAAGACGGACGCAACATGTCACACAGCTCGTGCCACAAGAGATTTATTGAAAGACACGTTTGGTGACCGCCTAATTTCACGTTTTGGACCTGTGAATTGGCCTGCAAGATCTTGTGATTTAACACCGCTAGACTACTTTCTGTGGGGCTATGTAAAGTCATTGGTCTATGCGGTAAAGCCACGACACGCTTGACCATTTGGAAGACAACATTCGCCGTATTATTGCCGATATACGGCCACAAATGTTGGAAAAAGTCATCGAAAATTGGACGTCCATATTGGACTACATCCGCGCCAGTCGTGGCGGTCATATGCCAGAAATCATATTTAAAATGTAATGCCACAAGATTATCTTTCGGATGAATAAAATTCATGTCAATCGAATAATCCATCGTTGTTTTATTGCAACTTAAAGTTCTATACCTCTATAAAAAACACCCTTTACAATTACTAACACAATCACATGTTAAAGGGTTATAAATATTCATTTGAGTGTTAAGGTATGCAACACTTAAATGGGTAAGGTCTCTTGCTGTCTCTCTCTCTCTCCCTCTCTCTCTCTGTGATTTTAAAACGTGTTTTAGGTCTCAGTATGATAGGCATGGATATAAATGTATGTGTATGCCTGCATGTACATACATATGTGTATACAACTGTCTGTAATCTGTCATTCATGTAACCTTAAACTACTATACACTCCTTTACCTGTAAACCAACAAAATTTTAAAGTTTTTTTTTTGTTTTTTTTTTTCTTTTTTTGCTTCAGGCGCATATGAAATATTTACCAACACATGTTTAAACATTTATTTGCGGCAGTGTTTGCGTGCGGTGATATGGTGTCTGTAGTTAGAATCTAACAAAATAGCAAAAATGAAAAGAGAATCTCTGAAAAACAATTTTTTTACCGGAAAAAATCGGCATCGTTTTGTGAAAAGAAAAATGGTTTTCTCAATATGGCACAGTGGGCTATAAATTATTATATAATATGTAACAGTAAATTGTTGCGAAGACAAAATAAACACGAAATATAAAAATGAAAAGAATAACAATAACAAATCAACATCAAGATTCTAGAACTTGATAAAACGAAGATAAATTAAGTATTAATAGAGCAAAATGTAAATAGCTTTAGTGAAAATGATAAAACAAAAGAAAATAATGAAAATAACAAATCAGCAATAAGTTTCTAGAAGTTGTCAGAGAGCAAATAAATACGAAACACAAATAGTACGAAAGCTACCGTTGCACTATGTGGCATTTACACTGAAAAGCTGGCCAAAAAGGCAAAAATGAATTTAAAGAAATTTAATTGAGAATGCAGTTCGATAGACAACAAAATTCTGCATTATATAGTGAATTTTCACGACTTTAAGTTGAGATTTGTAGATTTGAGACGATGTCAAAGTCAGGAATTAAATGCGTTTTTGGTGTTTTTTTGAAATTTTAATAGGTTTATATGATATTTTTTTGTGGCTAAACGAATAGAGGTTTTATTTTGATTTTTTTTCTATTTGAAAGATATGAGCAACTGCTACTTTTAGTTTTTTTTTTTTATATATATCTCATATATTAAGGTTAAAATTATTCGTTCAAAATTTAAAAATAATAAAAATTTCACATTTTTTACCCTTCCTAAAAAAAAGATAAGGATTTTAAAGGTGAAAGTAGCTTTTAGTGGTTTAATGTTATATACCACAAGAAAATATGAACTCTCTACATTCAGGAACAAAAAGAAAAGTTTGCGCAAATTTGCGCAATTATTTTTTGCGATTTTTTGAAAAATTTACTTTTTTTTTTGAAATATTAAAAAAATTAAACGCAGTGTAATAAAGCCATATGGCGTACGAATTATGCGCGGAAATTCAGTAGAAGCGATACCAATCGAGATGTCCTGAATAGGTTACTTTTAAGCAGTGACCCTTTTCATAAGCTGCAGTACACAAAAATCGCGAAGGAATAGAAAAGCATGTTCATCAGATATTACTAAATTACTCCTTCCTGACATTGATGATGAAAATGATAACGATTTTAACGATTGTAGTTAGTTTCACTTTTTAAGTATTTTTAAGTTAAGTATTAAATAATGTAAAATAAATATTATAAATAAATATTCATTATCATAGAAGTTTAAAAACTTAATTACATATGTATGTTATCGACTATTACAACAATATGAGATGTATGTTTGATTTTCTTAATGGATCGTATGTGGTACCTAGGGGCACTTATGATCCGATCATTATAAAATGTGATCATAAATGATTCACATTCATATTAAACATGTTCATGTCGAATTTCATCGAGGCAATAACATTTTTAAGCCAATTATATTTGCTAAACATATTTTCTTAAGGGGCCCTCTTTTGGACCAAGGGGCAATTATGGTCCGACCATAACAAAATTTGGTAATATGATTTAGATTTACAAAATACACGTTCATACCGAATTTCATCACGATATCGATGTTTTTAAGCCATTTATAAGCGCAAACGTGAATTTCTAAAGGGGACTTTATATGGGGACTAGGGTCAAATGTGATCCGATTTTCACCAAACTTTACACCATGATTTCTTAGTACACAGAACTGATCCATGCTAAATTTTATCATGATTGTTGCATAATTACCATAATTATGTGTAAATAAGTGCAATTTCGAGGGGAATTTGTATGGGGGCTAGGCGAAATCACGGACC
Source organism: Sarcophaga variegata (assembly GCA_932273835.1). NCBI lineage: Eukaryota > Metazoa > Arthropoda > Insecta > Diptera > Sarcophagidae > Sarcophaga > Sarcophaga variegata. The sequence continues at coordinate 120,954,590 of OW026360.1, read as the reverse complement.
GATTGCAACCAAAATCAGTTGGGTTCATCCTTGGGCCTAATTATCACTAACACTATCAACAAATACCAGCCATTAACTCATAAAACACTTCTTTTAATTTTGGCCCGGTTTTCAGGCAAAATGCCACATAGTGCGTTGCCAGTTACTTTAATATCTTTCATCTGAAGTGTTCCTTCTTGAGTAAAGGGAATGCCATTTATGCATAAATCGAATGGATCGTTTTATAATCGAAAACCGCGTAAAAATATTTCAAAATGCCTGCAAAAGTGGTCCCTTACTGAGCATTACGGCATTGGCCATAAACTATTAACGACTCCGTATATACCCCTAATATCTGTCGTCCGGAGTCGACTTTAAACTGTAGGTCCCGCCACTCATGTATAAAATAAACACACACAACACAAGTGGTGTGAGAAACTAGATCGTAATCCTAACTGAAGGGTTGTAATGACCACTTATGTATGTATGTATATAGCCCTATCGGATACCAGGGCAATGAGATTTTAATGCTAAAATTTTATTAATTTGGGATCCAGTTTTTCTCCACGTCACAGTGCAAAATTTTATTGTTTTGCAGCATAATGGGGACTTTCCTGCGGGAGCAAGTAACCGCAAGGTGGCATAATGCCTAGTCATTGCCTTCTCAGTTCAGTTACGTTGTTACTTGCACTAGCATCAGTCTCCTTTTTCGTGTAAAGAGGCCTGTTATACATCATTACACCGATAGTTTCATAAGGTTCCGTCTTTGGATTGTAACAAGTGTTGTATAACAGTGTACTTACACAGAAGACAACCATTGTGGAATACAATACACTATTTTCGCTTTGCCTGCTGTATTATTACTGCGTAATAATCACCGTAGTCTAGTAGGTAGTGTGTTGGCTTATTAGACGTAAAGCCAGGGTTCGAGCCCCAGGCCAGACATCAAAACAAAATACAAAAAAGTATTTCTTCGGCGACTTCCTCTCAACAGATTTCTGGCAAAAATTCTGAGAGTAAAGAAAATTGCCATGAAAAGTTTCTCAAAAATCTGTCGTTCGGAGTCGACTTTAAGCTGTAGGTCCCACCACTCATGTATAAAATTAACACACACAACATAAGTGGTGTGAGAAACTAGGTCGTAATCCTGACTGAAGGGTTGTAATGACCAATTATGTATGTAATAATCTCAAAGGCCTCTTTAATCACATTTAGAATTTTACTTCTTCGTTTTTGTATTGATATTTTGCCATATTTTATCCCACTGTACCTAGATATTTCCGAATCTAATACATTCTGAGTTTTTCTATTTAATTTCTCATTTTTGTAAAGGTCTCGAGACAATAAAAAGAGAAATTAAATCTTTTTCTATTTTGGAAGAAACAAAATATCAATTTTTTTCTATTTTTTTAAATTTAAACCTTAAAATATGCAGTAAAAAATTATTTTGCAAACAAAGCCTTAATATAGGCAACAAATAATAGAAAAAAAGGGGCATTAAACTACTGCATGAATGAATATTCAAAGAAAATAAATGTTTTTTTTTTTCTTATTTTATTTTTTTTTTTTTTTTTGAAGAGGATAAATGAAATCCTTTTAGAAACTAAAACTATGGTTTACAACTCGACAAATTCAGAATGACATTGTCATGTCATGCTCTGTAAAGTGATTTTATTTCTCCCCTTTTTATTTTGATTCATTCTTACTGATTTCCTATTTGCTCTGGTTTTGATTGAAAGATATCCTTCTGTAATGCCATTTATTTTCATGGTCATTGATTTTTTTTCTCTGGCATTTTCTTATTGATTTCATTTGTCACCCTTTAGAACATTTATTCTTCGCCTTTCCCCTTTCGTTTTTCTACTTCAAATGTGTTCACTTTATTTTTATTTATTGGCCACTATTAACTTTATTTATTTATTTTTTTTGTTTCATTTCATTAAAACTTTGTTGTCCTCATGTCAATCTTATTGTCATTTTATTTAGCAAGTTTTTCTAAAGTGTTTTTTTCTTGTTTCTTCTCTTTTATGGCTTATGATTTAATAAGCAAAACTACCCAAATTGGTAAAAATTACTTTTTGCAATCTTAAATATGCTATTCAGCTGGCTAAAAAACTAATTCAGCTAAAGAAAAAATATTTTTTAACTTTTTAAACAAGCAATTCTTATAATTTATATTAAACTTATACGCATTTGAAGCATAAAAATGTTATTCAGCTAGCTAAAGAGCTTATTCAGAAAAAAAAATAATTATTTTTCAATTTTTTTTAATTTTTCCGAACTAAAAGTTTAACAATATTGTGTTTAAACTTGATAGTCTTAGGTAGAGCTAGCAATTCCCTGATTCCTATTAAATTTATACTTATTTCCCACATAAAAATGTTATTCAGCTGGCTAAAAAGTCAATTCAGCTGAAGAAAATTTCTTTAAACTTAGAAATATAAGACAAATCTCAATCTCTTTGTCAATAAAATTTAATTTATACTTATTTCCCATATAAAAATGTTATTCAGCTGGCTAAAAAGTCAATTCAGCTGAAGAAAATTTCTTTAAACTTAGAAATATAAGACAAATCTCAATATCTTAGTCAATAAAATTTAATTTATACTTATTTCCCACATAAAAATGTTATTCAGCTGGCTAAAAAGTCAATTCAGCTGAAGAAAATTTCTTTAAACTTAGAAATATAAGACAGATCTCAATCTCTTTGTCAATAAAATTTAATTTATACTTATTTCCCACATAAAAATGTTATTCAGCTGGCTAAAAAGTCAATTCAGCTGAAGAAAATTTCTTTAAACTTAGAAATATAAGACAAATCTCAATCTCTTTGTCAATAAAATTTAATTTATACTTATTTCCCACATAAAAATGTTATTCAGCTGGCTAAAAAGTCAATTCAGCTGAAAAAAATTTCTTTAAACTTGGAAATATAAGACAAATCTCAATCTCTTTGTCAATAAAATTTAATTTATATTTATTTCCCACATAAAAATGTTATTCAGCTGGCTAAAAAGTCAATTCAGCTGAAGAAAATTTCTTTAAATTTAGAAATATAAGACAAATCTCAATCTCTTAGTCAATAAAATTGAATTCAGCTAAAGGAAGAATTATACAGAAAAGAATTGTCTAACATTAAACAGTACAATAGAAAAATCATATTGTAAAATAGTATACAACAAGTATATCTAAAAAGCAATTAATTCCAAGAAAAGAACAACAAAATTATTAAATGATATTTAAAATGTTGTATTTTATAAAAATTTTTAAGAAGAACTTAATTCAGCTAAAAAATTATAATTAAAAAATTTTTAAAATGTTCTAAAAAAGATTAGAACAAATGTTTTTTACTTGTTTAATGACTTTAAAACTAATTCAGCTAAGAAAAATTGTTATTCAGCTAAGAAAATTTAATTAAGTTTAACATTCTTTTAAAATTATTGTTAAAAAGCAAGCAAATTTTGAAGAGTTTAGAAATTTTTTATAAATTTAAAATCAATTCAGCTAGGCAAACATTACATTCAGCTAGGCAAACATTACATTCAGCTAGGCAAACATTACATTCAGCTATTTTTTTGTCGAATTTAAAAAAAAATCAATAACAATCACTTCTTTTCTTGCCATTACTGTTAAAACATTCCATTTATTTTGATTACCTTTTTCATTATTACTATTAAACATAAACATATAACGGTTCATAGAACATAAACAAACATCTGTGTATGAGAGTATAAGTGAAACAGATTATTGCATAGCATTAATATATACGTATGTATGTATGTGTAAATAATACAATAATGCCATTACATGTTGTCCAATACGCACAAAGTGTGAAATCAACAGAAACAATGATTCAATATTAAACAGAAATGAGAAATAGAGAAAGAGAAAGAGAGCCATGATGTCACTGCACACTCTTACTCATATGTATACGTGTTACATATTTAATATAAATAGTTGAAAAGCATTATAAATATTGTAAACATTGTTGTGCTATTGCCGTGAACAGGGTAAAGGAATAGTGTAAGAAAAAGTATGGTGAATAATAATAATGTTAGTAAGCTCACGTACAATTTGTATATTTATGTTATCGGTCACACACACATTTGCATGCATAGACAAGCCCTTCTTGTACATGAGAACTCGTTTTATTTCGTGGGCAGAGAGAGAGAGAGAGAAAAAGTGAGACCAAATATTTTTTTATGTTATTTGTTAGAGATTTTTATTTATTTACACTTTGTAAAGGGTGTTTTTTTATAGAGGTATAGAACTTTAAGTTGCAATAAAACAACGATGGATTATTCGATTGACATGAATTTTATTTATCCGAAAGATAATCTTGTGGCATTACATTTTAAATATGATTTCTGGCCTATGACTGCCACGGCTGGCGCGGATGTAGTCCAATCTGGACGTCCAATTTTCGATGACTTTTTCCAACATTTGTGCCCGTATATCGGCAATAATACGGCGAATGTTGTCTTCCAAATGGTCAAGCGTTTGTGGCTTTACCGCATAGACCAATGACTTTACATAGCCCCACAGAAAGTAGTCTAGCGGTGTTAAATCACAAGATTTTGGAGGCCAATTCACAGGTCCAAAACGTGAAATTAGGCGGTCACCAAACGTGTCTTTCAATAAATCCATTGTGGCACGAGCTGTGTGACATGTTGCGCCGTCTTGTTGAAACCACATCTCCTGGACATCATGGTTATTCAATTCAAGAATGAAAAAGTTAGTAATCATGGCTCTATACCGATCACCATTGACTGTAACGTTCTGGCCACCATCGTTTTTGAAAAAGTACGGACCAATGTTTCCACCAGCCCATAAAGCGCACCAAACAGTCAGTTTTTCTGGATGTAACGGTGTTTCCACATACACTTGAGGATTACCTTCACTCCAAATGCGGCAGTTTTGTTTGTTGACGTAGCCATTCAACCAGAAGTGCGCTTCATCGCTAAACAAAATTCGCTTATTAAGATCGGGAACATCGGTAATCTCGTTTTGGGCCCATTCGACGAATCTACGCCTTACTTGATGATCGTTTGGCTTCAATTCTTGCACGAGTTGGATTTGGTAAGCACGCAAACCAAGATCCTTCCGCAAAATCTTCCATAAAGTGGATGGACACAGATCCAATTCCTGTGCTCGATGGCGGATGGACTCATTCGGGTCTTCCTCAATGCTACGCTCTACAGCAGCAATAGCTTCTTCTGTACGCACCGTACAGCGTCTCTGGGGATGCGAGTTATCAATAAGAGTAAACGTGGTGCGAAAACGTTCCATGGTTAATCGAATTAACTGCTCTGATGGACGATTTTGTCGACGTTGTAAAATGGACGTAGTGCGCGATACGTTTTCCGCACAGAACCATTATTTTCGAAATAAAATTGCACTATTTTCAAGCGTTGTTCAGGCGTGAGTCTATTCATGATGAATTGCCAAACCAAACTGAGGATAAATCACTTGACAGCTGTTATATCGGTCGCCATCTTGAAAAGTAATGCCAACTTAAAGTTCTATACCTCTATAAAAAACACCCTTAGTAGCAAGTTAAAGAGTAAAAGAAATAGAGTCACATTACTGGCATTGATGCAATAACGGTCAGTAAGTGCTGCCATTTTTTATGTTCTCTTTTCGTCTACACATACATACATATGTATGTTGTTAGGTTTGTTTTCCTATTTTATTGAAAGTTATTTGCCGAAAATTGTCCTCAAATATATTTTTATTATATTGGCCTGTATCGTAAGTGTGTGCAGATAGTTATTGTTTCTTAACATAATTTTATAAAGAACACATGCATATTTTGCCAGAAATCAAAGGAATAAGAGACTCAAGTCAATATGTCGAAAAAAAATTTAAGTTATGAAGTGGTATATTTGAATTTAAATTAGAAGAGCGTTCTTTTCTTTAAGCAATAACTTGTCCAATTGTTAATTTTAAAATGCTTCAAAGTATGGGGGACATAGTTTCTCGGAGAATGCTAAGAAAAAATTCCATTCAGCTAAGTATTTTCAATTAATATTGAATATTTTAAGAGACAAAAACATCAGCTAAGAAAAATTTTGGTACAATGGGTCAACTGGACCTCCGAGTACTGTACTTGTTTCAACTGCCAAGTACACATCCTCTAACCTAAGGAAAATCAATAAAAATCTTTTAAAATTGAATATTTTAAAACAATTAGTGTTAAAAATGTTGTTCAGCTAAGGAATTATAACAACACATTGAAAATAGAATCGTTAGGAACTACTTTAATCAAAATTTTTTAAATTTTGAAGTTTAAAATTCAATTCAGCTGAGAAAAATTCTTATTCAGCTGTGCATTTTAATTTTGTAGTGAATATTTTTGGGAAAGAAACAAATTCAGCTAAGCAAATATTGAATTCAGCTAAGAAAAATTAATAAAAATCGTTTAGAATTATATGAACCTAATTCAGCTAGGAAAAATTCTTATTCAGCTATGCATTTTAAGTTTGTAGTGAATATTTTTGGGAAAGAAACAAATTCAGCTAAGCAAATATTCAATTCAGCTAAGAAAAATTAATAAAAATCATTTATAATTATATGTCCTTTGACAAATATTGTTAGGGACCTAATTCAGCTAAGAAAAATTCTTATTCAGCTATGCGTTTTAAGTTTGTAGTAAATATGTTTGAAAAGAAGTAAATTCAGCTAAGCAAATATTCAATTCAGCTAAGTTAAATTAATAAAAATCGTTTATAATTATATGTCCTTTGATAAATATTGTTAGGGACCTAATTCAGCTAGGAAAAATTCTTATTCAGCTATGCATTTAAAGTTTGTAGTCAATATTTTTGGGAAAGAAACAAATTTAGCTAAGCAAATATTCAATTCAGCTAAGAAAAATTAATAAAAATCATTTAGAATTCTATGTCCTTTGACAAATATTGTTAGGGACCTAATTCAGCTAGGAAAAATTATTATTCAGCTATGCATTTTAAGTTTGTAGTGAATATTTTTGGGAAAGAAACAAATTCAGCTAAGCAAATATTCAATTCAGCTCAGAAAAATGAATAAAAATCATTTAGAATTATATGTCCTTTGACAAATGTTGCTAGGAACATAATTCAGCTAGGAAAAATTCTTATTCAGCTATGCGTTTTAAGTTTGTAGTGAATATTTTTGAGAAGGAAGCAAATTCAGCTAAGTTAATTATCAATTTAGCTAAGAAAAATTGATTGAAATCGTTTAGAATTAACTATTTTTTAGCATGATAACTAAAAAATGAAACAAAAACTTTAGGAAACATTTAAAATCTAATTCAGCTTCAAAAAAATTTTATTTAGGTATGGTATTTTAAAACTATACTTTCAAGGAAAACCTTATTCAGCTAAGAATTTCAATTCAACTAGGAAATAAAATTATTTTTTAAATTTCTTCTTAAATTTTCTTTTGTTTTATTTTTCAGTAATTTTTTTACGTTTTAATTTTCATTTCATTTTCTTGGATACATATTTTTATGTGCGATCATAAATATTTATTTTTATTGGCAGGTGTCAAATATATTCAGGTTACAGCTTTTCACTAACGTCAATTTATACAAAAAAAAAATTGTTAAAGAAATATTTTCTGTGTGTTTTAGTTTAGAAGTACTACTTGGTGTTCGCTTAGTAAACCAGTAGGCCTTAAAGAAATACGCATTTATTTTTCCTATAACGGTTTTGCCCTAAACTACATACCAAACGAAAAAAATAAAACGAAATTTTATGTTCTTGGCAATTCCCTAAGGAAAATTTATATTCTGTGTCATTTTCGCTTCTCTTTCTTTTCCCTTTTGCTTTCCAAAATATATATGAAAATATGTTTGTTTGTTTGTGATGCTTAAAGTTGCCTTGAGAAAATTCAGAAATTGTTGTTTTCCTTTTAAGAACACAGGGAAAACCAAATCAGCACAAGGAAAACAAAAAAATATTCGATTAAAAAGACACCATTTCAACGGAAGTTACTTTAAAAGTGAAAAAGTATGCTACGAAAAATACACTCTAAATCCAAAGATAAATATTCAAGTAAACTCACCAATACCTATACATTTACCACCATACATTCTCGTTCAGTCATATGAGTTGAAAGTGACAAAATAATAAAATCCCGTTAGTATGTGTATGTGTTGTTATGCTGGGTTAGAAAACAACGGCAAGCTGAGAAAGAGCTTAACAGATAAATATGAGTGTGACTGTGTGTGTGTGTGTTATATATCACATTACTTTTGGGGGGGTGGGGGGTGAGGGGGTTATAGTTTTGTCTCTGTATTTTTTGTTGGTGTAAAACACCAAAAATAGCCATCGAAGACAGAAGGCAACGAGAGAAATTGAAATGGTTTTTAACCTTAAAATATGCTAAATGTGTGACTCTTGAACACATTTGAATTGCAAATTTCCTACACACATACACAAGAATTGAGATGTTTTTGTAAAATAGCCTTTTTACTGAACTGTAAAGAACAATATATTTCGTATTTAGCAAAAGATTTAAATCTTAATCAGCAAAAATTTTAAATATTCAACTAAACCGTATTAAGCTAACTAATTCATATCAATAACTAAAAATTCTAGCTTACAAAACCTATTCAACTCTTAAAATAACTAATTCAGCTAAGAGAATACGCCATAGACAGCTTATGATCTCTTATTAAATAAAAGAAATATACGAAATTAAATAGAATCGTAATTGAAACTAAAATTCGGCTCACAACATCCAAACAAAAAGAAATCCTAACTCTTAAAACAATGTAAAAACTTAATTCAGCTAAAGAAAAATCATATTCAGCTAACTATTTCATGTCAATAACTAAAAATTCTAGCTTACAAAACCTATTCAGCTAAGAAAACTATTAATTCAGCTAAGAAAATATGCCAAACACCTCATGATCACTCATTAAATAAAACAAAAATAAATAATTACATTAAAATTATAATTAATAAAATCTATCTAAGCAAAATTAAGTATAAACTCTTAAAATGAAATCTTATGAGTAGAAATTTAGAATTTGTTGCCTATAAAACCTATTCAGCTGGCATAATCATCAATTCAGCTAAGAAAATATAAAAAAATCTCATAATCTTTAAATGTATAAAGGAAAAATAGAAATATTAATAAAATTTTAATTCATAGAGTGCTTAAAACCTAATTCAGCTAAACAAAAATTCGTAAGAAAATTAAGTATGGTCACTTGAAATAAAATTTCATTAGTGGAAACTTAATTCAGCTACGAAAAAACTTATTCAGCTAATTATTTTGAATTAATATGGAAAATAAAACTCATAAAACAAATATTCAGCACATATATATACATATATATATAATTCAGCTGGCAAAATCATAAAATAGACTTAGAAATGTAATTCGCTAATATTATATCTTAATTCTGTAGGCATTCTAAATCTCATTCAGCTAAGAATTACTTGCTAATATTATACAAACTATCTTAAAATAAAATTTCATTAATGAAAACTTCATTCAGCTAAGAAAAAATCTTATTCAGCTAATTATTTTGAGTTAATATGAAAAATAAAACTCATAAAACAAATATTCACCACATATATATACATACCTATATATAATTCAGCTGGCAAAATCATAAAATAAACTTAGAAATGTAATTCGCTGATATTATATCTTAATTCTGTAGGCATTCTAACTCTCATTCAGCTTAGAATTACTTGCTAATATTATACAAACTATATTAAAATAAAATTTTATTTGTGAAAACTTCATTCAGCCAAGAAAAAATCTTATTCAGCTAATTTCTTCAACTTACTACTAAATACTAAACGCTTAAAAAGCAATCAAACTGCATTTCAGGCATGCAAAATTGTCATTTAATGCCTATCGGCTTCAGTTCGTGATGCACCCAATTTCCTAGCTTTTGAATGACTTCCACAACCGTTAAATGCCTTGAAATAGCTGCAAGAGACAAGCAAACCACTCGATATGCTGTGTCTTTGATAAAGCGTGCTCACCGTGTAATTCCACAAGCACACGATGACAAATTGTGGAGCAACAAAACCAAATTAACTTCCAGTCCATATTCGTTGCACCTGATAGATAGTAATGTCAGCGTATATTCCTATTTGAAAGCCATCACTCACTCTTTAAATTCTTTTGAAATATTTGCTTACATCAACCTAAAAGTATGCACTAAATTCGTATATTTTATTTCATGTTATTTATTAAATGAACTTAAAACTGTTTGCATAATAAATCCCTTAAGTTTAAATTACTTAACAATCCCTTTTTTTACCAGTTAAATGGACATTTAAAATAATTTTCCTAACTTGAGGAATATAATATATTCCACTCCCCTCTCTCTAGTTCTACTTTCAAAGCCTTAAAGTAGGCAACAATTTTAAGATCAACAACAATAGACAAAATAACTAAAAATGAAAATAAAAATAAATATTCACAATCTATTATTGCATTTTGACACGTTATACTACAATACAGTTATTGTAAGCATACCAACACACACACACACACACACACACGCACCGGATTCAACATTAACGAAAATGGTGTCATCACACCATAACCACCATCACCACTACCACCACAACACTATGGCTGGTCGGTTCACATTGGTATTATATTTAAAGTGTTACGTGTATTAGCACGTGCGTATGTATGTCTGTCTGTATTTGTATATACAAGCGTACATGAAAAAGACATCATGTTAATGCCAAAATAACCGTTTAAATTAAGGGAGTGTTTTCAGTAGTGGGTCGTGTTAAACAATTTCTTTAGTTTTCCACCTGTAACTCCTCTACTACTACGACTGCTATTGAGGACTGCACACGAAAAAATTTGAGCGCATAAAAGTGATTGCCTGTCAATATGATCGCTCAAACGAATACAAACTAATGACAAAGTTAACACATGTTTACTTAGACAGATGATTAATGCCCAAATTTTTTAGTGCTCTCTCCATACTTTGCTTAGATTTATAGAGTGATACAGGTTTTGTGTTTTGTTGTTGTCAAGGTGTGTATTATAGTTTAACCATTATTACAGGTCCAACAATAATACACACAAAATAGTCGCTATAACCACAAGCCATTCATTAAAACACATGGAAATAAAATTGAAATAGAAATATATGTATATATACGAGGGTAATCTCAAAATGAACTAAGTGGCGCCACTTGTTTAAAATTTTCTCTTTTGCTGCTGAATGTTCAGAATAATGTTTAACAGCCATTGCCATCATAACTCCTTAAAATACGATTCAACAATTGGCTTTCCTATAAAGATGATGTTATATATCTTTTCAGGAACGCTTTAGTATGCCTGTGAGGTGTGTACAACTTTGTTTTAGAGTGTATCGAACACTTTTTCAAAGACAATAAACTTTAAATACAGAGCAGACCGTCATTGCATGGATTATATATAAATTTCCTTGGCTCTTATCAAAAAAAAACAGGGGCCTCTACTCGGTATGTTGAAATTATATTTGCCCAATGCCAGTCTCTTTAATGCATTCCATAACTTGCCTTCTTTATCAGCTTCCTAATGGCGTCTCCATGTGTGGCTTTTTATTATTTTTATTGGCACATGGATGTGCTAGAGCACTATCTCAATCTGTGTACGGTATTCCTAAAACGTCTTTCCCAATTCTGTTGCCTTGGCAAGCATCAGGATATTCTTTGGTTCACCTAGTATTTGTTAAGCACCTCAGTTTTGTCTTCTAAAATGTATTAATGCTGCACAAATGCCTAGTATGAGTTCTAGCAAAGAATATGGATATAAAGAATACGCATCATGTAGAAGTAAAATTTCTTATGGCGGGTCGTAACATTACGACCCGCTCTCACCAAAATCTTTTTAAAAATCATTTCTTGATGAGGGGGAGGAAGACTTAAGGAAAATGAACACAAATAAAGAGCGTAACAATGTGTTGCTCTCATCGTACGTATGTACATGTGTATGTAGTTTTGTGTTTTTTGATTTAGTTGTCGATCAGACTGCGACAAGAATACATGTGCTGCGGATGCTTTATCATTTTATTTCAGAATAGCACTCGAAGCTGGGCGTATTTTATTTTTTATTTTGTCCCATAGTATATATTTTTTAAATGCTTTGGAATGCTCGTATTTTTTCTTTTAATAAAAAATGGTTTTTTATTCTTTTTATTTATCTAAAAAAGATGGCCTAATTTTTAAACCAAAGATGGATAGCTTTATGTTCTTTTAATAATAAAATCGATGTTTTATTTTATTTTTATTTATCCAAAATTATTAAGCCAAAGATAGACATCTTTACATATGTATGTTGATGAAATGAAAATAAAAATAGAGTATATTACTAACACTTTTATATGGCTGTAAATAAATAAATTCTCTCAACTTATTTTCTCTCTCTCACTCACTAATCCATAACCATAGGCATGTGTTAACCTAGAGGAAAATTGTTAGTAATAATGTCAAGTCTACTTATTAACCCAATGATATGTATATGTGATCGGAAAATATAGAAAAATTGTACTGCACTAAGACATAAGACACCGTATTTAACTTGGCAAGTATTCTTCCAAAAATCGAAATCATTTCTCATTGATATTAGTGAATACTACTGTGATATTTCTTTGGGTGTGTCATTGAAGTCTGAAAAAAGCGACATGAACCTTCTTTAAAAACTGACAAGATTTTTACGCTCTTTTTAACGAACATTCTTGATGTTCGTGTCCTATGTGTGTAAAAAGCCGAAGATGTTCTTCCCCTGAGGGACATTGGTGCCGACGTCTGTTTTTAACACTAGAAAAATAAATAAAAAGTGGTCAAACAACAAAAACGCACAATGAGAACAACGCATTGTTACGCTCTTGGTTTCTGTAACCTTCCCTTCTATCTTTCCCCCCGCGTCATGAAATATTTTTGAAAAATATTCCAAAATATGTTAAAATGCACATTCTTTATACTTTATTTTCTTTGGTTCTAGTCATCACAAAATCTATATATTTGACGTAAGACGATTTCTATTCTGTATAAATGTCCCTTGAGTTTTCAACGCCCGGTTACTATTTCTAGGCCACTACTTTCGCAGTAAGATTTCGGCGTGGGAGCTACCCTTCTCACAAGCTTATTGCTGGCAATTCTCACATCACCTGAAATCCAGCAGATGATTACCCTATTTTCACTGACTAATTCATTCAACTTGCCCAGACAGTCTCATACTATTCCTTAATCAACCCACGATGTTGTGGTCAGATGGCGTCCTAAGTGTCAGTTAGTACTGCTACGTCCGTCATTTATATTTCCCACAAAACTCGAATTAAACCCAACTTTCCGTGTCATTGACTCTCGCTTGAAAGATAGTTTCGAGAATTAGCTTGGGCTCGGAATGTTCCACATTTCCGCGTCTATTCCACTATCTATCGTTGGCCCGTCTGTATAGTATAAAATGATTGACTTCTAGCCTCCAAAATGCTTCGTTCGCTCTTATTACTCAGTCTTGTTACTGTCTAGGGTAGACTGAGCTGTCAGCAATTTAATTTGTCAGTTCACGATGTCTCCTAATGAATATGGTATTAAACTTATCTCCCAATATCCTAACGGTGCTCTATATGCATGCATACATATGTACATAATTAAGCATTACAACCCTTCAGTCAGGATTACGAACTAGCTTCTCACACCACCCATATTGTGCGTGTTACTTTTATACATCAGTGGCGGGACCTACGGTTTAAGGTCGACTACGAACGACGGATTTGTTTGAGAAACTTTTCATGGCAATTTTATTTTACGCTCAGAGTTTTTGCCAGAAATCTGCTGAGAGGAAGTCGCCGAAGAAATATTTTTTTGCATTTCATTTTGTTCGAGATGTCTGACCTGTGATTTAAACCGTGGCCTTACGATCTAATAAACCAACACACTACCTAATAGACCAGTCTCATGCGGTATAAGCATACCAATCTTAGAATCTTATGCAACTTAGCTTGCCTCACCAAGAGATTTCTGCAAACCTTCTGTATACTATTGTGGCCTGCATGGCATTCCCGGAAATAATCTGTATGTGAGATATATCAGAGGCATTGACTGAGGGCAATTCAGTAGATCGTATGATTGCAATATTCAACCACCTCTCTACAACAATAATTATAACACAAGGTTTGAATATCGCTGGAAAAAACCGTAACGAAATAAGAAAATTGTTCATAAAAGTGGGCTGCTTCAATTGGTAGTTTGGCTAATTTTACGATTGCCCTCCTACATGCGGCTATAAATGCCTTAAGGCACCATTATCATTATTTTTTTTTAGGGTAATTGGGGTATTCGAGGTATTTTTGATATCATTGTCGTGAAATGTTATTCAAAAATTATTCATAAAACCTCTTGTGAAAGTAATTGTACACGCACTAAAAAAAATTTACATATAAATTCTTATAAATAAACAGTGAATAATAGAATAATTAATAAAAATTATTAATTTATTAATTAATATAGAAGGAAGAAGGAGAATTTATCATCTTTCTTCTTCTGTTTGGACAACCACATCGTCTCTGGCAGAAACTGAATGCCAGCACGGCTACTTATTGATACAAAAAAAAACAAGTGGCTGCGTACGCAATGAGATTGAATGTCTCTTTTTTGACATGCTGATAAATACGCATTAATCATGCTAAAATCTTGGATATAATCGATGTGATCTCCCTTTTGTCATTAGCGGTTTGAAAAAATAGTGTTTGTATCTCCAAGTAAAAAAAAAACATAAACAAAGTGAATGGAGTTAAACTGAGAAACTTTTTATTGAAACTACTTACCATGACTGCAGAAAACAGTAAAAAATCCAGTTTATCATGCAATGTGTTTGCGTTATGCTTAGGCTAACCCGCAGGCCATTTACTTTGTACTCTCATTTGGAAAACAAAGTCGTTCGTATTTCTTTTCCGCCTACAAAGATAGCGAACAATTTTATTCCGATCACAGTATAGAATAGGAAAAGAATGCAAACGTCCCTAAATTAAATATCATGACACTGCAATAGTTTGCATTTGAGGGTGGTCCATGCATTCAGTAGAAAAATATCAAAACTAGATAAGAGGTTACTACCGGTTTCCACTTTTTTTTCCAAAATAAAAACACTCTTCGTAAGCAAATTATGATTTATTCATATTCAATAGAAATCACAATTCATAAAATATTTTTTCCTTTTATTCTATCATAATTCTTCATGATTTTCATCTCTCAGGCTTTCACGATCATAGAATCCACTCTGTAAAGTGAACGGACCAGAGCAAGTAAAATTATCGTTTATTGTTGTCAGCCATCCTTCAGGCGGGTTTCCATCAGATAAATAACAAGTACCTGGAGCAAAATTATTTCGCTTTCTTTTGTAGGTACAAAAGTCAGCCCTGTTGGCATCGTCTGCAGAAAATTCGAATGGAGATTTTAACATTCCAGGCTTATTCCACAAAGCTGTTGCAATGTTTACTGTATTAATGACCTCTTTAAATATAAATGCGCTTTTATTGCCAGAGTGCTTAAATTCTTCTTTTACTTTTGTAACTTTTTGGCAAGATTGTAGTGCATTTTGGGTTAGTGACATTACCTTCTCACTGTGACATAACAATCCCTCAATTGAGTATCCATCGGCAAATTCACATTCGGAACACATTTTCCTCATTGATTCAGTTAGTAAGCCCTCAATAGGTCTGTAGCCAAGCAAGTTTTCATTCGCTGTGCTATTTGGTGGAATCCATCCTTTGGGAAGGGGATCCCAGTCAATAAAATTAATGCCGGAAATTTTTGGGGGATCCGCAGATACTCGTATATACTCCGACGTTACATATTGACTCACATAGCATTCGTACACATTGTGATTCTCCGTAGTAATTGGACCAAAGGTTCCCGACCTGATGCATACCTGATCATCAGTAATAGGTCCTTGCGGCACAGCTACGTCAGGTAAGTTCCAGTACACATTATCACCGGTAGGTGCTTTTATCTTTCCAAAACCGCAGATATAATAATAAATGGTTTGCGGAATTAAATAATGAGGCGCTGATATTGATTCGAGAGGATCCATCAAACTTTGTAGTTCAGGCACCTCCAACACGGACGCCGCGTAATGTAGTTGATATGCCACTAGGAATTCAGTCATAGCGTGTTGGAATATACAAAATGGCAAACGGTTTTTAATCCCCATCATGTTATACACATCTCTAACCACTGGTATGAATCCAGAACAGTCAAAATTGTGGGCCCATTTTTTCTCCACTGGTATACTACCGCGGCGGTCCTTTGTGAATAGTCTGTTGTACATCACGACACAAAATTAAATGTTTTGATCTTGCTTCAAGTCTTTTTTGGTAATGACTGATTTGTTGAGGGTATTCCCCAACATTTAAAACTATGGCTAGACGCCGTTTGAAATATTTGTCGTTTTGTAGCTGAAGTTAGACGCTCTTCTTTATCAAATTTTACATGAATACGGCAACATTAGAAATTTATTGAATAACAACAGGGATGATATATTCAACAAAAATAACAAGACACAATGTGTTTCAAAAGAAATTTAATATTCAGTGGCTATATTCACACGAGCACAATTGTGCTGGCAGCAAATGATAGTTTGTTGGCAAGAGGGGTGAAGAGAATGGTTTTTCGGTGGCGTAAATTTTCCACCAGCTACAACCCCGCATCACCAGCACAAAACTAATACATACACATTTTTAAAAATCAGGGTTGGCAATTTTTTTTTTCAACAGAGTTGATTTAGTCGTTAGTTGCATTTGAAACAATGAACATGATCACAAAGAAAGGGGGATGGTCGCATAAAATCATTTTCCTTTTGGATTTTTATCTTTATTTTGAAATCATTACACGTCTTTGTTGCTTTTCCATTTACAGATTCCTCTTTCTTATTGCCTTTAGTAAAAGAATGATCTTTTTAAAATCAATATTTATTTAATGTTGTCACTTCAACGAATATTTTCTTATTAACCAATCCTTAAAAACGAAAGCTTATTTATACTTGACAAAAATCTGATGATTTAACGGGATTAACAATAAGAGAATATTTGATAATTTATAAGTAAAGATTAAAAAGAGATAATTAGTAATTAGGAAAATAGTTGATATTAAAAATAAAGAGTATTCCATAATGAATGATATTTAAGAAAATATTTGATAAAAATGAAAATTAAAGAAAATGTTAAAATAAGAATAAAGTAAGTTAGTGAATTACAATTAACAAAAAGATTTTTGTAAATAATTAGTTTAAATAATCTGCACAAAAATAAATGAATTGAAAACAATTATTAGTCGAAAATTTGTGAAATTCCGCATAGAATAATTTTAAAATTATTCGTTTATTTGTTGTGTACACTTTAAAAGCCAAACATCAAATGAATGCAAAAACACTAATACATACAAAGCGCTGTATACGTATACATTTGTTGCCAAACGAATATTCATCCCGTGTAAATTGAAAAGAACAAAAATTGTGCGGACTAAAAAATGTGCTAATGTGAATTGGCACAGTGATTCGATTAAAGATTTACTTGCTTGAATTACAAAATTTGGAAATTTCTTTCTAAAAAGAAAACAACCGCCAAAGTTCAATTCTACCTGATTACAATAATTAAATAAAATACGGTCTTATTACAGATCAGTAGATAGACTTTCAAAAATAATTCAAATTTTTCTTTGGTTTTCTCTTCCGTACCAGTTGGTTGTGTACGAATGTAGCCGGTTTGCCTGTCGCAAAAATATTTCCTATAGTAGTTAGACATTTATGGTTACAGTTTTTACATCGGCAATGTCTTCATTAAGGCCTCTTAAAATCCTGCCGAATACATAGTGAAAGGATTTGTCATAACTATTTGATGGTTAGGGTGAGTAGGCAGATGGCATGCCTCCACATATAGTCTGGTCAGCGATGCAATATTTTGCCTGACAGGCAACATCTCATACATACGTACATAATTGGTCATTACAAACCTTCAGTCAGGATTATGGACCTAGTTTCTCACGCCACTGACGTTGTGTGTTTTAATTTAAAGTTGACTCCGAACGACAGATTTTTGAGAAACTTTACATGGCAATTACCAGAAATCTACTGAGAAGAAATCACCGAAAAATATTGTTTTCATATTTTCGTTTTGTTGTCTGACCTGGGGTTTGAACCGTGACCTTAGGTATAATAAGCCAACATACTACCTATTAGACTACGGCGACTTCATCACAGCAACTCAGTTTCCTAAATTTGTTGGACCTAGTTTCTCACGCCACTGACGTTGTGTGTTTTAATTTAAAGTTGACTCCGAACGACAGATTTTTGAGAAACTTTACATGGCAATTACCAGAAATCTACTGAGAGGAAATCACCGAAAAAATATTTTTTTCATATTTTCCTTTTGTTGTCTGACCTGGGGTTTGAACCGTGACCTTAGGTATAATAAGCCAACATACTACCTATTAGACTATGGCGACTTCATCACAGCAACTCAGTTTCCTAAATTTGTTGTCCATATGCAACCGATGGAAACTGGAATTATGTATTAATTGCAATGTTTGCCATTGTGTATCGCTTCTGATTCAAGATTTCTACGCCGAGAATTGTAAGAGCTCCTAACCGTGGCCTTTAATAAAAATCTATAGTTCCACGCTTACTCAGTATAGGTATTAGTCTCGCCATATGCCAGACATCCGGAATCATGGAATATCCAATCGCTAGTGTATCTAATTGCTTTAGCATATCATTGCTATGAAGAACCTAATTTCAAGGGTTAGAGTTCATGATTTGGTTTTTAATATCAGCGGATGCTGGAATTCAAATGGAAACTCTTGATTCTTCTCACAGTGGTCTTTTGTCTCAATTCTGGATGCATATCTTTAGTTTTGTTTATAGTGATTTTATTACTTTTGCAGTTTCAACAATATTTAATTCAAACTTCATTGAATTTTGACAAACAGCATATGTATGTAAAACATTGAAAGAGAATGTTGAATATGTAACAGGCAGCATAAATAACGACGCTAAGCAACTGTTTAAAATCGCTAAAAAAAAATTACAAAAAACTACTACAGCCGACAACCTTGTTAAATAATAAATGTCTAGTGTTGCAAAACGTCATTATTAATGTAGCGAAACCTAAAGAAACAAACTACAAAACGACAAATATATACAAATGGTGTAAAAGACGGTTTTCAACTTTGGGGAATACCCACAACAAAACAGTTATTGCTGAAACAAATTAAACAGAAGCACGATATGTCGTTTAGAGGCCGCACATCCAATCCGCAAGCATCGAACACACTTTCGTCTGAAATGGAAAATACGCAGTTGTACCCAAGATCTTATCGCGATAGTAAGCCGGTGAAGAAAATTTTAGCGCAGAACTTTGAATGTTCAGGATTCATACCACTGGTCAGAGAAGTGTATTACAAGATGCAAATTACAAACCGTTTGCCATTTTGTATATTTCAGCACGCCATGACTGAATTCCTAGTGGCATACCAACTACACCATGCAAAGTACGTACTGAATTTGCCCGAATTACAAAACTTGAGGAATCCTCTCGATGCAATAAATGCGGAGATATATCACATACCAAAAGCCATTTATGATTATATCTGTAAATTCGGACCGGCAACTGCTCCTTCTGGTAATTTCAAAGTGTGCTGGAATTTGCCTAATGTAGCCATACCTAAAGGACCAATTATTTTAAATCAGTTTCGTATGAGGTCTGGAACCTTCGGTCCAATCACAGACTCCAACCATAACATTTACGAATGTTATGTGAGTCCCTATGTTACGTCGGAATATATACGAGAATGTGCCAAAATTGGGGAAACTACTTTTACTTACGATTGGGAACCCTTGCCCTACAAATGGTATCCAGAAAATAGCACACCAAACGAAAACTTTCTTGGCTATCGACCTATAGAGCGCTTATCACCTGATTTGAAGAAAGTATGCTCCGAATGTGAATTTGCTGACAGTGAGTCGGTGGAAGGATTATTATGTCACAGTGATCGTGTAATGAACCTATGGTCTTCACTCGGATCACAAAATAATGCCGTATATGCCAATTTTAAGCCCGTGGAAAATAAAGCCGCATTTATCATTAAAGAGCTCATTGATGAACAGAACGTTGCTGCAATATTGTGGGACCAGCCTGGAAAATTAAAATCCCCATTTCCATTTTCTGCCGCCGAAGCAAACGAAGCTGACTTGCTTACCTACAAAAGAAAGCGAAATAATTTTGCTCCAGGTACTTGTTATTTATCCGATGGAAAACCGCCTCAAGGGTGGCTGGAAACAATAAACAGTAATTTTACTTGCTCTGGTCCGTTCACTATGAAACGAAAATTCCATGATCGCGAAAGTCTAAGATCTGAGGATCACGAAGATTGATGAAATAGCAAAAAAGTCAGTGTAACAATAATTTTATGATTGCTATTGTATATGAATAAATATAAAAGCTCATACAAAATTGTGTTTAAATTCTAAAATATTTAAAGGGAAAACAAAATGTATTTTTCAGCCATTACAAATATTAACAAGTTCGATTGCTATGCATGATGGAGTCATTATAGATATACAGACATTTCAATTCTATATAAAGATGGGGGGATGCTCGGTCTCTACACTATTTCGATTTAAAAGAAAATGTTTTGAAAGCTCAAATGCACATTTGATTCATTTTCGAATCGGAATACTGGGTAGGCTCTCAGGTACCAAACATCAACTCAAATATAAAAAGGGTTCTTGATAGACTTTTGAAATTGTGGAACTGATTTTCGAATTGAATTTTGGTTTTTATGTGCCTTTAATGATGTACATATGTATATGGATCCCAAAATAAGTGATTATTGGAAATATCCAGAAAAAATTTCTAACAATTTTAAACCCTTGAAGGAAAAAATTACAGATAAAGTGTATTGAAGACTGAAAATATTAATATTCTGTTTCTATTTAAAAATAAAACTGTTTACTTGACTAAATAAAAGGTTATTCAATGAATTTCTCGAAAGTCGGAATGAAATTAATTTGCAACATAAAAAATCTATTTCATTCTATGATACTATCTGAGAAGTTGGTACCTTTTTGATTTAACTGGTACACTATTTCAGTACAATGAATTTATGAATGTAGGCGTATAACGAAAGCTATAAGGAGCTGACTATAGAAACAAAGGAACCTGAAAAGGCAGTTGAGACGAGGCAGAGAACTGTTCCAATCTCGATAGCCGTGTGATCATAAATGTTGACGAACAACTAAAACGACGGAAAGAGATATTAAAGTACGCGATATACACTGCGTAACAGCTAATTATCTTTAAGAAGCAATTCACAATGGATATAATAAATGATATTAAAAAGCATAAAACAACAGCTGCTGTCTAAAACATTACTGTGCAAGTACTTAAAACAGACTCGACATAATTTATTTAAAATATAAGGAGCACGGAAATGTTTCCAATTGACTGCTTGCAAGATGCCATCATAACAATATATTGGAAAGAAGAAGCAGGCGCTTGCAATTGCGGTAGTGCCATCACTTTTCTGATGGTCATCTTAGACATACCTTCAGTTAGTATTATGGACCTAGTTTCTCACACCACTTAGGTTGTGTGTGCTAATTTTTTACATGAGTGACGGGACCTACAGTTTAAAGTAGACTCCGAAAGACAAATTTTTGAGAAGCTTTTCAAGGCAATTTTATTTCGTTCTCAGAGCTTTTGCCAGAATTCTGCTGAGAGGAAGTTATCGAAAAAATATTTGTTTCATATTTTCGTTTTGATGTCTGACCTGGGGTTTGAACCTACTAGACTACGGCGATTTCAAGGACATTTTAACACAAATAATAAATCGTACTGATAGAAACTTTATTCCACATAAGCTATCTATAGGGATGCAAACGATACATCGATGTTTTACACATAATTTGGCGATACATCGGCATTTAATAAACGATAGATCATCGGCTTTCCAACAACTCAAGCAGCGTAAATAAAATTGAATCATCTTTTTTTTTTGCGGCAATTCTACAAAACCTTCACAGCCAAATGTTGATGGTTTCATAAAAATGTGAAAAGTGTATCCACTCAGGATGAAGCAAAATAAAAAAAAAATAAAAATAACAGAGGCCATAGTGAATTTTATAATTTTTGTTTACAAACCGTTTGCAACAGTAGAAGGTAAAGGTTTTTTACAGCCGACGAAGGAAGTTTGCCCAACTTAGGTATAAGGTACTAAGTCGGGAAACTATAAAATTTAGAATCGATGCCAGACATAAAGGTGGGAGTAATATTTTTTAACATCGATGTTGCCAAAAAAAAATTGTACATATGAACGATATTGCATCCCGAGTCATAAACATTATAGTAGAACAGGCAATAAGATTGTAATATTAACACTTTCACGCCGGAGCTTCAATTCATGCTTATCGTCTACTGGAGACTGCGTTTAATACTTTTCACTCTATCGTGATGTGGCTACCAGGGAATTTTTTTCGGCAGACGAAGTGTTAAAGATCTAAATATTTGGTATTACGTAACATCTAATAGCATGATCAATTGCATACCACCGGTGCTATGCAGTCACACGATGAGACCGTCCACCGGTGATACGCGCCACCAGATAATGCGGTCTAGTGGTACGCGCCGGCGTTATCTTGTTAATGCGATCTTACGTGCATCTATGCATACATTTCAAATAATAATTTCTTAAACATTGTAATGCGTTTTTTTTTCTGGATAAAAATATATTTATGCGTACCTAGTCTGTATTTCGATATGAAAGATTGCAATTTCGTATCGCATCGAAAACAGAGTAGACAGACAACCTGTTGCTCTTATTTTTAATTTTTTAAATTCTTTTGAATTTTTTTTTGTTTATTATATTGGATTGGTTTATACAAATTTAACTTAAATTTTATAAATTGTGCATAAAATAATTTCATTTAAAATTAAAATGTAATTATATAAGATTATAACACTAAACGACAAAGAATAGGGGGGTAATTATAATAAAGAAAAACA
Source organism: Sarcophaga variegata (assembly GCA_932273835.1). Classification (NCBI taxonomy): domain Eukaryota; kingdom Metazoa; phylum Arthropoda; class Insecta; order Diptera; family Sarcophagidae; genus Sarcophaga; species Sarcophaga variegata. The sequence continues at coordinate 120,931,597 of OW026360.1, read as the reverse complement.
AGTCTTTTGTTTTTATTAAGCAAGTAACACATTTCACGTTATAAGAACGTTATACTCTTAAATTTAAATGTAATAGGAAATCGTTAAATAGTTTACAATTTACATTTATTTTAAGCGTCTATAAACATTTTTTATAGAGATACAATAAATTATTACAAATTAAAAAAAGAAACATGTGTCTGTGTTTTTTTTTTATTAATCTAACGATGAATCTCCATAATTTTGCGGTTTTTGGGATAAATACAGTACAACAATGGTGGATAAGGCGCTAACCAAAAATATAACATCGAACCAACGATGATAGAAATTAAAATGTAAATTACCTAAGACTTCAGTAATTATAACACGATATTCAGCTGGTAAATTCATGCGCATTAATAAAACCGATGAACAAAAGTACATGCCCATTATTTGGGCCAAAATTAAAACTATAATATTGGAAGATTTACTCGATGAAATGCGATAGAAAAACTGTAATTAAAAAAAAAAACAAAGAAACATACATACGTATAAAGAATTAATAACTTAAATTATAAAAGATTAAATAAGGTGTAGTAAAAAAGAAATACAGCATGAAATTGATGGGTTTGTTGACTAAATTTAGAAAAATCCGATTGAGTTCAAATAAGCAGTGTTTTGTTTAGGTGTTTTATTTAGGTTTTTAAGGCAATTCAATTATAGTTGTCTTTTAGATACTTTCGTTGATTATTATCAGTTTCCAATTCGAGTTGATTTCTTCGTCAATCATATCATTCGCGTTATACGTGTATGGCTGTGTAAAAATCTACCATCGATCGATGTATGTTGCATCATGGCCTTAATCTATTGGAACACAGTTTCTTTGCTATGCATTAAAACTAACAAATCTTTAGCTAGAAGTCACCATAGTCTAGTAGGTAGTACATAATTTGTCATTACAAGCCTTCATTCAGGATTACGACCTAGTTTCTCACACCACTTATGTTGTGTGTGTTAAATTTGTCCATGAGTGGCGCGGGACCTACAGTTTAAAGTCGACTTTGAACGACAGATTTTTGAGAAACTTTTCATGGCAATTTTTATTTGACAATCAGAGTTGTTGCCAGAAATCTGCTGAGAGGAAGTCGTCATAGAAAATATTTTTCATATTTCGTTTTGATGTCTGACCTGGGTTTTGAACCGTGGTTTCACGTCTAATAAGCCAACACACTACCTACTAGACTACGACGTAAGGCCACGGTTCAAACCTCAGATCAAACATTAAAACAAAATACAAAAAGCATTTCTTCAGCTACTTCCTCTCAGCAGATTTCTGGCAAAAACTCTGAGAGTAAAATAAAATTGCCGTGAAAAGTTTCTCAAACAAATCTGTCGTTCGTAGCCGACTTTAAGCTGTAGGTCCCGCCTCTCATGTATAAAATTAACACACACACAATATGAATGGTGTGAGAAGCTATGCCGTAATCCTGATTGAAGGATTGTAGTGGCCAATTGTGTATGTATGTATGTAATCTTTAGCAATTGATGACAATTCAGGTAAACCTCCTCTAACACTGGTTTACTCTAATGCATCTCGAGATATACGAAATATTTGGAGTTTTTATTTTCCAGTAGATACACGTGTCATAGTTCGATGTAAATTCGCTGCAATAGGTCTCGAAATTTATGAAATTTATTTATTAATCGCCAGCAAAAGGTATCGAATTTTTACCGTGCCAGTAAGGATTCGACCACAATTTATAAATGATTTACTTACATAAACTTTAGCCGTATTAATTGCCTCAAATGCAACCGGCCCGTCCTCAATTCAATCACTATCGTTTTTCTATGAATCATTCGCTTTAGAAATATTTCGAAATTGTTATAATTTAGTAACCTTTCGAAGATTCATTTTTCATTGCCTGTGTTTATTTTTTTCTTGGCTTAATTCATTTGAAATCCATATAATGAACTCTCTTTTGTATTCAGTCTTAATCAAATGGTGCCAAATGGTTTGTTTGTTGGTCAGCGTTTCATTTGTTTATTTTTTTTCTTTAAGGATTTTTTGAAACTTCTTAGTAAACCTTTAGCTTTGTTTCAGTTTATTTTCAGCAAGGCACGGTTATGGTTACTTAGAAATAACGCCCCCAATGATGCCATATTGTCTTTAGCGGTCAGGAGGAGTCTTTTAGTTGATCATCGTTGCGTTTTACTTTTTCCTAGACTTGCCCTTCAAAGGGGCAGAATTGGAATTTAATTGGAATAAAAATTTAATCCTTTTCATTTTTAAAGTCGAAAACCATTATGATAATATTTTGTATTTTGGTGTTTCTGAGTCTTGTAGCTCAGCGACTTAACAATACAAATATTGCGCCACTCTTATGGGTAATTATAGACAAACTAAATATTGGTTACATAACGAAATACTGCTTACATGCAAATTCGTTATTTTCGTTGTTTTTAGAGAAAAAGTGCACAATTGGTACACTTTTAAACTCTTTATCGTAAAGTTTCAATAAATATGGTGTATGGTTCTTTAATTCGCTGTGTTCTTTTCAGAAGTACTAAAAACTTTGTCTTGTTAAAATAATGGATTTCATTTTTACTACACCTTAAATGTAAAGAAATAAACCCACCTTAGTTAGAGTTAATAGTAAGCCACGTATGGAAGTTACCGCTATACAGCCTACTAACAAAAAAGAAATATGTTGATTCCAGAATGCCAAATCGATATCGAAACCACACCAATGTACAGCAATCTCTAAGCCTCTGGTAACAGGATCTTTACGACCTACTCTATCAAAAATAATATTAACACAGCACTAAAATAATAAAAAGAAAGCGAAAAAAAAAACAATTTTAATTCTCTAATATGATATGAAAACGATAATAATTTGCTGCTTACAATAAATATTTTCCATAAACAATACACACTAAAGAAATGGCCAATAACATTGAAATATTTTCCTTGTAACGTTTGTGACCATTTTTGGCGTTCTTGCATATTTTTTAAATAATTGATTTCCAAAAATAATTGCCTTAACAGCTCTTCCAGACCATAAATCTCCATACGTAGTTGGTTTATGTCTAACATGAAAAGAAAACAAAACAGAACTATTATAGTGAAAAAAATATGTACATATGTTTGCAACATGACTTACTTTCTCTACCCGTGTCTATACGATTTACCGCTGAGCTGAAAATACTCCATAATCGTGGTCTGGTTTGATTGGTTTTATTACGACGATGCATTTCCAAGGCTATACGTTTCTTTTTACCCGTAAGCATATCCACAGTTAAATTAAGTCTACGTTCTAAATTTACTATATCACTTTGAGAAACTGGTCTGTGGATTACAAACGAAGAAGGAAATTATTATCCATAATAAGGAATACTTTGGTCGTTTATCACTCACCTTATAAAATAGGTCATGCTTTGATAGGGACAATTGACGGCACCAAAACCAGATAATATAGCCATAACAGTAACACCAATGACACTAATACGTGAAACACCCTGTTCGATTGTTAATATGCCATTGGAGACACTAAGCAAAGGAAAGGGTTCTCCTATGCGCCACAAGCCGTAGAGAAATATAAACCAACAACAGGTGGTCATAATACGTACCCATTTGTCCGAAACTAAAAATTAATTTTCCAAAACTTATTGATTAAATATAGAGGATGAAAATGAAAAGTAAATTAAATTTTAAACAAATTCTCAACGTGTAGTTTTAATAGAGAACAATCGTTTAGACGGGATCACAAATTTCAATTTAGGCAGTGAAATATCAGAGTGGTAACAGCTTGTGGTAAATGAAATTCTATTGAGGCTGCATAATAAGAGAGAGGGAGTGAGTATTCATAAGTGCTGTAATGATCTAATTGTGCGTTATAGGAACTACAAAAATGAGACTTGATGGCATCAAAGCAAATTTTCAAATTTATCACAGTTTATGAATCTATATGTTGTCCTAGACCCTAGAACACAGGATTACAAATAGCGCCATTGTGTCTTTATTAAGGGGGCAGACGATGAATAACAAACTGGACAACTAGCTAGGAATAGTTTAAAATTATTTTGAATACTAGAAAGCTCAGCACTACAGAAATACGTTAAAAATCAAAACATATGTAAAAAGATACATTTGGAAAGAAAAATAGAGACATCGAATCTTCACAAACCAAATGCGTTTGAGACAATCTAAGCTTTTATTACGCTAAGTACAATGGAAGGCGATTTGATTCATACATCATACTAAACCTGAGGTTAGTATCCTGCCACGATACTGTAAACTAAAATACCACTTATTCAGAATGGAGATTTATCAGGGACAAAAGCTACTAAACATTATAGGCTTGCCCCATCTGCGAATAGTTTTATTTAGGCGGCATTTTACTATAATTTTTTAAATTACAAATCGTTATTGAGAAATAAATATCAAATAATAAAATATTCATGCGTTTTTTAGAAATTACTTTGACATTTAAATGATAAAATAAAAAATAAACTAAATTTGTACTGTAGACTTACAGAGATTTGCAAATTTTTACTGTGATTATTTGTAATTTAAAACGATAAGTTTGGATTTGGCTGTTTGGGTAGTGTCAATACCGTTTATAACGGATGGATAGGTTAGGTTAGAGGACGTGTGCTTGTCAATTTAGACAAGTACAGTACCCAGAGGTCGACTACACCGATGAAGCCTTAGCACTTCTCAACCAGTTCAAGTTACTTATGAAACTGTGGAGAGCCTTGATGTCGGCTCTCGACACAGAATTCAAACCATCAAAGAAGCCTCTGCCAAGGGTCCTCAACGTCAACCTACCAAAGGCTGGGCAGTTACAGAGGAGGTGCTCGACAGTCGACGGATGAATAGACTGAGTGAAGTATTTCTGATTTATACAGTATGTGTACATAAACATATAATACTGTGTATATAGTTGTTACTGTAAATATAGTGTACAAACTATTCGTTACTTACCAAACGATATGCTGTGTATTACAGAGTGGCATATATACAGTGGTATAACGGCTATTATCATTAACAAAAGACAGGTCAAGCCTAGACGCCAATGAAAATAGCGTGAGCTGGAATCCAAGACACCCAAAATCTCGAATATTATCAATTCGAACATTGTCAGTGACAGGGCAAATGTCACAGAAAATATTAGTTGCACAGACATATGGCGTATCTCATAATTTTTAAACAATTGCTTCACAAAGAATATCCAGCCGCCAGCAAAAAATAAAACCTTAAAAGTAAATAAAGTTACAGATTAATAATAATTGAAATCTGTAATAAAAAGCCGGTATTAGATTTCCCCATTTACCTGGGACACAAATACTATAATACAATCGTCTAAAAATGCCATCGTTGATACAGAATTTCTACTGAAGAGCTTAGGTGTATAATTCAACAGCACTTTTCAATCATTTTTCTTAGAAAAATTATAATTAAAATTGTTAATAATTAAAAATAAAAAATTAAAGAAAAAATGCCAACACCTTTAAAAATTAACAAAAGTTTTGGGTTGTAAACAAAAAAAAACCAAAAAACGTCACAACTAAGAACAGTTTTATAAATGACACCTGCTAACTAAAGATGCCAGATCGGAAAAAATCTAATCAAACTGTACGAAAGAAATTAATATATTTTAAAACAATCAAAATATGGCGGCTTGTTAAAAACGAAAATAAAATTATAAATATTTTTAATTTTTAAATAAAAAGTTTGTTAAAGTTGCTCGGGCTTATTAAAGTTTTTGAAAATAGAAATTTTAATTTATTTATCATAAAGGTTATGTATATTAAAATGAAATGTTATAGTAAGTGGAATCATGTTACTTGGTGGGATTTGGTATGCTTTTAATGGACTCTAAAATTGAACTTGACATTGTATTCCGTGAGAAAAATATATCTTTAACTATTTGAGGAAAAATAACATTTATTACTAGTTTGCATCAACACACCAAACAAAACCTTAAACAACACTGCCTTAAATTTTTAGGTTTTAGAGCCACTGCTGCAATTTTTTTTTGGTTAAATTAAATCAGCTGTTCGTTGAGAAAAGACACCACAGTGTTTCTTTTTTCATTTTAGTCATACATTAATAGAAATAAAATGTTTTATTTGTGTAAAAATTCAAAGAAATTTAATTAAGTCGTATTCCAATTACTCTGAAACAAGTGCAATATTACTTTTTAAATGTTTTAATATTTAAAACCCTTAATAAATCCTCATAATTTTAACGAGTTTTATAATAATCATAAATTCAATTTAAGCGGCCCCAAATTAAGGCCAAACTGTGTATGTGTGTTTGTGTGTTTATCTGTTTACCCCATTATTGTGTCTTGTGCCAAACATATCTCCTTGTATTTTGAAAAGGTTTCCCGTGTGTTTGTGTGTAATTGTTAAAGAATGTCTTGTTATTTTCGTCAAAATTCCGATTGCGAAATAACTATACCCAAATATGCGGAATCGGGTACGGGTATCATTTACTATGACATCAAAGTACGTGTGGCAAAAGTGGAATGGCTGGTCGAAAGACGTTACAAAGATTTTGATCAACTTAATGAGAAACTAGTGGAAGAGATTAGCATATCGAAAAAGTTATTGCCGCCCAAGAAGGTAAACAAATTCTTTTTTGTATATATATTAACGTATGCAAATAAATAATATTGTAGAATAGCTGTAAAGTGTTATAATCGCTTTCATATTGTTTTGCTAGTTAGAGAAGAGACTGCAAAGCATATGCTTTATAAGCCTGCAGGAGAACAATAGACATAGTCTGTGTGACTGTAAGGTTGTATGTTGGTCTTCACTGTGGTAATTCATACAATGCAGGCAATTAAATTTGTATCGAGATTATCTTCTAAAGGGCTTCTATTGATATAAATCGATTATTTATTGGCTATTGATTGCATATTGTAGGAAAGTGTACTAACACATTGAACTTCAATATCCACAAACATAGATTATTACCTTCCTGTAGCGTCTCTTGATAACACATTATACGACTATGGTTATTTTATAATAGTATACGATTCTTCCGTCAACAGATTTTCCTTTCATACCCTTGAAAAAGTGTCTCCTTAGTTTAGTCGCGATTGAGTTGTGTTACTCAATCAGCAAGTTCTAGTACTTTTCTCGTTTTTATGCCCAACCAAAGCTAGACGTCTACCATATATATCAAGAAACGTAAAACATTGTGCGTAATTCCAACATACCATCACGTTTAGCCTGTACTTTATAACCTTAAACTGTAGCAGATGATGGTTTCAATTGTCTTACACTTTTACATTCTATAAAACTCCGGAGAAGTGTAGACCCAGCTGAAGAACCATATTAATCTAAAAATTTCTCGTAGCAGAGCATAAAGGAATACTTGAATTGGAAAAACCTGTCTATATTTTTTCAGATCGTAGGCAACAAAAATCCTGCCTTCTTGGAACAAAGACGAGAACAATTAGAGAAGTATTTAAAGGAATTGTTGGTATTATTTCGCATACAATTACCCAGAGTATTGGCGGAATTTTTGGACTTTAATAAATACGACATAGTATATTTACTACAGGATTTAGCTAAGCTATGCAATGAAAACGGTGATGCATTATTAAGTGCCAATAAAGAATTTAATTTTTCAGCCCTGGAGGTAAGATATGCCAATTAAACTGAAACTCAATAGATTTATTGGAATATTTGAAATATTTAATGTCTAGGTTTACGCCATTAGCGAACGTCTTAATTTACCGTGTCCACCGGAAAGCATAGAACAAAGAGGTAAATATGATTTTTCCCATGTTCTAGACTTTTGTACTCAACTGGATGTTATCAAAGTGTCACCGGTGAAAAATAATGATACTTTTGCCAGCGATTACAATGCCGTTGATGTGCCTATAGGCCGTAGTAATATAATACCGAAAAGTTTAAAATTTAATTTGAATGCCTTTCGTAATCTGCAATGTTTGAAGGTATACGCCTTGCCTACCGAAAACATTATCGATATTGTTTTACTAAAGCCGACACTGCAAAAGATTTGCGTTCACAATACCACCATAACTTCCATCAATCAGGTGTTATTGTGCGACAATGTGCATAAAGATACCACAATAGACATTCCTTCAGGTGAAGCTATAGCTTTAAATCGTTCGTTATCTAACTCTAACTCCACAACCGGCAATAATTTAGCTTTAAATTCGAGTTCGCCTTTATGGCGTAATATTGTCGAATTGAATTTCGCAGGTAATCTATTAACGCAAATTGACGAAAGCATTAGAACAGTGCCACAAATTAGAGTACTTAATTTGGAACAGAATCGCCTAAGAGCCATTAAAAACCTAGCTGAACTGCCTCATCTGCAGGTATTGAATTTATCGGTTAATGTTATAGCTGAATGCAGTGATTGGCATTTGGAATTGGGTAATTTGGTAACATTGAATTTGGCTCAAAACAAATTAAAATGCCTTAAGGGTTTGCGTAAACTGCTATCGTTAATAAATTTGGATTTAAGTTGTAATCTCATTGATGATTTGGAAGAAGTGGACAATGTGGCCTGTTTGCCTTTGCTAGAAACATTACGTTTAACAGGCAATCCCTTGGCCAGCAGTGTAGGTAAGTATTTTCATTAAACGACGTACAATTTCATACCGTATGACTATTTTTTATGTATATTTTTAGATTACCGTCCACGCGTTTTGGCTAGATTTCACGATAGAGCTTCGGAAATTGTTTTGGATAGTGAAAAAGGTACTCATAAAGAATTGGATACAGCTTTAGTACTGTCGGCCTTGCACACTTCACGCATGAGGCAAAGATCTCAGCAATAACGCTAGGTTAGCTTTCAAGATATATTTTTAATATAATTTAAGAAGCTAAAGAAAAATTACATTTTAATATAAAGCTTAGGGTAATAAATGGACAGCTAAAAAAAATAAGAACAAAACGAAATTCTAACTTTAAGGAAGGAAATTAAAATAGGCCTAATTCCTCTTTCTTTTAACTTTTTAACCTTATAATCAACCATTAACATTTAGATAAATATTCGAAGTTGTGATAGAATCTAATTGTAGTCAGCATTGGTATCGAAATCCATACAAAATGATGTTATCGATTGTAAATTATAATTAACATTACTAACACAATTTAGTAATGGATTAGTATCAACCAATTCGTCTATTAAAGACCATATATATATGTATACGTATTTCGGCGGCATTGAAGTTATGCGTAAGCACCTCCGGTCAAAGGTCCCTTGATTTAAGTGGTGTTAAAACTTATGCTGATTATCCAAAATTTGTTTCTTTGCCAGAATTTCCCTCAACACCACAAATTTTCAATTTTAATTCTAATAACAATGTTGATTGCTTTATAAACTTTAATTACAATTTTATTGAGAAAAAAATTTGATTGCTTTAATTAATCTTTTTTTCCAAGTCTGATACAATATCAGTTTTAATTGTTTCCTTTCCTCCTTTATAATTTTATTGAGAACAAACACCTTGATTGCTTTCAAAAATCTTTAAAAGCTTATATCAAACTTTATCTGTATAATTTCACTACGTTCTAGAGCAGAGAAAATGTAAGGAATTAATTTTGTATATTTATTTTATGTATGTTTAATGCAAGTATTAAAAATCCATGTTATGTATGTAGTTTATATTTAAAATTCTTATTGATACCACATAATATTTATAATTTTAACTCGATGATGAATATATATTGTGCTTGTATATTGTTTTTTATATTGATTTTCTTTATAGTTTTTTAAAAACAAAAACTTTTGTCTCAAATTTTAAGTATTTCTTGGTATGATGTTTCAAATATTTTACTTCTCTTCATAAATTTAGTTAAACATTTAGTATTTTTTTTTTGTTGTTTTTTGTTAAGATAACCTGGTAAATGGTTTACTTTTCTTTTTAGTTTTTGAGAATTATTTCAATATTTTCTTATCTGATATTATTTTTATTATAATAAAAAAATATGTTTTTAATAAAATAAAAAAAAAAATAATAAGAAATATCCTCTATACGCTAATTAAACACAAACATATTGTAGTTGTATGTATGCATATAATCCTTATTTAAAAAAAGGATTATATTTTAAATTTAAAAGTAATTTTTAATAATATTGCCAGGGCGGTATGGAAGGTAATCTTTCCCTGGCAGTTTTGGGTCATTTTCATTGCTGTTGATGGTGCTGTATATGAGGATGCTGTTGGAGATGATGTTGCTGTTGTTGCTGCTGCTGCTGCTGCATCATTTGATGATAATGTTGTTGCTCAGCAGCTGCTACCGCATCAAACATGGGTGTATGCACTTCGCCTAGAAATTGCGGTGTTGGTGGTGGATTAGGATCAGCCAATTCGCCTATTAAAGGCATATCTATGTCAGCTGCATTTAGGGTATGCGGAGCCACTTCCGTTTGGCCAAAACCCAAATGATATTGATTTTGTCCCGGCACCTGCAAATGACTGGTGTTGTCTACAATATGAGCATAATGTTGGGCAGCATGTTGTTGCTGTTCCACTGGCGCAGCATCCATTTGTCCAAACGGTATGGGTGTTTGATCTGGTGCCATTGTAGTTTGTGTTTCCATAGGCTCTTGCTGCTGCTGCTGTTGTTGTTGCTGCATGTTTTCTTCAACCGGTTGCTGTTCAACAGCAGTTGTATCTTCAGCTGCCACGGTTTGATTAGTTTCATTTACAACCGACACATCGGTACTTTGTTCAGAGCCATTGGGCTCTATATCAGTTCCTGTTTCGCCATCACGCTTCACTAAGCCCAACATATCCAGCATATTGCGTTTCACAGTGTTCTCTTGAGCCACTTGCAAAGTGGGATATGCGGATTTTTGGCCACAACTAGCCAAATGATGGGCCATATTGTTGCCATTAGCAGTGGAAAAGCCACAGATACAGTGCATTTCATTTGGCAAAGGCATTTCCATGACGTCTTTGGTACCCGTTGGACCAGTACAATCGCTGGTATGTTGAAACATGGCCCTTTCACAGGCGGTTTTATAATTACACTTATTGCACTTCAAATTGCCACTGAAAAATAAGAAAATGAAGAATTCAGAAACAATTAATACTACTGTCCCCTTATTTCATATTATTATGTAAAGGTCTAACGAAATCCCTTATTATTCTAGCAGACATGTAATCGGATAACGCCAAGTGGTGTTTGTATTGAAAATACTTTTCTGATACGAGCTGTAATTGCTTGCATCAGTATTGTTTTAGTTCAAGAAAGAAAATAAAATCTTGAGATTTCTTTGAGAAAAGAAAATTCCACTTCAGTCGATTTGAAAGGGAGAGAGAGATATAACCTAATTGCCATCAAAACCTAGTATAACATTTGATCTAAATGCATACAATTCACATAAGTTGAATAAAAGATAACGATTTTCTTCTTCTTTACTACACTTTACATAATGGAAGAAACTCTATGGGCGTAGAAATAGCACAAAAATTTAGTTTGCGGGAAAAGGCATTTCAAACGTGTTATAAATTTACTTACATGAAATGATGTTCATTAATAATTTCATTATTACACTCGGCACATATGGAACCATCGATAAAGGCGAAAAATTCACCCAACTTAGATTGCACGGTAAACGGCAAAGGTTCTTTATGATGGCTGCGTACCTAAGCAGAAAAATGACGAAAAAGAAATTAATTTTGGAAAAGAAAAAGAATAATAAAATTAAATATTAAAATAACCAACCTTAGGTTGTTGAATTAACATGGAATTCCTTAAAAGTTGGCGTACACTCTGGGACATCTTTAATAAACTTGGATGGTGGTTAGAAATATGTTGTTTTAAAGCACCTTTAAATAACAGAAAGAAATGGATTTAAAAATTATTGCTTTTTTATGAGAATTATTAAAAATAAAAAAATACCTTTGTCCACAAAACTCAAGGCACATTTAGTGCATTTAAGATTGATTTCCTTTTTATGCATATGCTGCCTTAAATGCATGTAATAATTTTCAATATTGCTTTGATTGATTTTGCCCTTGTAGGAGAAACGATAGATCTGAAAAGAAACAAAAGCAATTTAATAACAAAAAATACTTTTTAATTGCATAAACCTACATCCAAACAGTAGGGACATTGCAAGAAATTCTGATGCTTGTGATCATCATAGAAATGGCGTACCGCATCTCTATGCGATGATGTTCTATAGCCACAAGCCTGACAATAATAGGGTAGTTCCAGCATAGAATGTTTATTTTGCAAATGTGATGTTAGAAAATTCAATGAATTAAATCTTTGCTGGCATATCAAACAGCGATACGAAGCAGAATTGGATGATTTTGTTTCTTCGGGATGCATAATATTATTGTGTTTGGCCAGCACAGTTTCCGTATCCATTTTTTCCAAACAAAACAAACACTGCAATGTATGGTCTTTGCCATCGATGTTCAGATGAGAAACCAAATGGGTTTGTAATTTTTCATTCGAGTCAAAGGTAGTGGCCGTATCACATATGGGACATTCTATATGCGTGGCATATATATTAAGCTGCTCTTCTTCTCCCTCAAGCTTTTCGCTTTTATAGGGAAAGCTTTCATAGTATTCATCGTGGCCATCTAAAACACCATAATACATTTCTTCCAAACCCCTAAGTTCGTCTTCATCCTTTTCCTTCTCTTTTTCCTTTTCTTTTTCTTTTTTAGGCGCTTTATTGGCTTCAATAGATTTTTTAGCTGAAGGAGCTTCCTTTTTACTTGCGGCTACAGGTTCCTTTTTAGCAATTTTCGCTGGATTGGCCTTGGAACCCTTTAGGGGTTTAACATCTTCTTCCACCACTTTGGTTTTATTTTTCTTGCTGCTGCTGCTGCTGTGTGTAACAACAATGGGGGCATCGTCGTCTTTTTCTTTTTTAATATTTTTAACATTCACCTTCTCAACGTTTACATAATCGGCTTCATTAATGGCTAAAATTTTAAAATAATTTAAGCAAAATAATAATAAAAGCAAAATATTGCAGTTTGCTGGTTAAAAATTTTGTTCATAAACAAAAAGCATAATTATTTTTTTATATTACATTCTTGAGATAGAATAATAAGAAGAAGAATAATAAGAAAATAGGAAAGTTTTAAAAAACTTACGTTTTTTTCTTTGTTCAGAGAAATTTTCTTAAAGACAACAAATTAAATTGTCAAAAGAAGAAAGAAATAATTGTCTGAATTTTTTTTGTTTGCAGTTTTTTTTAAAGAAAACAAATATTTATTTATAATAGAAAGAACCAAAAAGACAATTAATAAAAATTATTAACAACTAGTTATAGTTATTATAAATAGTAAATTATGCTTTTTGTTTAATGTTAAAAACTATTTTAAACAATATTTCGTTCGTATATTTTGGCAGCTAATTATAACATTCAGGTAAAAAAGAGAAAACAATTGAATAAAATTAATAAAACTTAATAATAATAAATGATTATAAAAAAATAACTATAAACTATTTGAAATTTTATAATTTTTTTATCAATAAAACGTATTTGTAATAATTGAGGTAATTTAATTACACTATTATATACAACAAACATGCTATAATTTAAGTGTCTTTATCTTTAGAAGAAAGTAAAAAATAATTTCAATTTAATTAAAATTAATCTTTAGCAATAATATAATAATAAAGTAAGGAAAATTAGTAGTCAATTTAAGAATACGACTTAAAACTCATATGGACACAAATAGAGCAACAGTATTTAAAACAGAGATTTTAAAATAAAAAAAAAAATGAAAAACGAAAAAAAATTATGTTTAATTGGATATTCTGTATTCCATAAATGAATGTTTTTTTGCGAATAGTTATAACCATGAGCCTATGGCTTATATAAAAAGAGATATATTTGAAACATAGCTCCTTTTCTATACTTCAAGACCTATAAGTATTAATTGAAAATTAAAATGCTAAAGGGTTTGGTGTACTATATAAGTCATATCGTATACAGATGAATTTTCCCAAGCTTTTTAATTTATAATCTCTTTTACAGTAATGTCATCAACTCAACTTTATTGCTTTAAAAATAAAAAGTAGGCTTCTGTCCTTGGTAGCCCATAACATACAGCATTAAATCGAAAAAAAAAAAAAAAAAATATACAAAATAATTTCCGTTTGAAATTTTTTTTATTTTTAATCTACGAGGAATGATACTTGAAACGAACATAATAACAGGCAAACATGCTGGCAGTTATTTTTTGAATAAAAAAAAATAATCCAACATCAGCTTAAAAATACGAAAAATCTATGACTTTGCGTCAACGAAATTATTCTTTAAATTCTATTTTAATAACAAAAACTCTATCTGTAAGAATAATAAATATTCTTTGAAATACATATATAGGGAGATTAGAAATATTTCATATATTTTACCACCTTCTAAAGAAAACTGAAAAATGATTTATTTCGGTTTTAAACCCCACATTTTCTGCCTCAATATTGTATTAAATTGTTTGAACTTTCATGTTTTCCTTTGTAAATAGCCTCCTTTTTATAAGTTTCTTAAGGTACGAATCGAAATTTAAAATTATTTTACTGTTGCCCTAATTGTTGTAATTAGAAAAACTTATTGTATAAATAAAATTACTAACGTTTTTTCAATCTTTTGGGAGTGGTATTTGCTGGTATCTCCTTAGCATTTGCTGGTAAAATACTCCAGTCTTTAAAGGGATTGGTGGCCACCTAAAAAAACGAAACAAAACAAATAAAAATTAATAACCAAAGATTTCCATTTTCACTAAAACGAACAAGAAAAGACTTACATGATATAGCCTTTGAGTTAAAGATTCATTACAATTTATTCGCGTCTGTTCGGCTATATGTGCTGTTATATTATTAAAGGCTTGCAAAGCATATGTGCCAAATTGTTCACGCCACACCAACTCGTCTAAGAACTGTTGTATCATTTGACGCGACAGTAAAGATAATGTATTTTGGAACATGCGCGGCACTATACGTCTCAAATAGTCCATAACAGCAGAATTAGTGTGTTTGGCTGAATTATCTGTTGCTGCCGCTTGCACCACATTCTTAAAGCCCATGGAATACAAAGTCATCTTATCTACTGTTAAATCTATGCATATTGTACTATCCTGCGAAACCCAGCGTTTGAGTGGTTCCAATATAACTTGGAAACGTTTTTTGTAATTACGATCCGAATCAGATAAGGGCTCTACTGCCCTTAGGCGTATAGTTTTTTCAGCGTAATCCAAAACCCCAAGAACTTCCACTTTCAATTGCCGCTGTTGGCCATCTTGAGAGGTGGTACCAAATGAAATCACACCAACTTCAACAAATTTATCGGCACCGCCCAGTTTTTTACATTTTTGATGAACGGCCAGGGTACATATGGCTCTTAACCAAGTGTAAACACCTTTGATATAGACGTTATCTACCTTAACCCATTGCACAACATTTTGTATATTGGTCTGGCAAGCCCAATGGTAAATCAACTTAAGTATACAAGATGGAGGATGGGGAGCACCTTCGAATATAGATCCATGAAAAACGGAAACAAAGCGTGTGGGACAACATTCGCTTATCCAAACGTAGCCGCCAGTATAAGGAAATTTCGAAGCATCAGAATAAACGCCTAAAAGAAAATAAAAATTAATAAAATTAAAGATAGAAATAATTTTCAGTATAATTTCAATGGATAAAGTTCTTCTTTTAACAAAAAATGATATATTTTGCCTGCGAACTATACAAAGTATACCAGTAAGTCAGCTAGTTAGTACTTACTAAAATTGTTAAACAACGATGCTGATAATACATACCCAATTTCAAATCATTTGTTTTATGAGATGCACATTTTTGTTCAGCTTTCAGCAGACCTTCCTGTATTAACCACTCGGTGAATTTATTAGGCGTCAACATTAGCACCAACTTGACCTTCGAATCCAATTTATTACGTGTAGCCGACATATCTTTGACTTTGAGCCAAGGTTTAGCCAGTACAACCAATGAGGGAAATGTTTTACCCTGCAATTTCGTTTCCTTATTCTCTTTGGTATTTTTACCATCCTTACTATCGGTGCCAATTATTAAGCCACCCACTGCGGAATCTTCAGAAGGTCGGAAATTGGCTTGTGCGGAAGATTCGGAAGCAAGTGCACCTTTAATACCTTTCTTGGAATCCTTGGGTGTCTTACCAGATTTTGTAGAATCCTTACTGTCTGCCCCTGCACCTGATGATCCCTTTTTACCATCCCTGCCTTCTTTATTTTTCAGATGTTTACCTGCAGCCACAGCAATTCTTTTGGCTAAGGGTATATCATCATCTTCCTCATCTGAAGACTCTAAATAAACAAAGTTGGGGGCTCTCTTACGTCCGCCACGGTTGCTTGTCTTGGCAGGTGGTTCTTCAAGCTTGGGCGATTTCTTTGGTGGCAAAGTTGCCTCCTTCAGCTCTTGCAACACCTTGCCTTTGAAGGAATAGGCCTGGAATACTTGGCCATTAAAGAGTTCCTTGCCTTCGTTTGCACTTAAAGCTGTTTTTAAAGCATTTTTAATGGCATTGTGTTCATTGGCGACTCTTTCATAAGCGCCTAATTGTGCCGGCGATAATTCTTCAATTATACAGTCCAGATCTAAAGTTATATCACTTTTGGAGATTTTCATTCTTAAGCCTTAGCCGAACATATAGGTAATGAAATTCTAATCAAATTTATTGTTTTTATTAAAAAATTTCTAATATTTTTTACAATATTTCTATCAAACAACGCGTCTATTTCTTATGAGAATTTTTCTTTACACCAATACACACTGAATAAAAAATGGCGGCGTAATGAAAAACAAAGTAGCCGAGGTTACAAATATTTTAATCCCAAAAGGAGAAACAGTAAATGCCAATATTAGCGCCACAAAGTAATAATTAAAAAGGAGTTATTCCAGTACGTAAAATATAAAAGAAATTAAATTAGTTTAACAACTAACGTAATGCGTTACTACGTCTTTATAATAATTGGATTTAAAAGACTTTTAAAAAAATTCTGTCAGTATATTGAAATATATTTCCCGGAATTTTCTTTCTCGTGATTGCCCTGACAACACCTTTTGCTATATTGTCATAATATGGCATTGCCAACTATATATAATGTAATTTCAAAACATAGTAATGTTATCATTTTGCTGAGAATGCTTGATTTTGTTTAACAAAGTGTGTTTATGTTTTAACGTTGCGAAAAATTGTGATTTTCAGGAAGCTATAAATAAAAGGATAGTTTATTAGACATTTTTAAGAATTATGCGGGATTCCGAAAGATCATCCAGCTATCAACGTTCTAGACATAAAACTAGATCAAAGTCACGCGATAGGGAACGTACTCGGGAACGTAGCAGAGACAGAGAACGCTACCGTGACAAAGATCGCAGTAGCCGGGATAAGGAACGGGATCGTGATTATGAACGGGAACGTGATAGAGATTATGATCGCGATTACTATTCTTCGCGTCACTATAAATCTAAATCGAAAAAGTCTAAGCACTCGAAGAAATCTAAACATCGCCGAAGAAGTCGCAGCTCTAGCACTTCTTCAACATCCTCTGAGAGCTCAAGGGAGAGTCGCAGCAGCCGTAGCAGTCGCACTTCCAAATATTCAAGTTCACGAAATAGCAAAACCAGAGCTCCTAGCTCAGAAAGCAATTCGAGAAGTGCTTTAACCAATTCATCGGCTACCGCCAGCACAGCGGCTGTAACAAAGGGCATCGACTTAATGGACTTTAAAGTACAAAAAGCTTTGGAAACCATTGAAGAAGACACTTTTGTTCCCAGATCTTTCTTCAGTAGCCGAGATAGAGAAGCCCCGGAGAAACCAACTATACCTGCGGACAAAGTTATTATAGATCTACAGGCAGAGACGGTAACATTTACCATGAATTTGGATAAATTAAAGGATACCAATGCTAAAGAAGAAATATTCCATCCAAATGTAAGTTTTAGGTGTACATAAAAGTCCTTTCTAATAACTAAAATGATTGCTATTTACAGTTTTTGGGAGATGCTGAACAAAAACAAGAAAAATGGGTGCGAAAACTGTTCTTATACCGTCAGAAATATATGACGGAATAAACAAATATTTTAAATTGAAAACTACATACACATCATGCTTAAAAAAATATGGAACAAATATAATAAAGTTTGGAAAGATAGATAGTGAGTAGTAAGCTAGATTTTTTATTTTTTATATTATAATTTCAACAAAATCTTTAACAATCTTAATTAAAATATATCAGAGCCAGTTTTACGGGCTCTTATTAATGCCTCATCTGCAGTTAATAATTCATGTTCAGAAGGTTCAATGGGTGCACCATTTTCGTTTAATTTCCCCTCTTTGAAATCTTCTATAATTTTCTTCGAGTACACGGCATTAAATAAATCTAAACTGGTGAATTCCGATTGTATGACATCTGGTGCCCTGTACGATACATAAGGTTTCAATTTGCAACCCTCCAAATTGGGTACTATAATTTCGGGTATCTTCTCTGGTATTTCCACATATTTGCCATTAACAGTCATGCCCGTATCACGTACACCGCGTTTGTGTATAGGCACTGGTGGATTTAGCTGTGTTCGCTGGGCTTCCTTGACCACCCGCGTGCCTCGTTTATTATAGACCAAGAATTTACGAAAGTTACGTTTACCTTCCAAGGGAGCGGTAGTTGTAATTGTACGTTGTTGGCTTTTAATGGCCAGCGTTAAAAGATTTTTACAATTTTGCATAATTTTTAATTGAAAAAGCTATTAAATTATTAAATAACTACGGTTTGTGTTTTTTTTTTTTAGTGGTAAAGAGATATTCTGAAGATATATTCGTATCATTCACAATAATGGCAAAACAGCTGATGGTGTTTTACAGAGTTGCAACGTTTGGCATTAAAAATGATTTTAGGCATACATTTAAGCAATTTTGTATCCTAGCTTACAAAGCCTAGTTTTTTTTAAAAGGTTTGACGCCTTAAAAGTTTAATATAAAAATAAAATCCAAAAATGAAATGTGCCTAATTAAATTGTAACAACAAATTGTGCAACATATACTGTATGATCTTATATGATCGCATTCTGATAGCACCATAATTATTAGACAGACCTATGAAAGGCAGTTACTTTTGCCTGAACTAAAGCTCATGTTACCTTTACTATTCATTTGATTAAGAGTTGTGTTTAGCCAGGAGGAGTTATAGTGGTTTTAGAACTAGCGTCACATGATTTATGGTTTTAGTTTGTTCGCTAGATTACTACAAGAGAATTTTCTTACTAACAATAATAGTCCTACAATAGTAATTCATGTTTATTGTGAAGTCACCCAGGCATTTCAGAAATTTTATGAAAGCGTGACCTATTATCACCTCCGAGTTACAATCGAGATTTTGGAAGTAAAGATTTCTTGAATATTTCTATCTGTGTTTAATTTTTTTGCTCTTTTTCCTTACTAAAACCGCTATTGAAATTGCTGTTTCCAGATAACCACCATATCCTACAGTCATAATATATTTTCAGACCAGTTTCGTTGTTTTGGTCCGATCGCAAAACCTTCGACATGGAACTCTTCATCAGAGAGCCTATAGGCTTAATGCAATACATAAAATTGATCAAAGTCCCATCCCCCATCTCCAAATCGTCCGTCGGTTTACCGATATACCACTCCATTGCTCTCTGTCTGGAAAAACCTGGTTAAGTCACATGTCCTGACAATGTAGTGCTTATAACCTGGATTTAGGGTCTGTACTCAAAACCTTAGCATGTCAAAATTTCCATACTTTACCAAACACCCTTTAAATGACATCAAAAAGTTCCTGTATGGGGACCCCAGCATTATTTCCTGCAGCACAAATTTTGAAAGTAATTAAAATCATTCTATATATTACAATATAAATACTTACATATATACAAATCCCTAATCAAAAGGATAGTAAAAGTCTTTTTTAAGCCCTTTAAGTTCTTCTCTGATAACCATTGGCCTCCACAATAATTAATTGTGAATAAATTTACACATTTTTCTATTTTTATGACCTTCTGAAATGCCGTGAATAATGCAATATCAATAAAATTGCAATTATCTTTTTCAGAATACATACATACATACATATGTATGTACATATGCAAGTAAATATACATAGACAATAATCGTTAAGAATTTGTTGAAAAGTTTGTATGTAAGTTTTAAGAATGCAATCAAACAACCTTCAAATCCTTTGGCCTTAACATTAAAATAAATTACACGGTTACACTCCTTTTTGACCAACATTCATGACAAACACAGATAATTTTTAATATTTTTTTTCCTCTCTACAAACACAACAGCTACAATATACCGTATGAAAGGAGTGCAATCATTTCATTTCTAAGAATACGAGTGTGTTACGAGTACTTTGAAATCGATATTATTCAGGTAAGGGTCAAAGACGAAAGGGAAATACCTTTTTAGCATTGGATTTTATCTTTAAATCAGAAGAAAAGCGAACTTCGTCCGTTTTCGGGCGGTATTGTGGTATTTTGGGTTTTAAATCTAGTATTAGTTGATTATACGAATCCAATTGAAGTCATCAGAAGGTGAGATTTATCTCTCTGGAATCTGCTCATGTAATAAACCCTAAATCAATGTTGTTGTATAGCTTTTGGCACTGTCTTATTGAAATCACATCCGCCGCAGTTCATAATCCTTAATTGTCGATCACAAAAGATCTGTTATCATACCTTAGCTATCTGAAATGTAGGTTATGATTCTTTTAGGGTCATTTTCGGAAAAATATGTTCCCCATACTATACTGTCACTTTTTTCGTGTGCAAAGGACTCCCAACAATCACTTCGGACTTCTGACAGTTTCGAATGTGGCAATTTTCTTTATTAATATTTTTATCGAGTGAGAAAAGAGATTTATTAATGCTGCCAATCAGCATATGTGTGGGGTTGTGAATAGTCAACTGACTTTAATTGTTGCTTGAGTTAAAGTTTACATGAATTGAAGTGCATCCAAATGCAAATTACGCCATAATTAGCCGTAGAATAGGTCCAATATCTGTGGAATCTGACAGAAGTGATATATTCGGCACTACGTATATTGCGATGGTGTATGGACCTGACCACAGTCTATGTAATGCTCGGAAAGTAAGTAAATACCGACGATTTTGAAATCAATAAATGTATAACTCGATAGTTTTTGTTATCAATATCGCTTAAAACCCAACATACCAACGATCTTGTAGCGTTAGGTATTCCCTAACCTTAAACTACTACACTTACTTAAGGTGACCAGCAACTAAAAGAAGAATGCTTTATTTATACACTCATATGTTCGCCTACTATTTGTATGAATTAATGAGAAACTAGAGCAAACAGGCTCTCATTTGTATGTATCAACACAACAACAACTACCAGAATATCATTAAAACAAACAGCAATAGAAAAAGCTTAACAACCGTATATTGAGAAGAAAAACGTACTGTAAATTGGTGAATTTTATTCAGTTAGCGGCCGGCATTGAAACGATAAACAACAACAGAGATAGCGAAAGCAACGAATAACGGCAGTGCATGAAATATATTTTTGAATAAAATTCGTAATTTCTTCAAAAAAAAAAAAAAAAAAGAATGTCCTCCACCATATTGCAAACGCCGATTTTATGGCAACCCGACGATTATTTGTTATTTCAGAAGTGCGGTGAAATTACTATATCACCAGATATACAAAATATCGGTTATAATTGTTTATTTTGTGCGGGTATTTGTTTACAAAGCGATATATTTTTACAACACTTACAACAACACCATAGAGAGGATGTTTACAAATTGTATGAAAATCAAAATACGAAAATAATAAATGATGGTGATTTAGTCAATGAAATGGTGGTAAATTTAAGTGACTTAACTTTTAAAGCCAACGAGCAATTAAATACCGTGTTTGCATTAAACCAAATTAATAAAGAAACTAAAGAA
This sequence comes from Sarcophaga variegata, assembly GCA_932273835.1. Lineage (NCBI taxonomy): Eukaryota > Metazoa > Arthropoda > Insecta > Diptera > Sarcophagidae > Sarcophaga > Sarcophaga variegata. Next base: position 120,909,692 of record OW026360.1, on the reverse strand, counting down.
CAAGATAATTGTATAATTTTGAATAGTCTAGAGCCCATGCAAATGTTAACTGCAACAGAGGATGACCTCAATCTGGTTTACGATTTGCAGGCAAACGATTTATTAACCTTAACTACCTCTACCGCTACCGCCACCTCCCACAATGGAGAATTCGAAAATCTTATTACACTAAATCCCATGGAAAATCTTAATAACACCATTACCAGCAATACTAGCAACACCTTTTTGACCAACAGTTTTACTAAACCCATGACCGAATGTTTTAAATGTCTAACGGTGGCTGACAATGACTGCGAAATAGGTGATGGCGAAGATAGTGGTATAATGTTGGTGCAAAGCCCCTGCCAAAGTAGTGACTGTGGCGGATTTAGTGATTGCATGTCGTTTTCTGAAGATAACAACAGTAATAAGGTATGTATGTATGTAGTATGTGTGCTGTACGTAGTATTGCACTACGTAAGACAAATTGTATAGAAAGTGAAAATTGTTTTTAATTCTTTATTTAAATAAGAGCCGTAACCATTTGTCTATCCATACTTATCGCATGGAAGGCGTAAAATAACAAATACTAGATAAATTGCATTTGCGTTTACATTTCTCGTATTTATTATTTATCTCAACTTAGTTTTATACAAAAAAAATAAAAAAAATTAAATAAAAATAAACAATGTAATAAAGAAATTGCGAAAAAAACGAGCAAAAATTTAAACGCTTTGTCCAGTTGTTTAGATTCTCAAATAATGTACATAACGTATGCACATATAAAATTTGATTTATTTTTAGTCCATTGTTTTGGATAAACAGTAACAAAATACATACATACATACAACAATGTGTATACAGTATAGTCCGTGAGTATTTGGACTCTAAACCAGTCTCAATTGGTTATGCAGCCGATCAGATTGTTTTCATTCTGAGAACGGTTACGGAAGTTACTGTTTAAAAAGTACTTCAATCTATCCCTTTCTGCACTGATAATTGTGCAAGGGCAGTCAGATGGTGAAGATTATGAAGACCTACTACTTGAGGTTATCTACGAGGCAGAATGATCTTCTTTTATCGCCCGTGTTAATAAAGGATGTGTACTAGTTTCTGAAAATACTACGTTGTTCGCTTTAGCAGCATGTAAGGCCTGCTTTAATATCTACACAGTGAAAATCATAATAAAAATAATGCTTTTACTTGCGATTATATTTTAATTAAGCATTTAATTTTCATCCAGTCCTTTATGATACACAGTCTTTAAATGTCAATTTTTAATCAAAAAAATTAATTTTTGTTTTCAAAATCACCTTTCGAACATTTTAAAATCTTTCCTCTCCTGTATGTATATAAATATTTTTAAACTATGTATATATACATGCAAAAGCAATTTTTATTTCTTTAATTGTACACTTTTTGTTTCTTTCTTTTTTGTAAAATTTGCCATTTGACGTTAAAAATGATTTTAAAAATACACTCGAATTTTAAATAATTACCAAACATATATAAAACAAAATTATTTTCAATACGATTTTCATTTATGGATTATTGCACAAAATTTTGGTGCACCAACAGTAGTAAAATAAATATTTTTGATTTGCCAAAATTATTTAACAAGTGTTTTCTAAGTTCAAAAATATAAATATTTTCTTTGGAAACCATTATAGAAATAATATGCATGTGTGGTATTTAATTCAGTAGAAATTTATTAATTGTAATTGTAATTAGGAAATAAAAAAAATTTATGTTTGTTCAAAGTAAAATTCTTTATTAGCCGCATGACCTTGTGCTAGGAACAGTTAGGTTATTCATTTAGTGGTTTCAAAACCGCTGGTTGGAGTCGCCGTAGTTTAGTAGGTAGTGTGTCGGCTTATTAGACGAAAATCCACGGTTCAAATCCCAGGCCAGACATTAAAACAAAATACAAAACGTATTTTTTCGGCGACTACCTCTCAGCAGATATCTGGTAAAAACTCTGAGAGAAAATGAAATTGACATGAAAAGTTTCCCAAAAAAACTGTCGTTCGGAGTCGACTTTAAACTGTAGTAGGTCCCGCCACTCATGTGTAAAATTAACACACACGAAATAAGCGGTGTGAGAAACTAGGTCGTAATTCTGATTGAAGGGTTGTAATGACCAACTATTTATGTATGTATGTAAAACCGCTGGTCTGGCAAGCTTCTCAGCTTTTAAATGTCTTGCATTTGATTGCTTCTCGTAAATTTCGGTCTGTAGCTCAACGATAACTTTGGGAATTTTTGTTTTCAAATGCTCTAACGTTAGGAGATTTCGCGTAGACTCGGTCTTTGATGTAGCTCCACAAAAAAGTCGAATGCCAGCCGTCAAATCACATGATCTTGATGCCCAATTGGCGTTGCCAAAAAATGTAAAATAACTTTTTCTGAAAACTCACGGCCCATGGTGCTGTCTCGGTGAAATCACATACTGTCTACACAAAAAACTCAGTTATTCTTCAGCAATAGCGTTCGGAATTAAAAGTGGCGATAGTTCCATGGTCATTTTCGAAAAAATTCAGCCTAATAATATCTCCAAACCATAATGTGCAGCAAACAGTCACGGATGCAACGACTTTTCCACAGTGCCTCTAGGTTCTTCGAGCACCATTTTGTTTGTTGACACAAACACCGAGTAGCAAATGAGCTACTAAAAGCCTATAGTTTTAGCGCCTAAATAGCATATCTCGAGAGTTGGGAATGTTCAAGCGGTTTTAATTGTTACGTGAGTTTTATACGTTTGGAGGTGTAAATTCTAATGAAAATTAAGGAGTACTCGTAGTAGAAGTACCACATAGTACTCGGTTGTTATCGATTAGCACGGAGGTCCCACAATGCATTACATAGAGAGTTGCTGCAAAAGTTTTACCTGTCACTTTAAAAGTAATCAGATTCAAATCTTGTATACTATTTCCTTTTTCGTTTCTCCCATAAACTATTTTCCTTGTACCAACACAATGAATGTATACTGTATAAGTAGGGACCTTTTAAATCGCAAGCAACATATTTGGTATAACAAACTGCTACACCCTGCCCCATAAAACCTGTTACGGCTTTTTTATCTTTAAAAAAAATAAAATTTAAATTAATATCCTTCAAGCATGCCTTTGGGGCTATTTAAATGTTTTTTTTTATGAGTTTTACCATAAGCAGGATAAATAAAATACTTTGAAGTTGGCAACAAATGCATAACCAACCTCCTTTGCTATCACCCAGCCTTGTATGTACATGGTATTACAGTATGAATTTATTTTTAAATTTTAGAATTTAATTTCACTTTAAGAATTTTTATTTACTTTTTCTTTTTCTCTTTTTTGCTTGGTTTGAATACCAGTACATGTCATTAAAATAAAAAAAAATAAAAATTTTTAACGAAATCATTTCGCACATTTTTATGGATATTATTTCTTGTACATAGAAATTTAAAACAAAAATTTAACAACCTTGAATCCAGCAACAATGTCAACATTTGGTTTATTGACTAAAATACGTATGTATGTATGCACACACAGTACTGTGCAGAACTATAGCAATAATTTGTTTTGAAAACTTAGAAAATAATTTTAGTACTTTAAAGATATGAGTGCAATTCCAAACTACAAACTTCCGATCTAACAAATGTTAGGTTAGGTTAAACTGGCAGTCGTTCTAAAAAACACTGTTTACCTGGGTGCCATAAGCTATTATTGTCATAACGATAGTACTTATTCCCTTATTCCAATATAACTTTGGATTTTATGAACGTGAGTTCTGGCAATAACTCTGAAAGTAAATAAAATTGCCATCAAAAGTTTCTCAAAAATTTGTTGTTCCGAGTAGACTTTTAAACTGTAGGTTCCACCACTCATGTATAAAATTAACACACACGCAACATGGGTGGTGTGAGAAGCTAGGTCGTAATCCTGACTGAAGGGTTGTAATGGCCAATTACACAGCCCTGCATGGGTTTTGCAAATAAGATTGCTCCAGGTGTTTCCGAAGGCATTTTGTGCGCTGAACACGAATCTGGTATCAAAAATTTTCCATCACGTCAGGTTTTCGATAAAAAGGGGTTGAAACCCCTAAAAATAGCGTTTTGAGCCATTTTTGAAACATTGTAGAGCTAAACACTGACGTGCTAGAACCATCGATTTTATCAGAAATTGACAATTGATCTTTGCTCTTTAAAATGAGCCCAAAGCCAAATTGTTTGCATGTGCCCTTAAAGTAGGGGGTGAGTTTATGTCAAGGGGTGCAAGGGAAAAAGAAACACATTACGGAGGTCCTTAAAAATTAATCAGATTTACTTGAAAACTGTTACTCAGGGGTTTTGGGGTCGCTGATTACAGATCTTCATTCAGATTTAAAAAATTCAAAATGGCGGATCCAATATGGCGGTCAAGTAAATCTGATTAATTTTTATAAACCTCGTATGCCCAAGTATGACGGAGAATACGTTCTCTGGTCTCTTACATTTTCTCGTGTTTACAGTTTCTGCAGAAGTCGTCCTGAATTATTCCTAGGGCCAGTATGCCCTTATAACTGTTATAAATAAAATACATGTGGGTTCTTCATTTTTCTTTAACAACTGAGTAAAGTGTGCGTGACAATCCCTGGTATAAATTCCTTTGTTTTTTTTTATTAAATCAGCCCTTGCAAGTACGTCAACTTTTTTTGGTTTTAGTTTCAATGGACGCCAGGATGCAGGAACCCGCATGAGGGTTATCGCCGAATGTCTTGTTACCTTCTCCAGAGATACCCGCTATTCTTGGACAATCTAAGATATGGTGTACATACTCTCTAGGAATTGAATGGACTCTTTACTGCCAGTAAATATGCCTGTATCTTAATGGGGTATACTCTTTATACTTGGAATACTATACAGTGAATACTTGGATGATGTTTCCTTGGATATTTAATATTTTCGTTACAAAACCATGACCGAAAGCTAGTGCAGGTATCATGTGGTCAATAAGGAGATCCAGATCTACTCTGTCCAAGACTTTGGCAAAACCATATCTTGTATAATTACATTCTGAATCTTAGTGACGCATTCGCAGCTACTTGTTTTACATGTCAGGTGATAGTAAGTAAAGGATAGACGAGTTGGTTATACAAATGATAGACCGAAACCACTAATAATTTTTAAATTCGAGAATATTGAACAAATTCATTGTGGTACATAGTATATGTTGCTAATATTTCGCACAGTACTGTTTTGTATATATGTACATACATACGTGTATATATAAACTAATGCATATTAATTATGTATAAATAAGAAAAAAATATAAAAAACTAATGCCTTCTCTAGTGGTTTCTGTAGCTTGGGTTTATGGAGAAGTAAATTATACGCCTCGTTATACACGTGTAATGACTTCCTTTTTTTTTTTTGCTAGCTGCATATCCTAACCAATCGTATAAAGTATTCTTTAAACGTTTACAAAACATTTTCATTTAGAAATTGTTTTATGCAAAATAAATTGCAATGGAATAACTTTGTTTAGACTTTTCATTTCAAATAAATGTATACAGTGTATGGCAAAACATTTTGGACAAGTTTAAAAATCTTTTATAAGATATGGTTTCTGTTGGTAAAATTATTTCAAATGAGTCTGTCTATCGGCTTAAGATGGAGTATTTTTCATTTGGACTTCCACATAAAGTCAGACTTTCACTAACTTACTTAATTACAAGCCTTTAGTCAAAATTATTGTATATTAATTGTATTCATGAGTGGCGTAACCTGCAGTATATCGTCGGCCCCAAACAACAGATTGAGAAGCTTTTCATGATAAATTTATTTATTCTCTCTGAGGTTTTGCTAGATGACTGCTGACGTTTAAAGATATTGCTTGGAATAAGTGAAAAAGTATTCGAAAACTACCTCAAAAGGCATCACAACGGGCCGCTATGAGTGCTCAAGTGAGCTTTGTGATATCAGAGCTACCACTCAGACCTAAACCTAAACCTAAACCTCAATAAGATGTACCTAACGGCAAGGCAAGGTCCAAACATTATAATGAAATAATGTTTCAAATGCTTCTACGGTGAACAAGTTTCGTCCAGTTGCTCTCCTTTCGATTATTGACAAAATATTTGAAAAACGTATATACCAACAACTTTTTCTGTACATTGAAAATAATAATTACATTTACAAACAACAGTTTGGATTTAAAAAAGGTTGCGGAACAGATGAAGCAGTTGTGAATGTAGTCAATGATATATGTAACGGATTAGATACAGGTTTTAATGGTGTAGCAGGCCTATTCCTGGATTTTAGCAAAGTTTTTGATCTAATCTAGTTGATCATAATATTATGCTACAAAAACTGAAATATTATGGTGTGGATGAAAGAGGGCTCAACATGTTTGAGAGTTATTTCAAAAATCGGAAGCAGTATGTGGAAGTTAATCAGAGTAAGAGTGATATGACAAATGTTGAATGTGGTGTTCCACAAGGTAGCTGCTTAGGTCCCCTACTGTTCAAAATTTATATAAATGATATTAGTAATTTGGATCTAACTGGACGTTTGTATATGTTTGCTGACGATGTGTGCCTCTTTTATCCGTACAAATATAATTTATCGTTGAAAGCAAATATGGAACGGGATATATCTCTGATTTTTGAGTTTGCTCGCCTAAACAAATTAGTACTAAATGCAGATAAAACTAAACTAGTGAGATTTAGACCACATGCTGTTAATAATAATTTTAATATTTATGTTGATGGTAATATAATTTATGAATCAGATTCTGTAAAGTATTTAGGAATAACGCTTCAAAGTAATCTTGGATGGGATTTGCACATACGCGAACTGAAATCAAAAATAGCTCCAGCTATTGGCATATTATATAAAATGAAATATAAACTTAATGAGAAAACTAAACTTCTGTTATACCATGCTCTAATTCAAAGCCACCTAAATTATATGGCTATAATTTATGGCTTCAAAAGTACTACAACGTTAAAAAGTCTGCAATGCATGCAAAATAAATCGTTAAAAGCAGTATATAATTTGTCCATTCGATTCCAAACTTTATCCCTCTATCGTGACATTTGTAAAACAATTTTGCCTATTCGTGGGTTGTATAAGTACCAGGTCTTGATGTATATATTTAAATAATTGTACAACATTGGTTATCGTACGGTTCAATTTCATCAGAACCAAACAATTTTCAATACTCGGAATCAGCAAAACTTATGGACTTCAAGGTGCAGATTAGAGACTACTAAGCAACGTATTCAATACATGGGTGTTGCTGAATACAATAACCTTCCTGTAATTTTGAAAACATGTAACAAAATTTCCACTTTTAAAAATTGCCTTAAAGAACACTTAGCAGAAAATCTTGAAACACTCCTATTGTAAAACTTTGTAATCTAAAAATGTTTTTTTATTTAAAAATTTTCATAATTTTAATAATAAATTGTACATGAAATTGTTTGCCAACTTGTCTCAATAATGCCTTAATGGCGCTGAGACCTTTAGAATTTCGGTTTAAGTTGTACATGAAATGTTAATAATAAAAAATAAAAAAAAAAATAAAAGAAAAGTTGCATCGATGTCTTAGTTTTATACAACAGCGACTTTGAAACTAGCCAGGGGCTTGTGCACTCAGCGATATAATATCGTGGGGCAGTTATGCAAAGCGCGGTACTAATGAAGATGCGGGTTGTTAATAGTAAGAGGGAAAAAAATTCTACCTATGGTTAAATGATTTTATTAGTCGTGTACAATTCAACGTAAATATTTGCCTCTTATTAAGAGATCTATTGGATATTCATACAATCTTTCTAAAGGTTGTTATTAGGCTAGCGTTTTTCCTTAGTTTTTTCCTTTCATAAATAATAAAAATCTTTTAATTCCTATAAATGAGATAAGATTTCTGTAACCTTTCTTTGACTGTAGCCATATGCTATAAGTCTAACCTCTGTCCAATCAACTATAAACTTGTTTGCCTATGGAGTAAATACCTATCCTAACTATGCCTACTACTAACTAACAGTTTTCTAATCAATTCATTAAATAGTTTTTAATCCCATAAGACCACATGTTCACAATTCATTAAAATCTTTTGAATGTTTAAGACCTTAAATGACACTATCAAAATAAGCTTTCCGAAATAAAGCCTGATTTGACATTTTTCATAAATTGTTTATGCAGTAATTACTTAAAAACGTAAACAAAAACAGAAAAAACACAAAAAACCGAAATCAATTACTTTTTTATTGGGGACTTAAAGAGACCTCGTTATAGAAGACAGTTTCAAATGACAAACAATTCATTTCTTTCTTTGTTTTTGTTTTTCTTCTTCTTTTGTTTGTTTACTACCAAAACTTAATAGAATAATTGCTTGGCTAAGAACAATTATGGACATGAAGTACTGCATAGTGTTTGTTTTTGGTTGTTAATTTATTATCTAGACTAACAATTACAAAAAAAAAAAATTTTTCTTGGGCTAATATTTATTTGTTTGATTTTTGTTTTTCTTTTCCTCGTTGATTCTTAACTATTTTTCCTTTTTTTTTGGTTCTGAAATGTTTGGTTCGTATGAAGAACAAGGTGGCTTAAAAGTAATGATTTAACGTGTATTCGGATTAGTGAACTCTCGAGTTTTCTGATGAGTTTTATCATCTAAAGGAAAAACCCCGCTATTCTCCAGGTCGTAAACAAACGATCCCAATAATTGAATTCCATTGCACTCGGTTGAATCGTGCTTTATTGCATTGCGCCAGAATGTTCTTAGGGTTTGTACTGTATTGAGTCGCCATTTTTGTATTTCAGTGGTTATCCTATCCATGTGAACTTCCTTCCTAAGACAACATATTGAATTGTTTATTAATTTCCAAAAGCCAGGCTGCCATAAAATCCCTTTCGAACATCATATTAATGTTCAAGTTTATTCAAGAATGTGTCCTATTTCTCTGGGAAATGGCGTATTATTCCAAGGTTTCCATAATTAGGGTCTCCCTGCCTATAGTGTCTTAGGTTAGAGGATGTGTACTTTTCAGTTAAGGCAAGTACAGTACCCGGAGGTCGAATTGACCCATTGTACATTGGTGTCTTATCAAAAATTGTTTTGTAAACGGATACCGCTCTAGAAAACCTCAAATGTAATCTGATCATAGGTGTTCCCTTGGCAACGATTAGGCTGGAAATTAACGAAAAATTTCACTCCTTTGCTAACATTTCCTGGGCAAAAGAAAATATCCTGTTCGATCTGGCCAAATCTTAAACCAGAGAGTTTTTTCTATCGATTTAATGGGACACTAAGTCGCCGTAGTCTAGTAAGTAGGGTGTTGGCTTATAAGACGAAAAGCCAGGGTTCAAATCCCAGGTCAGACATCAAAACAAAATACAAAACGTATTTCTTCAGCGAATTCCTCTCAGCAGATTTCTGGCAAAAACTCTGAGAGTAAATAAAAATTGCCATGAAAAGTTACTCAAAAATCTGTCGTTCGGAGTCGACTTTAAACTGTAAGTCCCGCCACTCATGTATAAAATTAACACACACAACATAAGTGCTGTGAGAAACTAGGTCGTAATCCTGACTGAAGGGTTGTAATGACCAATTATGTATGTATGTTCATAATAGGAAGGCATGTCCGTTAATTAGGCGACAGCAGTAAAGATAAGTCAGTAGACATCTACACCAGAGATCAGCAATGAATCGTTTTTTCGCTACTCATAAGCACTCATGAAATTTTGAATATACATAAGTGAGTCAAAAATATTGAAATTTAACTATGTACTCTGATTCATTCGTACTCACTACAACGGTGATTTATAAGTACAGGTTGCAATGAGAATGCGTACAACGTGTTGACATCAAACTCATTCCATTCGAAATACGTTTGATTCATAAGCCTAGTCATTCAGATTTATAACTTTAGAAAGTTATTCGAGTCAGTCAGCCGAGTCATTCATCAAAATTTACAGCCTTAGTTGTTGTTGCATTTACAAAAAAAAAAGAAAAAAGACAGAGCAGCAAACAGAGCAAGCACACAACCTTCTAGTAAGTATTTTAGTGTTCGTACGCGAATCATACTTATTTTGTGCTTCGTGTATACATATGTTGAGTTATGGAGCGTCGAAATCAATAACATCATACGTGTTGTCAAGTATGAATATGATGCATACTTCAAACTTTGAATATGAGTAGAGGTTCCATGATATTAAAATAAGTATGAATGCGTATAAGTATTAGAAATTATGAGTATGATTCGATTCTATTCATTTTTTTTGAATACTCATTGCTGATCTCTGATCTACACCTAAATCATTGTGTACATGACCTAATGAATTTTGTTGACGCTTGTAATCACATTTTCATGTAAGCTGCTGTTTTTCACCGTACAACAATACGAAATGTAGCAACTTTTAAAAGAAAAATATCTACGAAAATGGCAAGGAAGTTTGGGAAAACATTAAACAGAACAGATGATTGAAGGAAATATTTCCAGAACCATTTTGTACCACCCGTTATTCGTAATAGCTTAGAAAAATTTACTTAATGTTTATTTAAATAGCCAAAAACAAAGAAAAAAAAATACAAAAACAAAAACGTTTCATTTTAATCACCAATAAGACCTGTGGATATTTTGTATTTCAGAAAGATTATCAAAATAAATCAATAGTTTCAATTAATATGCCTCATATCGACGCCTCCGTTCTATAACATTCTAAGTCGAAAAAGTGTGTTTTAAGTTATGAGCTCTCAAAGTTTTCACGCGTTATACGACCATATGTGTATTCTATGGAGATTTTTCCCTATAACTTCGGTACGGATCGGCGCATCCTAACCAAATTTTAACAGTATTTAAGTTAGAGAACGTAGAATCGAAAAATGCAAGAACATTAAAAACGTTCTAAGTACACTTAGAACGTTATAGAATGGAGGCGTCGATATGTATATGCATATGTTTGTATGTATGTAAGTATATGGCATTAAAGTGTTGAGAATATATTTACGCATGTGCTTGTCAAAAATATCATTATTTGGCCACTTGAGAAATTATTAAATTTATTTTGTTGTTGTTTTTGTTATTATTGTTTCAGTTGAAATATAAAATAAAATTTCTTTCATTATACTTGGCTTAATTGGGGGTGTAAATTAAAATTTTAATACTTTTTAATTGGACTTTATCGTCTATCAGTTATCGCGCCAGATTAAGAGCCATTTAAGAATTGCAATACAATACAATGAAGTTGTTTTTAAATGCCCTATAATCGGTTATCTGCCTATAATTTAGTTATTTGGTTTTGTGTTTTGTTCTTCAGTTTCAGTTGCCATTCATTAGGTGGCGGTCTTATCTTACTATAACACACCTAATAGAGATGAATTATAATCAAATTAATCAATGAAAAATGTAAAAATATTTTAGAAAATCTTTTTTTTTAATTTTTTTATTTGAGGTTTCGTATTGCTGTTATTCTCAGCATTTTGCTTTTTTTTTGTCTTAATAGTCACGAGATTTTTGTCTTTATACATTTCTCTTTAATCATAATCAATACAAGCATAAAGGGTTCTCCATTTTTCGGTTTCAAAAGTGAATTTAAATGAAACACATTGTAAATGAAGTCGCCGTGGTCTAGTAGGTAGTGTGTTGGCTTATTAGACGAAAAGCCAGGGTTCAAATCCCAGGCCAGACATTAAAACAAAATACAAAACGTATTTCTTCGGCGACTTCCTCTCAGCAGATTTCTGGCAAAAACTCGGAGAGTAAATAAAATTGCCATGAAAAGTTTCTCAAAAATCTGTCGTTCGGAGTCGACTTTAAACTGTAGGTCCCGCCACTCATGTATAAAATTAACACACACAACATAAGTGGTGTGAGAAACTAGGTCGTAATCCTGACTGAAGGGTTGTAATGACCAATTATGTTATGTATGTATGTACATTGTAAATGTTAAATGAAATTCATTACAGTGCTTGAACATGTTTGCTATTAGTTATGAATTAGAATGTCATTTAAATAAACGCATTAATCGAGCCTATTACGGCGTTAATTTGACAAATGTTGCTCTGCAAAAAAAGAACTTTACAACTGCATCAAATCAAATTGTTGGCCACTTTAAAGTCACCAAAACGTGAAATTATCTCTTCCGGAACTTAGCAATGCTACCAAATCTGCGTACTCTTAGCCACATATGCACGAATTTTGTGTGTTAACGAAAGCACCGTGTGACAAACGAGCTACGCCGCTAAAGAAATTTTATTCGAAAACGCAGCATTCAACAACATCTGCTGAGCAAGCGCTCATTCATGTCATTGTGAATGGTCAATCGGTTTGAAGTTTTGCAGGAGTTGAACGTTATATGAATTTTGGTGCGAATCTAAATAAAAAAATACCACCAAAATGAGCCGTAAGATAGGCCCAATTGCTGCGAAGAACATTGTATCAACCTCCAACACACTTTCTCTAACAGAGGCGATGTTTTCGTCAGTATGTACATACCAAGAACATGCAGGCCTGACTTTACATCTGTAATGCTTTCAGTCACTTCAAAATTCTTTAAAATCTTGTCAATTACTTGCACAGTAGATCTGTTATGACAACCGTAATCATCTCATAATGCTCAAAAACCGTTTGAATAAAGACATTCGTCAACATTTTGAACTATTTTTACACTTTCGGTGATTGAAGCTAAATCGTAATCCTGACTGAAGAGTTGTAAAGAGGGTTAAAGGGCACTTGAGATGAAAGATATGTATTTAACTGCTGACCGGCAAACCTCTCACTGAATAACTCTGTATTACAACTCAATTGTAAAACTTTCTATCATTGTTAATTAATATTAATTAATTAATACAACAATTAAAATAATTAAATCAACATTTAGTGCTCATATTAAAATTAACTTTATTACGCTGATTAATTATTATACGCTGTGAAGGTGTTTGAAGCTAAAAATAAAACAAAATTCTGAATATTAATAAAAAAAATAGCTCATCCTCTGCTAGATACATAGATAGGAGCTTAACTTTACTTTTGAAATCGGAAAATCGAATGAACCTCTATTTTCAATTCTTCGCAATAAATGCCCAAAACTATCCAAAACTCGCGTATTCTTTCAAATTTAAAAGTCTAAAGTGTGATGGCATTTCATTATTATTAGACTCATAGGCCACCTTACAATGGGTTTTTAAATAGTAATTTTTCTTCATAAAAAAAAATTAATAATAAATGATAAGAAGACATTGTCTAATTTTGTTGACAAGTTTTGTTTATAATTTATTTATTTTTAATTGATTGAAAGAAATAAAAATGATCATAAATTTGTGTAAAAAAAAATTAAAGACATTTATTTACGATGACACACACACACACAAAATGGTTCTCAATGAAATTGTTTCGCATATTGAATGAATGAAAATTAAAGAAGAAAAAAATAATTTCACAAGAAAATAACGTCACTGGGTTCAATAGACGGTTACAGTATTTAAATGTACACTCGTAAGGCTTTGTAAATAAATAAATAATATTTAAATTAAATTATTATTTAATACAGTGACGTTGCCAATTGTAAGCTATATGCTCCAGCATTGCGTACCATTACTTTTAGCCTTTTAATTGCAAAATATGATATCGATATCAATTTTAACACAAAATATTAAAAAAAAGAAATAAACCATTTCAAATATAATTCACAAGAAAATAAGATTTATTTTATCATTTAATAATATTTGTTTTTAATTTAATGAGTGTGACTGGTAAATAAAATGCTATAAAAACTGTTATCGATATACTATTATTTCGATATATGTACATACATACGTACAATATCGTTTTTAATATTTTTTGATACTCTAAATTAATGATAATAACCAGTGAAGCAGTGTTTTTAAAATAAATAAATAATTTTTATGGTCATATTAAATGGTCTTAATAGAATTAACATGATTTAAAAATAAAATCAGGCAATAAAGTTATGGCCTCACCTACGCACATGATTTACTGGCTGTTATAAATTTTGAAGTTTATTAAACCATATCTTGGTCACCACTTCTTATACATACATAAATACATACATACATATTTGCTAAATAATTAAATGACAATAACAATAATAATAATAATAAAACAAAAATTGTTAATTTCACGTCTCTCAAGTTTGTTTTTCAGCACCCTTTAATTAAAGCCACAAATAAATAAACACGTTGTCGCATACTGTTGTACACGTACAGGAACTACAAAATATTGTTCATGGTGAGCAATTACTCTGAAATCGATCATCATTGTTGGTGGCAAAACAAAAGCCAACAGAAAAGTCCCATTATTGACACACAATCATAATTCTTGTTTATATTGCAACAAATTCTTCTTCTTTTTTACTTACAGTGGCGAGCAAAAATGGCTGCATGTTTTTTATTTTCGCGTTTATTATCTTGTAAAATTTTAATAGTGTGGAATATGATTATTCTTGCTGAGGTTTTTTCTTCTAATTTTCATTACTTTAGTGTACTCAAAATAAAAATTCAAAAAATTTTACCAAAAAGAAATTAATTTAAATAAACGTGTTTAATGTCAATTCTTCCACTTTTGCACGTTATGCTAATTTTTGCATAAAAGCAAAAAACAATACAAATTAGTGCAAAAAAACGACATTCTTTGCATCATTTTAATAATTAGAAGCTGTCAGTAGTGATTTGAACTTAATTATCGTCTCTATTAAGAATTGGTCTTATATATTAATAAAATGAAAAAAATAAGTGTTGAAATTGAAAATAGAATTGTGTTTCTAATAGAAAAAGGTGGATCTTCAAGAAAAATAGGAAAAGCACTACAAATATCACACTATGTGGTTTTAAGTGTTCGAAAACGACGAAATGTGCAGCCAGTTTCTACAACTGGAGGTCGACCAAGATTGCTCACCGATGGCGATGCTCGACTTATGGAACGTCTTATGAAAAATAAGGACACAAAAACACCAAAGCTAACTGCCAAGGACATAAATAAAAATGTCAACGAGTAGACAGCCTGCAGAGCACTTCGCAGAATCGGGTTGGTATTCGCCATTAAGCTAAAAAAGCCTGCTGTACTGCATAAAAAATCAAGGCTCGTTTAGAATTTTGCAAAACTTATGGTAAATGGACAGTTGACGAATAAAAATGCGTGATCTGGTCGGATGAAACAAAAATTAAGCGATTTCAATCAGATGTAAAAGAGTATTATTGGCACCGGCCGCATGAAAAACTTCAAATGCATCAGGTGAAACAGAAAATCAAACATGGAGGTGTTGGTCCGTTAGTGAAAATAGAGGATATAATGAGATAGGATAATTATCTCAGTATCCTTTAAACAAAATTGCCAGAATTCGTTGAAGAAAGTGTATGCCCTGAAGAAGAACTGTTTTTCCAGCAGGATGTCGATCCGAAACACACCGCCAAAATTCTTCAAAATTGGATGCCCCATCAACATTTTCAATTGATTAAATGGCCACCACAAAGCCCTGATTTAAATCGAATAGAAAATTATTGGGCGATTATTAAGAGAAGACTGGCAGCATATGTAAGAGCATCAACCAATTTCAACGAACTTTTGACTAGGATAGAGGATGTATGGAAGAAATACCAAAAAAAACCCGTAGAAAATTTAGTGGAAAGTATAACCAAGCGCATTAAAAGCGTAAAAAAATGAAGGACTATGGACAAAATATTAAAAATTAATAAATATTTAAAAATTTCGAATACGTGCAAAAGTGGAATAATCGAATTGTTTAAGTTCTTAGCAAATAAATGAAGTACATTTAATTTTTTTATATTTATTTTTATATCTTCAAAAAATATATCAAAAAATGTAATATATAGCTGAAGTTTTATTTAATTTGCTTATTTCTTTAGGATTTTATAGCACTTTTATTAAGAATGTGGCAGGATGCAGCCATTTTTGCTCGCCACTGTATGTTTCATATTTGCCGACTGTACACAGAGTAAAATCTTGAAAAAGCTGTTCACAATGACTTTGAAAATTTTCAGATGTTGATGACTCTTTTAAAGCTAGTGCCACCGTTCATTGTAGTACATTTAGTGCAGAGATAATAATTATTTTAAGCTATAGTATCCCAATGATTTCCATCTCATAAATGCTGTAATAATCTGGAAGCCTCCTTAAATCGTATCCCTATGGTCCTGCACTAGCCTTGTGTATTCCCATATGTTCGAATAGGTTTTTGGCGAGAAATATTGATAAAATATAGCATCATTATCTTCAAAATGGCCACAACCTATCGAATAAAAGTCTACAACATCTTATATTATCCACTGCTAGTGTAAAGGCTGTAGGCAATAAATTTTGTCTCACTACGTGCAGACGCACGTAATCAAACACTTATTTCGTCAGTGTTTACGAGTAGAGGAAAATTAAGAAAAAAAAAAAGATAAATTCTATGAAAAAATGAATGAATGAATGAATGAATGAGTGACTACATGAATATACATAAATGTCCACACGAGGATGGTTCCAAAATTAGCTAAAGTAACGTATAGATGGACATAGTAATTGTAATTTCAAGTTTCAAAACGTCACGTTGGGCGTGTTGGGAAATCTATGGGCATGGACAATGACATTTTAAAGAAACTGTCAATAAAGGATCATACAGTTCAAACCATGCATTGCTTTTTATTATTATTTTAGTTCCTTTGCAAACCATAGCAATGTCATAAAGCATGTGTATCTTTTTACATGGGTTCGGCCCCCAATTCCCATTTTTTATTCGTTTCTTATTTATTTTTCTTTAATGAAGGTTTTCCAAGTATGCAGATGACTGTAATAAAAAGATTTAATTGTTGTGCCAGTGAGAAGTCTTGCTAATTGAATTTTACACTTTCTCGAAAGGTGGCTTATACGGATTAATTACAAGAAGTATGAAGAGAACGGAGGTTGTTTTTTTCCAAAGCTCCAAATTGCATGCATCAATTACTATACAAAACAACAACGACTACACCAACAGCCATGTCGTATATGTGTACGCCTGAAACGGTGTCAACAAAATTGGAATATTTTATGTTCATGCAGTATCGCCCGCTGGAATTCTTCATAGGTGTGCATATTACAGAATATAACTTACAGTGGATCACCCATATTTCCGAGTCCTCGATGTTTTAATAGAATAGAGTTATCGACAATTAGTTCTTACCTTAAACAGGGCATCGAAGCTATATCGCTTCGAGAAATTATCACAAAATTTCTTTTTTTTGCTTTATTGTTTCAGCTAATTTTGTGACAGCCCTCGTACATATTATTTGTAGTAGCAATTAAAATTTGTACTTGTTATTATTGCTGTTGTTGCTATTGTATTTGTTGTTGTAGTTAATATGATTGTTGTACATTATTAGGCGTGTCATAAAGTTTCCTTTGAATGCCAATAACCGCGTACGTTAATTGTTGTTGCTACTATTTTTTATTTACAAAACAAATACTATGTATATATGTTTGTATGTATGTACGTATTTAGACATTATTCTGGCAGTAGTCGTTTGTCGAGTTATTAATTTATTTGTATAGCAAATTATTGTTAAGAAAAGAAGCATCTTCATTATTATCAACAGCAACTTATTTAGTACGATACTTAAATAACATAAAAGGGTGAAGCCAAAAAAAGTGTGTTGAGAAGATTATTATATGAGAACAAGATCGCATTCACTCATAATATTTCTGTTCCTACAATAGAACCCTAAGGAAATAAAATAGTTATGGGTTGTTCAAATCAGACGCTAGGGTACATTCAAACATTGCACAATATTGATTGATTGACTTTTTGTTTCGGTACCCATATTGGCTACGCATCCTTATACATAAAGTACCCAATTCAATCTTGTCATCGCTACAAGCGTCGCAAATGTATGGCAATTTGTAACATACATACATACATAATTGGCCATTACAACCCTTCAGTCAGGATTACGGCCTAGCTTCTCACACCACTCATGTTGTGTGCGTTAATTTTATACGTGAGTGGCGGGACCTACAGTTTAACGTCGACTCCGAACGACAGAATTTTGAGAAACTTTTTCATGGCAATTTTTATTTACTCTCAGAGTTTTTGCCAGAAATCTGCTGAGAGGAACTCGCCGAAGAAATATTTTTTTTTTCATATTTCATTTTTGATGTCTGACCTGGGATACGAACCCGGGCTTTACGAATAGGAAGCCAACACACTACCTACTACACCACGGCGACTTCAATTGCAATTTGTAACACTGACAAGTATTTGTCTGGGTCTCCGTTTTTAAATTTTTTTTCTAAAAATTAATATTTCGTTATCATTCATTTTCTTATATCCTCTATTTCCAGTCAACGCCAAACCATACCGAAAATTGGCGAATTCCTAGTCCAGGCCTAACACAACGATACATACCACCCATAATATTTAATAATACCCCAGAAGAGATTGCTTCATCCACGAAAAGTAAATATATAAACACGGTAAGAATACATTGTTTATCTAAGATCTCAAACTTAAACGGCATTTGTTTGGTTAAAACGTTAGTTTTTTACATCTGTATTCCATAGCCAGCTATGCGTAAAGCTTTAAATAACCGGGAATTAGTAGCGTATCTCTTGGAGGCCTATAGAAAAAACGAAAAACTTTGGAATCCCCAACACCCATCCTATAAATATAATGCCCATCGTACCGTATACAATGAACTATCACAGCCTTTGCTAAACGACATGAAATATTCCCTAACGGGCGTAGAAATCTTTGGCATTATAAACCAATTAAGAGGACGCTATCGCAGAGAATTAACAAAATTTGAGAAGCGTAAAGGTAAACATAAAACACGTCTCTGGTATTTTGAGAAAATGAACTTTCTGCGTAAGATCATAGAGGGAAAACGTAATGAACGTAAACGAGATAAGTTGGATGAAAATAAAACGAAAGATAATGCTGATAAAGATTTAAATAATCGTGAGATTTTAAGTAATTTATTGGAACTGTATCGACACTGTGAATGTCTATGGAATCCTAAGGATGTGGAATATGACACATGTAACAAAGTGGAGCTATACGAAGATATAGCTGAGAAATTGTTCAAAAAATTTAATACTAAATGGACCCATAAGGAGTGTTTAAATGAGATACAAAAACTACTGATAAGATATCGTAAAGAATTACGGATTTTCTATAAACTCAAGGGCCTATACATACCTAAATTATGGTGTTTCGATGAAATGGAATTTTTAAGACCTCTAGTGGCCGATAAAATAACCAAGAATTTGAAAAAGGTAAGTGATCATCAATATTTTTAGGTATCCTCCTGGGTTAAAATCAATTTTTAATCCGATTTTTTTATACTTCTTAGTCTACCAAATTGTTTTGTTTTTTATATTTCAGAATTTCAGCTTTACAGACTTGAACTTAAGCCAAAGGAAACAAGACTTTTTAAAATCCGAAGAAATAAAATTTACCTCTTTGGATCAACATTTGCAATTTGTAGAAATGTACCGCAACTATACTTCCCTTTGGGATGTCGATCATCCGGATTATCGTTCAACAAATTATCGACAAAAAGCTTTAAATGAAATGCTAGAAGAGTTACGCCTAACCTTCAATAATAGATGCTATGAATTGCCTCAGCTAGAGAAAACTTTATACATACTGCGCAAAGATTATTCAGCTGAAAAACTTAAACGAATTACGGCCGCAACCAAAAAAGAAACCAAAGAAGAACCTTCTATTGTATTTACGAAATTAAATCAATTCTTAGCCATCAATTTAGGTCCATTTCGTTGTGATAGTTGTCACAATATTTTGAAAACTTACGATCAATATAAAATCCATAAATCTAAACATGATGGCTCTTTGCCATTTATTTGTACATTATGTGGCAAAGGTTTCCAAATGCCAGGTAATCTGACCATACATATAAGACGACATAGAAGAGATTTTCCTTATGCCTGCGAAATCTGTAAGAAATCGTTTGCCACCTCCACCGAAGTCACCATACATATGAGGTCCCATACGGGTGAACGGCCCTATGAATGCGAATTGTGTGGTAAAACATTTAAAACCTGGTCGTTTTTCGACTTGCATAAGAGATCCCACCTAAAACAATCGAACTTCCATTGTCCCATATGTGACAAAGATTTCTATGAACGCAATCGTTTTACCGATCACATGAATATACACTTAAATATACGTAAACATCAGTGTGAAAAATGTGGCAAGAGTTTTACCACCATTGGCAATTTGAAGAAACATGCGGAATTACATGCTCCTGTCAAAAAGTATAAATGCCAGCCTTGTGGTAAACGTTTTAAACAGTTTGCCAGCTTACGTTGGCATCGAAAAACCCAACATGAAGAGTGATATAAGGCTGAACTATTTTTCAATCATTAAAGGGTTTTAATTTGAATTTGCACAGCCTTGTTTTAATCAAGTTCAGTATTTAATTGTTTTATTTTGTAAGTGTTGAAAACAAACTTGTTTTTAATCTTTAAAACTATTACTTATAAGGTATTGTTGATTTAAAACTTTGTTCCTGTGGCTAGTATTACAAAATAATTTATGAAATAGTATTTAAAAAACCTCAAATTTATTACCCACCTTTTTGTTTTAATCATTTTGTTAAGATAGAACATTAAGCCAATAAATCATAACGTACTTATTGCATGTTGTGCTTAAAATAAATTAAATATAAAATATTTCAATAAAAACAAATAATTACTTAATAATTGTTATTATTCAATTTTTATTTTATCTTAAAATATAAGAAAAACAATTTAAGTGTTTTTATTGATTCTGATAATCTTAAGATAACATGGCACACCCGTTGTTAAATATCTGTGTATATTTATATTCGGAAATAATTAAATTGCTTTACTATTATTGTTATTATTATTTATTATACAGACGTTAGTACTTTCGTTCAGTATACAGTTTAATAAATAACTTGCCATTAAAATTAAGAACAGATTTTAATATTGTGTTAAATATTGATTAAAAGTATTATTAGAATTAGTGATTTTGTTTTATAAAAAGTATTATATGTAATAAACTATTAAGATAGAATTGTTATCAAATATTTAATAACATAAAAACAATAAAAAAATACCATAAACAGTATAAAAATTGTTTTAAAATAAACATCTGCTAAAAATCATAAATCCTTTAAGTGCCTATCATTAGTTAAAATTTTTTTTCTGTTTTCGCTTAACTGAATATGTAACACAGAGCAACAACGAAATTTCTCATGAGACAATCTGATCATTGCTCCTTATGGACCCTACTTCAGCCAATAAGTTTATTTCGAAGGGACACTTTAAGCAAGTTTCCTTTCCAGAATATTAAGTATTCTTGAATAGTATCACGTTGTTTTAACTAACAAGAGCTTTAATTACATTATGACATAGAAAAATTGCAAAATGGATACAACTTCCTTTCCAGTCTGATTATGGGCTGCGATGATGATTTCTACGGAAGTGGCTTCTAATATAATGACGTCTAAAGGCTAAGCCTGGATGAAGTCCGAAGAAGTACGCATTATTAGTGAACATTGCATTCAGGGTAGCTTCAGTAACTATAATACCGAGAATTTGAATTGAAATTTGAATTTATTGACTGTTATACTTCATTTTTCAAATTAGTACGTTTTTGTAACATACCATACATTATTTCTATACATGATGTAATCTTATAATGCTACTAAAAAATGCAACTGTGTGTCTTTAAATGTTTCCCAATTGCAGGCAACTCTTTTCAGTATAGAGAAATTTTCAGTGCTGTTAAGAAGTGTCCAAAGTTGGAGCTCCGTGAGAAAAACTAATTGAAATTTTAAATTGTTAATAAAATACTTCTTATTACTGAAATAATTGCTAATTTAAAGCTCAAAATAAATAAAAACGTTAATAAACTAAAGACAGTAAGAAAATATAAAATTTTCTTTATATTTTAACAAGAAAAGTGTATTGGTGCCAGAGGAGTCTCAGAAAAATTTGAGAACAAAAGAAGTCAAAGAATCCAGTTTTGTATCTATATTAATAAAACAAGTTTCTTGACTTTTCTACGTTTAACTAATTAACAAAGAAACTTAAAAAAAAACTAAACAAAAACTAGCAATTAAAACAAAAAAAAACTAGTATAAAGAAGAAAATCGATAATGTCTAAGCCAAAAAATAACTTTGAGTCTCATTTTGTCTTAACTAAACTCAATGTCTGTGGACGTTTTTCTCAGACAGTGTTTCATAAAAAACCATTTAAACCATACAATAATGGATGATCAATCTGTAAAACTTTTATGTTGGCTGTATGAAGAAATTTTAATGACCCCTTTCAACTCTTGCTTTGCTGTATGGAGTTATAAAATTTTTCTGTATCTGGTAATTTTTTTCCCAATACCACAATGAGAAGAAAAAACAAATAACGATTATGTGAAGCGTTGTTGTTGTTGTCATTATTTCGTATATGTACGATGTGCATATAGGAAGTGTGCACATGTACACATGAATAAGAATAATTGGAAAATGCAGTCTACAACAAAAGCAAGCATTAGTATTTCAACAGTATGTGAACAACTGCTTATGTGTGCAATCCAAACCATAGCAGTGACTTGTAAAGGACTGTAACAAATATTTGTGGATTGTTTGTTGCAACATTGTCTAATAGCCAACAATAAAAAGGTATGTATGGCTATTTAAGTTTTAATTTATGTAAAAATTATTTCAAAAGTTTTAAATTAATTATACACCTGTACCTCGATTTACGCGGTAGATACGTTCCTGGCCAATTCGCGTAAATCGAAATTTACATTTTTGTATGGAAAAACCGCGTAAAGCGAATACCTACTGTAAAAAAGCTTTTTCATTGAAAAAAAATATAGTTTTATACTGTTAATAATTTATTACAGTATGATTTAAGTAAAAAAAAAACAAAAGTTTATTCCATTAAAAAATACACATATATTTACATATGTACCTCATTACACAAAAAATAAAATTTTTAAGCTAACTTCATCGCTATCATTTACAACAAGTCTTTTTTTACAAATTTCTATTATTTCCGACTCATCACTGGATAAAGTCATCTCATTAGATTGTGCAATGGTTGTAACCAAATGTAACCAGATTTAAAGAAAAGTTATTAAAAATTATATATAAGTAAAAAAAATTTTTCTTCTTTTTAAAAACCGCGTAAATTCGAAAACGCGTAACCCGAGTTCCGCGTAAACCGAGGTACAGGTGTAATTTTTTTTTAATTATTCGTTACACAATATTTCTATAGTAAATGTTAAAGCCTTTACATAGATAGATTCAGAATAATTTTCGTAATAAGATTAGCAGAAACTTTTTCTTTTTATTTTATATAAAATTTTTTCTGGTTTCTTCCGTAGTCTTAATTTAAATTACAGAGACTTCTTGACTGTAGGGCTGAGTTGATTAATAGACAGGGAGAGAAAAATGGAATGGGTTATTTATTTTATTTTATTTCTTAATTACAATACAATTACAAATTATATTCTAATTATATACGAGCGGAGCAACTTGACCATATGCTGGGTGTAGTGTCACAGACCAGAGTCTCTGGTGGGAATCGAACCCACGACCCTCACGCTAATAGTCTAGCACACCTACCCATTATGGGATGGGTTAATGGCTTTCATTTATATGAAAATTTTCTTTTCTCTAGGTTAGGTTACGAAGGAAGGTGACAAAATATGCTCTTCCACCTAGAGATATTCAGTATTGCAGTTGAAAATAAAAAAGAAAAGAAAATCGACTAGAAAAGAAGAATTTATATGAAATCACATACAATACAAATCTTTAAAGATAGATACATATTCATCCCACGGGACAGAATATATATCTCCAATATTCGATTACACCTACCAACTTACTTATAAGCAGTACTGCTTATAGAGCATATTTTCAGAGATTGCCATATAAAAGCTGGACTCTTATTTGAACACTTTCACATTAAATTCAAGTTTGCTTAAAGACCTTTTTTCTCTGGGTGAGGTTATAAAGATAGATAAAGCATACAACTACGAATGTTTGAAGTCTAAAGCGAAGACAAACACAAGATGGCATAAGTTTCATTTTGCTATAGCAGCGCCTACAATAATAAATGTTCCGGGCAATCTATAGACCACATACAATGTTTGCAGTTGATTTGATCTTTAGCGCAATATGCAGGAAAAATTCTTGATAGAGCTCTTGCCCTGATAAGTTTACATGAAAAATTGATAACCTCTTCGTTAATATGCAATTGAATGTAAACTCTTGAAAAAGGTCTTTGTCTTTTATACAACACTTAAATAATACACATATACATACATACATACATACATACATGTGTATGTATTTATGTATATAACAATCTGGTGTCAATGTTTCTAAAAGAAATCGATTTGTTTACTTTTCTTTTTAGCACCCAAGAAGTGATTATATACATTTCCAATGAAAATCTTCAGATATCTTGATATGGGGTAAGTTTTAATATCTTTTAAATATTTATAGTTTTAAATTCCTTTTTAAGTCTTAAGCCTATAAAATTTTATCTTTATTGTGTGTTTATTGTGTTTATAATAAAATGTTCATTCGATCTTATCGGTCTAAGTAAACATTGATGTTATTTATTCCAAAATGTAAATAAACATTTAACCGCCAGCTGTAGCCTTGTTTTTAATACTATCACCACCTCTATTAAATCTTTGTGTGAATGTTCATATTGTAAATAATGGTTTATCATTTAATCAACTGGATATGTTCACAGAGATATACTATTTTTTTGTTGTTTCGTTATTTAAATATTTATTTTTTCACAATGAGTCACTTATGGCATGAAAATGATTTATTGTTCATTTCATTACAGATTTTTTTCCACTTTATTGTACAAAACTCTTCGACTACGTGGGATTTTGCTAGATGAGCCAAATGCAGCCATATGGATTTGGATCTGGTACATATGCTATATCTATGCTAAAGCTAAATACAAAACTAGTTTGAATGTGAAAAATCATCACAATTAACTTGCAAAACATTAACCAATTGTTAACTGCTAAATCTACTCCACTTAAATATGTCACCTCACTAAGTATAAAATAAAACAAAACAACCAACCATATTAAACTCAGTATCATTTTGTTTTATATATATATTGTTTATTTCTATATTATCGTAAATTTTGACCCATTTGGTCGCATATATCATATAAAAATAGTCTCGTTGCAGGTCTCGTCAACCAAACCAATCCTTAAACAAAAATCCAACTACAAACATCGTCAACAACTAATTAATTTCTTGATTATATTGCCATTATATTTGATTATATATTGTTAATAACAATAATAAATATTTTCTAAGTGTTAAAAATATAATGAAATGAGTAAAACTAATTGCCTTGTTAACACACAAAATTTTAGCACCGAAATATCAAACGGCTTATGCTTGTGAAGGTAAGAAATTAACCATAGAATGTGATCCGGGTGATTTAATTAATCTGATACGAGCCAATTATGGACGCTTCTCAATAACAATATGTAATGATCATGGCAACATGGAATGGAGTGTGAATTGTATGTTTCCGAAAAGTTTAACGGTGCTTAATTCAAGGTGGGTCTCACTCTACATTCATATGCAAGCCTAGCTACTATATGGACTTCTTCTAAATTTGTTTATACGTTTTATAGATGTGCTCATAAACAGAGTTGTAGTGTTTTGGCTACGACCAGCATGTTTGGGGATCCTTGTCCGGGTACTCACAAATATTTGGAAGCCCATTATCAATGCATATCAGCGTCGCAAACATCGACGACTACAAATCGTCCCAGTCCGCCGCCTTGGGTTCTATCGAATTCTCCACCGTTATTACCAAATGGTAGTTCTTCAATTATAAATCCTGCCGTATTGTCTCCACCTTTGCCACCAGCCCAACGACCACAAATGCCTATACCGGGTTTGGCTAATACAAATCTGCCTTTAGGCGGCCTGCCAAATACGGTGCCATCTTCGCCAGGGCCTCCTACTATGCACACTACTCTGCCGGGTGGTAGACTTAAAGCTGGTTATAATAATACCGCTTTGAAAGCACCCACCAGACATGATGGTTTACCACCACCACCGCCTTTACACCATCATCACCACACATCATCGTCCGGGGTAAATCATCATCCAGCTAATGACCAGTCGAAAGAAAACACCAATAGAGGCGAACATAACCATAAAAATCCTTTGGAAACTAAAACAAGTAAAGCTCCTGTTACCAGCGCTAACAGCGGTAACGGCGGTAATAATAATACCACTGCACCTCCCAACACCAGAATACTAACGGGTGTTGGTGGTACTGGCAGTGATGATGGCACTTTACTTACCACCAAAACCACCACAAGAGGTCAACAACAGCAATTACCTTTACCCACTGGTACCACTACCACTGCCTCGTTAGGCAGTGTAAATAATACTCTGGGAGCTGGTGTTATAAAATCCATTAATAACATCAATCTCAACAGCGGTTTAGCTGGGGAAGATGAAACCAATATGTTTTGTGGTCCTACCAATGCCAGAAATCTTTTCTGGAATATGACTCGCGTAGGAGATGTTAATGTACAGCCTTGTCCGGGTGGTGCTACTGGTATAGCGAAATGGCGTTGTGTCCTTATGAAAAGAATTTCTTTGGATGACGATGAAGACTCTCTAAGCTCAACGCAAACTCCCATATGTAATGGCACCGCCTGTATCAATCTAAGACTGCGCAATTTCGAACCTACCTGGCATCCCTTAACACCCGATCTTACCCAGTGCCGCAGTCTGTGGTTAAATAATCTCGAAGTAAGAGTTAATCATCGAGATTCTTCCTTAATATCAATAGCAAATGATTTATCGGAGGTGACAAGCAGTAAAACCTTATATGGTGGTGATATGTTAGTGACGACAAAAATCATACAAACCATGTCCGAAAAAATGTTACACGACAAGGAAACCTTCCCAGACCAAAGATTGCGAGAAGCAATGATTCTGGAATTGCTACAGGGTGTAGTTAAGACAGGCTCAAATTTGTTAGATGAATCCCAATTATCATCCTGGTTGGATCTCAATCAAGAAGATCAAATGAGAGTGGCTACTTCTCTATTAACCGGTCTAGAGGATAATGCTTTTCTCTTAGCAGACACTATAATAAGAGAACGCAACGTTGTGCAAAAGTTTAAGAATATACGTAAGTTTAGGCGTTATAAGCTACAGTTGTTTTTATTAATTTTTTTTAATTTCTTAAAAAAAATTTTTACAGTGCTTTCGGTGCGTATATTGGAAACCAAAAGCATACAGAATAATGTAGTGTTTCCTGATGCTGAACAGTGGCAAATCAGCGATGATAGAATAGAATTGCCTCGCGCAGCCTTAATCGAAAACAGCGAAGGTGGTCTCGTACGCATAGTTTTTGCAGCCTTTGATCGTTTGGAATCAATACTTAAACCCTCCTACGATCATTTTGATCTTAAATCGGCCAGAAGTTACAGTAAGTTATTGTGAAAAAAAACAAAAAAATGAAATTAAACTAAAAAATAATTGTTTCCTTGTTTTTTTTTTTTAATGTAGTACGCAATACTGCCATTTTAGCCAATGATAGTGATACGGCCAATTCTCAACAACGTATACGTATATTAAATAGTAAAGTAATATCAGCCAGTTTGGGTAAAGGACGCCATATACAGTTATCCCAACCCATTAAGCTAATATTAAGACATCTAAAAACTGAAAATGTTACCAATCCCACATGTGTTTTCTGGAATTATATAGACCAGTAAGTAACGAATTGTTTTTTAAGGTGTGCAGAGAGGTGGTTATTAATAATCAAAATTTATCGTTTTAGTGCCTGGTCTGCCAATGGCTGTGCTTTGGAGTCGACCAATCGTACCCATAGTGTTTGCATGTGCAATCATTTAACCAATTTTGCTATACTAATGGATGTTATGGACGATCACACAAACTCTTTATTCACAATGTTCGATGGCAATATGCGCATTTTGATTTACGTTAGCATATCAATCTGTTTGGTATTCATAGTGATAGCCTTATTGACATTGAAAATCTTCAATGGAGTTTTTATTAAGGTAAGATCTTCCAGACAACAACAGGAAAATTTGAATAGATCAACGCGTAGGAGCCAAAGCGGCGGTACAAACTTGGCATCCGGCGGTTTGGCTAGCCTTGGCGGCAGTACGCGAAGACAGAATAATATTATTGATCAAACTCATGAATCGATACAGATAACAAATGCTACCAATGCAAACACATCTAATACTACAACAAACGCTACAAATAATATACAAAACTTACAGCAGCAATTAAATTTGCAACATTTACAAAATCTTACACAGGCTCCATCTAATTTGAATGCCAATAATTTCATACAACACAATTCCATACGCAATTCAAATCGTAATAATTTAAATGCCAATAATTTTAATTTACAACAATTGCAACAACAACAACAGCAGCAGCAACAGCAACAAGTTGTAGCTGCAGCAGCTGCTGCTGTTGTAGTGGCCAATAATAATCAGCGTAACTTGCAAATGAATAATTTAAATT
Organism: Sarcophaga variegata; assembly: GCA_932273835.1. NCBI lineage: Eukaryota > Metazoa > Arthropoda > Insecta > Diptera > Sarcophagidae > Sarcophaga > Sarcophaga variegata. Next base: position 120,881,186 of record OW026360.1, on the reverse strand, counting down.
TAAATCTTAATTTGCAACCTCCTCATAACCATCATAATCATGGTCACAATTTAAATCACAATCATTTAAGTCATCAACAGCAACAGCAAATGGAAACTTCCATGTCGAATACTTCAGCAGCTGCTGTAGCTGCTGCTGCTAGCATAGCGGCCGCCTTACAACAGCATCACAATAATGTTAATACTGCCAATACGGCAGCAGCAGCTGCCGCCATGGTAGCCCAAGCCCAAGCCCAGGCCAGTAACAATTTAAATGTCAACAATAATCGTAACAATAATAATCATAATAACAATAGCAATAACAATAGTAATCGTATTAATAATTCAGATCCAAATAATATTATAATGCAAGGAAATATGGATGATTTACAATATAAGTGGTGGTGGTGGTGAAAATTTTTTTATTATTTTTTTCATTACATATCAAGTTTAAACGTATATTATGAAACGTATTTTGATTAGTTAAAATAATTTATGCACTTTCTTTTTGTGATATATGTTTTAAGTAGTTTATATTTAAATTAATTCTTTATTTCTTTTTAATAAAATTGTAGGAAATATTTAAATTGAGAAAGAAAAAGAATTAAGTCTGGCAATTTTAGGATACATTAATTATTACTTAAAAACAATATAACTTTTTTTAGAAAAAAAAATAATTTGTACGTAAAGTAGTTTAGTTCTTTCTATCTGTTAAAAAATTTATTATTTCTTTTTTAAACCGGCTTTATTGTATATATTGTTTAACAAACGTTTTTAGGTTTAGTTTTGTTTTTAATAAGTAAATATTAAACAAATTTGAAATACTTTTACTGAAGCAAAAAGGAAAGATTTAATTTTGTAAATGATTTAATTTTATTTTTTTAATCCACTTTGTAAAACCTCTTGATTATGATTTAAGCTTAATTTTTTTTTATTATTTGTGACTTAAAAAAAACTTTTTTAATTTTTTTTTTTCATTATTCTGTGTATTGTGTGTTTTTAATTTATCATTTAAAATTTAAATTCAATAAATATAATTTATTTTGTAATAATATTAAATTTAAACAAAAACGAAAATTGTGTTTGTCTTTTTTTATAATTTTTTTTGTTTTTACTTTTTATTTTATTTTTTTTTTTCTTTTAAAACTTAAAAACCAAAAATTTCCACCACCACCACCATCAAAATTCGTTTATAAAACTTTAATTCTATTGTAATATATTTAAGCCTTAAAATTAAGTCTGGTTACAAAGCAAAACTAAATTATTTTTTTAAAATAGTTTTAATCTGTACTAATAGACTTTAATATTAAGGCTCTAAATATCAATCAATTATTTCCTTGTATTACATTTTTAATTGGCTCTTAAATGTTTGGCTTAACTCGTATCTTTCTTTACTTTACTATCTTTTCTTTTATACATTTTCTTTTTTTTTTTTTGTTTTTCTCATATTTCTTTACAGTCTGCCCGCACCTCTATTTATCGCAATATTTATATTTGCTTACTATTAATCGAAGTTCTATTTCTTATTGGCATTGAACAAGTCGAAGCAAATATAATATTTTGTGGTTTCACCACAGTATTTTTACATTGTGCCATATTAACGGCCATTGCATGGTTTTGTTTTGAAGGTAAGTTTGTATTAAATTAAAAAGCAAACATAAATAAATCTTCTTAAGAAGTTTGTTAAACGAAAAAGTTGTTAACTCATGCTGAAGTAAGACAAGTGATATTATGGGATTGTAAAAAAAGTTCCAATAATTGCCTTAGCATTTATAAAGATTTTCGTCTTTAAAAATGTACTTGATTTACAGATGCAGAACTTTTTTTTATTAAGTGTTAATAGTTTCCTCTATAAATTCATATAGTCCGTCTTTTTTTATTATCGGTATTCGAACTATTTTTTTTTTTCGAACGTCCCCGGCCTCACACTAACCCACCCTCACCCGACCGCGGAGGGCTTGTCCCCATTACGTAGGGACACGTACACACTACAGTCCGGGCTGTAGCGGGTAAGGGAAAAGTAATGGCAACGAGAACATAAAACAGCTACAGAACTTAATCACAAGCTGAATAAAGTTACAATAAACATGAACTACCTATGACAAGAACGATAATACATTTTTATATAATAATTTACAAATTAATGCCAGCATATAAGCTACGTTTTATATTACAAACACTACTATTAAAATCAATAAAATCATAATATAAGTTAAAATCATTACATAATCTACGAAAAGGAAAATTACATCCATAGTTCGTTCTATAAAAATCTAAGAAAGAGGTCGATAGTGCCGTGAAAATCTTGCTGGAATACTGAAATTCAGGTTACAAAGCAAAAACTCAGAATCGATATCACCTTTAACCAGATTAAAAACAAAACAAACCCCTAAAACAGCCCTTCTACGTTCTAAAGTTGGAAGTTTTATCAAACCTAATCTAGCCTTATATGACGGAAACCCATTCGCATAATCCCATCCTAAGCCACGTAAACAGAATAATAAAAACTGCTTCTGCACAGACTCTATTGAATCGCTATGACAACGATAGTATGGATTCCAAATAATAGACGCATACTCCAAAATAGGTCTAACAAGTGAACTGTATAGCAGTCTCGTTATATAAGGATCAATGAATTCCCTAGCCCATCTTTTCACAAAACCAAGAACAGCCCGAGCCTTGCCAATCATCATACTAATATGATCAATAAAAGACAATTTCATATCCAATAATACTCCCAAATCAAGAAATGTAGTCACAGTTTCCAAAGGGCAAGAATTAATCATATAAGTGGACGAAATTACGCCCCCGCGAGAGAAAACCATGCATTTACATTTCTTCAAGTTAAGATCCATTAAATTAATTCTGCACCAAGTTACAAACAAATCAATATTTCGCTGAAGAACAGCCTGACTGACCATGATCATCATCAAAAGTATAAAATAATTTAACGTCGTCAGCATACATCAGAATATTACAATCAGAAATAGCACAAGGAAGATCATTAAGAAACAATAAGATATTTAAAATGTAATATTCACCTACTTTGTACACGATTCTTTTTATGCTTTCAAACTTTAATGAAAAGTTTCGAACCCCATTTTCCTTTGTTCCATTGGTCATTAATTGTTACGCAATACCACGATCTATTTAGCTAGAACCTCTGCTCCCTCTCTCTCTCCTTATAAGTCTTTATGGGTAGCGGATTAGAGGTATAAGACCAACTAACATCACCAATCGAGTGACATACCCTAAGAATAGCGGCTGACCCGATTCTATTCAAATGCTCTTGGGAAACTCTACAGTTTGCGTAAGATCGCTCGTATTACTCTCAGGCCCGCCTGACAGTAAAAAAAAATCGCAAAAGAAACTGCATTAAAAGAAGCGACGACAGTCTCAAGACCTTCAAAACAGCAAATATCTCTTATCTAAAAGGCATTGCAATTGTCATCCAGTCTGTAATGGAGCTCCCGTCCAAGACCCCATTATTTGGGATGCGAATTCTCTCTAACCTCAAATAAAAACTGATGCCTACATTGTTGTATTCTTCAGATAAGTGATCTATATTGTTTTGAATTTGCCCAGGTACATATATTACATATAAATAATAATTATCAGCGAACTGGATATGTGGCTGTTGTACATGAATAATTCGAATCGTTTCTTCTACAAAGACGTAGAGCAGGAATAAGAAGAACAATAAAAGCCGGCGTATTTAGCAATTGATCTGTCATATTTCTTAATCGAAAGCAAAAGTTCAAGAATTAGTTTTATCCTATGCATATACACATTTTATACTTTTTAATAAATTTTTTAAATGGAATTTTTAATTTAAAACAATTCTTCATAACACCAGGTTTTAAAAAGACATTAATAAGTTCTTCTTGTCATTTTTCTTCTTTTTTTAATTGAAATCAGCATTCCAATCCTATACAACACTTACCACCGATGATATATTGCTGGAGGTGGATCAAACCTCCAAAGTTAATTGTTACTATTTACTCTCGTATGCATTATCCTTCACTATTGTGGCCATATCATTAGCCATTAATCCCGGTACATATACCGAAAATGATTACTGTGTGCTAATGGAAACGAATTTTCTATTTTACGCCACATTCGTTACTCCTCTAATGATATTTTTAATGGTAAGTTTGAATATTTCTTAATATCTGGACATTTTATTCTACATACACTTTCCAAAAAAAAAAATATAATAGGGTGCCTTGGGTTATACCTTTTTATCCTGGGTAATTATGTGCCGTAAATCTCGTACGGCTTTGAAAAATAAGGAACACACCCGCTTGGCTAATGTTAGGTAAGTTTGGAGTTCTATTTTAAATATCTAAAGAATAAAGAAAGACTCTTTAATTATTCCAGATTCGATATACGCTGTAGTTTTATATTTTTACTATTGCTAAACGGTACTTGGTTTAGTGCGTATTTCTATTTGCGACGCTCGAAACTCGATGATGAAATGTCCCAAATCTATGGTTATCAATTCATTGGATTCAACACCATGATGGGTATTTACATTTTTATATTCCATTGCATACAAAACGAAAAGGTAAGCAATTTCTCTCTATTCATTTGCTTCGTCATAAATGCAGTGTTTCCTTTTACAGATACGCCGTGAGTATCGTAAGTATGTGCGACAAAATTCTTGGCTGCCCAAGTGTTTGCGTTGTTCAAAAACCTCCATTTCTTCGGGTATTGTGGGTGGTAGTGCCTGTGGCATGAATTCGGCTGGCAATACGGGTACGTTAAATAGCAATACAAACGCTTTGGTCTCGTCTACCGGTACACAACTGAAGAAGGCTAAAATTCCTCTTGGAGATGCAAATGAAAATGATGAAAGTGGTAACATTATATCGGCCACTGAGGATGCTATAATGGCTTCGAGTGATTGTGAACTAAATGAGGGTGGGAAATCTCGACGTCAAGGTTCATCTTCTGCAAGTAGTGTGGGAGGCGGTGGTAGTGTTATAAATGCACCTTCTGGAAGCACAATGAAGAGTGGTATTATGCCCGGTAATTTAGTGGTGCAGCATCCAAATAAAGTAAACGATCCTAGCTTGCAAAGTCATGTGGTGTTGGAACGAAATACCAATGCCATTGGGCCCGGCGCATCGGGGACTTTAAGATCGACGGGCGGTATGCGTACACCAAGTGCTGGCCATACATCGCCCACGTCATCAGTAAGTTCCACACATTTGATATTCGGCCAGGGTCACAAACAACAGCAATTAGCTGCTGGCAGTATGAATGGTATACCGCCACCACAAGAGGCATTTTATCACCAGCCTGATTATTATGCCTGGCAAAAGGGCAATAAGGGTCAAGCTCGAGATTATCACGTCTCCGGTGTTTCGCCGCAACAACAGCAGCAGTCACATGAATTTTTCTATTGGACCCAAAAACACAATCAGGGCCATGGCAAAAAGAAACGTGGCAGTAATACGGGCTCAGATTCGCCTAGCGGTTCTTTGCATTCCCGTAACACCGCCACCTCACAGCAAATACTGTTTTATCCCTCGTATAAAAAGACTTCTGTAAAACAACAGCAACAACCACCTCAACATCCCTATTATGCGGAGGCCTTAGATCCAGGTGCTCCACCTCCTCACTACCAACAGCAGCAGCAGCAACAACAGCGGCGTCAACATCCGTATCAACAACAGCAGCAGCAGCTGCAACAACAACAGCAACAACTATCGTCAGACGATGAGCAGATGGAACACGCGGCCCATGCTCATCTGTTACAACAAATGAATAGACGCGGCCCTGGTCCCGGAGAATTTGCTCTCTCTCAGCCAGGCACACAACAACGTTACTATAGAAATAAGCATTCCAACTGTGATTTAAACCAACCAGATAAATATGATTTAAGCCGTGGTGGTGCTGGTGGTGCCGCCGGTGAAACCTATTATAATCAAGGTTCATTGGCCAGTGATAATGGTCCCGTATACGAAGAGATTTTAAGTAACCGTACCTCTGATGTACAACATTATAACGTCGACGATCTGCTACCGCATGACTATGAAGACGAAAGAGCCATGCAGTTGGCTTACCAAAGACAGCAACAACAGCAAAGAATGTTGAAAAATCGTTATCCACATAATGGTATTGGTGGTGGTAGCGGCGGAGTTGGAGTCATGGGTGCCAGCATGTTAACCGGTAATATGCACCGTCCACTGCATGATTATGTTGACGACTTTGAAGGACATGAGGCTGAAAGTCCCTATACGGATGATGAAGACGATGAAGAAGACGAAGGAGAGCCTGATGATGAAGGCAGTGATGATCATTTACCGCCACAAAGTGATGAACGTATGCGGAGATTAATGGCTATGCAAGATGCTGATTTTCAAAGAAGGTTTCAGTAAGTACAACCGCTTAGTTATTTATTTCTTAAAGAATTTTTTATGGATTTTAAAATTAATTTGGAAATACATCAGTTAGTTTAGGGTTAGGTACGCCGGGTAGGAGAAAAGTGAGTTGGTCACCCTTCAGGGCTTTTGAACGTCCGTATGGACCCAAATGACTTTATTGCCTACTCGGTAAAATCTTGATTAGTTCACAGTCCTGTAGGTTATGCTTGGAGATGGTCGTTACCTATCCTGAAGGTAATCTTCTTGTCCGTTCCATTAATGGAAACTACCTGCAACTCTGGACGTGACTTAAATAGATCCGTGAAGGTCTACCGATCTCTAATGTTTTTTGATGAATCCGCCGGACAGATATCAGAACCGAAAAAAGAGAATCATAAGACAGGGTCTGGTTTGCTGTGATGTGAAGTAGGGTCTGCTGCGATAAAGGTTATTGGTATGATAAGTTTGTTCATCACGGCTATTAAACCTACTTTCCATAAAGTAGTATGGAAAGGACTAGCCTGTCAGAGACCCATTGCCTGCATCAGGAATTCAGATAAATGTCTCATATTGCTCTTAATCTGTTAAAAAGAATTGTTTTCGCACACACAACAATGAAAATTGATTTGTTTATATTCGTTTCGTTTTTTCTTTTTTTTTTAAATTTAATTTAGGCGTCAACTGCGTAAAAACGCCCAAGTAAATGAGGGTGCAGCGCCACTACCTACCTACAATGACTATCATGAACCCCAATATCCATTACCGTCACATCAGCAGCAACAGTTGCAACCACAACATCAACAGCCAATAACGGTTTTTGGGGTAAGTAGCGGTGCTGGTGGTTCGGTGCGTAGTTTTAAAAAGACTACAACTGCCAACGGTAGCCGCTTAGCTGTAAATGAGTTATTTAATACAACAACAACAACAACACATGGTGGTCCACCTCTGCCACCCGCCAATCAACATCCCATGCAAAAGAAACAATTACAACCACAGCCACAGCAACAACAACAAATATCACCACAATCAGTCAACAATATGCCAGTAGTGGGGCGCAATATATCAGCCATGTTGGATGAAAATAATACTGTGAGATGTTATTTAGAGCCTTTAGAAAAGTAAAAAACAAAAACAAAAAACAAAATAAGATTATATATTTAAATTTAAATATAAACAGAAGAAATCGTCGACACTTTAAACGTTTTATATATACAATATAAAGACATTAAATTATATTACATGTTCAAGGTGTATTTATTAAATGAAAAACAAAGAAGAAAAACGTATAAATTAGTTAAGATTATATAGATATATATATATATATATATACAAATATATATAAATATTAATTAATAAACAAACAAAAAAATAACAAAAACAACTCCTTCCTTATCCCAATCAAACAAACAAAATAAAACGAAAAATTAAAAAACAAAACAAAATATATAATTCCTTAAAGCAACATTAAAATCCTTTCTCTAATTTAAAGAAATAAAAACAAAAACAAAACAATGTGTAGTAGAGGCAAAGCAAAAACCGCGCATTAAATGTAATTTTCAAATGATTATAAAAAAAAACAAGAAAAATAAATAAAATTTAAAAATGAATTATAATATACATATATATATATATACCATTACAAGTGTAAGCTAAAGCATACATTAAATGATGGTTAGAGCAGATAAAGATGATTAATGAAGATATATTAAAAGAAAATTAATAAAAGTAAACACAAAACATTTGTAACTTTAAGTATAAAAACAAAAGAAGTAAAGAAAAAGAAGAAAAAACCTGCTATAAAAAAATGCCATTTTGTTGACAATTAGATTGATATTTTTATATACAAAAAGATTTAAACAATATTTATTATATGATTACATTTTGTTTTTATGTTTTATGATTGCAATAATTTCTTAATTATTTTCTTTTTTATGTTTTATTGAGTGTTTATTGAAATGAAAAGCTTTTTTTATTATAACTATATAATTTTTTTTTTTTTTTTAATTTTTTATGGTAAAAAAAATTAACAAACTATATAATTATATTATAAAGCATACAAAACCATGTTAGCTATTAAGTTAAAAATAGTTTAATTATAATATTTAGTCTAAAAACAAACAAAAACAAAAATAAAATTGGGTTAAATTAAAACCAATACCCCCGCCACCCCCTATGTAAATGCTTAGCCTTAAGATATTTTGTTATAAAAAAATATATTTCTTCTCAGTTTTTTGTTTATTATTTTTATTTTTCTCCCTCTCCCCCCTTATGAATGAATTTATTTTATATCCCTTTTATTTACAAAGAACGAAAATCCTTTTCAAATTTTGTTATAATTTCTTCCCCTGTATTCTAATTTCTCATTAAAAGACTTTATTATTGTATTTAATATATGCTTTATTATTCTCTATAATATTATATATATTTTTTTTTATAATTCATAACAATTAAAAAAAAAATTGAAACAAATGTAAACTTTTATGTAAATTTATAAAACTCAATTTAACAAAGGAAAACTGGAAAACTTTAATAAATGTGTATAGTAATGAAATGAATATAAAAAATAAATCGTTTATTCTGTTTTCCTTTTATTAATTATTCAAATGTTCAAGGAAAATATTACTCCCGTGATTAAGCTGCTACAAATCCTCTGGAATAAAAATAACAAAATATAGTGGCAATACCATAAAACGGAATACCATCAACCTTCTTCCTATTGAATCTTGCTATAAATAACCAAATGTAGCTATAATATATCTATTGGAATATATTGCAAGTAAATTATCTAGTGCTACCCAAACATTGTGCTTATGGCTGTCTAGAAAAGAGATATGAGAAATCTAGTGGACTGGTAAATGCAAGCTGTAGGACTCCTGGGTTGTTCATTAAACACATATAACAATCTTACTTGCCTCTATTAAAAATAACAAGCAAATCTGAATTTTATAGTTATTGTTCTTTTGTTTTTGTTATACATTTCGAACACTCTAAACTATTAGTTTATTTTTATAATTTTATATTTATTTTTAAAAGTAACAGCTATTACGAATGCAATCATTTGATAATGGTTTGCTATTTCAAAACATTTCATAAATTTATTGGCAGCACTAACATTTGTTTATATTCTTACAATTCATATGGCATCTCCACAAATAAATACAGAACAGCTGTTTAATATTGAGTCATATTTGTACAATTGCATTTATTTTTTTAGTGAAGTAAGAACAAAATCAAATAGTTTAATCAAAATACCAAATATGACGGACTTTCAGTGGCCCTGGGAGTATTCGTTTCCACCATTTTTTACGTAAGTTGAGAATTAAAAATAAAACCCTTTCACTGTAAACTAAAATCAATTTTTGTTTTTGCAGATTACAACCCCATGAAGAGACACGCCGCCAGCAATTAAATGTTTGGGCCGATTTATTTCTCAAATACCTCAAACATTTGAACAGATTCACAATTAACATATACGAAAATTCATTTCCTCTCTTCTATAATGAATCTCTGAACAGACGTTTGTCGCCGTCCGTAATATTACAGATATTGGAGCAGCTGAAGAACACTAAACATGCCCAACCTTTAGATAAGAAACGCGAAGAGTGGCAAGTGTATTGGCATACTCTGGATGAGTATGGTAATATGATATATGACTGGATACAGGAAACTGGTCAAACCAATAGTGTTTGTACCCTATACGAGATTAGCAATGGTGATAGTACAGAGGATAAAGATTTTCATAATATCGATGAAAATGTACTGCTTAGTGTATTAAGACTGCTGGAGGAGAAAGGTCGTTGTGAGTTAATTGAGATGGACGGTAGTTATGGTGTTAAGTTTTTCTAAAAGCTAGTATTTTTAAATAAAAGTAAAGTTAACAACAACGTAAAAATCACTTGCCTGCTGTAAAGTTTCCACACATTATTGATCATTACTACTCTTTAGTTGTTATTAAAGCCCCGCTTTTAACATCATCCGTGCGGTGGATCTAATTTTGCCTATGAGTGTAATTAGTAATGCTTACTACAGTTTAACGTATGTATGTCAATGCAGTGGAAAGAAGATGCTGGATGATAGATCAGGAAGGGGAAATAATACAATGTGATGTTTTTTTTTCTTCAATACGGCGGGAGCATTATCTTAAAAGAATTTATACGAAAGCTCCCATAAACACCCACGTATGGAGAAAAACTACAAACAAATCTCTTTCGCATACCAACCTAATAGACATACGCTGTTTTAATGTATTTATTCATCCACATTCCCTGGAGGATAATGCCCTACTGAACTCAGAGAGTGAGCTCATTGTGATACAACAATCAATATTCAACCTTTGGGTCAAACAGTCCCTGTAGTGTACCATCCCGATTACAAAAAATCATTCTTCATTCGAGGGAATGCTAAATCTATCGGCATAGATGACAGTCGAATTTGAGGAAAGAAGACAATCAGTGCTCTTAATCCATATCAGTTCAGCATAGGCTATAATTAATAGATAGTTCCACCTTACTGCCAACGAAGCTGAGCCCCTCTGTAAAATGACTGGCAAATACCCAGTTTAATTGAAGCAAACGGAACATGCATCTGTGACTTATATCACGTCAAGGATTGTGAGTTCTGTACCATATCCAATGATATGCTCAAAACCATATAACATCTTGAGTGATCTAAAATTTCTTTGAGTAATCCCCGGCATTTTTTGACGAAGATCGACGTCAAAATGTCGTTTCCAGTGGGCTCGATAGCAGTCTAGCTATCCACGTAAATCAAGGGATCTTCGTTGAACAAGCATTACGCTGCTTTTAATGTGGTAATGACTTCTGCCTGAAAAATATTGCAGTGGTTGCACAGCCTAGCCTAATGTCAGGATGCTTAATATTTCTAATAGAAAGTTCCGTTCGGTTTTTTGGGGACATTAGTATAGACTTCAAGTCAGAGCAGGAGTATTGACAATTTGAGTAATCACCAACTTTATATATAATATAGGTCCCGTCAGTTTCTAATATATTTTTAAAAGTAACGTCAAACTACAATATCTGGCAACTGTGCACATTTTTAATACTTTTTTCTCATACCATCTCTGTTTCTCAAAAACAAGTATGGCATCTCTGTGTTTTGGCCGCCTTTTGTTATTAGTTTTCCTTAAATTTTGTTTATACCAACATGGAAGAAAATTGTGTAAGTTAAAAAATTGTTTATTAAAAAGAAATAAAGAAAATCTTTTAATTTGAACTTTAAAACTATAATATATCGTAGACTGTTAAAGTTGATGATATTATAGAAGAGGTAACTAAATTGCATTTAATTACTTTGCAACGTGCGGCTGAAATTTCGCCATTAGTCCATGGGCGTACCATTGGCCCCGATATTGCTTTATTGGACTACAAGGAAGATGAAGAGGAGCAATTAGATAATTTTAGTAAGGAAAATAACAATTTAGCAGATAAGAAAGAGAAAATGACTAAAAACGAAATCAATAAAAAGAAAACAGCACCTGCCAATGGGCAACAACAACATATCCCTAAAAGTCCCATTATAGAAAAGCTAGCAAGGGAACCTAATAGCCTTTATGTAAGTTAATGTAAATAAAATCTGAAACAACAATTTAAAAAATATTATTCTGCCTTTATTTGTTAGCTACTAGACTTTCAAACCATTAATTCGAGTATATTGCTGAAAGAGGCAGAAGAACAGCGTAAACGTTCTATACGTCAACAGCTAATTGATATGCAAGAGAAACATTTGAATGTAATGCGTAACGTTCTACAGCCACTAGAGGAAAAACAACAGGAGGAACGACGCAAGTGGTTGGAAAAGAAACGACGCAGTGATAGTCAAATTTTGCTATTGGCCGAGCAGCAAACGTCTCAGGAATTGAAGGAACATGAACGTCAGCTGGAAAATTTACATTTGCAAACCCAGAAACAATTACAATTGATATCTTTCCAGGGAATTTCTCAATATCAAACAAAATTTCGCAATAAATATGAGGCTATAGTTCATCTATTAATGTCTACAGACAAACAAGCCTTAATTTCCTGTGGCGAATACAATAAAAAACTAAAGGAGTTGGTACAAATGTTTGAGCAATTAATAGGTAAAATCAAATCAGGCGAATGTGGTCCCACTGAATTAAAGACAGCCGAAAATCTATGTAAATCTTTGGAAGACTTAGAATTAGCCATACTCGAGGCTTGCAAACAGGAGAAACTGAAACAGGAAGAACAGCTTAAAGAGCAACAAAGAAAAGATGAAATAGATAAACAACAAGCCGAGCAGCAAGCCCAACTGGCTGAAGCTCAACAGCAACAACAACAGCAGCAGGCAACGAATACAGTAAATACAGTTCAAGCGCCTACCGCTGAACCTCCTAAAACCCAAGCTGCTTCGGACACAACGGATGCAACCAGTGAAATCAATAGTGGTGTGAATGTGTCCTTTCAATATGCTAATCCAGAACGTTTAGCATTCTATACAAAAATTAATAGTTTCTATCAAGAAAAAGTGGAAAGAGTAAAAGTTTTGCAATCCGACGAGTCCATGAAAAAATATCGCTTTGATTGCCAAAAGAATATAAACATACCAGTTAATGCCATTTCGGCTGTTAGCCAACAGCACATACAAGATAAATTTGATAAGCTGCTTACGTATGTTAACAATCAACCTGCTTTGGGCCGTGATTATTGCATACTCCTGATGGCCAAAAAGTTTGTGGGCCAAGCAGAGACCACCATATCGAGTAATCCCCAAGCTGCCTTTCCTGTAGCTTCAGTTATTGTTTCGCTATGGAAGCATATACCCGAATTTGGGCAATTATTTTTGGCTTATGTATTCAAAGAATGTCCCTACCTGGTGCCATACTTTGTACCACAAAAGAAAGGCCAAGCGCCGGAAGAATACGTAAAAGTATTAGGCTATCGTATTGTGGATGGGCAAATTGAACAGCAAGAGCAGTATTTGAAACGACAATCCGGCGTGGCACGTCTCTATGCTGCCGTTATGATAACTAATGGTCGTCAACAGGATGGTGCCACACATCCCTATAGCATAGAGCATGCTTGGATTTGGCTAACCAATTTTATAGCTTTAAATCCTATACCTTATATCTGTGCCACTTTAATTTTGGAATTTTTGCAAATCGCAGGCAGTGATTTATGGCTAACGTATGGTAAACAGTTCGCTAAACTGTTGGTAATTATACAACAGCAATATTTTCCGAAACTTTCGGTGGTCGATGAAGGTGGTCCAAAAGCAAGATTAGAACTATTATTAAACAAATATCTAAGAGAAGGACACATACAAAAACCTCAAGGTATACTGCCAGCGGGCTTTTGGTAAGCTTGTTTATTTTATTACTATTTATTTTAAAACTATAAAGAAAACTAGAAACTATTCAATGATGAAAAAAAAATAATAAAAATTTGAAAGCAGAGTGTAGCTATACTATACTGAATAATAATGATTTTAAACAATTTAATATGATATTATTATGGTTACATACAATTTAAACTTTATTAAGAATTTGTTTATTTTGGCCGAAACAGATTTGAATTTACTTTTTTGTATGCTAACTGTTATACTGCATTTTCCAACCATTCTTTATAATGCTTTAAACATTTTAAAATTACATTTATTTCGTAAGGGTAGTATTCCTGTAGAAGTTAAACATTCAATAAATGGCTATGGTTAGCACAATAAGTCTTTACTCATCATCGTCATCATCTTCGTCTTCATCTTCCAAATCTAAGTCGTCCAGTTCATCGGCCAAACCCATAAATAGATCTTTGTTAATGGGTGCAGCATCAGAGGCAGGTGCATTTGTGTCATCTGTTGTAGCAGCTTCTGACGCTGCAGCAGCCGCTTCTTCTTGCTCTTTTTTAGATAAAGCATTAGCTTGCTCTTCTAAACGTGATTCAGAAGCCACCGTACCCGTACCATCGGCCTCTTGAGCTTCCAGTGATAAAGCAGTCAAGTCCAATTCTTTATATTCCATGCCCTCCTCTTCATCTTCATCACGTTTGTAAGCGTCGAAAGCAGCGTCGCCATCTTCCATGGGACCATCATCGACCAAGTCTGGATTAAAGCTGAACATTTCTCTGCCAGAAATACCAAACTGTTTGCCTTTGCTAAAGTCGTTCTTTTTACGCTCTTCGTCGGCTGCCAGTTTTTCCTTTTTCTCTTGGATTTTGCGTTTCTTCCAAGCCAAGAAAGTTTCCAATGTAACCTTGGTAGTGTTCGATCCCAAAGCTGCTCTTTCCTTTTCAATCAAGTCCACTAAAGAAAGTTCTGAAGGCTTGTTTTCATCCATTTTCTTCTTATCCTTTTTCAAAACGTAACCCGGCGGCAAGGCATGACGATAAATACATTTTTCACCATTTGGACATTGCCAAAACCAGCCATATTTCGACTTTTCCACCGCTTCGATGAAGTATTTGCAAATCTAAACCAAAAAAAAAAGATAGCAATGAGAATATTTCCTGCATAAAAATTTTAATACTTACAATATCTGTAGTGGGCCGTCTCTTTTCATCGGCGTGTTTCTTGTCGACCACCTCCTTAAGCTTGGCATCGTCCCAGTCTTTCATGTCATCTTCACCATCATCACGCATATCCACATATATTGAACGTTTCTCTACTTTGTTTTCCACGCTTAAATCGTGAGAAAACTTACACCTGTCTCCCTTGGTACATAGACCCTGTTTGAAGAAAGCACACACTACGGATTTTGGATCGGTACCTTTTTCAACTTTTTGTGTTTGAACGGGCTTGAAAATGGATGCCAGCTCCTTCAACTCTTGCAATTTCTTCTCTTTCTCGTCCTTCTTTTTGTTGACATCGGTCTTGGGATGATGGCCGCCACTTTGAACCTGCTTGGCAACCTGTTGTATAAACTTTTGCTGCTTGGCACCCTTTTTGTTTTTCAAACCAAAAGTTTTATCCTACGGTAAAAATAATTCAATGCATCATTAGTACTCGCGACCATGGTAGCGAATGCAATTTATTCTTCTAATTCTTTCTTTGAGTTGAGGTTATGTCCAGGTGTCATAGTTTCTTGCGTGTTTAACGCAGTTTTAAAGATGTTCTGTTTGCTTACCTCGATAACCTTCTCCTTTTTCTTCGTTTCGGTCTTTTTACTAGGCCCTGGAGCCTTTTTAGGAGGCATGATTTCTATTTAAATAAAGTAAATACTCCTAGAAAAATCACAAAATTTACAAATTTAACAAATTTTTGTGCTCGTGTACAGAGAGCGGCTGCGTTGAAAGCTGTCAAATCTGACAATAAAGTTTTTTGTGTGTAGAGATGCCACTCTGTGTGTGATTGATTGTTGAGTGCTACCATATATAATGTTTTATAGCAGGGTTAGGAAAACCTTCACCATCAATTTAATTCATATTAATTTATTTAAACAAAAAAAAAAAAAAAAAATAATAATAATTAAGATTATAAAATATTGGTTATAAAATAATTATTTTAAATTTAGAATTCTAATTTTCAAATATTTTAATATTTATTTTTATTATTTCGCTATTTTTTTTGCCTGTCACGGTTAATTATTGACGCAATTTTAAGAGGGTAGTTCAAGTGCCATCGTATTAATCTTAAATATTATCATATCCTGTCCAGTATATAGACTTTTCATGTTTTGCGTCGTCAATACGTTCTGATCTGAAACATAAAAAATAATGTGATCGTTTAGGCGACTCCCCCAAATGGGGGCTACAATACTCATATAGTGCAATTTTGTTTCCGCAAAACTTGTCTAAAGTCTTAATGTCAGCGTTAATTGGAAATAATGATTTTCACTGGTGTGTTCTATAATGCAAGGAAGTGTGGAGAACTCTTCTAACCTCCTCCTAGCCAACGCTAAACAGTCGCATAGTAGATGCACAACCGAATCTTCACTGCTGTTGCACCCATAGTTCTTATACCATTATGTGATGTTAACTTACCTACTTCATTGGTCACTACAACGCTTTAGTTAGGATTTCAACCAAGCTTCTCATACCACCCATATTTTGTGTGTTATTTTATTCTTCACATCAAAGTCTTTGGCATAATTTTTTCTAATACAATTATTTATTTGTCTATACCAGGACATATTATTGCACAAATTAGGAATGAAGACTCTTCTCAGGTAGTCAATCAACAAGTTAAATTTCTTAGGGTGAAAGTCGCCCTAGTCTAGTAGGTAGTGTGTTGGCTTATTAGACGCAAAAGCCTGGGTTCGAGCCCCAGGCCAGGCATCAAAGACAAAATACAAAAAGTATTTTTTCGGCGACTTCCTCTCAGTAGACTTCTGGCAAAAACTCTGAAAGTAAATAAAAATTGCCATGAAAAGTTTCTCATTAAATAAAAATCTGTCGTTCGGAGTCGACTTTAAACTGTAGGTCCCACCACTCATGTATAAAATTAACACACACAACATAAGTGGTGTGAGAAACTAGGATGTTGTACAATGGGTCAATTCGACCTCCGGGTACTGTACTTGTCTTAACTGACAAGTACACGTCCTCTAACCTAACGTAACCTAACCTAGGGTGAAATAATGGCTAAAAATATTGCCGCTACACGACTTCGGATCACTGTCGATTACTGCGGATTCAGAATACTAACGCCATTTCTTATCCAAAGGGGCTCGCAACTGCAATTTTCTCTTTCTTCCCTGTCAAGACCCCTTAAAGAATCGTATATTTTTTCAGACTTCGCTTCTGTATCAATATTTTACGCCCAACATGATTTGTCACATCTTATATGTGTCTGTATCAATTTCCTAATTCGAATTCAGGAACCTATTTCACGCGGCATTATAATTTCATTTGATCATTTTACGGTGCGGGGCGCACGTCCAAGTGACGTCAGATATCCATATTTCTCCAAGAGTATAAGTGTTAAACAGCACATAAGATATACGCGTTTTTAGTGATATTTAAGCGGTCGTTAGATTCCTAGAGGGAGTGTACATCATATCTAAGATTGTTCAAGAAGGCTGAGTGTCTTGGGCGGGGACAACAAAGCTCACACACTTGCAAAGGCTGAAAAAACAGAAAATTTGAATGAATTTATACGTGAGATGGATATTCCTACGCAGTAGGGCAAACAAATGATATAAGAAATGATGAGTTAATGAGACCAGACAAATCAAGTCCGCTAGAATAAGATTAGTATTTAACCAGAGTCAATATTAGGAACCGCATAATATAATAATATGTCTGGGAATACCTAGAATACTGTAGAAGCCCAAATTATGAGGAAAAAAGACCACCGAGCATTTTCTCTGTCATTGTGCGGCAATTGAAAAACTGACACGAACCATTCGGGGTCACCCAGAATTTATTTGATAGAACATGTCTAGCCAAAGGTGATTTGGATAAAATCTATAGCTTCATAAATGGTTGCTCGGAATGGTAGAAAAATTACTGCCAGGTGTCATAGTTAAATGAAAGAATTGGTGTTATAACTTTGGCTTATATTATCCAAGTAAGCTAAACTTTTCAAAGCGACATTCAATTTAACGTATCCTAAGCTAACCAATAATGTTTATTAAATTAATAACTATCAGGCTTAAACTAACCTGACTGCTAACCTTAAATAAATAAAAATTCCTTTCTTATCCTAAACGACCACCCATTATGCGGCTTAAGCAAGTACAAGGCATTGCAAATGTGTGATGATAAAATACACAACATGGGGCCGGGACCTCTCGTAAAACTGTCGTTTCAATTTAAAATGAAAAACAGAATAAAAAATACAAAATTCAACAGGATCTTCACTTGCCACATACTATCCGTAAAAAATATTGGGTTTTTTTTATCAGTAAAAACAGAATATTTTCATTAAACTGATACACTAGGGATCACGAAAAAATAAATTTCAAACTGACAGATTATAAACACATGCCAAAAATAAAATTATCATGAATTTGTTTATTGGATTTGTTTTTTGTGTTGTTTTTTTCTTCTTTTTTCTTGAGTTCAATATGCATACATACATAAATATTTATTTTATTTGTTTTTTGCATTTAAATGTTATTTCTTTTAAGAGTTTTAATCAATCATTATCTGCTGGTATACAACGAAAATCTCTAGCTATTTGGGTGGTCCCCTACAAGTGGTTGGTTAACCTTCCACGTCTCTTATTTGAGGCAAAATCATCCATCAATTATAAAAATTTTTTTCTCTTTTTTTTTTTGTAATTTTTATTGTTCATCATATAAAACGTAATCATTTATAACGATTTCTTTTAACATTAAATTGTTTTTTTTTTTCACAATGGATTTATCATTTTTCAATAAGTTTTATAATGAACAGTAAATAATAATCAATTACTATTTAATTTTTGTTAAAATAATAAAGGGTGTTTTTTATAGAGGTATAGAACTTTAAGTTGCAATAAAACAACGATGGATTATTCGATTGACATGAATTTTATTTATCCGAAAGATAATCTTGTGGCATTACATTTTAAATATGATTTCTGGCGGATGTAGTCCAATCTGAACGTCCAATTTTCGATGACTTTTTCCAACATTTGTGGCCGTATATCGGCAATAATACGGCAAATGTTGTCTTCCAAATGGTCAAGCGTTTGTGGCTTTACCGCATAGACCAATGACTTTACATAGCCCCACAGAAAGTAGTCTAGCGGTGTTAAATCACATGATCTTGGAGGCCAATTCACAGGTTCAAAACGTGAAATTAGGCGGTCACTAAACGTGTCTTTCAATAAATCTATTGTGGCACGAGCTGTGTGACATGTTTCGCCGCCTTGTTGAAACCACATCTCCTGGACATCATGGTTATTCAATTCAGGAATGAAAAAGTTAGTAATCATGGCTCTATACCGATCACCATTGACTGTAACGTTCTGGCCACCATCGTTTTTGAAAAAGTACGCGGACCAATGATTCCACCAGCCCATAAAGCGCACCAAACAGTCAGTTTTTCTGGATGTAACGGTGTTTCCACATACACTTGAGGATTACCTTCACTCCAAATGCGGCAGTTTTGTTTGTTGACGTAGCCATTCAACCAGAAGTGCGCTTCGTCGCTAAACAAAATTCGCTTACGATATGTTTTCCGCACAGAATCATTATTTTCGAAATAAAATTGCACCATTTTGCAAGCGTTGTTCAGGCGTGAGTCTATTCATGATGAATTGCCAAACCAAACTGAGAATAAATCACTTGACAGCTGTTAAATCGGTCGCCATCTTGAAAAGTAATGCCAACTTAAAGTTCTATACCTCTATAAAAAACACCCTTTATTTTACGTTCATAATGCTTTTTACAAGGCACATACATACATACATATTCGGTAGGTCTTGATACTACGCCATAGACTATCTATTATTTTTCTGATGTTTGACTCGCTGATGCGGGGAACGTTAGGTTAAATTGGTAGCACAGCGAATTTGGGTCCTGTAAAGTCTCATGGTAATACCGAAAGTACCTAATTCGTCCCTTATCTTTAGTGTACTGGCTGACAAAGCTCAACCAGATTGATAGTTTTACAAAGATTTTATCCAAAACATTTTGCTACGCAAAAATCCGTAGTAAGTTCTCCTCTTCTTTCTCGTCATTACAACGTTTCCAGAAATCGTTGTGAGATATTTCTAGTCTGCTTATAACTGCTATAAGGTACCTGAGATGGTATCTGGTTAGGTTTAAAGCAAATCTTGTTCTGCATGTATCCACAGTGGGCCAGATTTGTCTGATTTTTATACAAGTGGGTTCATTATCCCTTCTTTTCATTCAATTCATTCAAATTTTGCAAGTCCGTCAGCTTTGTTGTTGCCTTTAATAGCCCCGTCAAATGTCACGTTATCTTCTCTAGAGACATTCGACAGCCTTAGTAAATCATCCTTGTACTCTACATACAGCTGTGTTCAAAATAATAGGAGTGCTACCATGTAATATTTTCAAAGTTAAAATTTTTTATTCTACCAATTTGCAAAACATGATATATTTTAATGGTA
Organism: Sarcophaga variegata; assembly: GCA_932273835.1. NCBI lineage: Eukaryota > Metazoa > Arthropoda > Insecta > Diptera > Sarcophagidae > Sarcophaga > Sarcophaga variegata. Next base: position 120,860,863 of record OW026360.1, on the reverse strand, counting down.
GCTACAACGATATGTAAGAAATAAAATACAAAAAAGAATCTCGTAATAACTTTAATATTTACGATGAAATTGTTTCATTTCTGTGTTTGCCCCTGAATTCAGTTGATCAAAAAAATAGGAGTGTGAGTGTTCTTTTAAAAATAAAAATATTACAGCACATAATTTAAAGAAAAAAGTGAACAGTAAGTACGGAAAAATGTAGTTAAAACTTTTTCTACAGTGATTCACATAAATTTTTGTAATAGTGGGACGAGAAAAGCACTGTACTGAAGAAAAGAGAAAACTAATTACAAATTTTCGAAATAAAGGTAACACTTACAAAGAAACTAAGGAAATCTTAAGTTACTCCGATTAAATGATCACAAATACATTAAAACATAAAATAAGCCCGAAACGCGTGGGCGCAGGGCCAAAACATCAACTGTCGATGACCGCAGAATTGTGCGATGCAGCAAAATGAATCCTCCGGCGTATGCAAACAAAATTCAAAAGGATCTGAATCTTGCCGTAAGTGTCCCTACTATTCGTAGGCGTCTGATGGACAACAATTCATTCGCAAGAAGTTCACAAAAGGTGCCATTGTTGACATACAAAACAGGCAGCAGCACGCTTAAAGTTTGCCCAAGAACATATCAAATATCCGAAAGAAAAATGGAGAACTTATTGTGGCCCGACGAAAGCAAAATTGTTTTATTTGGTGGCATTGGGTCTAGACAGTATGTTAGATGTCCGCCCAACACCAAATATAAAGCTCAGTATACACAAAAGACAGTTAAACATGGTGGTGCAAAACTAATGATATGGGGAAGCTTTTCATATAATGGTTTAGGCCCAATACATCGAATTAGAGACATAATGGATAGGAACGGCTATGTCAGCATTTTGAGAGAAGTGATGTTACCAGATTCCACGCCTCTAAAATGGATATTCCAACAAGATAATGACCCGAAACACACCAGTAAATTGGCAAGTGGGTGATTTCGGCTTAATGGGGTAAAGGTTATGGCGTGACCAGCTCAGTCTCCTGACCTTAATCCCATAGAACATCTATCAGGGATGTTAAAAAATATGTTGCCGAGAGAAAACCGTCAAATGCAGCTGAGTTGTGGTCTGTAGTGCAAGATGGGTGGAATAAAATTCCACTAAAACGATGTCAAGATTTAGTTGACTCTATGCCTCGTAGATGTGCTGCTGTAATAAAAAGTAAAGGCTATTCTACCAAATACTAATCGTATTTAAAGTTTCTGATTATAGTCATAAGCATTTTTAACTTTTTTAATAGCAAATCTTTATGAAAACTGAAATACTCCTATTTTTTTGAACAGCACTTTTTAAGATATTTTTTTTTAAATTTCCTGTTACTTACTTGTTGAAAGCTTTATTTAATTAATGAATAACTTAAATAATTTAGTATTGAATCAACATTACATTACACCAAAAATTTTAATTAAACGATGTTTTTTATTTGTTAAAATTTAAGCTTTTGTTTTTCAATGGGCTCACTCCTATTTTTATGAACACAACTGTATGTACCCACACACACATTTTCTCATTCAACCTCATAATCGGTAAAATTCTTTAATGTTGGCAACTCTTTATAAAAACAATTTTTTCACACTGTTTTACATGCCCATTTTAAATTTTATTGTAAACAAACTTGAAAAAAAAACACAATTTAATTGAATTTATTAAAGGAAAATCCTTGACCTTGTTTTTAGTACAATATTTTAAACAAAAACAACAAAAATTTTAGGAAATTTCTTACCAAACATGTATTACACACACACACAGCCATTATAACAACAAGTTATAGGCTATTGAAGTAATAAGAGAGCGTGTATCTGTATTTTCTTTTGTACGTACACAATGTACTGGCAAGAGAACAATTAACACTGTTGTAAATAAAAATTAACATTTTCCATGTAAAAGTATAAATTAAGAGGAAAACAAACAGCCATATACATAGCAACAACAATAATATTAAAAATGCACAGTTAGCCTTTTATTGCTTTTACAACTTCAAAGGTCAATTACAATGTTATTACCGTACCGAAACGAAGATTTGTTTACTTTGGCGATTGGAGGTCGTTTCTTATTTTTACACCCGCTCTTTTACTAACGGTACATGTTCATTTATAATAACAAGGTCAGTGTTGCCAGTTTGTTTATAAAACGTTATATTATTTTTAAATTAACTTTTTATTTGATTTTTTTTTTTTACTATTTATAATGCAATACGTTTTAGTAGTGATTTTTATGTACGTATGTACATATGTCTGTACGTATCTTTGTCCCATTTTAAGCTGTCTATAAATACTTAAGTCATTTTCCCACTATACCACCCAAAACCAAGAATAATTGCATAAAGAAAAAGCCTACAATAGTAAGACACCAAGTCAAAGATATGAAGAGAAAAAATGGCAAAAATTTATATTCTAGGAAACACCTCCATATAAGATGTGATATTACAGAAAATGTGAATATTATGCAAATATTGTAAATAATAATAAAAAGCAAAAGCAAAAACAATGCCTATAAAGAAGAAGAAAAAGAAAAAATAAGATCTTAACTAAATATGCAAACAGCCACTTAAACAAATAAACACATAGACTCACATACACTATTTTAGGGGCACATATGCTCACTCTCTCTCTCTTTCTCTTGAATATAATACAGTGTTATTATATGTATGTATGTTGTCTTATGTATGTGTACAGTTGAAGAGCATTAAGGTTTATGTTTATTATTATGAAAATCGTAAACATTTGCTCAACACAAACAAGCAAACAAAAAAATACAAATATTTGTATAGGCATGCACAAGGCGAATTCATTACGAGGTGGGAATTGTTTACCAGCTGATGTAAGTAACAATGTCAAAAAATTTTTGGTTTTTGTGTATTTTGTTTTGATAATCAATTTCGTTTTTTGTTATTGTGACAGAAGTTTGTATATTTTTCTTCTTTTTCTCTTAACATTTTTCTTCCCATCGTCATTCTTTAACAATTTTTATAAAAATTTTTAACATTCTTCTTCCGATCGTCATTCTTCAACAATTTTTATAAAATTTTTTAACATTTTTCTTCCCATCGTCATTCTTAAGTCAGCTGTTTTTGACAACATTACTTCTTCTCAACAACAAAAAATCCCTGTTGTTCTTGTATTGTTGTACTTATTGTAATACTAGTCCCACCTCGTAATGAATTCGCCTTGGGCATGCATATATAAAACAGTGTTGCCGCATTAAATGCATCACTAGCTATTTTAACGGTAAAGCAAAATGAAAACAAAAGTTCATCAGCAACGCACTTATTGAAAATATTCCCTAAGTCCCGAAATTGTTCTAAAAAACCTTTAGCATTCATGGCTGAAGTCAGGGGTATAGTGTGAACTTTCATAAGAATCTTGATTGCAGTCTCCACTCTAATTTAGGGTTTTAGCAAAGAAAATAAAGTATAAAGAATGCGCATTTTAACATATTTTGGAATATTTTTCAAAAATATTTCATGACGCGGGGGGAAAGACAGAAGGGAAGGTTACAGAAACCAAGAGCGTAACAATGCGTTGTTCTCATCATGCGTTGTTCTCATCGTGCGTTTTTGTTGTTTGACCACTTTTTATTTATTTTTCTGGTGTTAAAAACAGACGTCGGCACCAATGACCCTCAGGGTAAGAACATCTTCGGCTTTTTACACACATAGGACACGAACATCAAGAATGTTCGTTAAAAAGAGCGTAAAAATCTTGTCAGTTTTTAAAGAAGAAGGTTCATGTCGCTTTTTTTAGACTTCAATTATACACCCAAAGAAATATCACAGTAGTATTCACTAATATCAATGAGAAATGATTTCGATTTTTGGAAGAATACTTGCCAAGTTAAATACGGTGTCTTAGTGTCTTAGTGCAGTACAATTTTTCTATATTTTCCGATCACATATACATATCATTGGGTTAATACGTAGACTTGACATTATTACTAACAATTTTCCTCTAGGTTAACACATGCCTATGGTTATGGATTAGTGAGTGAGAGAGAGAAAATAAGTTGAGAGAACTTATTTATTTACAGCCATAGAAAAGTGTTAGTAATATACTCTATTTTTATTTTCATTTCATCAACATACATATGTAAAGCTGTCTATCTTTGGCTTAATAATTTTGGATAAATAAAAATAAAATAAAACATCGATTTTATTATTAAAAGAACATAAAGCTATCCATCCATCTTTGGCTTAAAAAGTAGGCCATGTTTTTTAGATAAATAAAAATAATAAAAAACCATTTTTTATTAAAAGAAAAAAAAAACGAGCATTCCAAAGCATTTTAAAAAAATATACTATGGGACAAAATAAAATACAATTTTAACACAAAATATTCTTCGAGTGTTATTCTGAAATAAAATGATAAAGCATCCGCAGCACATGTATTCTTGTCGCAATCTGATCGACAACTAAATCAAAAAACACAAGAATACATACACATGTACATACGTACGATGAGAGCAACATATTATTACGCTCTTTGTTTGTGTTCATTTTCCTTCTGTCTTCCTCTCCCCTCACCAAGAAATGATTTAAAAAAAAAAATTTGGTGAGAGCGGGTCGTGATGTTACGACCCGCCATAAGAAATTTTACTTCTACATGATGCGCATTCTTTATATCCATATTCTTTAGTTTTAGAAATGCAATTTTTCTACCCGTCCATTTACTTTAATATTTTTTTTTTCATTTGAAAATTTAATATTAACTTGGCTTAATTGATTAAAAATTCTCAATTTGTGTGTGAAAACCCTAAAACTCTCACTCAGCTTTTGATGTTTATTTTAGCGTTTTTTTTTTAGATAAAGAAGTTAGCATTACTTTTGCATCTATGCTTAAATATTTAACTAACTTAGTATATGTGTGTCTGTATGAATGCATTTCTGTAGGCATTTGAATTGGTCGGTACGTATGTATGTATTTTCTATTTTCACATGTTAATGTGTCGCATACGGTTTACGCATGCGTGAATACTTTTTAATCCTACTAAATGTTAAACAATACTGAAGTCGCACATCTAAAGAACAAGCAAACATACACCTTTTCCTAAAGTATAAAAATCAATTCATATTTACAGTTGTTAACAACTAATTAGAATAAAGAGTGCCTCATAACAAGATGCCAGAGATCATTAGGTATTAAATCATTCACTTAGAATGTAATAAAATTGTCTTTTATTTTTCTCAAGAGTCTGGAATTGTTTGAGCTCTATACACTTTGAAAAAAGTCATTCGATGGTAACGGATTATCTCTTTTTTAATACGAGCTCTTTAATATCCCCTTTCCAACAAGGTTTTTTGAAAGGTAGGTCGACTGTCACTACACATGTTTTCAGGGGTTTTCTTGCCAGGGCTCGGACTGATGTAATTTATACTGATTTCAGTAAAGCTTTTGATAGGGTTGATCATAGAATTTTGCTTCTTAAACTTTCATTAATCGGTATTCCTGATATTATTCATCGTTGGCTAGACTCCTGCCTCTCCCTTAGGACTCAGAGGGTAATGTTTAGGAATGTATTGTCTAAGACTGTATGTGTTACTTCTGGTGTTCCGCAGGGTAGCCATTTGGGTCCTTTACTGTTCTTATTGTTTCTTAATGATCTTCCTTGTGCTATTTCTGATTGTAATATTCTCATGTATGCTGACGACGTTAAATTATTTTATACTTTTGATGATGATCATGGTCAGGCTGTTCCTCAGCGAAATATTGATTTGTTTGTAACTTGGTGCAGAATTAATTTAATGGATCTTAACTTGAGAAACTATAAATGCATGGTTTTCTCTCGCGGGGGCGTAATTTCGTCCACTTATGTGATTAATTCTTGCCCTTTGGAAACTGTGACTACATTTCTTGATTTGGGAGTATTATTGGATATGAAATTGTCTTTTATTGATCATATTAGTATGATGATTGGCAAGGCTCGGGCTGTTCTTGGTTTTGTGAAAAGATGGACTAGGGAATTCATTGATCCTTATATAACAAGACTGTGCTATACATTTCACTTGTTAGACCTATTTTGGAGTATGTGTCTATTATTTGGAATCCATACTATCGTTGTCATAGTGATTCAATAGAGTCTGTGCAGAAGCAGTTTTTATTATTCTGTTTACGTGGCTTAGGATGGGATTATGCCAATGGGTTTCCGTCATATGAGGCTAGATTAGGTTTGATAAAACTTCCAACTTTAGAACGTAAAACGTGGAACTGTTTTAGGAGTTTGTTTTGTTTTTAATCTGATTAAAGGTGATATCGATTCTAAGTTTTTGCTTTATAACCTGAATTTCAGTATTCCAGCAAGATTTTCACGGCACTATCGTCCTCTTTCTTTAGAAAGATTCGTAGATTATGTAACGATTTTAACTTATATTATGATTTTATTGATTTTAATTGTGTGTTTGTAATATAAAACGTAGCTTATATGTTGGCATTAATTTGTAAATTATTATATAAAAATGTATTATCGTTCTTGTCATAGGTAGTTCATGTTTATTGTAACTTTATTCAGCTTGTGATTAAGTTCTGTAGCTGTTTTATGTTCTCGTTGCCATTACTTTTCCCTTAACCGCTATAGTCCGGACTGTAGTGTGTACGTGTCCCTACGTAATGGGGACGAGCCCTCCGCGGTCGGGTGAGGGTGGGTTAGTGTGAGGCCGGGGACGTTCGATTAAAACAAAAAAAAAATGTACATGCTAGGGTGGATTAGGCCGCAATTTGTAGCTTAATTCATTGAAATTCATTCATTCGAAATTCCCTTGCTTCCATTTTCAACGCAAATCAGTAGTAGTCGCCTAATAACAGCTGTCAAACACAAATTAAGTGACTCAGCTTGCTTGAATCTTGACAAAAAATCAGCTGACAAATGTTTATTGACAGAAGCTGACAGATGCCTTCGGATTAAGAGCGTGATTCGAAGAAATATTATAAAAGAGAAATACGCCTTTAAGACTTGATACCTTCTAGTGTTTTAGTCGCTTTTAATATTATTTTTTTTAGTTGATTACTATTTAGCTGGCAAGTGCTGTAGTAGATAGCATTTTACATGCCAAATCTATGGTTGGAATATTCAATATCTAAACTCTAAAGACTTTAGAATTTTTGTAAATTCTTTTTTGTTTGATTCTCTGTCTGTCGGTTTATTTGTCTTTTTCAATTATGCGCATCGTTGGAAAATGATAAAGAATCTTTAATAATATGATTGTTGGTGGTGGTGGTTGACTATTGTTAGTTGCTGGTTCTTCTTAGTAGTAAAGCTTTTTCTCTCTCTCTCTCTCTAAGAATACCAATCGTGCGTAGGAGGTGGTGTTTATACGTTGACAAACAAAAATTATTGTGGTTCCTAAAACAGTCAGGGCGACATTTGTTCACTGTTTTTATTTAAACATGGTGTACGAGTGAGTATCAATTGAATTTCTTTTTTTTTTGCTGTTCTATTCAGTAAGATTATTAGAAAGATTTATGAATACCACGATAATAAATTCCCACTCATTTTGTGTCACCAGCAAAGTAGTCTCATAATAATTTAGTAAGAAATAATGGGTTATTAAAAGCAGAGCTTCAATTGTGGAAGAGTTTTTCTTTTCTTTTCCTCTGTTTCTCCTGCTCTTTGCCACCTTCTGCGGAAAACAAATAATTTCTTTCAGTGTTGCCAAGTTAGGGTTAATGAGTTCGGCATCTGTTCCTTCTCTGAGACGGGTTTAATTGTTGCGTGAATTGGACCTGATATAATTGGAGTAGCAAATTCAAATAGGCGCACTTGCTGAGAATGCAGTTGAATCGTGAATTTCGCACTACAGAAGCAATATTTTCGGCAGGGCGTACTTTGCGATGATGTACCGACCAGACTCAACATCTGTGAAATACAGTAGGACCTTGATTATCCGTGATGGTCGGGACCGGAAGCATTCCGGATAATCGATTTTCCCGGTTAATTGAGTACCAATTTTGGCTAGTTTTTTAATAGATATTTTTATTAGTTAATAAATGAATATGTACATATTTACATAAAAACTAAATAATTCAAGGATTTTATATACATACATGTTTCAAAAATATAAAAAAACCGCACTTATCAAATTTCTAAATTAAACTAAACAGGTTTACATGTATGCTCATCGTATACTAAAGAGGGAATTACCCTTTTTCACTTGTTTGTCCAAAATAAACCAAAAAAAATTTGTTTATAATCACGATAATAGAGGTAATCACGGTTAAACGATGCATAAAAATTTAAGTTGATGCAAAAAATTTTCTTTCTCCATCCCGGATAATTGATGCTGCCGGATAATCGAATCACGGATAATCAAGGTCATACTGTATTCAGTTTCTTCAAATTATTTCATTATCATAGGAATTACTTGCACAGTAGATCGATTATAAGGACCATAATTGCCCCATAATACCCGAAAAGTGGCCACGTTTAAATCACTACTTTTGGGGAAAGCGGCAAACCTTTCAGTTCATAAATGACATTTAACAGTTGATGGCCTTGCCAGATCGCTAATTTTGAAACCGAAGGATAAGCCTTTATAAATGACCACCAATATCTGTTTTTTATTTTTAAATTTAAGGGGAATTGATGACTAATGGTATTTAATTCTTTATTTTTATTACTTTTTGTATTGATTTGTTAATGGCCACGAAAAATATTGATCTTCATAACTGAATACTCATGATTTTCCTTCAAGAAAAAAAAAGCCACCGAAATCCTGCCTTTGAAATTGAAAAAAAAGAGACACAGCTTCTGTATTTTACTTAATCTGACACATTCATAAACCGATTTACAGCAGACAGTTATTATTGCTGTTGTTGGTATTGTAAATATTATTAAAATTACATTACGGTGACTTTTAACCGTCCCCATCAAAGAGAGAACGAGAGAAAAAATGAAGACAGCATTTGAATAAGAAAACCGCAATAATTTATAAACCGGAACCATCATCATCAACAAAAAACATCGTCATCGTCATCGTCATCGCCATCGTCATCATTGTTGTTTTATGCTGCTAAACAACAGCTACTGGTATACACGAGCACTTAACAAAATATGATGAAGAAGAAGAAGAAGGAGAAAAAAACCCAGACAGCAGAAGACAGCAGTAAACAGTAGTGAGTGGTGGTTGTTATTCAATTTGAACAAAAAGAAAAACAAAAACAACAACAACAAAATCGCATTGCAACGTATCGCATCTCATCATCTCAAATGTTGTTGTTGTTGTTGATGGGTGTATGAGGGGGGTTGGTTTCGTAAATCGCTTTAGGCTGCCACTGTTCTACGCTTAATGTAATTTCAACTGAGTGTGTGTGTGTGTTTTTAAGTATAAGATGATGACGTTGATAATGGCATACCGAGGATATGTTTGTTTGTTATTTACGATGTTCGATCATCATAATAATGATTTTTTTCGAAGCGAATCTTCTTTTAAAACTTAAAGTCGCAATAATGGCACCAACTGTAGAGGAAATAAGAAAATTTAAGCCAATTGCAGGTCTTACAACACGGGTTATTAGGTCCTTGAACATAGATTGGCCATGATAACATGCAAAATCGTGTAACGATTCACATTTTTTTGTATGTTAAGTGACGTAGTTGAGTGTCACCACAAAGGAAATAAAATTAACGACAAATGAATAGAGCCACACCTTTTGATAGTCGAATCATTTTCTAGATTTTTCTAGAATGCCGGTTGGCAACTCTGTCAATCTAGTACCTGCTACAGTTAAGTAATTACTACTTGCCTAATGCAGATGACCTCTATGGTCCTTAAAGAGGCATAAAATAATCCTATCGCACGGTTCATGGCATATTTTGCATTGAAATTTGTACTTTCATCCATATAAAGTACAACCAAAGAAAATAAAGTATAAAGAATGTGCATTTTAACATATTTTGGAATATTTTTCAAAAATATTTCATGACGCGGGGGGAAAGACAGAAGGGAAGGATACAGAAACCAAGAGCGTAACAATGCGTTGTTCTCATCGTGCGTTTTTGTTGTTTTACCACTTTTTTATTTATTTTTCTGGTGTTAAAAACCAATGTCCCTCAGGGGAAGAACATCTTCGGCTTTTTACACACATAGGACACGAACATCAAGAAAGTTAGTTAAAAAGAGCGTAAAAATCTTGTCAGTTTTTAAAGAAGAAGGTTCATGTCGCTTTTTTCAGACTTCAATGATACACCCAAAGAAATATCACAGTAGTATTCACTAATATCAATGAGAATTGATTTCGATTTTTGGAAGAATACTTGCCAAGTTAAATACGGTGTCTTTAGGGACTTAGTGCAGTACAATTTTTCTATATTTTCCGATCACATATACACATCATTGGGTTAATAAGTAGACTTGACATTATTACTAACAATTTTCCTCTAGGTTAACACATGCCTATGGTTATGGATTAGTGAGTGAGAGAGAGAAAATAAGTTGAGAGAATTTATTTATTTACAGCCATAGAAAAGTGTTAGTAATATACTCTATTTTTATTTTCATTTCATCAACATACATATGTAAAGCTATCTATCATTGGCTTAATAATTTTGGATAAATAAAAATAAAATAAAACATCGATTTTATTATTAAAAGAACATAAAGCTATCCATCTTTGGCTTAAAAATTAGGCCATGTTTTTTAGATAAATAAAAATAAAAAGAATAAAAAACCATTTTGTATTAAAAGAAAAAATACGAGCATTCCAAAGCATTTAAAAAAAATATACTATGGGACAAAATAAAATACGCCCAGCTAATGACATAGAACATTTTTAACACAAACTATTCTTCGAGTGTTATTCTGAAATAAAATGATCAAACACTCGCAACACATGCGTTATTGTCGCAGTCTGATCGACAACTAAATCAAAAAACACAAGAATACATACACATGTGCATACGTACGATGAGAGCAACATATTATTACGCTCTTTGTTTGTGTTCATTTTCCTTCTGTCTTCCTCCCTCTCATCAAGAAATGATTTTTAAAAATATTTTGGTGAGAGCGGGTCGTAATGTTACGACCCGCCATAAGAAATTTTACTTCTACATGATGCGTATTCTTTATATCCATATTCTTTGCTACAACTCACACAAAAATTAATACCGGCTGAGCATTCAGGCAATAGGATTTCAACAACACGGTGACATGAACCACAAAACACAACCGATTTTGGCTTTGTTGCCTGCAAAGTTTCAAGGCGATTTGCCATTGTTATACATTTTTTTGGGGGCAACGTTTAAGTTTTCGCTGAGATACAAACCGAAATGTTTCAAAAACAAAGGTAAATAGCTGCTTTCAATTCAGAAACGGTCATTTAAAGTTATTGTATTTTGTATATTATGGCAAGGCAAGGTTCAAGCATTATAATGGAATAAAAGTTTCAGCGAAATTATGCTTTAAACTGAAAAAGAAGAAGAGTATATGTGGTCACATTACTGTCTGATTTAACATTTAAGTGTTGCAGGCAGTATATTACTTTTTTGTTTGGTTACTGCTGCTACTTTTACTGATGACGGCTACGATTTACAAAAATCTTCTGTCAGGGTGGTCAACAAACATGTTAAAATCAACAGAAAGTTTTTGATATTTGCTACATTTGTGGCATACGTACATATGTAGAAACAAATAAATTGTACAGAAATGAAGAAAAAACACAGTAAATATTATTGTTCCAACTAACTGATTGAATGACTGACTGACGGGCAGACAAACTGCTACACCCCAGGCATAATTTTCCTTCTTTTTTTTCTTTTCTTTCGTAATTTCGATTTTTCTGCTTTTGATAAACTTTTTAAGCTGATGATGGAGGCCAAGAGAGAGAAATTCATTTAAAAATATTAATCGAAAGAAACAATATTTACATACGTAAAGGGTGTTTTTTTATAGAGGTATAGAACTTTAAGTTGGCATTACTTTTCAAGATGACGACCGATTTAACAGCTGTCAAGTGATTTATTCTCAGTTTGGTTTGGCAATTCATCATGAATAGACTCACGCCTGAACAACGCTTGCAAAAAGTGCAATTTTATTTCGAAAAGTAATGGCTCTGTGCGGAAAACGTATCGCGCACTACGTCCATTTTATCGTCGACAAAATCGTCCATCAGAGCAGTTAATTCGATTAACCATGGAGCGTTTTCGCACCACGTTTACTCTTATTGATAACTCACATCCCCAGAGACGCTGTACGGTGCGTACAGAAGAAACTATTGCTGCTGTAGAGCGTAGCATTGAGGAAGACCCGAATGAGTCCATCCGCCATCGAGCACAGGAATTGGATCTGTGTCCATCCACTTTATGGAAGATTTTGCGGAAAGATCTTGGTTCGCGTGCTTACAAAATCCAACTCGTGCAAGATTTGAAGCCAAACGATCATCAAGTAAGGCGTAGATTCGTCGAAAGGGCCCAAAACGAGATTACCGTTGTTCCCGATTTTCATAAGCGAATTTTGTTTAGCGATGAAGCGCACTTCTGGTTGAATGGCTACGTCAACAAACAAAACTGCCGCATTTGGAGTGAAGGTAATCCTCAAGTGTATGTGGAAACATCGTTACATCCAGAAAAACTGAGTGTTTGGTGCGCTTTATGGGCTGGTGGAATCATTGGTCCGTACTTCTTCAAAAACGATGGTGGCCAGAACGTTACAGTCAATGGTGATCGGTATAGAGCCATGATTACAAACTTTTTCATTCCTGAATTGAATAACCATGATGTCCAGGAGATGTGGTTTCAACAAGACGGCGCAACATGTCACACAGCTCGTGCCACAATAGATTTATTGAAAGACACGTTTGGTGACCGCCTAATTTCACGTTTTGGACCTGTGAATTGGCCTCCAAGATCTTGTGATTTAACACCGCTAGACTACTTTCTGTGGGGCTATGTAAAGTCATTGGTCTATGCGGTAAAGCCACAAACGCTTGACCATTTGGAAGACAACATTCGCCGTATTATTGCCGATATACGGCCACAAATGTTGGAAAAAGTCATCGAAAATTGGACGTCCAGATTGGACTACATCCGCGCCAGCCGTGGCGGTCATATGCCAGAAATCATATTTAAAATGTAATCCCACAAGATTATCTTTCGGATAAATAAAATTCATGTCAATCGAATAATCCATCGTTGTTTTATTGCAACTTAAAGTTCTATACCTCTATAAAAAAAACACCCTTTACATAGATATTAATAAATTTCTAAGCTTCAGCATTATTATTGAACATCAATCATATTGGCAACATTGGTTATTCAACATGCAAAAACGTAACACATTTTAATTGTAAACAATCTAATTAGAAAACAACAACAATAAATACGCATGTGTGTACTTATTCCTGCCAATTGAGAGTAAAAACAAATACATATGCATGTATATGTGTAGTAAGTAGTCATATTTGATTCTCTTATCATGGTTGTTGTTTATATTGTGCAGGCGAAAAATGTATGCGTGAGTTAGAGCATTGCATTGTTTGTTTGGTTTTTTTTTTGAGTTTATGTGGCGGCTTCTTTTTTTTTATGTGTGTGTGTGTGTGTGTGTTTGTGTTTTTAAGTCGCTGTGGGGTATTGAAGATCAAAGTAAAGCGCCAAAAGTAAATAAAATTGAAAACAACTACAAAAACAACAACAACAACAAAATGAAAATGATTATAAAACAAAAGAAAACCAAAAAAAAATGTAGCATGACTAAATACAATTTCAATTTTCATATTTTAATAACATACATACATCATCAAATAACAAACAACAACACATACACATATACAATGAAAAGGACAGACAAGCTTAGCTTAATAAAAACCTCAATATTTAACAGCAAAATAAAACAAAAATCATTTAAATTTTGTTAATAAAAAATTAGAAAAATAACGGAAATATTTAAATATTAAATTAAATTAATAAATAATTAAAAATGTGTGCGTATTCGCAACATGGCTCCTACCAAAGAATATGGATATAAAGAATACGCATCATGTAGAAGTAAAATTTCTTATGGCGGCTCGTAACATCACGACCCGCTCTCACCAAATTTTTTTTAAAAATCATTTCTGGGTGAGGTGAGAGGAAGACAGAAGGAAAATGAACACAAACAAAAAGCGTAACAATGTGTTGCTCTCATCGTACGTATGTACATGTGTATGTATTCTTGTGTTTTTTGATTTAGTTGTCGATCAGACTGCGACAAGAATACATGTGGTGCGGATGCTTCATCATTTTATTTCAGAATAACACTCGAAGAATATTTTGTGTTAAAAATGTTCGATATCATTAGCTGGGCGTATTTTATTTTTTATTTTATTTTAAATGCTTTGGAATGCTCGTTTTTTTTTTTTTAATAAAAAATGTTTTTTTTTATTCTTTTTATTTTTATTTATCTAAAAAACATGGCCTAATTTTTAAGCCAAAGATGGATAGCTTTATGTTCTTTTAATAATAAAATCGATGTTTTATTTTATTTTTATTTATCCAAAATTATTAAGCCAAAGATAGATAGCTTTACATATGTATGTTGATGAAATGAAAATAAAAATAGAGTATATTACTAACACTTTTCTATGGCTGTAAAAAAATAAATTCTCTCAACATATTTTCTCTCTCTCTCACTCACTAATCCATAACCATAGGCATATGTTAACCTAGAGGAAAATTGTTAGTAATAATGTCAAGTCTACTTATTAACCCAATGATATGTATATGTGATCGGAAAATATAGAAAAATTGTACTGCATTAAATCCCTAAAGACACCGTATTTAATTTGGCAAGTATTCTTCTAAAAATCGAAATCATTTCTCATTGATATTAGGGAATACTACTGTGATATTTCTTTGGGTGTATCATTGAAGTCTGAAAAAAGCGACATGAACCTTCTTCTTTAAAAGCTGACAAGATTTTTACGCTCTTTTTAACGAACATTCTTGATGTTCGTGTCCTATGTGTGTAAAAAGCCGAAGATGTTCTTCCCCTGAGGGACATTGGTGCCCTCACTGCCCTGTTTTTAACACCAGAAAAATAAATAAAAAAGTGGTAAAACAACAAAAACGCACGATGAGAACAACGCATTGTTACGCTCTTGGTTTCTGTAACCTTCCCTTCTATCTTTCCCCCCGCGTCATGAAATATTTTTGAAAAATATTCCAAAATATGTTAAAATGCACATTCTTTATACTTTATTTTCTTTGCTCCTACATTTTTGTTTTCCAGCAAGTCTTAAAATATTCCAAAAAAGGCATTTGTCTCGTAATTTACTGTTTTCCTTTCAAATAAATAGAACATTTAATCCTTAACTATCTCTCTCTCTCTCTCTCTTTCTCTCTTTGCATGTCTTTTTAAATATAAAACTAACGGTATTTGCCTAGTAACTGTATGTTTGTTTCGAACATTAAATCATCTTTTGTAAACAAATTATCATGAATGTTTTCATCATCTCCCTCTCTTTTTCATTACAATAGATTAAAGAGAAAATAAAAGATAACCCACGCATAATCACCACGTTTAGATAAATAACTGTAACTGTGCATTTTTCTTCTTACTTTTCTAAACAAGAACCCCACTCACTCTCTCTCTTCCTCTCTCTAGATTAAAAAGAGTATATTACAGATATCCTACGCATCAGTGTTGCAAAACTGAAATTTTGAAATGGTACTGAACTATAACTAAAAGAGTACTTTTTTGCACCAAATGGTACTTTTGTAAGCAAATACGTACATACTCGTACATATTGGTCATTATAACCCTTCAATCAGGATTATGACCCAACTTCTCACACCACTTATTTTGTGTGTGTTTCCTGAATGGCGGGACCTTTTTTGGAAAACTTTATCATGGCAATTTTATTTACTCTCAGGGGTGTCTTCCACAAGGAAGGCGAACAGAATAACTAACGACTTATTCGTGTTCCTCACATACATGACAAGAACAGCTGATTCGGAACGTAATAAAACGTAAAAGCCCCGTTTAGTCAAAAGTCGACGGAACGTAATGTGAACGTTTTTAGCATATGAAAGCAATGCAAACGAAATTACATTACGGTTCGGCAAGCGTTTTCACTGCTTTTCGTGTTCGAAAAACGAGTGTACGTTCCGTAGACGTTTGGCTAAGCGGGGCCAAAGCCTAATTCTACCTTTAGCGTAACGTTGCTAATGCATTAATAGTTGAAAAACGCAAGACATAAAATATGTAATAATTAAAAAGTACTGAAAACGTCGCGGGGGTACTGCGGTATTTTTGAAATGAAAAAGTACTGAAAAAAGTACCAAAGTACTGAATTATTCAACACTGCTACGCATCATTACCAGGTCTTGTCAAGTGTTTTCAACTCTCATAAAGAAAGAGAATGATTATTAAGCTCAAACTCCAAGGCATTCTCAATTTTAACAAAGAAAGTATGGCAACTGTTAGTGTTCAGGTAATAAACGAACGTAGGAAAGAATGCCAATGGCAATGACAATGCCTGAGTTGCAGTCACAGTCACAGTCACAATGACAAACGACACCTCAGACAGCTTGACAACAATACAAAATCGATGAATGGCATCACAGTCTTTAATATATTTCAAGCTGTCAAAGATGAATATAAATTTTAAGAGGTTTTACGTTTCCACTCAATAACGTCGTAATGCAGCCATCATCTTCTATTCATTCATTGAAGGCAACACTCATTCACTCAGATGCAATCAATACATATTGTAGGGTTTAAAGAGGAATTTTTTGTTTAAAATTTATTTTTATATTTGAAACAATAATTTCCAATCCAAGACCTACCGCAGCTAAAATGTCACACACACGCAGGCAGTGTATGTGAAATATGCTTATGCATGCCGTATAATAAACAGTTAAATTGTTTGAAACATTGTAATAAAAGCGAGAGGGAGAGAGAGAGAGAGTGTATAAGTACTAAAATTCTTTAAGAGTTTAATTGCGTTGTAGTTTAATCATAAATCTTCAGATAAACATAAGTTTATGATTTCCTGCAAGCAGCTTCCACCTACATACATATGTACATAATTGGTCATTACAACCCTTCAGTCGGGATTACGACCTAGTTTCTCATCCTCCACCTAGCAATGCATATAAAGGGTGTTTTTTTTATAGAGGTATAGAACTTTAAGTTGCAATAAAACAACGATGGATTATTCGATTGACATGAATTTTATTTATCCGAAAGATAATCTTGTGGCATTACATTTTAAATATGATTTCTGGCATATGACCGCCACGGCTGGCGGGGATGTAGTCCAATCTGGACGTCCAATTTTCGATGACTTTTTCCAACATTTGTGGCCGCATATCGGCAATAATACGGCGAATGTTGTCTTCGAAATGGTCAAGCGTTTGTGGCTTTACCGCATAGACCAATGACTTTACATAGCCCCACAGAAGGTAGTCTAGCGGTGTTAAATCACATGATCTTGGAGGCCAATTCACAGGCCCAAAACGTTGAATTAGGCGGTCACCAAACGTGTCTTTCAATAAATCTATTGTGGCACAAGCTGTGTGACATGTTGCGCCGTCTTGTTGAAACCACATCTCCTGTGCATCATGGTTATTCAATTCAGGAATGAAAAAGTTAGTAATCATGGCTCTATACCGATCACCATTGACTGTAACGTTCTGGCCACCATCGTTTTTGAAAAAGTACGGACCAATGATTCCACCAGCCCATAAAGCGTACCAAACAGTCAGTTTTTCTGGATAAACGGTGTTTCCACATACACTTGAGTGTATGTGTGAGAAGTGCGCTTCATCGCTAAACAAAATTCGCTTATGAAAATCGGGAACAACGGTAATCTCGTTTTGGGCCCATTCGACGAATCTACGCCTTACTTGATGATCGTTTGGCTTCAAATCTTGCACGAGTTGGATTTTGTAAGCACGCAAACCAAGATCCTTCCGCAAAATCTTCCATAAAGTGGATGGACACAGATCCAATTCCTGTGCTCGATGGCGGATGGACTCATTCGGGTCTTCCTCAATGCTACGCTCTACAGCAGCAATAGTTTCTTCTGTACGCACCGTACAGCGTCTCTGGGGATGCGAATTATCAATAAGAGTTAACGTGGTGCGAAAACGTTCCATGGTTAATCGAATTAACTGCTGTGATGGACGATTTTGTCGACGATAAAATGGGGACGTAGTGCGCGATACGTTTTCCGCACAGAACCATTACTTTTCGAAATAAAATTGCACCATTTTGCAAGCGTTGTTCAGGCGTGAGTCTATTCATGATGAATTGCCAAACCAAACTGAGAATAAATCACTTGACAGCTGTTAAATCGGTCGCCATCTTGAAAAGTAATGCCAACTTAAAGTTCTATACCTCTATAAAAAACACCCTTTATTTCAGATTCCTATTGCTTGCAACTTCATCGACAGAGAAACATTGGTCAACAGATGGTGTTACGTTTCCCTAAGGGCTCGTTAAGCCAACACACTTGCCTGGAAGTTCGAATCTTGTTCCAACTTATTGTTTTTGTGTACTAGAGATCGAAAGCTTTTTGTTGGTGCTAGTTGTCATTGAGTATGCCGAGTACTAATTGACTTGAATTACCTCCACCAGCAGCTTGATACTTCGCCTAACTGTCACACGGTATCGTTTCTGTTTGCAGCTTATCTTCTAGGTGCTCTTCTATTAGTCGGTTTGTATTGCTATAATGGCCTTGACCAAAACCTAAATTATTTGGGGTGTTTCGTTGACTCATTTAATATCCTATCTTTTCAAAACACTCATGTTGTTTAATCTTAATTTTATGCATGAGTGGCTGAACATAAAAATTTAAAGTCGACTACGAACGACAGTTTCGGGAAACTTCAGAGTTTTTCAAAGAAGATTCTTGATTGGAAGTCGGTTAACTAAAGGGCAAGTTAGTAAGTTGCTTTCACTACTGAGCTTAGTTTAGCTTCTCCATGGTTAAGCTGTTAACTTAGAGCTGTACTGTTTAAGCGGTAGAGCTTCGATTCCATCCCGACCATATGTTTTCTTCTATATCGGATAATTCAGTCGTTTGCCCCACTATATTTGCCTCTTAAAACAGACATGTTTAAACCAAAAACTGTTGTTGCCTTCTTTACAGCAGCTGGCTTTAAATTTTCTTGTTGTCTCACGCTGCAACAATAAAATACGCCCCTGGTTTTGTAACAGTTGGCGGTCTTTTTTTTCTTGAGCTTTTCAAAGACTTTAAATTTGAGGAAATACGGGAGCCATAAATAAGAAAGAAAGAATGAAAAAACAATGAGAAAATTAAAAAAAAAACAGACAACCACCACATAATGATGTTGTCTTCAACGGCCATGAAAATTATAAACCAAAAACAACAATAAAAGAGCTGGAAAATAAAGAGGAATTTAATGATATTCCGTTGTTGTTTTGTTGTTGTTGCTGACTAAATGACTAAATTTCCTTCCAACATTGTTGTTACTGTAGAATAAACAAAAAGACGACAACAAACGATACTATGCATATAGTATAGTACAATCGTCGAACATTGTTGCAAAGGTCGTTCGTTCAGTTTAGTTTTGTAATTGAACAGCACAATTGATCGATGAGTGAGCGAGTGAATAGTTGCTTGGTTCGTTGGCTAAAGGCATACACGAAAACAGTATACACCGCACTGCCACTACATACATACATATGTACATAATGATACATTTTATTGAGTTGTAAACACACTTGCAAGTTAATGCAATTATAAAAATGTGCTCACCAACACACACGTATATTCATTGTTTTCAATTGTTTATTGAGAAATTGGGTAAAACTGTTACATTATTTTGTATGTTACCCATACACTCACTTACTTACTTACTTATATTTATACATGAAACGTTTTGTTTTTTTAATGACTCATCGTGTAATTGTAGGGATTTTTTTTAGGAAATTTAAAAGATTAACAGGAGTACGCATAATCAAATATAAAATCCCTTGTAATTGTGTATGTTGTTTAACGGAAATAAAGCATAAAGAGAAACTTATTTTCAAAAATGCTGGGCATTGCTATGAAAAAAACACGCGGATTGAAGTGGTGGAATAAATGTTTGGTTATGTTTCTTGAAATAAACAGCTGATGAGCAGCACGTAATCAAACAATGGTCTCCTCATTAATTCCTAAATAAAGTTAAACAATTTAAGTTCAAATAACGCCACCTGGCTTAATTTCGATTTTCAAGCGCTTCAACATTAGGGAATTAATCGCGTAGACTGCCAAAAAAAACTAACGACGTCGAATCACATGACCTTGTTGGCTTATTGAAGGCAAATTACTTTTTCTAGAAACTTCATTTACACTTCGTTTGCAGCATTGTATTGCTCCTGACATCGTCTTGCTGAAACTATGTACCCCACAGTTCGTAATCTTTAGTTGCAAACAAAAGAAATTCGTTTAAGAGATGAACATGGTTAGTCTTATCGTATAAACTATGTAGACCTGCTGACTCCGAAAAGATGACTCCATCTGCAGCTACATTCCGTTACGCTGATGAGCCCTTACAGTAAAGGTTCACGGGAAGAGGACTACCAACGAACAGATCGCGATGTACCAACAATAATGAAGTTGAGGTTGTTCTGCCAATTGATTTCCACCCTGCCACACCTAATCTACGTTTTTATTGTAAATATTTTTGTCAATATGAATAAAATTTTCTCCATTAAGATGCCTTTGAAACAAATTCTCTTCTTCTTTAGTGGTTTTAAATTGTCGACGCCAAATATATAAAAAAAAATTGAATAACAAATTAAAGGCGCCTAAAAGTTACATTTTTTAATGAGTAACAATGCTTCTCCTTTGCCTTTTTTCCTTCCTAAAAAAGAAGAAAAAACACTGTGTGTTAAATAAGTGAACTCAAGAAAATCTTAGAGAGGAGGAGAAAGACAGAATTTCTCAGAAAATCTCCTGTTTTGTGTTTAACAGCTTCAAAAGTAGTAAAGGGTGTTTTTTATAGAGGTATAGAACTTTAAGTTGACATTACTTTTCAAGATGGCGACCGATTTAACAGCTGTCAAGTGATTTATTCTCAGTTTGGTTTGGCAATTCATCATGAATAGACTCACGCCTGAACAACGCTTGCAAAATGGTGCAATTTTATTTCGATAATAATGGTTCTGTGCGGAAAACGTATCGCGCACTACGTCCATTTTATCGTCGACAAAATCGTCCATCAGAGCCGTTAATTCGATTAACCATGGAACGTTTTCGCACCACGTTTACTCTTATTGATAACTCACATCCCCAGAGACGCTGTACGGTGCGTACAGAAGAAGCTATTGCTGCTGTAGAGCGTAGCATTGAGGAAGACCCGAATGAGTCCATCCGCCATCGAGCACAGGAATTGGATCTGTGTCCATCCACTTTATGGAAGATTTTGCGGAAGGATCTTGGTTTGCGTGCTTACAAAATCCAAATCTCGTGCAAGAATTGAAGCCAAACGATCATCAAGTAAGGCGTAGATTCGTCGAATGGGCCCAAAACGAGATTACCGGTGTTCCCGATTTTCATAAGCGAATTTTGTTAAGCGATGAAGCGCACTTCTGGTTGAATGGCTACGTCAAAAAACAAAACTGCCGCATTTGGAGTGAAGGTAATCCTCAACTGTATGTGGAAACACCGTTACATCCAGAAAAACTGACTGTTTGGTGCGCTTTATGGGCTGGTGGAATCATTGGTCCGTACTTTTTCAAAAACGATGGTGGCCAGAACGTTACAGTCAATGGTGATCGGTATAGAGCCATGATTACTAGCTTTTTCATTCCTGAATTGAGTAACCATGATGTCCAGGAGATGTGGTTTCAACAAGACGGCGCAACATGTCACACAGCTTGTGCCCCAATAGATTTATTGACAGACACGTTTGGTGACCGCCTAATTTCACGTTTTGGATCTGTGAATTGGCCTCCAAGATCTTGTGATTTAACACAGCTAGACTACTTTCTGTGGGGCTATGTAAAGTCATTGGTCTATGCGGTAAAGCCACAAACGCTTGACCATTTCGAAGACAATATTCGCCGTATTATTGCCGATATACGGCCACAAATGTTGGAAAAAGTCATCGAAATAGATTGGACGTCCAGATTGGACTACATCAGCGCCAGCCGTGGCGGTCATATGCGAGAAATCATATTTAAAATGTAATGCCACAAGATTATCTTTCGGTTAAATAAAATTCATGTCAATCGAATAATCCATCGTTGTTTTATTGCAACTTAAAGTTCTATAACTCTATAAAAAAAACACCCTTTAGTTTTACCATCACTCTCTTACCCTCTCACCTATGTATATCTACAGTAATGCTGATTGCTGTTACAAATCGGAATGCCTTATGATAAGCTTTTCAATTTTAAACAAAATTAACGGTGCTTTCCTTTTATTGCTTTTCTCTGAAATTTTGTTTGCAATTTACAGAAATAAAATAAACGGAAATGAAATAGAAAAAAAAAATTGAAAATATTTACAGTGGCAACGGCAACATCTGCAGTATGGCCGTTTAGTAATTAAATTAAAAATTTTCTTCATAAAAAATAGTTTCTGTTGTGGGTAATTTTACGACGCTGACAAGGAGGTTGTCTGGTTGACTACTTTTTATTGCTTTTTTTATTTTTTAGTTCATTAAAGAATATCATAAGAGGCATTTTTATGACTCTGTTGTTTTAAATGAAATGTTAAATTAAATAAGTTTTTATTACAATACATCCAGGGTTTGTCGTTTTTGCAGAAATTATACAAAAAAAAATAAAGTATTAAGCCTAGTAATTCTTACTTGTTCAAGTTAAAAGCTATGCTAGGTGGGGCTAATGTTGTAGCTACCAATTACCTATAGGGTACTGGGCACCACAAATTCGGTTTTGAATGTCAAGATTTGCCATGGGATTCAAGGCTGAGTTACCTGATAAGGAATGTTGACGTAATGGTGGCGTATTCAGGATAAATAATTTTTGTAAAGTTTGTAATTTTGTAAACATAAAACACTAAAGTTTAAATCCACATATTTTTTTGCTGAAAATTTTCTACTAGAAAATTATTTTTTTTTCCATCTTGTTTTAAAATTGTATCCGGTAGCACTGCACATTGGTTTAAAATCGAGTTTTTTTGGCGAGAATATAATAGTTTTTTGTTAATATTTGAATTATTATTAATTATTAATATCATACTTTGTCAATTCTGTGAAATTTAATTAAAAACCTACTTTTGGAATGTCCAGTTGAAGTCCAAGCTGTGTCCAGAAGCCATTTTCAATTTTCTTTCTGACACTTTTTCCCGATCCTTGTCATCCCTAATTTGCCATTTTTTTATTTCGCACTTATATCCCAAATGTAATAAAAACTCGAAAAACCATATACGGCAGTGAAGCGGGCTTAGGCCATATTTCAGATTACTTTCTTTTGGCTTAAATTTATCAGATTTGTAATTTTTTATTTCAATGAAATCTTTAGAAGTAGCACCACATATAGGACATGACAAATTGGATCTGGTTCCTGAAAGGACGTTTAAAACTTTTCCATCTATTACGGTAAGGACTAATCTAAATGTTGTTTCTATTGTTTTTGAATCGTCTATCTGCAATTTTACTGGAGCCAAATTTTTAATTTCATTATCCAAATCGGAATTTTCCTTTAGTATTGCATCTCTTGTTTCCATTAAAAATTCTAATTTCAAAGGCCTACAAAACCGAGTGGATTGGGTTGTTATGTTACACCATAATGCTCTTTGTGATGTATCCAAAAGTCTTAATGGTATTACTGTTGTTGCAAAAAGACTTGAATCACTAATATGGGATGAGCTTGGTTCAAGAAGTCGTTGTTTAAACTGAGCTTGACCAGTACTTCCATCGAATCCATAGCTCAGAATTAACTCTGCTTCCTTTAGAACAACAGCTAAGTCTTTTTTTCCCTTTTTACGAGCAGACATACGCGCTTCATTTATTAATAAATCTGTCGTAGTTTCTTTGGATGAAGACATAATTGCTGCTGCTCTTCTCTTGCTACGATTCGACATTTCATTAAAAGACATTCGTGGCCGACCTGCTTTAGAGGTGCTTGGTACTTCAGTTAAAATATTTAAAAAAATACTTCAGAATTTAGTCATTTCATGTTTCTGAAGCATTCTGACCACTTTGCATCTAATTTTACGCAATATATCCTTATTTTTTCTTTTAAATGTTTTAAATAATCCTCAGGAGGATTTGAAGTTCCATTTTTTTCTAGAACGAAGTTCAAAAGCTCCTCCTTTTTCTTTTTTTAGCATTTGTTTTTTGCCAAATTTTGAAGAGCTCTTCATTTTTGAAGCCAAGGTAGTCTAGTAAAAAGCAAATATCTTAAGTTATTGCAAGTTATTGCAGGAAAAAACTTTAGAATGTGTTGCACAAGACCACATGCTATTTTCGAATTTTGTTTTTTCACTGGACAAAGTTGGACATTTTTTTAGAAGTTTAAATTTATGGAAAAACAAAATAATAATTGAATGTGCGAATATGCATGTAAACAAAACACGTTATTTCTATGTCTATTTATTTTTTTTAAGTTTTTATTTTACAATTAGTTAATACATACCATAAACTTTATTATCCATTAAAAATATTTTTTTTAACTTTTTAATCTTATTCAAAAACACTATTTGATCAACTACCTAAATTAAACTACTTGCACTTGATTATTCAACAATAGTAAAAAGTTCTATGTTTGTCGCTCTGTAGACTAACGGTAAATACCGGTTTAGAAAAACAAAATTTATTTTCTGATAACTTGAAGTGTTGTCTATCATGCTGTATTAAAAAATTTACAAAAAACGAAAATTAAAAACTTACATTTTGGCCAAAAAAACTGATTTTTAAACCAATGTGCACTGTTAAAAAATCTGATTTTTTTAATCCTACTAAAATGTTAGGAAACTATGATTATTTACTTACAGATTAAAGAAAAAAATGTTATATTATAATATTTCTAACGTATTTTTGCCTTTAATTTTTATTCGAATTATTAAAAATTCATAGATCTTATTAGAGACGCTTTAACGCTGGCATTGTGTTTCATGTGAACATTGCTTATAAATACAAAATTGTTTTTCTTTTCAGTGTTTATTACCACTGGCACAGCTGTAAATAAATGTTAATAACAGTTATTCAATCACTTACTCACTCGTTCACTTACTCGTTCATTTATTTCATTCATGTCTCTCAAAACGGGCCAGCAAACGTGCTCTTTACATACATACATGAATTCATTCATTTTAGTAAAGTTTTACATTTTAGTACAATAAATATTGTCTGCTTTTCGTGTTCTGCTGTTGTGTGTTTTTGTAATTGTTGTTTTGCATGTTGCCAATATTGTTGCTATTGTACTTACATTGTTGTTGTTGTTGTTGTCATTCTTTGGTATCATATTGTAGTGGTTATTTTTCTTCTTCTTTATAGTAAAATGTTCTGCTCTACAATGAAAAAAGAACAAAACATTAAATTGATTGAATGTATATCAACAACAAAAACAACAACTAGCTGTTTAAAAAAGAGATGTAGTTTGTGTTTTGTTTTTCTTTCATTTCGTTGTGTTACAATTCATTTGCTTGCTTCGGCTATTGTCTGTGTCAGTTGTTGTTATTGTTTTGATCGTATGGCAAATGCTTCGCGTGTGGTCCTTAATTTTAAACAACATGGGTGGTCCTTTCAACCAAATACACAGAATGCGCGCGCGACTTGTACAACAACATCGTGTGTGGTCTGCTCTCAGTATGTTTTTCTTCTCTTTTTGGTTTGTAGTATTGCTTGCCTTACTTTATTTTAAAGCATTGCTGCCTGCCATAGTGTTGTTGTTCTTTCCATATGATTTGCTTTGCTCTGTTTTTTTTTTTTTTATTTTCTTAATAGTGTTTGTGCTTGATTGAGTGAGTGACTGGAGTTACTTTGTTTATGTGGTTTTCTATATGAAATGATTGGGTTTGTTTACTTTTTTTTTTTTTGCCTTTTAATTTAATGTACATTTTTATTATGATTTTTTGATAGGTTAAGTGATTTTTTTTCCGTTTGTTTTTAATAAATTTGCTTAAATTTGTGTTGGTTTTTAAGTAAAGCCATAAATTATCATAAATTTTGTTAAATGCTAGCCATACCAATGCCAACACATGCAATACTTGTAAATGTGTAATGTAAAACATCTTTTTATATGATTTTTAATCTGGCAACTCTATATAGTTTTAAAAAATATAAGCAATATTGTGCTAATCAAACGATCTCTTACTAATTTACTAAACAAAGTTTCAAAAAGATAGTTTGTTAACACATATAAAGGGTGTTTTTTATAGAGGTGTAGAACTTTAAGTTGGCATTACTTTTCAAGATGGCGACCGATTTAACAGCTGTCAAGTGATTTATTCTCAGTTTGGTTTGGCAATTCATCATGAATAGACTCACGCCTGAACAACGCTTGCAAATAGTGCAATTTTATTTCGAAGATAATGATTCTGTGCGGAAAACGTATCGTAAGCGAATTTTGTTTAGCGATGAAGCGCACTTCTGGTTGAATGGCTGCGTCAACAAACAAAACTGCCGCATTTGGAGTGAAGGTAATCCTCAAGTGTATGTGGAAACACCGTTACATCCAGAAAAACTAACTGTTTGGTGCGCTTTATGGGCTGGTGCAATCATTGGTCCGTACTTTTTCAAAAACGATGGTGGCCAGAACGTTACAGTCAATGGTGATCGGTATAGAGCCCATGATTACTAACTTTTTCATTCCTGAATTGAATAACCATGATGTCCAGGAGATGTGGTTTCAACAAGACGGCGCAACATGTCACACAGCTCGTGCCACAATAGATTTATTGAAAGACACGTTTGGTGACCGCCTAATTTCACGTTTTGGACCTGTGAATTGGCCTCCAAGATCTTGTGATTTAACACCGCTAGACTACGTTCTGTGGAGCTATGTAAAGTCATTGGTCTATGCGGTAAAGCCACAAACGCGTGACCATTTGGAAGACAACATTCGCCGTATTATTGCCGATATATGGCCACAAATGTTGGAAAAAGTCATCGAAAATTGGACGTCCAGATTGGACTACATCCGCGCCAGCCGTGGCGATCATATGCCAGAAATCATATTTAAAATGTAATGCCATAAAATTATCTTTCGGATAAATAAAATTCATGTCAATCGAATAATCCATCGTTGTTTTATTGCAACTTAAAGTTCTATACCTCTATAAAAAAACACCCTTTACATCAACATAATCAGTTTTCTTGGTTAATTTTTAAAGTGTTGCCAATTTGTACAGTTTTTTTTTTTTTTTTTTTTTTGTGAGGGCATTTTTTGCTTTAAAGAATTTCAAGCAACTGATCTTACATGAGTTATATAAGATATTTAACGGGTTATCTATCCATTTTTTTTGTATCAAAAATAAAGGTAAATAAAAGACACACAAAAAATTTTAACCGGGAGTTGAACCACGAGCCTCCGCTTAATAAGACAACACACTACCTGCTAGACTACGGCGACTTCAACGTTTTCTCTACTAGAAGTGATAAGCCATAACGCATTGGCTTGATCACATCTGTAATGCTTGCAGTATCTTCAAATCTTCATGTAGATGTCACCACTTTTGTGGAAATTTTGAACTATTTACGCATCCTTAGCCTGTAAACGGTCTACGTACAGTTGTGTTCATAAATATAGGAGTGAGCCCATTGAAAAACAAAATCTTAAATTTTAACAAATAAAAAAAATCGTTTAATTAAAATTTTTGGTGTAATGTAATGTTGATTCAATACCAAATTATTTAAGTTATTCATTAATTAA
The DNA here is from genome assembly GCA_932273835.1 of Sarcophaga variegata. NCBI lineage: Eukaryota > Metazoa > Arthropoda > Insecta > Diptera > Sarcophagidae > Sarcophaga > Sarcophaga variegata. The sequence goes on along the minus strand of OW026360.1, from coordinate 120,833,064 downwards.
ATAAAGCTTTCAACAAGTAAGTAACAGGAAATTAAAAAAAAATATCTTAAAAAGTGCTGTTCAAAAAAATAGGAGTATTTCAGTTTTCATAAAGATTTGCTATTAAAAAAGTTAAAAATGCTTATGACTATAATCAGAAACTTTAAATACGATTAGTATTTGGTAGAATAGCCTTTACTTTTTATTACAGCAGCACATCTACGAGGCATGGAGTCAACTAAATCTTGACATCGTTTTAGTGGAATTTTATTCCACCCATCTTGCACTACAGACCACAACTGAGTTGCATTTGACGTTTTTCTCTCGGAAACATATTTTTTAACATCCCTCATAGATGTTCTATGGGATTAAGGTCAGGAGACTGAGCTGGCCACGCCATAACCTTTACCCTATTAAGCCGAAATCACCCACTTGCCAATTTACTGGTGTGTTTCGGGTCATTATCTTGTTGGAATATCCATTTTAGAGGTGTGGAATCTGGTAACATCACTTCTGTCAAAATGCTGACATAGACGTTCCTATCCATTATGTCTCTAATTCGATGTATTAGGCCTACACCATTATATGAAGAGCTTCCCCATATCATTAGTTTTGCACCACCATGTTTAACTGTCTTTTGTGTATACTGAGCTTTATATTTGGTGTTGGGCGGACATCTAACATACTGTCTAGACCCAATGCCACCAAATAAAACAATTTTGCTTTCGTCGGTCCACAATAAGTTCTCCATTTTTCTTTCCGATATTTGATATGTTCTTGGGCAAACTTTAAGCGTGCTGCTGCCTGTTTTGTATGTCAACAATGGCACCTTTTGTGAACTTCTTGCGAATGAATTGTTGTCCATCAGACGCCTACGAATAGTAGGGACACTTACGGCAAGATTCAGATCCTTTTGAATTTTATTTGAAGACGCTGAAGGATTTATTTTACTGTATCGCACAATTCGGCGGTCATCGACAGTAGATGTTTTGGCCTTGCGCCCACGCGTTTCGGGCTTATTTTATATTTTAATGTATTTGTGATCATTTGATCGGAGTAACTTAAGATTTCCTTAGTTTCTTTGTAAGTTTTGCCTTTATTTCGAAAATTTTTAATTAGTTTTCTCTTTTCTTCAGTACAGTGCTTTTCTCGTCCCACTATTACGAAAATTTATGTGAATCACTGTAGAAAAAGTTTTAACTACATTTTTCCGTACTTATTTTTCACTTTTTTCTTTAAATTATGTGCTGTAATATTTTTATTTTTAAAAGAACACTCACACTCCTATTTTTTTTTGATCAACTGAATTCAGGGGCAAACACAGAAATGAAACAATTTCATCGTAAATATTAAAGTTATTACGAGATTCTTTTTTGTATTTTATTTCTTACATATCGTTGTAACTACCATTAAAATATATCATGTTTTGCAAATTGGTAGAATAAAAACTTTTAACTTTGAAAATATTACATGGTAGCACTCCTATTATTTTGAACACAGCTGTATGTATATTTGAAATGACAAACCTTACACTAAGGAAACGCTACTTCAGATAAAAGAAGCAAGGCTTACCGATGGGATTGAAACTACTGAGTGAATGGATAACTTTGCTGGTTTGCGAAGCGTTTATTTTTAGCTGTTTTCTTAGTGACAACAAATTTTTTTCCTTTGTAAATATGAAGCAATTTTGTATTGAACTGTAATTTCCTAAGAAAGTTATCGGTACGCTTTCAACAGCCTACTCACCAACTCACCAATGCCAGCAACATAAATCACACCGATGTTATAAACTAGATACAGTCATCGATTACAAAAAATACTCTCTTACCTCACATGTGTTCCAAGTTGTATTGTATTGTGGTATTGTGGCATGATAGGATTTCCAGCTAAAATCTCAAAAGTCATAAAAATCAAATGCTGTAATAAAAAAAAAATAAAGCATTTCAACTAAATTTATATGGACAGTGTAAATTGTAAACCATACACGGCACACGAAGTTTATTAGAACCCCGTAGATAGAGAGAAAGATAGAGAGAGAGAGAGAGAGAGAGTTGCAACACTTGAACAATAATAGAATAGAATGTAACATTTTGTTTTTGTCTTTTTTGTTCATTCTTTGTTTTTTATGTCCATTGTTTTATCAATATTTTATTGTGGATTGTGCTTCGAGTGCGGGCGGCCCGGGCATAGAATTTCCATTAAAAAAGTGCACGGGACTGACACCAGCAAGACCAGTTTTTGTAAGCCAGATACAAGTCTTGAAATGTGAAATCAAAGTAAACCAATTAATGTGTTCCAATGTCTTAATATTGTTTACCAGCACACAACACCACACCACACCATATCACATTCAAAATGATTTACACGACCAACATTATACTCCCTTACAAAAAGGAAAAACAAAAACAAAAGAAGAAAGACAATAGCTCAGTTGCCTAGAATTTATAAACGTGCAACAAATCAAATGCCACGACGATTCATTTTTGTAACTGGCGTGCATGAGCGTGCGTGCGTGCGTGCATGCGTACGAACAAAGTTTTCTTTGTTCCTTTTGTGTTCCCCAAGCAGTATTATACTGGCTTGTAAATTCTCGATTTTAACAAATCAATTCAATTTAAATTGAATTATTAATTCATTTTCCTTTTCATTGCTTTTCTTTTCTTTCATTTTCTTTTTCTGTCTTTTTTTTTTTTTATTGAGAGCAAAAACTGATTGATTTACACGGATTTGTCGAATTTCAATTCTTTTTATGTAATGACAGTCAATAGGGCTGTCATCGTGAACACGGCATAGAGAGAATGCAGGTGTTGCCGTATTGTTGGCAAATGTGATAGGAAAACTATGAAAAAGGTTACGGACAACCGCTCTTGCAATACATTATTCATTTGAAAACTAGGCGCTCTGATAAGTACAACCAAAGAAAATAAAGTATAAAGAATGTGCATTTTAACATTTTTTGGAATATTTTTCAAAAATTTTTCAAGACGCGAGGGGAAAGATAGAAGGGAAGGTTACAGAAACCAAGAGTGTAACAATGCGTTGTTCTCATTGTGCGTTTTTGTTGTTTGACCACTTTTTATTTATTTTTCTGGTGTTAAAAACAGACGTCGGCACCAATGTCCCTCAGGGGAAGAACATCTTCGGCTTTTTACACACATAGGACACGAACATCAAGAATGTTCGTTAAAAAGAGCGTAAAAATCTTGTCAGCTTTTAAAGAAGAAGGTTCATGTCGCTTTTTTCAGACTTCAATGATACACCCAAAGAAATATCACAGTAGTATTCACTAATATCAATGAGAAATGATTTCGATTTTTGGAAGAATACTTGCCAAGTTAAATACGGTGTCTTTAGGGACTTAGCGCAGTACAATTTTTCTATATTTTCCGATCACATATACATATCATTGGGTTAATAAGTAGACTTGACATTATTACTAACAATTTTCCTCTAGGTTAACACATGCCTATGGTTATGGATTAGTGAGTGAGAGAGAGAAAATATGTTGAGAGAATTTATTTATTTACAGCCATAGAAAAGTGTTTGTAATATACTCTATTTTTATTTTCATTTCATCAACATACATATGTAAGGCTGTCTATCTTTCGCTTAATAATTTTAGATAAATAAATATAAAATAAAAAATCAATTTTATTATTAAAAGAACATAAAGCTATCCATCTTTGGCTTAAAAATTAGGCCATGTTTTTTAAAAAAATAAAAAGAATAAAAAAACGAGTATTCCAAAGCATTTAAAAAAATTATACTATGAGACAAAATTAAAAATAAAATACGCCCAGCTAATGACATCGAACATTTTTAACACAAAATATTCTTCGAGTGTTATTCTGAAATAAAATGATAAAACATCCACGAAACATGTATTCTTGTCGCAGTCTGATCGACAACTAAATCAAAAAACACAAGAATACATACACATGTACATACGTACGATGAGAGCAACACATTATTACGCTCTTTGTTTGTGTTCATTTTCCTTCTGTCTTCCTCTCCCCGCACCAAGAAATGATTTAAAAAAAAAATTTGGTGAGAGCGGGTCGTGATGTTACGACCCGCCATAAGAAATTTTACTTCTACATGATGCGCATTCTTTATATCCATATTCTTTCGTACAACTATGCTGATTATGATGATACAACGACGCTAATTTATTTAAGGCCACAGTTCCTCCATATAACCTCTCTCTCGAATACTTCTAAGCCAGCTTCAACTATTTTTTAACAGCATACATTGTTCCATTCTGTTTTATGACGTGAATAATACTCTAGCTTTTTAGGGCATTGGTCCAGTTAACGCTTAAAGGCCGCCTAAAACATGTGAAAAAGAAACTTTCTTTGTTTCTTTAAATATAAGTGGAGTATATTTGGGTATTTCTCTTTATCAACTACAAATAGTTTGTGAAATAAGTAATATGGCAACTCTTAACATTTTATTTTCAACATACATAGGCCAGCTGTTGTCGTTTATTAAATTAACAAAGAAAAGCAATTAAATTTTGTATTCTCAATAAATTAAAGTGAAAACATCCTGCAACAACACCCTGTTTAGCTTAAAAGCATGCGTTAATCAATCGCACTTTATGGTGATTGTAATATAGCGGTTGGCAGCGACAAAAGGCAGCAGCCGTAAAAACGATGTGTGTGGCATTTTGCGGCAAGAAAAGCTATCATTGCCACACACACACAATCCATTGCAACAAAACGCACTAAATTGTATTGTACAAATGCCACACAACACGATGTCGCACGATGTTAATGCCTGCTACTGCTACTGCATTTGAAAACTTGTGTACATTTTTGAGCAGCAGCGCGTCTTTTGCAATGAGATCAATCTACCGACAGCCAGCAAGCAGCTGCTTTTATACATACTGGGTGGCAATGCCGCTCAAGCGACAAAATGCAAAATAAGAAGAAAGAAAAAGGAAAACCGGAGGAAAAAAAAAAAGAAGAGAAAAGCCGCCACTTAGATACGCCACGAGGCGACACACATACAATAAAAGCTTCTGTCTAAAAATGACGGTTGGGGTTTGTTTTAGTTGTTGTTGTTGTTGTTGTTGTTGCAAGTTTATATCAGTAATAAAACCGGAACAACAACTGGCGCTACAACAATTTTAATTTATTTTTCTTTCTGTTGTTTTTTGTTTTTTGTTTTATTTACTTGCCCACCGGGTGTGTGGGGGCTAATAAATACAAACAAATAATGGCAAAATGAATACAGACAGACAGATGGAATAGCGCAAATAAATAGGGTGGCATACTACAACATTCTACAAGAATACAACAACAACAACGTTGTTTATTTCTTCCATTTTTTTTCTGATCAGCATAAAAGGTGAGCAAATGGAGTTCATCATATTGTTGGACAAATTGTTTAGATCGATAGAAAGAGAGAGAGATGACTCAACAAGGACTCCAAATAAAGACGCAACTACTGGCAGATATCCGTTCTATTCTGTCAGGTGGAAGAACCATCTCCACTTGCGTTTGCATGATAAGCTTACGAAAGGGAAGCTTCAAGGTCGCTGATGGAATTGCGGCTTAGAAGACACTTCTTCTCAAACTATTGCTGAAGTAACCGGCCTTCTGCCTAGGCATGGCAAAATCATGAACATTTATTCAAAAGCAGGGATCACTTTAAGTCCAATATGTAGATTGTGTGATGAGCAAAACGAATCAGCAGAATGTATACTTGGACCTGGGTGTTTATCGAATACTAAGCAGGGAGTTATCCTTCGTCAGAAAAACGAATCACCTGAACTGGTACGTGGAATCCGTGTGGTGTTATTGCAGGCAGTTATCATCCTTTACAGCGAGCAGTGTTAGTAGAACAGCATTTTTGGAGACATCAAAAGGAATGGCAATACAATAGATCGTGTGTAAGCACTATTCGAGCACTTCTACACGATAATAAAGACTTTTGGATGTTGTTTGACGGTTCGGATAACTCCCTGGTTAGTACTCGATAAACACCCAGGTGATGCGTTGTCGCCGCACACGTTCCAAGTATACATTCTGGCTACACTCGCGACCTCGTCATACAATCTAGAAAGTTCCCTCTACAGCAACATTGTAGCTTCCCTCTCGCAAGCTTATCTGCCTGCTTTAAGGGTCTTCCTATTTCTCCGTTTAACTGACAGTCCCATGTTACCTCGTCGAGGTTACCTCATAGGAAATCAATGCTTGAATGGCGGTCTCATTGTCAGCAATGTCCTGCCATAGCACATATGCTACTCTCGGTCCAAATTAAATTGAGCAAATCTTTCGATGGCGTAAACTTCCGCTTGAAAGTTTCATGAGCTTCGATGAGTTTCGAGTATTTCACTCTGGCATCGAATATCTCTGCTCTTGTCCCACTATTTGTTTGTAGCCTGTACGTATACGATAGAATGGTACCTCTTTTAACAGAATGGCTGCCTTGTTGATTTGTGTGTGAACAAAGTATCGTGTTTCATAATGCCGCTGTACAAAATATATACAATGTATTCCATTTAAAAACGTCTTCAATGTGTATTTTTAACGCAGTCAAAAAGGAATGGCAATACAATAGATCGTGTGTAAGCACTATTCGAGCACTTCTACACGATAATAAAGACCGCAATACAACCGAGTGTAGTCGCCGTTGTCTAGTAGGTAGTGTGTTGGCGTATTAGACGTAAGGCCACTGTTCAAACTCCAGGTCCAGACATCAAAACGAAAATATGAAAAAAAATATTTCTTCGGCGACTGCCTCCCGGCAGATTTCTGGCAAAAACTCTGAGAGTAACTAGAAAATTGCCATGAAAAGTTTCTCAAAAATTTGTCGCTCGGAGTCGACTTTAAACTGTAGCTCCCGCCACTCATGTATAAAATTAACACACACAACATGAGTGGTGTGAGAAGCTAGGCCGCAATCCTGACTGAAGGGCCAATTATAAGTTGCAATAAAACAACGATGGATTATTCGATTGACATGAATTTTATTTATCCGAAAGATAATCTTGTGGCATTACATTTTAAATATGATTTCTGGCATATGACCGCCACGGCTGGCGCGGATGTAGTCCAATCTGGACGTCCAATCTATTTCGATGACTTTTGGCCGTATATCGACAATAATACGGCGAATGTTGTCTTCCAAATGGTCAAGCGTTTGTGGCTTTACCGCATAGACCAAGGACTTTACATAGCCCCACAGAAAGTAGTCTAGCGGTGTTAAATCACAAGATCTTTGAAGCCAATTCACAGGTCCAAAACGTGAAATTAGGCGGTCACCAAACGTGTCTTTCAATAAATCTGTTGTGGCACGAGCTGTGTGACATGTTGCGCCGTCTTGTTGAAACCACATCTCCTGGACATCATGGTTATTCAATTCAGGAATGAAAAAGTTAGTAATCATGGCTCTATACCGATCACCATTGACTGTAACGTTCTGGCCACCATCGTTTTTGAAAAAGTACGGACCAATGATTCCCCAAGCCCATAAAGCGCACCAAACAGTCAGTTTTTCTGGATGTAACGGTGTTTCCACATACACTTGAGTATTATCTTCACTCCAAATGCGACAGTTTTGTTTCTTGACGTAGCCATTCAACCAGAAGTGCGCTTCATCGCTAAACAAAATTCGCTTATGAAAATCGGGAACAACGGTAATCTCGTTTTGGGGCCCATTCGACGAATCTACGCCTTACTTGATGATCGTTTGGCTTCAATTCTTGCACGCAAACCAAGATCCTTCCGCAAAATCTTCCATAAAGTGGATGGACACAGATCCAATTCCTGTGCTCGATGGCGGATGGACTCATTCGGGTCTTCCTCAATGCTACGCTCTACAGCAGCAATAGCTTCTTCTGTACGCACCGTACAGCGTCTCTGGGGATGCGAGTTATCAATAAGAGTAAACGTGGTGCGAAAACGTTCCATGGTTAATCGAATTAACTGCTCTGATGGACGATTTTGTCGACGTTGTAAAATGGACGTAGTGCGCGATACGTTTTCCGCACAGAACCATTATTTTCGAAATAAAATTGCACTATTTTGCAAGCGTTGTTCAGGCGTGAGTCTATTCATGATGAATTGCCAAACCAAACTGAGAATAAATCACTTGACAGCTGTTAAATCGGTCGCCATCTTGAAAAGTAATGCCAACTTAAAGTTCTATACCTCTATAAAAAACACCCTTTATATGTATGTACAACCGATGGCAGCTTTATCTTCTAGCAATTGGAGAATGGCAATAACAATCATTCTAGTCGGGGTGTTTATCAGAATTGTCCGAAACATGTCAAGATCAGCAATCACATGTGAAGAGGCTCTTGCCAATATTCGATAGTGGCCAAGAACTGTTGTTCTGACAATAAAGAAATCCAGGCAATCTCAGAAAGATGCCCACAAAAGAGTGCAAACCAAGGCGAATTCATTATAAGGTGAAAGCGAAAGACCAGCTGATAGGAAGTAACAATGTCAAAAAATTTTTGGTTTTTGTGTATTTTGTTTTGATAATCAATTTCGTTTTTCTTATTGTGTCAGGTGTTTGTATATTTTTCTTCTTTTTCTTTTAACATTTTTCTTCCCATCGTCATTCTTCAACAATTTTTATAAAATTTTTTAACATTTTTCTTCCCATCGTCATTCTTTAATCAACATTTTACTTCCCATCGTCATTCTTTAACAATTTTTATAAAATTTTTTAACATTTTTCTTCCCAACGTCATTCTTAAGTCAGCTGTTTTTGACAACATTACTTCTTCTCAACAACAAAAAATCCCTGTTGTTATTGTATTGTTGTACTTATTGTAATAATACTCTCACCTTATAATGAATTCGCCTTGGTGCAAACAAAATATTGAAAAATGCGTTGCCATATCGCATTACTACAACGAAGTGCAAAAAAGAAATAAAGTCTGGCATAGTGTAACGTAAATTCGTTGAGGATTACAATATTCTTTTCAATTTTAATAGCGAATGTTTTATACAAAAAAAAAAAAAAAAATAAAAAACAACGACAACAAAAATTATTTAAAACAGATCAGTCAAGCAACAACATGGCGGCATATTTAGATTATCCGTCCGTTTAAAAGCGCCACACAGAAAATATTTGTAAGCGAGCTATCGCTCCCCTCGCTTTTATTTACAATGTAAGCACAGATATAAGGCCTCCGTGATTGTTCACAACAACAGCAAAGAAAATGAGGTGAGGAATTAAATCAAGCGGATAAATAGTAGCAAGAATTGGCCACCTTAGCAGCAGTTTAAAAATGTAAAGGGTGTTTTTTATAGAGGTATAGAACTTTAAGTTGGCATTACTTTTCAAGATGGCGACCGATTTAATAGCTGTCAAGTGATTTATTCTCAGTTTGGTTTGGCAATTCATCATGAATAGACTCACGCCTGAACAACGCTTGCAAAATGGTGCAATTTTATTTCGAAAAGTAATGGTTATGTGCGGAAAATGTATCGCGCACTACATCCATTTTATCGTCGACAAAATCGTCCATCAGAGCAGTTAATTCGATTAACCATGGAACGTTTTCGCACCACGTTTACTCTTATTGATAACTCGCATCGCCAGAGACGCTGTACGGTGCGTACAGAAGAAGCTATTGCTGCTGTAGAGCGTAGCATTGAGGAAGACCCGAATGAGTCCATCCGCCATCGAGCACAGGAATTGGATCTGTGTCCATCCACTTTATGGAAGATTTTGCGGAAGGATCTTGGTTTGCGTGCTTACAAAATCCAACTCGTGCAAGATTTGAAGCCAAACGATCATCAAGTAAGGCGTAGATGGGCCCAAAAAGAGGTTACCGTTGTTCCCGATTTTCATAAGCGAATTTTGTTTAGCGATGAAGCGCCCTTCTGGTTGAATGGCTGCGTCAACAAACAAAACTGCCGCATTTGGAGTGAAGGTAATCCTCAAGTGTATGTGGAAACACCGTTACATCCAGAAAAACTGACTGTTTGGTGCGCTTTATGGGCTGATGGAATCATTGGTCTGTACTTTTTCAAAAACGATGGTGGCCAGAACGTTACAGTCAATGGTGATCGGTATAGAGCCCATGATTACTAACTTTTTCATTCCTGAATTGAATAACCATGATGTCCAGGAGATGTGGTTTCAACAAGACGGCGCAACATGTCACACAGCTCGTGCCACAATAGATTCATTGAAAGACACGTTTGGTGACCGCCTAATTTCACGTTTTGGACCTGTGAATTGGCCTCCAAGATCTTGTGATTTAACACCGCTAGACTACTTTCTGTGGGGCTATGTATGGATATACGGCCACAAATGTTGGAAAAAGTCATCGAAATAGATTGGACGTCCAAATTGGACTACATCCGCCAGAAATCATATTTAAAATGTAATGCCACAAGATTATCTTTCGGATAAATAAAATTCATGTCAATCGAATAATCGAATCGTTGTTTTATTGCAACTTAAAGTTCTATACCTCTATAAAAAACACCCTTTACATATGTATATATGTGTGTGTGATAGTGTCTAATGAGCGAAACAATAAAGGCAGACAAATACCCAGAGAGACATATGTATGTAGATATCCAAGCAAACAGACCTTAAAAGATTCGATGAGTAAGTGCTGTAAGTGTAGGTGACACTGGCTGTGATGACTTCTGTCTGTCTCTGCAGTTTTTTTATGTTTTGTTCTTACAACTTTGCAACAACTCTCTACAAATTTTTTTTTGATTTTAAACGATAAATGGGCGTAACCGGGGGTTTATATGAACCATAAAAGAAAAGCAAACAAAACAAAACAAAAAAATGATTAAAAATCAATATTTTTAAGCCGACCATGGCTTTTTCAAAGCCGTGTACATATGTTTGCATGTCCGTTGTCCGTTGGTGAGGGCAATTTATGCGATATTCATATGGCTACCGCCATTAAAAAGGCCCGCCTGTATGGCAGTTTTAGCAACACATACATTAACTACCAATCGTTGAATGGATAGATGGATGGATGGTGGCTATTGACGTTGTTAATTCTTCATTGGAGCCACTGCCGCTGAATCTTAAATTGAAAAATCAAAGTTTTTAAACTTTTAAAATCCATGCATACACTCACTTACTACTTACACACCTAAACGATAAATTATATGCTCACAGTGCCCGTGTTCCCGTTGTGCTTTGGTTTGCTTTGTACTCATGAAAGAAAAAAATAAAAACAAAAAACAGAAAAAAAGAGGAATTGAAAGTGGCGCCAAGTTGTTTTCTTCTTAAGTTTTTGGCGCTTAACGTTTATTTTTTTTAATGTTTGGCGGCGGACGGACGTTGAAAGAGATTATAATGATCCCCGGCTGACTTACTTGCCTGTATTGCGGTATGTTTGTTATGGTTTTAGGCAAAATTGATAACAATTTTTACAAATTTTTAACTGCTGCTGATGATTTTTAATGTTTTCTTTGTTTTTATAATCGCCATTTATTAGTTCGTCAATATTTTCTTTTTAACCTTGGCTCAATAAAATTATTCATAATAATAATGCAATGCTCTTCATATCTGCTTTTGAAAAATTGTTGAAAATTGTGTGTATTTAATTGATTTGATGAAATCTGGCAGCACTTTTTTAAAAATTAATATTTTGTTTTATATAATAACCACCCCCACTCCGCTTTATTCATAAAATTACATCCGGCAACACTGTTCCTCCTCCTTCCCAGCAGGTAAGATTCTCAGTTTCTTATAAAGGATTTGGTCATATCGTAGCAACTCAACCCATGTCATTATTATTGTATTGTAAAGGGTGTTTTTTATAGAGGTATAGAACTTTAAGTTGGCATTACTTTTCAAGATGGCGACCGATTTAACAGCTGTCAAGTCATTTATTCTCAGTTTGCTTTGGCAATTCATCATGAATAGACTCACGCCTGAACAACGCTTGCAAAATGGTGCAATTTTATTTCGAAAATAATGGTTCTGTGCGGAAAACGTATCGCGCACTACGTCCGTTTTATCGTCGACAAAATCGTCCATCAGAGCAGTTAATTCGATTAACCATGGAACGTTTTCGCACCACGTTTACTCTTATTGATAACTCGCATCCCCCAGAGACGCTGTACGGTGCGTACAGAAGAAGCTATTGCTGCTGTAGAGCGTAGCATTGGGGAAGACCCGAATGAGTCCATCCGCCATCGAGCACAGGAATTGGATCTGTGTTCATCTACTTTATGGAAGATTTTGCGGAAGGATCTTGGTTTGCGTGCTTAAAAAAATCCAACTCGTGCAAGATTTGAAGCCAAACGATCATCAAGTAGGGCGTAGATTCGTCGAACGAGATTACCGTTGTTCCCGATTTTCATAAGCGAATTTTGTTTAGCGATGAAGCGCACTTCTGGTTGAATGGCTACGTCAACAAACAAAACTGCCGCATTTGGAGTGAAGGTAATCCTCAAGTGTATGTGGAAACACCGTTACATCCAGAAAAACTGACTGTTTGGTGCGCTTTATGGGCTGGTGGAATCATTGGTCCGCGTACTTTTTCAAAAACGATGGTGGCCAGAACGTTACAGTCAATGGTGATCGGTATAGAGCCATGATTACAAACTTTTTCATTCCTGAATTGAATAACCATGATGTCCAGGAGATGTGGTTTCAACAAGACGGCGCAACATGTCACACAGCTCGTGCCACAATAGATTTATTGAATGACACGTTTGGTGACCGCCTAATTTCACGTTTTGGACCTGTGAATTTGCCTCCAAGATCTTGTGATTTAACACCGCTAGACTACTTTCTGTGGGGCTATGTAAAGTCATTGGTCTATGCGGTAAAGCCACAAACGCTTGACCATTTGGAAGACAACATTCGCCGTATTATTGCCGATATACGGCCACAAATGTTGGAAAAGTCATCGAAAATTGGACGTCCAGATTGGACTACATCCGCGCCAGCCGTGGCGGTCATATGCCAGAAATCATATTTAAAATGTAATGCCACAAGATGAACTTTCGGATAAATAAAATTCATGTCAATCGAATAATCCATCGTTGTTTTATTGCAACTTAAAGTTCTATACCTCTATAAAAAAAAACACCCTTTAGAAGTGTTAGAGTGCTGTCAACATACGATTGGACAATCCGCAATCTGTTGCCCCTTTTGGATATTGTTTGACGGTTCGGATAACTCCCTGGTTAGTACTCGATAAACACCCAGGTGATGCGTTGTCGCCGCACAAGTTCCAAGTATACATTCTGGCTACACTCGCGACCTCGTCATACAATCTAGAAAGTTCCCTCAACAGCAACATTGAAGCTTCCCTCTCGCAAGCTTATCTGCCTGCTTTAAGGGTCTTCCTATTTCTCCGTTTAACTGACAGTCCCATGTTACCTCGTCGAGGTTACCTCATAGGAAATCAATGCTTGAATGGCGGTCTCATTGTCAGCAATGTCCTGCCATAGCACATATGCTACTCTCGGTCCAAATTAAATTGAGCAAATCTTTCGATGACTTAAACTTCCGCTTGAAAGTTTCATGAGCTTCGATGAGTTTTGAGTATTTCACTCTGGAATCGAATACCTCTGCTCTTGTCCCACTATTTGTTTGTAACCTGTACGTATACGATAGAATGGTACCTCTTTTAACAGAATATGTAGCCTTTAAATTTCTCCATTCAATCTCGTTACTCAGTCTCGTTGCATTTGCCGTGGGTACCCTATCGTGATCCACTACAATCTGTCCTACTCTGCCAAAGGAAAGAAACACAGGTCTTTTGGCTTCTGGCAGGACCTCAATTAAGCTCCTTTTCGGTGTAATTACTAGACACTGTATGAACCTGTCTGGTCGTATGTACCATATGCACTGCTAATCGTGCTTTCTGTATGAATGTCCAGCATTAGGGAAAACTAGACACCTAGAAATCACCGTAGTGTAGTAAGTATTACACAACGTCTTCTAGTTCAATACCTGACTCAGGCATCTCAAATAAAATGAACTGATTCCTCTCAGCAGTCTTCTGGCAAAAACTCATGGATATAAAATTTAGACACACAACATAGGTGATGTAAGAAGCCAGGTTGTAATCCTAACTAAAGGGTTGTAATGGCCAATTACTAAGTTTAAGCAAAGAATATGGATATAAAGAATACGCATCATGTAGAAGTAAAATTTCTTATGGCGGGTCGTAACATTACGACCATAGGTATGTGTTAACCTAGAGGAAAATTGTTAGTAATAATTTCAAGTCTACTTATTAACCCAATGATGTGTATATGTGAGCGGAAAATATAGAAAAATTGTACTGCACTAAGACACTAAGACACCGTACTTAACTTGGCAAGTATTCTTCCAAAAATCGAAATCATTTCTCATTGATATTAGTGAATACTACTGTGATATTTCTTTGGGTGTATCATTGAAGTCTGAAAAAAGCGACATGAACCTTCTTCTTTAAAAGCTGACAAGATTTTTACGCTCTTTTTAACGAACATTCTTGATGTTCGTGTCCTATATGTGTAAAAAGCCGAAGATGTTCTTCCCCTGAGGGACATTGGTGCCGACGTCTGGTTTTAACACTAGAAAAATAAATAAAAAAGTGGTCAAACAACAAAAACGCACGATGAGAACAAGGCATGATGAGAACAACGCATTGTTACGCTCTTGGTTTCTGTAACCTTCCCTTCTATCTTTCCCTCCGCGTCATGAAATTATTTTGAAAAATATTCCAAAATATGTTAAAATGCACATTCTTTATACTTTATTTTCTTTGGTATTACACAAGATCTTGTAGTTCAATACCTGACTCAGGCATCTCAAATAAAATGAACTGATTCCTCTCAGCTGTCTTCTGGCAAAAACTCTGAGAGTGAAATAAAATTGCCATGTAAAGTTGCTCCCACTGCAGGTGCCGCAACTCATGGATATAAAATTTAGACACACAACATGGGTGATGTAAGAAGTCAGGTTGTAATCCTAACTAAATGGTTGTTAATGGCCAATTACGTAAGTGACTTAGGTTAAGTCAACTCAGTGAAGGAACTGAGCTGTTTCCGTGCCTGCAGGCGAAGATTGCTAATGTAATAATCGCTTAATAAGATGAGAATATACATACGAATAGAAATTTGGCAATCGTACCACTATTCCTACAAAATTTTCAAATACCATCACACTTCATTAGATCAGTGTTACAGTCAGTCATTTTACTTTGTTTTTGCAAAAAGTCTGTCGTAAGATTTTTGTTCTCATTTTTAAAACACGAATGGAATTCGGTAATATTTTCTCTTTGACTTTACATACGTAAACCCTTATCGTGTAAAATAGTTTTAAATGGAATTACTAAGGATATCTTAAGACTTTTATTTCTTTCATTTTTGTTGCTTTTGTTTAAATAATCCGCTTAACACATTTCATATATTCGTATTGTTTTTTATTGTTGTCGTTTTTTTCTGTTCTCTAAAAATTTTACATTCGGTTCGGCTTTTATCTTCAGGGGAGACATGAACGAAGTTCTCTAGAAAACATCATTAATAACAGAGAACTAATGAAGACATTTAAAACAAAAACTACAAACAAAATTCAATTTTTATCCTCTTTTCTTATTACTTGCTAGAGGGATGGGGTGAAAGGCAGAAAGGGACAGAGCGAGAGTGTGTGTGTGAGGTATAAAGAGAGTAATTGAAATGATATTTCTGTTTTGTGTTGTTTTTGTTATTACTACTGTTGCTTAGGTTTTCTCTTGTCTCTCGTGTTTATTTCTGTTCTTTTTTTTTTCTTTTTAATTATTTTTGTTTTTAACACAGAAGGTTGCATGCCTTCAAGGAACTCTCCATCTGGTTCTTAGGAATTCTGTTTGTTTCCTAGGGTGGTTGCTTCTAAACAAACAGTGGCTACACGTCGTTTTCAAGAATATGTTTTTTTTTATTTATTTGTGCCCTATACCAGGTCTTAATCTTTTTTAACATATTGGCATCTAAATATTGCCAATATAAACCAGAATTGTTCTTGCAGAACAATGACCATTTAAGATTCGTTTAGGACTGTAGGACAGTTTATGAAATCGTCAACAACTGTTTGATGTTGTGCCTGCATTTTAAGTATTAGCAATGAAAATAAAGTATAAAGAAGTGTTTTTTAACATATTTTGGAATATTTTTCAAAAATATTTCATGGCGCGGGGGGAAAGATAGAAGGGAAGGATACAGAAACCAAGAGCGTAACAATGCGTTGTTCTCATCGTGCGTTTTTGTTGTTTGACCACTTTTTATTTATTTTTCTAGTGTTAAAAACAGCACCAATGTCCCTCAGGGGAAGAACATCTTCGGCTTTTTACACACATAGGACACGAACATGAAGAATGTTCATTAAAAAGAGCGTAAAAATCTTGTCAGCTTTTAAAGAAGAAGGTTCATGTCGCTTTTTTCAGACTTCAATGATACACCCAAAGAAATATCACAGTAGTATTCACTAATATCAATGAGAAATGATTTCGATTTTTGGAAGAATACTTGCCAAGTTAAATACGGTGTCTTTAGGGATTTAGTGCAGTACAATTTTTCTATATTTTCCGATCACATATACACATCATTGGGTTAATAAGTAGACTTAACATTATTACTAACAATTTTCCTCTAGGTTAACACATGCCTATGGTTATGGATTAGTGAGTGAGAGAGAGAGAAAATAAGTTGAGAGAATTTATTTATTTACAGCCATAGAAAAGTGTTAGTAATATACTCTATTTTTATTTTCATTTCATCAAGATACATATGTAAAGCTGTCTATCTTTGGCTTAATAATTTTGGATAAATAAAAATAAAATAAAACATCGATTTTATTATTAAAAGAACATAAAGCTATCCATCTTTGGCTTAAAAATTAGGCCATGTTTTTTAGATAAATAAAAATAAAAAGAATAAGAAACCATTTTTTATTAAAAGAAAAAAGAAAAAAAACGAGTATTCCAAAGCATTTGAAAAAAATATACTATGGGACAAAATAAAATACGCCCAGCTAATGACATAGAACATTTTTAACACAAAATATTCTTCGAGTGTTATTCTGAAATAAAATGATAAAGCATCCGCAGCACATGTATTCTTGTCGCAGTCTGATCGACAACTAAATCAAAAAACACAAGAATACATACACATGTACATACGTACGATGAGAGCAACACATTGTTACGCTCTTTGTTTGTGTTCATTTTCGTTCTGTCTTCCTCTCCCCTCACCCAGAAATGATTTTTAAAAAAAATTTGGTGAGAACGGGTCGTGATATTACGACCCGCCATAAGAAATTTTACTTCTACATGATGCGCATTCTTTATATCCATATTTTTTGGTAATAGTAAGTTAGACTGTGGCATCCAGAGTGAACGTTACACAATTCTGAGTATTCAACTAATAGCGCTTAGTGTACTTTTGCGTAGAAGTCGCCGTAGTCTAGTAGGTAGGGTGTTGGCTTATTAGACGTAAAGCCAGGGTTCGAGCCCCAGGCCAGACATCAAAACAAAATACAAAAAGTATTTCTTCGGCGACTTCCTCTCAGCAGATTTCTGGCAAAAACTCTGAGAGTAAAAAAAATTGCCATGAAAAGTTTCTCAAAAATCTGTCGTTCGGAGTCGACTTCAAACTGTAGGTCCCACCACTCTTGATAAAAAAAATTAACACACACAACACAAATGGTGTGAGAAACTAGGTCGTAATCCTGACTGAAGGGTTGTAATGACCAATTATGTATGTATGTACTTTTCCGTATGTCTATGGAAGGTGAGATTAGCCCCTATAATGTCGTTGTTAGGTGTAAATGGAACCTCATTTCTAGATTTCATCTTTTCTTTGCGTAGCATGTTTATTGATTCAAAACATATTGTCATGGAGTACATACCAGAATAAAGACGAAACTTCTAATTTAATTCAATATGTGGGATAAATTTCGTTCCCATTATTGCAAAGATCTTTTATCAATAATCCCAAGAACGATAGAATTATAGATTTTCGACATCATTTACATTTTCGGCTCATTTGGGTCAAAAATTTTCAGCAGCCTCACTTTAGTTGCTACGTAAACATAACAAGTAAAGTGTGAATTAGCCACACGTAACGTAACGTACCGTAGAAAACGTTCTCTTTTTAGCAAATGGAGAACAATGTAAACGATTACCGAAACGTTCTCTCTCGTTAGCAAAACGGAACGATCTGTATAAAACAGAATTCTCCCACGTTTTTACGTGACATTTGAACATAAGAGAGAGTGCAGTGTTGCCACGAAAAAAATATATTGTAACCAACATTTGTGAAAAAATCACCAAATAAGGAAAAATATGATCAAAATTAAGTTTGCAGTTTTTTTATTTTATATTTTTTTTTCAAATTTAAATTATAATTGAGAAAAAGAAACAGAAAATAAGAAAACAAAATTACAGTCTCATAATTAATTAATTTTAACAAACAAAACAAAAGCTATTTTTATAAGACAAATAATAAACAAATCCGGAATAATCTACACATTGAACAAAAAACGGCAACACTGATGATGAGTCTGTATACCAATTTCTATGCATTGTGTTGTATTTGTTTGTGTGTTGCTTTGTGTTCTGTTTCGTTTTTATTTACATTCTTCGTTGACATATGTCCCGTTTTAAACGTTTCTATAACTACACAAACGTTTTTAAGGCTACGTACGTTACGATTTTACGTTTCTAACGCTTGGGTAACCAAGGCATAAGAGAGCAGTTACGTCATCTAACGGTAAATCATACACATATCATGTCGTAATCAAACGAATTTACCGAAGTTTTTTAAATTGAAAATTTATATGAAAAAAAAAAAACAACGTACGGTCGTCATATTCTGTTCTTACTCTTAATCTTGCCGTTTGAAACCCAGGCTACAATTAAAAAAACTACATACTTTGTTTACCTTTAATTGTGTTTCTTTTTTGCTCTGTTTTTCTCTAAGAAAAAAACACACAATAAAAAAGATTTATTTCATATTCCTCGTACATACAACAATTATTGATAATTTGAAGTCATTTCCTTTTTTTCTTGTTACATTTTCTCTTATTTTTTTTTTTTAATTCTTTGTGCTCTAATTCTTTTCAAACATCAAAGTGTTGAAAACTAAGCCGACGACGACTCCTTTTTGGATTTCTTGTTTTGTTGTTTCTCTTCTTTGCCTCCCCGTAACGTAATGATAATGTTGTTGAAACGTGTACGGTTTTTGTTGTTTATTAATTCACCATGAAACTACTACCCGTTGTTGCAGTAAATGTCTTCATTACTTTACCTCGCTCTTTCTTTTTTTTCTGTTTTTGTTGTTTTTTGCAAGTGTTAAAAATCATTTGTTACTCTTCATCATTTATCTTATTTTGTTTTTGTTTTCTGTGATATAATTGTATGTGTGTGTGTGTGTGTTTGTGTCACTGTTAATGATTATATTTCTGTTGTTGGTTTTATTGATTTTGTTTTCAATCTCAGGCATAAAGGCATCTCTCAAGCATTATTTACGGTTACTTTTCAATTTAGAAAAAGAAAAACTTGGCGGTTTTTGTGCATTTTCTCGTCTAGAAAATCCGACAAAATTTTAACGCTTATAAACGTTTAAGCTGGAGGTCCACACCACGCGTTTTCGCGTCAAAGCGTTGCGTGCATTTCATACCTTCTTTGCATTCTACGCTTCAAGTTACATGCAACGCTTTTTACGCGCCAATGTTTGTTTTGATTTAAACAAATTGAAACAGAACAACCTGTCAAAATCAGCTGTTTCGTACGCGCGCCGCTTGTGATGCTTACAAAAGTAGAAAGTAGATTTACTTTTCGCGTTCTATGCGTCATGGCATCCTACGCTTTAGTGCGTGTAACTTGCACCAAATATATACATTAATTCTACTTTTTTGACAGCCGCGTAGAATGTGGAAGTGTGGACCTCCAGCTTTAAGCAGTGTAATGCTATAAACACATAACAGGCATCAAATGCTACATGCCAATCATATAGACTACGGCCATGCTGCAATATTAGGAAGTAAATACAGTAGACATGTTTTCAGGCCCTTACAGTACTCTCGGTAGGATATTCAATTTTAGGTTCCAGATAGAGACTTCTGGTCTGACGATCCGGGGGTTTCCGATTATGCCATTGGTGTATTTAAAAGTAGTGCATTGGTCTTGGACACATGGTAAATGGCTTCTGTTGGACCTGTAGAGATGATTAAGAAGAGGAAAGAGAAAGACACTTTGATATATGTATATCGTGTAGAAGGTTTTTAACGATCCTGTCAGCAATGGACATATGAACTAAGTATGTATGTCTGTCTCAACATTTTTGGGTGTACGTTTCACCTCTACCCACCTACCTATGTACCTAAGTATGCTGTGAAGGCTTCAGACATCAAACTAAGCACTGCAGTGTTTTCCAGCCGGATGTCACGGATGCCAATTGATTTGGCATTCCACTGAATGGTTCCTGCAGAAGCTGTGGATTTGAGGAGGAGAAGAAGACGACTTTAATTTCATTTAATTACTTTGACTGAACTCTTCAAAATAAAGTATTACTTCAATATCGGGATTTATTTTGAAGTTGCGATGATTTTTATAGGCAATGTTTGAACCCCAGGTTGGATAGGCTAGGTTAGGTTAGATTAGAGGATGTGTACTTGTCAATTAAGACAAGTACAGTATTGACCCATTGTACAACGTCCTAGTTTCTCACACCACTTATGTTATGTGTGTTAATTTTATACATGAGTGGTGGGACCTACAGTTTAAAGTCGACTCCGAACGACAGATTTTTGAGAAACTTTTTCGTGGCAATTTTCTATTTACTCTCAGAGTTTTTGCCAGAAATCTGCTGAGAGGAAGTCGCCGAAGAAATACTTTTTGTATTTTGTCTTGATGTCTGGCCTGGGGCTCGAACCCAGGCTTTTGCGTCTAAGAAGCCAACACACTACCTACTAGACTACGGCGACTTCTTTCCATGATATAAATGAGAACTAATTTGACAGATCTGGCTTTAACAGTATGGTCGTTATTAACTGTCAAAGTTTGGGAGCCGCTGTTTGAAGACTTTGTACGTCATATAGTTCCTGGCACCGCGGCTCAAGTAAGTAGTTTGGACTCTCTTTGGTTAAGCATTAGTGGGAGGCTCTAGAATTTTTGCTTCTGCCCAGCTAAGGTTAAACCGTTTGGGAAGCTAAAGGGTGTTTTTTTATAGAGATATAGAACTTTAAGTTGGCATTACTTTTCAAAATGGCGACCGATTTAACAGCTGTCAAGTGATTTATTCTCAGTTTGGTTTGGCAATTCATCATGAATAGACTCACGCCTGAACAACGCTTGCAAAATGGTGCAATTTTATTTCGAAAAGTAATGGTTCTGTGCGGAAAACGTATTGCGCACTACGTCCCCATTTTATCGTCGACAAAATCGTCCATCAGAGCAGTTAATTCGATTAACCATGGAACGTTTTCGCACCACGTTTACTCTTATTGATAACTCGCATCCCCCAGAGACGCACCGTACAGAAGAAACTATTGCTGCTGTAGAGCGTAGCATTGAGGAAGACCCGAATGAGTCCATCCGACATCGAGCACAGGAATTGGATCCTTGTCCATCCACTTTATGGAAGATTTTGCGGAAGGATCTTGGTTTGCGTGCTTACAAAATCCAACTCGTGCAAGATTTGAAGCCAAACGATCATCAAGTAAGGCGTAGATTCGTCGAATGGGCCCAAAACGAGATTACCGTTGTTCCCGATTTTCATAAGCGAATTTTGTTTAGCGATGAAGCGCACTTCTGGTTGAATGGCTACGTCAAGAAACAAAACTGCCGCATTTGGAGTGAAGGTAATCCTCAAGTGTATGTGGAAACACCGTTACATCCAGAAAAACTGACTGTTTGGTGCGCTTTATGGGCTGGTGGAATCATTGGTCCGCACTTTTTGAAAAACGATGGTGGCCAGAACGTTACAGTCAATGGTGATCGGTATAGAGCCATGATTACAAACTTTTTCATTCCTGAATTGAATAACCATGATGTCCAGGAGATGTGGTTTCAACAAGACGGCGCAACATGTCACACAGCTCGTGCCACAATAGATTTATTGAACGACACGTTTGGTGACCGCCTAATTTCACGTTTTGGACCTGTGAATTGGCCTCCAAGATCTTGTGATTTAACACTGCTAGACTACTTTCTGTGGGGCTATGTAAAGTCATTGGTCTATGCGGTAAAGCCACAAACGCTTGACCATTTGGAAGACAACATTCGCCGTATTATTGCCGATATATGGCCACAAATGTTGGAAAAAGTCATCGAAATAGATTGGACGTCCAGATTGGACTACATCCGCGCCAGCCGTGGCGGTCATATGCCAGAAATCATATTTAAAATGTAATGCCACAAGATTATCTTTCGGATAAATAAAATTCATGTCAATCGAATAATCGAATCGTTGTTTTATTGCAACTTAAAGTTCTATACCTCTATAAAAAAACACCCTCAATATGGAGTTTTTACCAGAAATCTGCTGAGAGGAAGTCGCCGAAGAAATACTTTTTGTATTTTGTCTTGATGTTTGGCCTGGGGCTCGCACCCTGGCTTTACTTCTAATAAACCAACACACTACTTACTAGACTACGGCGACTTCAAAAGGTTAGATAATGGCTAAAGCATTTCAAAAAGTGAGTCATTGATATCTGTACCCAAGTTGAGAAGCTGCGTTCGCTCTCATCTTCACAGCGCTGTGAAAATGTTTCCGTTTTGTGTTTAGTGATGTTGTACCGTACAAGTGAAAATCAGATTTTGAGACGACTTGGAACCATGGTTGCGAGTCATGTCTAAAGAAATCTACAACAGATCCACTACCAGGCATAACCATGCTTTTCGCCATTAGTGTGACATCTAAAGACTTCTTGCTGTGTTTAATATAATCTAGTGCTGCCAGATGTTGTGTATTCTCTTGCATGCAGATGTGATTGTAATTCTAATCTTTAGATTGTAAACTTCATAAAGAATTCATTTATTGGTTAATTAGTATCTGATAACAAATCGGGATTTTAATGGATTCCAATAATGGTTTGGTGGTTTATTCATAGGAAACTCTAATGCGCCTTTCACAATCTAAACATGATTTTTAGCTGTAGTTATTACCAAACCTACACTTTATATTGTTGTTGTTGTTTTTTTTTTCTTTTTTGTAATTTAATTTATCAATAAAATTCATTAAGTTTTGTTTTGTTTTGTTTTCTTTTTTCATGCTGTTAATTGTTGTTTCATAAACTAATCTGGCATTTACTGTGTTACGGATGTTAAATAAAAAAAGAAACTATTCATGCGCAAAGGCAACACTGAACACAGTGTTGGACATTGCGTCAGCCAAAATACAAAGTATACTAATAGGCCATTTACACTACAGCGAAATCTAGTAGATTAGATTTCAAATCTTGCTCAAAATCTAGATCGTTTACACTGGATTTATTTGACAGTAGCAAGATTTCATTTTAATAACAAAAACAGCTGACTGAAATTTAAAAGAAAATAATAATATTTCCAAATTTAGTTTAATACCAAACAAAAATGAAAAATATAGGACATTTAGTGTCGTAAACATATATATATTATTACCTATATATAAATATTAAACCGCACTTTAATACAGGTTCGTCATGGGTCATTCTGGGAGCAAGATATTCCTAATATTTCATATGATATGTTCATCGAAAAGCCGCCAAACTTTTCATTTGTTACGCTTAACCTCTTCAGGGACGATTTTTTTATGGTGACACAAAAAATGATTAAATTTTGTTTTCTTTTTAAATTATTTAATTTTATTTAAATAGGAATTCTGAAAACAAAAAACAATGAGAAATCACAAAAAGGAATAACGTCCACATTTGTGGCCACTGAGCGTTAATGGTAATTTATGTGTGATATGATTTCATACATTCCGGGCATATCAGGCGTATATATTCTTAACATTTCTCACAAATGTAAAGAGTTCGTCTTACACAATTTTTGTCGTGACATCTGGGGAGATTTTCCAGTTCCTTGTATTTAGGATAATGATCCATATCGTCCAGTCTAATTCCAGGATTCACTTTAGTCCAGCTTTTAGATTTTTTAGGTGGTGATGGTAAAACTTATAAAAAACTGATATTATTTTTTTTTTCAAATATTATTTTGATATAATCCACTAAAACAGATTGCCGAAGAATTATTTCACATTTTTTTTATTTATCTAACTATGCGTCGGAAATAATATCATCACTGCAGACAAACGGTCTGAGGATAACTTACTATAAAATTTTTGTTTTTTTTTTTTTTTATTATTATTATAATTATGATTATAAAAAATTAAACGTACACATATGTGGCCAAGGGCGTGAAGAGGTTAAAGTTTTGTTTTTAAATTGAAATGTCATTTTTTCCTGCTCAGCGTTGTATTTTTAAGTACTATTTGGCAAAACACATAGTTGCATTTCTATTTTTACTAGATTTTGCCGAAATCTACTAAATAAGTAGATTTTGTTTTGTATGGGAAATCTAGTTATAATCAACTAGATTTGGCTCGAAATCTCATAAGTACTAGATTTCGCTGTAGTGTAAATGGCCTATAAATAATACAAAAAAAAAAAAATAAAAAGAACAGAAAATCTTAAGGCAGTAATCTCAATTTGGATTCTAATATTCTTCTTCACTGAAGAAGACAAACGACTTTTGTAATGACCTGTCAAGCAAGTTAAGCAGCCATGCGTTGAACTAGCCTTAGTATTTGGCTGTTTACAGATTCCAATTTCATTTCTTGATCAATAACTTTCGGGCATTTGAGAACTCTTGGTAGCATAATGTGCTCGAAGTGATATCCCGCCAGGGAATTGGGTTGGGTTACAGAAGATCTCTCTCTTAATTTATGCATGTCTTTGACTTAAGAAGACAGCTTCTGTCTTACTTACTTACTTAATTGGCCATAACAACCCGTTTATCGGATTTCGGCCTGCCGCAACACATCCTTCCAGGCGCCTCTGCTTCGTGCGCGTCACACCAATCGATGACAGGGTTTCCTCGATTTGGTCCTTCCAACGGATGCAAGGTCGTCCTCTTCGCCGACTTCCGCAGATTCCCGCATCAAATACCCGTCTTGCCGGCGCATCCTCCTCCATTCGAACGACATAGCCGAGCCAGCGCAGCCGCTGGATATTAATACGCTGTACAACGTCCATGTCGTTGAGGAGCTCATACAGCTCACTGTTGTATCGGATACGGAAATCATCGCCAACTCGCACTGGACCGAAGATCTTGCGCAGTACTTTTCTCTCGAACACTCTCAAGGCCGCTGCATCTGTACTTAATAGGGTCCATGCCTCTGCGCCATAAAGAAGCACGGGTAGGATAAGTGTCTTGTAGAGTGTTAGTTTTGTCGTACGAGAGAGGTCTCTGCTACTCAATTGCCTATTGAGACCATAGTAGCACCTATTGGCAAGAGTGATCCTGCGCTTGATCTCCAGACTGACATCATTTCTGGTGGTAACGGCGGAGCCAAGATAGATGAATTCCTTGACCGTATCAAAACTATAGTTATCGGCCGTAATCTGAGAATCAATACGCCGCGCGTCTCGACTCGTCGATAACATATACTTTATTTTGCCCTCATTTACTGCCAAACCCATCTTGGTAGACTCGCGTTCAATAGCACTAAAGGCAGCAGTAACATCTCGCTTCGTACGCCCTATGATGTCAATGTCGTCAGCGTACGCAAGCAACTGGACACTTTTTTGAAAAATAGTGCCACTGCGATGCACTCCTGCCTTTCGCAGAACACTCTCCATGATGAAGTTGAAGAGGTCGCATGATAAGGGGTCGCCTTGTCTGAAACCTCGCACGGTATCAAAAGGCTCGGAGAGGTCCATTCCTACCTTGACGGAGCTACAGGAATTGCTCAACGTCATTCTGCAAAGCCTTATCAGCTTCGCAGGTATACCGAGCTCAGACATTGCGGCAAAAACACGATCCCTTATGGGGCTATCAAAGGCAGCCTTATAGTCGACGAAAAGATGGTGTGTGTCGACTTGTTTCTCGTGGGTCTTTTCCAGGATTTGGCGTAGTGTGAAGATCTGGTCGATGGTGGACTTGCCAGGTCTGAAGCCGCACTGATAAGGTCCAATCAGTGTTTTGACGAGTGGCTTCAGTCGTTCACACAATACGCCTGTAAGAACCTTATATGCGATAGGGAGAAGGCTTATACCCCTATAGTTGGCGCATATAGTAGGGTCTCCCTTTTTCAGGACAGGACAGAGGACACTGAGGTTCCAATCGTTGGGCATACTTTCCTCTAGCAGCTTCTGTCATTGGCTTCAATTGCATAGAAATGTCGCCCCATTTTTCGAATGTTATTGATTACAGCTGACGCTATGTTGTATTGGATTTGTTAAGTTTTTTACGGTTTCTGTATTGGGTGGTATGTGGTAATTTAAGTTCAATTTTTATCATTAATCGTGTATAATTTTTCCAAAGCCCACATGCTAACCACACATACCTATGGCATGTACATATGTACGTACGTACTAAAACAGCAATATTAGTACAGCCTTATCTAATGATTTTGTCTGTCCAATGGTGTGGTGGTCTAAGCAAATAAAATTATTTTTATGATCAATAAAAGTGTAGATTTCTCTACACAATATTGGTAGCCATTTAAGAGCCGGACCACCCAAGGCTTTTCTGTTTTTCCTGTTTTTTTTTTCGTCTCGTTTCATTTCGTGTGTTAGTCAATGATTTTTACGTTCCATTCTTAATTGATTTTATTAGAGAATGAACAACAACAACAACAGCAACAATAATAAAGGCATTAAATTATTACCAGCCATTAAATTTTTAATTGCAATTAAAATAATATTATTTTTTTCTTTATTGTTGTTGTTGTTGTAAAGACATAAAAAAATCTCCAACTGTTGTTAAGTCCAACAAAAAAAACACGCATATTTAATGAATAATTTTCAGTCGTAAATCTGGTAACCTTCACACACATTTTGTCTGGAAACACATGCATGGTGTTGCCAGATTGTATTTAAAAATTAACTGCGTAATTACCCTACCAGAACATAACTAGTAAAATGACTAGTTATTTGACCGTAAATTGTGACGTATAAACTAGTCACAACTACCCATCAAGTTATTAAGGGCAATGTGAAAAACTTGACGTAAACATTCGTGTACATGTGATTTTGCTTCTCTTTCTAACATATGAATTCTTTCGCCTGTAAAACATATATCTAACCTGCTCACTCTTGCGCTATTTGAAGTCACAAATGACTAGTTAACCGGTTACACTTGACTATAGTCAAGAATAGTTGACTAGTCACAGTTGACTAGTTAACTGGTTACACTTGACTATAGTCAAGAATAGTTGACTAGTTAACTGGTTACACTTGACTATAGTCAAGAATAGTTGACTAGTCACAGTTGACTAGTTAACTGGTTACACTTGACTATAGTCAAGAATAGTTGACTAGTTAACTGGTTACACTTGACTATAGTCAAGAATAGTTGACTAGTCACAGTTGACTAGTTAACTGGTTACACTTGACTATAGTCAAGTATAGTTGACTAGTCACAGTTGACTAGTTGACTAGTCACAGTTGACGCATCATACCCCCTTACAAAAGAAAAATGTTTTTTGTTTTGATATATTTTTATTAAAAAAGATATTTTATTTTATAATTAAAAAATAAATAAAGTTATTATTTACATATAATTATTTCGAAAATTAATCTACTTCTTGGCGGCAGCTAACAATTTGAATGATCCAGAAGCACGCTTACCTTTAGTTTGGATTAATTTTCCACTGGTAACAGCACAGTCAATTTTTGGGCATCTACCTTATATGTATATGCTAGCGAGGTATTACTTAATAGCTGGCCAAGATGAGCTTCCACATTCCTTCAATGTTTTAATGGCAGCATCTACCAATTGGAACACTATATAAAAAAGTAATCAGAAATTAGAGGACTTAATATTCACAAATAAATCACACAAAATAAAATACTTTCCTTCCTTGTTGCCTGTCCGACTTCTTACTCTTCTTGATTCAATTGATTCACTTTCCATTTTCTCTTCACACTTTAATTAAATTCACATTTTGTTTCTATTTTTTCCACGAGCTTCAAATTTTCAATTTAAATTTTATATTATTCCATTCTTCACAGTTTTTTCACAAAAGTTTTGTGGGAGTAGCTTTGTTTTCAAAGCCTACTACGATTGAGTTTTTGAAATTAATAAATATTAACAAATACAACTCTGTAGCTTAAAAAGTCAAATAAAAACTACATGTGTAGTAGTAAGTAAGTTTTGTTTGTGTTAGTTTCGGTCATTAATTTCTTGTAGGGTAGCTATGAGTGGGGTACACAAAATAAGCAACTCTGAACCGTAGATGGCAACAGTTAAGACAGGTTAGTTAGACTAGCAATTAGCACCAGGATGCTAGAGTTTTGGAACCATTATCCAAGCTACAGATGATGATTTGAGCAAATGAAAAGGATGGAAGGAAGAGAGATTATAACGACCTGGAGGTGTTTACAAAATGAAAAGATGAAAAGCCAGTACAACGTGGACTGTGGACAGACATGCTGCAATACTGTGAGAGCTTTAACATGTTGGACTCTGAACGAAAAATTTTTGAGAAACTTTTCATGGTAATTTTATGTTACTCTCCAGAGTTTTTGCCAGAAGACTACTGAGAGGAAGTCCCCGAACGAAATGTTTGTTCATTTTTCGTTTTGGGCGAGATATCTAAGCCAGGGTTTGAACCGCCAGCTCTCTTAAGCCAATATACTACCTACTAGTCTACGACGATTTCGTCCTCCATTCTTCCTTTTTAGCAAAAAAACGATTTTGTCGTACCTCATCAGAATTCCATATAAAGCGACGGCCCAGAGTTAACTGAAAAACAATAATTAAACCTTCCCGATAATAAGCAATTGGGCTTTTCGCTTTTAAAGCCTGATCTCCTTGGAATGATTTCCTTTTCCTGCTGAAAACCAGTCTGCAAGTTGAATACATACATAATTGATCATTACAACCTTTCAGTCAGGATTTGGACCTACTTTCTCACGCCACTTATGTTGTGTGTGTTAATTTTCTACATGAGTGGTGGGACCTACAGTTTAAAGTCGACTCCGAAGGACAGATTTTTCAGGAACTTTGCATGGCAATTTTATTTACTCAGATTTTTTGCCAGAAGTCTGCTGAGAGGAAGTCGCCGAAGAAATACTTTTTGTATTTTGTCTTGATGTCTGGCCTGAGGTTTGAACCCTGGCTTCACGTCTAGCAAGCCAACACACTACCTACTAGACTACGGCGACTTCGAAACTCGACTTTGAAAGTCGACTCACATACCGATAAGTTAAATATCGTATAAAGCGTCGGCCCAGAGTTAACTGAAAAACCATAATTAAACTTAGCCGGCAATAAGCAATTGGACTTTTCGCTTTTAAAACCTGATTTCCTTGGAGTCTGAAAGTTGAATTAATAATACAAATTTGCATCCAGTCAGAGAGGTGTCGATCTATAATCTCTGCAGAAGTCAAAAGCAGGTAAGGCAAGTCTCTTTACATATAGCATATGGGTAGACACCCATCATTGAAAGAGATTTGTCTACGATCCAATTTAAGTTGGAATAGATGCAGCCGTATTAAGCTTATACTTTCGATTACAATTCGATATACTGAATCTCTACCATCAGTTGGCCACTCTCTGCCTTTGTTAAACACTGTATGTATGTAAAGGGTGTTTTTTTTATAGAGGTATAGAACTTTAAGTTGCAATAAAACAACGATGGATTATTCGATTGACATGAATTTTATTTATCCGAAAGATAATCTTGTGGCATTACATTTTAAATATGATTTCTGGCATATGACCGCCACGGCTGGCGCGGATGTAGTCCAATCTGGACGTCCAATTTTCGATGACTTTTTCCAACATTTGTGGCCGTATATCGGCAATAATACGGCGAATGTTGTCTTCCAATTGGTCAAGCGTTTGTGGCTTTACCGCATAGACCAATGACTTTACATAGCCCCACAGAAAGTAGTCTAGCGGTGTTAAATCACAAGATCTTGGAGGCCAATTCACAGGTCCAAAACGTGAAATTAGGCGGGCACCAAACGTGTCTTTCAATAAATCTATTGTGGCACGAGCTGTGTGACATGTTGCGCCGTCTTGTTGAAACCACATCTCCTGGACATCATGGTTACTCAATTCAGGAATGAAAAAGTTTGTAATCATGGCTCTATACCGATCACCATTGACTGTAACGTTCTGGCCACCATCGTTTTTGATTCCACCAGCCCATAAAGCGCACCAAACCGTCAGTTTTTCTGGATGTAACGGTGTTTCCACATACACTTGAGGATTACCTTCACTCCAAATGCGGCAGTTTTGTTTGTTGACGTAGCCATTCAACCAGAAGTGCGCTTCATCGCTAAACAAAATTCGCTTATTAAGATCGGGAACAACGGTAATCTCGTTTTGGGCCCATTCGACGAATCTACGCCTTACTTGATGATCGTTTGGCTTAAAATCTTGCACGAGTTGGATTTTGTAAGCACTCAAACCAAGATCCTTCCGCAAAATCTTCCATAAAGTGGATGGACACAGATCCAATTCCTGTGCTCGATGGCGGATGGACTTATTCGGGTCTTCCTCAATGCTACGCTCTACAGCAGCAATAGCTTCTTCTGTACGCACCGTACAGCGTCTCTGGAGATGCGAGTTATCAATAAGAGTAAACGTGGTGCGAAAACGATCCATGGTTAATCGAATTAACTGCTCTGATGGACGATTTTGTCGACGATAATATGGACGTAGTGCGCGATACGTTTTCCGCACAGAACCATTATTTTCGAAATAAAATTGCACCATTTTGCAAGCGTTGTTCAGGCGTGAGTCTATTCATGATGAATTGCGAAACCAAACTGAGAATAAATCACTTGACAGCTGTTAAATCGGTCGCCATCTTGAAAAGTAATGCCAACTTAAAGTTCTATACCTCTATAAAAAAAACACTCTTTACTTTCGTTTACAATTCGATCTACAGAATCTGTACTATCAGTTGGCCACTATCTGCCTTTGCCAGACACTGTATGTATGTACGTACACCTTAAACCAACGGTATTATTTTTTATGTTTGAACAACGAATAATGTTGCCAGATGTTTAATATTTTCAAAAACAATTATTCTGTTGCCTCAAATTAAGGAAAGAGAAACTTGATTACTTAGTCAAGTTGTTGCAACATTTGTGCAAACTAAACCCAGCTTAATGACAATCATTAGCCCTTAAGGTTTTTACAAGATTAATTAACACAATACATACATATATGCGAACAAACGAATGTAGGGTGGCATTTAGTTTTTAATTACGAAAATAAAAACGTAAGAAAAAAGAAAGAAAAAACAGAAAAAAAATTATGCTTCAAGGTGTAAAAGGGATTGATCGTAACTTAATTGTTTAATTGAGCAGGCCTTCTTGCAAAATGACCCCCCCTTTGCCAAAACGGTAGAATTACTTGCGTTAATTACAACAGAAGGAGACAATACAAGTCAAACTTACTGCCGCAGCCAAAGAAAAGGAAAGAAAAAAAAGCAGTGAAACAAATCAACAACTTTGAAGTGAAATGGTGCTGATGATGCTGACGAAGACGACGACGATGATGATGATGAGGAGACCAAACCGCAAAAACCTCACAACCACAACTACAACATCACAATCAATGTAAAACGCAAAGAACCAAATACAGGAAGACCACCCAAGTTGGACCACACACACGTACAATCCGACTAAAATCACCACAACACACCACACCACTCACTCACTTGAATACGACGAGTGTGCTGAAACAAATTACGACCGCCATACGACCATACTTCTACAATTCAAAAGCCGCCTGTGTTAGTGTACCAGCGGCATAGAAGTGTGTGTGTGCTTGTGTGTGTCCCAAACGTCGTTTGATACGTTACGTTACGTTATAACGTATTTTTTTTTCTTTCTGTTTTTTTTTTTTTATTGCATTTAGAGAGCCAGCCAGAGATTTAAAGCTGACAGTTTCCAATAAAGTTAGAAAAACGAAACGAATTGAATTGAATTGATGATGGTGGAATGAAGGCCCCAAAGGCATAATGCCAACAAAGTCACGCTAATGGACAAATTTACAGATTCAGCTACCTCAACTTATATTTGGTTAAAAAGCACAAAAACAACAATAACAATAACAAAACTGGGTCTGTCTTTCGTTGGGGTAAATCAACACAATGCTTCATAATAAGCATCTGGATTTGATGTGCCGCTATTCGAGTTTATTGAGACTCGAATGCCTAGTCAGATACCCTAATCGGAGGTCAATAAATCCACAATAAATACAGCTAGACAAGCAATCTATGCATTTCATATCCCATATCTATGCATTCCCACAAGCAAGTGACAAGATTCCTTAGGTTAGGTTTGTTGGAGGACCCCATTTGAGGGTTAAGATCCTACTTTGGCCAGAAGTTTAATTTCTTCTGATGCCACAAATCAATATTCAACCCCGGAATCAAACATTCCCTGTAGGAACTTTCCCAATTCCATAATAAATATTGCTATTGCATTAATCCCACCCGCTGTTAGCGAAGTTGAAGCGAATGAGAAAAACGTAGTTTAATTGAGGGTATTAGAACACTTACGCCATGTAACGTGTCCGGTATTGTGAACTTTTTCACCAGAACTGACCATTTCATCAGCCATGCAATATTCGCATGTCCTGGAACCCAAATATTACCAAAGAAAATAAAGTATAAAGAATGAGCATTTTAACATTTTTTGGAATATTTTTCAAAAATATTTCAAGACGCGGAGGGAAAGATAGAAGGGAAGGTTACAGAAACCAAGAGCGTAACAATGCATTGTTCTCATCGTGCGTTTTTGTTGTTTGACCACTTTTTATTTATTTTTCTGGTGTTAAAAACAGACGTCGGCACCAATGTCCCTCAGGGGAAGAACTTCTTCAGCTTTTTACACACATAGGACACGAACATCAAGAATGTTCGTTAAAAAGAGCGTAAAAATCTTGTCAGCTTTTAAAGAAGAAGGTTCATGTCGCTTTTTTCAGACTTCAATTATACGCCCAAAGAAATATCGCAATAGTATTCACTAATATCAATGAGAAATGATTTCGATTTTTGGAAGAATACTTGCCAAGTTAAATACGGTGTCTTAGTGTCTTAGTGCAGTACAATTTTTCTATATTTTCCGCTCACATATACATATCATTGGGTTAATAAGTAGACTTGAAATTATTACTAACAATTTTCCTCTAGGTTAACACATGCCTATGGTTATGGATTAGTGAGTGAGAGAGAGAAAATATGTTGAGAGAATTTAGTTATTTACAGCCATAGAAAAGTGTTAGTAATATACTCTATTTTTATTTTCATTTCATCAACATACATATGTAAAGCTGTCTATCATTGGCTTAATAATTTTGGATAAATAAAAATAAAATAAAAAATCCATTTTATTATTGAAAGAACATTAAGCTATCCATATTTGGCTTAAAAATTAGGTCATGTTTTTTAGATAAATAAAAATAAAAAGAATAAAAAAAACCATTTTTTATTAAAAGAAAGAAACGAGCATTCCAAAGCATTTAAAAAAAATATACTATGGGACAAAATAAAAGAATGAAATACGCCGAGCTAATGACATAGAACATTTTTAACACAAAATATTCTTCGAGTGTTATTCTGAAATAAAATGATAAAACATCCACGAAACATGTATTCTTGTCGCAGTCTGATCGACAACTAAATCAAAAAACACAAGAATACATACACATGTACATACGTACGATGAGAGCAACACATTGTTACGCTCTTTGTTTGTGTTCATTTTCGTTCTGTCTTCCTCTCCCCTTACCCAGAAATGATTTTTAAAACAAAAATTTGGTGAGAGCGGGTCGTGATATTACGACCCGCCATAAGAAATTTTACTTCTACATGATGCGCATTCTTTATATCCATAATCTTTGGTAATAGTTAGCTTTAATCAGATATTTCCTTGAGAAATTCCCCGCATTAATTGAAATGGACGGGCGCTTTGAGGGCCTAGTAATTCAGGATATTTAACTGGACAGAATATAAGGTTGAAAATGCACTCACTCAGGCTTGCACAAAGGCAGAGTGTCCAGGCACCCTGACAGACCAAATCTTTCTCCTAAGGAAACTAGGTTTTCTAACAAGACACTACATTTCAGTGGGTTAATTCCCCCTGGATAAGACTGAGAGCAGACACTGCCTACACATTCCACATTCTTTGGAGTATGCATACCGTATGCCGAACTACATCCGATGATTCAAAGGAGTTTTCCTACATCGATGTGGGGAAAACAAAAGGATGATGACCTTTGTTTTGTTCCGCTAGAAAACCCCTTTAGTTTTCGTTGTGTTAGTCAGCTCGAGGTTTTGGAATGCTTATCTTCTGTGAAATCGAATGCAATTGGTTCTGATGACTTAGATCCTCTGTTTTTGAAAGCTTTGTCACCTAGACTTTTACCGTATTTTACTCATGTATTCAATTCAGTCTTAACTATGTCCTCTTTCCCTGATGAATGGAAACGGTCAAAAATCATCCCAATTCCTAAATCTAACAATGAATTCAGGCCAATTGCCATTCTTCCGTTCCTGTCCAAAGTTATGGAAAACCTCATAGCTAGACAAATGAACGATTATCTCACGAGTAATAATTTTTTATCTGATAAACAGTCGGGATTTATGAAAGCTAGGAGCTGCACTACTGCTTTAGTCAAAGTAGTTGATGACGTGTGAACGACTGAAGCCACTCGTCAAAACACTGATTGGACCTTATCAGTGCGGCTTCAGACCTGGCAAGTCCACCATCGATCAGATCTTCACACTACGCCAAATCCTGGAAAAGACCCACGAGAAACAAGTCGACACACACCATCTTTTTGTCGACTATAAGGCTGCCTTTGATAGCCCCATAAGGGATCGTGTTTTTGCCGCAATGTCTGAGCTCGGTATACCTGCGAAGCTGATAAGGCTTTGCAGAATGACGTTGAGCAATTCCTGTAGCTCCGTCAAGGTAGGAATGGACCTCTCCGAGCCTTTTGATACCGTGCGAGGTTTCAGACAA
Source organism: Sarcophaga variegata (assembly GCA_932273835.1). NCBI lineage: Eukaryota > Metazoa > Arthropoda > Insecta > Diptera > Sarcophagidae > Sarcophaga > Sarcophaga variegata. The sequence continues at coordinate 120,797,961 of OW026360.1, read as the reverse complement.
GGCGACCCCTTATCATGCGACCTCTTCAACTTCGTCATGGAGAGTGTTCTGCGAAAGGCAGGAGTGCATCGCAGTGGCACTATTTTTCAAAAAAGTGTCCAGTTGCTTGCGTACGCTGACGACATTGACATCATAGGGCGTACGAAGCGAGATGTTACTGCTGCCTTTAGTGCTATTGAACGCGAGTCTACCAAGATGGTTTTGGCAGTAAATGAGGGCAAAACAAAATATATGTTATCGACAAGTCGAGACGCGCGGCGTATTGATTCTCAGATTACGGCCGATAACTATACTTTTGATACGGTCAAGGAATTCATCTATCTTGGCTCCGCCGTTACCACCAGAAATGATGTCAGTCTGGAGATCAAGCACAGGATCACTCTTGCCAACAGGTGCTACTATGGTCTCAATAGGCAATTGAGTAGCAGAGACCTCTCTCGTACGACAAAACTAACACTCTACAAGACACATCCTACCCGTGCTTCTTTATGGCGCAGAGGCATGGACCCTATTAAGTACAGATGCAGCGGCCTTGAGAGTGTTCGAGAGAAAAGTACTGCGCAAGATCTTCGGTCCAGTGCGAGTTGGCGATGATTTCCGTATCCGATACAACAGTGAGCTGTATGAGCTCCTCAACGACATGGACGTTGTACAGCGTATTAATATCCAGCGGCTGCGCTGGCTCGGCCATGTCGTTCGAATGGAGGAGGATGCGCCGGCAAGACGGGTATTTGATGCGGGAATCTGCGGAAGTCGGCGAAGAGGACGACCTTGCATCCGTTGGAAGGACCAAATCGAGGAAGCCCTGTCATCGATTGGTGTGACCAACTGGCGTAGGCGCGCACGAAGCAGAGGCGCCTGGAAGGATGTGTTGCGGCAGGCCGAAATCCGTTAATCGGGTTGTTATGGCCAATTAAGTTAAGTAAGTAAGTAAGTATACTTACTTTTGACGCGTAATTTTATAACTTTTTTTGAAAGTATATATAAAAAAGGATTGTTGTTTAAGTTTAAGAGAGTTTTTGCTATCTTAATGTTATAAATAATGAATAAACCCTTTTATTTATGCAAAATAAACCGCTTTATATAGTCTAATGTTTTTTTTTATCTTAAGAGAAGAAAATAATCCATTGGTGTTTACTCACTTTTGATTCTCATAGTACATATTTGATGTCCTCCCATAGCACTTTCATTTATAAGATTATTATCTTGTTGTGCTATGATTAATAAATAAAATAAAATAAAATAAATAAATAAAATAAATAAATGTAAAGGATTTGCTTTGCGCGTTGAATTTTGAAACTTCCTTTCCACTAACATATCTTAGACGAACACCCTGTCTGGTATTTGTTTTTTCATGTGCATACAAACATACGATACATGTATGTACGTATGTACTATGTTTGCAGTTACCCTAAAGTGGCCAAGAGTGTATTACCAGTGGCAAGTAGTAATTATTACATTAAGTGCGGTTTGGCATGTGGAACGATATATAATATGGCCAACCAAACAACCAACCAACCAGCCAACCACACACACTCAAACGATGACGACGTCGACCACAGTTAACATGCCACCACAGTATTAAATAGTAATACACACTATAAGACAAACAGACAGACAGATAGACAGAGCCTTACACATCAAGACTGGCTTAAAGCTTTACTTAAGCTGGATTCACCCATTGTTTCGGAACAAAATTCTTGTTCCGGAACAAATTCAGTTTTTTGAGAGTTTGTTCCGAAACGATTCACCCACTTCGAACAATTGTTCCGTAAAAACAGGGCTACCATATGAAATATTTTTGTAAACGATGCTTGTTAGTTTTACAATTAGGCAGCACAGTAGCCTTTCCGATTTTCTTACATTACATTGCTTTATTTGTTTTATTTTCATTTTGTTTTGCCAAACAATTTTAGCGGTTGGCAAAAGCTTAAGAAAAGAAACAAAGAAAACAAAACAAAAAGAATAATAAACAGACAGTCAGCATGCAGCTTAAAAGCAGAAAAAAAGTCAAATAATATCCATGTGGCCAACGTGTGCGATGAGGTCTTAGATTACAAGAAACGTTGTTTATGATCACAAAAAACCATGCACATGATGATCATCATCCTCGTCATTATTATCATCATCACTGTATGACGATTGCATTTGCTAACGAAGCATAGATTGTCATTTAACTTGTCTACAATCGTGTACAACAAACCAGCGCAACATTAAAATCAACAACAACAACAACAACAACAACAAGCACAATAGGAACAATAATAACATAAGTAGCTCTCCTTAAGCCCTTGCTGTTAAAACATTCTTTTCTCTCATTCTCTCTCTCCAAATAGAGCTTTTTTTCTACTCTATTATTATTATTGTTGTTTCTACTTACTTCCTCTCTCCCAACAATATTATTGTTTTGTTATGCACTGTCCTCACTGCCTGTTCTCTCTTGATTTTTCGTTCACACTCTGTTTTATTGTTGTTGTTTCTTTTTTCGTTTACGACATTCGCCACTTCCCGCCGCCATCAGAGATAAAATGGTTGGTGGTCTTACATGATATAAACAACGTCAAAACAACTTTGAATCTATAAATTAAGACATTATATTGCCTGCCTGCCTGCCTGCCTGCCTGCCTGCCTGAGCGGGGTCCATGGCATTAAGATAAAAAACGAAAATCCAATGAAGAGAGTCAGAAAAAACGAAACAAAACAAAACAGAAATCTTTAGTGAATATTACGAGTTGTTGAAATAGAATAACAAATAACGCTACATTTCGTATATTTTCAATGGCTCCAAAAAAAAACTTAGAGGTCAAATAGAGGTAATTTAAAAATTTTCGCCATTTATTGAACAGTGTTGCTGAGTGACGATTTACGATTTGCATAGAAATTATTGCAATCGTCGCGTGTAGTCCAGCAACAGTTTTAAACGTTTGGCGTGGTCATCTTCGCATATGTCGCACGATAAGGAAAAACCCAAAAGTGATTACGGAAAAGTCATAGCATTTGGAAAAAGTAATTAGTTAGAGTGTGGTACGTCCTGGAGGGCGTGCCACAGGGGAATAATTTTTCAAAATGATGCTGTAGCACCCGTTAACGTCAATTCTGAGAGTGTTTTATAGGGTCGTATGATAGCTAACATTTTTGTGGCCTATAAACGAATGTTTTTAAGCTTTAATTATTCTCTTCTTCTTTATCTTCTTTTCTTTCTGTTTTGTTACATTCTAAAGGCTTAACTAATGTTACCCTTTCTTACTGAAATGCTTGAAAACTGAAAGAAAAAAAATCAAAAGCGTAAAATAGAGTAAACCATGGGGCATTACAAGGCTGGCTTTACTTGAGTTATCACACACACAACAACAACAACAACAACAATGCTATTGTAAAACAAAAAAACTACAATAAAATAAAAACAAAAATAAATGCCTAATATCAGCTAACAAACAACAGTAACAACAACAACAACAACAATACATCAACAACCGTGAAGTGTGTTTAAACTTTGCCGGTGGTCGTTAAAAAGGTTGCCAGATTGTAGGACTAAATGAGTACTAAAAGAATTTAGGGATGTCACAACTATTGACCTTTCAAAAGGTCATAATCGACGAGTAACATGATACCCCCAATTGCTTTTAAGAAAACTTATTCCGAATCTTAAAAATATGGAACCAAAGACCCGGACTGTAAAGACCGACGCTGTAGGAAAACGTAAAAGAAACTGCTTGTTAAGGCACATCCTGTAAAAGCCATTACCATTAAAGGATCCTTAGACATATGCACGCCATATCATAGAGAGACTTGCGTAACTTTCTCGCTTACCAACTTCTATATATTGCTCTTCTTCCTTATAAAGGGTCATCCAATAACCTGTAATAACTCCGCCATGGCTTAGCCCTCTTAAAGACAAGATATCGCATTAAATTTAATAATTTTATGATCCCTTTGAGGTTGTAAAGACTTAAAGATCCTATCACTTCTACTCCCATTCTTTCTAAGGCCACATATTTCCTGAAGGCTCTGTTCTAAAGGCTTTCTGAGGAGTGTAGTGTCTTCCAGGCTGAGGTGCTCGCAATCATCGAAGCAACATAACTGGTCTGGAAGTCACTAACTGGTCTTTATGTCAGCTGAGGGCTGGTATCAATATGCAAGAAAGTCTTCACAAGGCTCTCGAATGGTACTGTGCTGTGTTCTTCTTATTTACTGATCGATCAAGTCATCATTCACGGCGCAATAGAAGAGATTGCAGAATTTCCAGGCTATTATGACCAAGATTCGACCATTCGAGAACAACATCAACAACACAATCAGTGCCAAAGACTTCTGCGTGACGCTTTGCAGAAGCACAAAGAGTCGAACCTGCAAAAATACTTGCAAAATTTGGACGCAACGAAAGACTCAGAGTACAGTTTATGGAAGGCAGTAAGGAAAATGAGGAGACCTACTTTGCATGAATCCCCTTTACGACTACAGCACGGTGATTGGGCAAAAAGCGCAGAACAGAAAGTGGACGCTTTTGCCAACTACTTAGAGAATGTTTTTACACCAAACAATTCTGTTTCTAGTATTGCCCCAGTTACAATCGACGATGTGGTTAGTAGGCCGATCAAGTTCCGGCTGTCTGCAGTGATTGCCGTCATCCAGAGCCTAAAGCCGAACAAATCACCTGGTTGTGACAAAATAACTGCGACAATGATTAAAAATTTGCCTACATCGGCCGTGCGTTTTATATTGTTCATCTTTAACTCTATGTTGCGAATAGGCTACTTTCCTGCATCTTGGAAATTATCTGATTTAGTGATGATACCTAAACCAGGCAAGGACATAACGCAAGTATCATCATATCGTCCAATAAGTTTACTCCCAATACTTTCTAAGATGTTCGAAAAAATGCTGCTTAATAGTTTAATACCGCATATTGATGCCAACGCCATAGTTCCCGACCATCAGTTTGGTTTTAAGCGAAAACATAGCACGATTCAGCAAGTGCACAGAATTACCAATTTAATTAGACGTGCTTTTGAGAACAAGCAGTATTGCTCTGCGCTATTTATTGATATATCTCAAGCCTTCGATAAGGTCTGGCACGAAGGACTTCTTTTTAAGATCACACAGTTTTTACCAAAGAATGTGCATAAATTGCTAAAAAGTTACTTATGGGATAGATATTTCCAAATAAAATCAAAAGATGTCACCTCTTCCCGCAGAAAGATATCTGCTGGCGTACCACAAGGAAGTATTCTAGGGCCGTTCCTTTACTTATTGTTCACTGCAGATATGCCTACAAGTTTAGTGACTCACACGTCTACTTTTGCGGATGATACGGCGTTTTTAAGTATTCATAGAGATTCTACAGTTGCGTCACAAAGACTTCAATCTCATGTTAGTGATTTGGAAAGTTGGATGCTGAAATGGAAGATTAAAGTCAATGTCTCTAAATGCATGCACATCACGTTTACACTGAGAAAGGGAAATTGTCCGCCCACCCAGATCAAACTCAGAACAGCACAGCTTTACTGGCTTATTGGACCTAAGTCAACCCTTGATCTAGAACTAAAACTGCTTTTGTATAAGTCAGTATTGAAACCTATTTGGCTTTATGGTATCCAACTGTGGGGAACAGCCTCACCATCCAATGTAGAGAAGCTTCAAAGGCGGCAATCTAGGCTTCTTAGAATAATAACAGGTGCTCCTTGGTATATGAGAAACAGTAACATCCACAAAGATCTGAAGGTGCCCTTAGTTCGAGAGGAAATAAAAATAGCAAGTGTCAATTACATCTCTAGGATTACAGAGCATCCCAACCGTCTTGTAAGAGACTTACTTGTATTCGAGGGTCACAGACGTCTCAAAAGGGTTCAAACAAATGATCTGATCAGATAAATTTACTTTTGATGTGCACTTTTAGTTGTACGTTGCAGTGGCAATAACAACTTTTATTATTGTATTTTAGGTTAAGATTTGAATACTTATTGTAAATTCTGAAAGGAAAGATTCAATAAATAATATACGAAGAAAAAAAAAAAAAAAAAAAAAAGAGAACAACATGAGGTATCGGGGTTAGAAATAAATATTCGGAATTTGAATCGTTTTTTAACTGGGCATTGTGTTCTGGCCTCAAAAGGACCAGACTCTAGGACATAGACACCCTTTCGTTTGAGTTCTTTTGATAGCTACAGTTTACCACAATTTATTCCTTTGAAGTCGAACACTTTTTCCATTTTTCGAAAAACAGAAACACCGGCAACACTGCTGTTACACTCTCTGAGCATAAGTATACGTTGTTATTGCTTTCTATCTCTTCCCCTTTTTTTCCGTAATAAACAACAAACAAATTCATTATTATTGCTGTTATTGTTGAAGTCTTGCAATTTCCTAAATGACAATGAATGTTTATTATTCGTGTTGTTGTTGTTGTTGTTGTTACTATTGTTGGGTGGTGATTGTTGTTTGCTTTTTGTTCGTTAAATACACACGCATAGATAATGTATACCGGTATTTGACTTGAGGTTAAATGGAATGGTATTTACGTATCGCTTTAATATTTTATTTACTATCAAGCGGAAGTGCAGTTATTGAGAGAGATTAAAAGTGGAGTTTCTTTTTTCTTTTTTTTTTCTTTACTGTCTCTCTTTTGATTTCTTTTCGTTAGCACACTACATGATAAAGAGCTGAAAAATATGTATTTATGTGGACAGTTAAATAAATAAACATTTTAAGAGAGAAGATTGCAATGAAAAAATGTGATACAAATTACGGAAATTCCGTAATAAATTATTGCAGCGTAAATAAAGAAAAACTTTATCAAAAAAAAAGAGGGAAATCGTAGTGACAGTGTAAAAAGCATGACTTAAACAATCTAACGTTAAAAGGAATATTCTTTCAAGGTGAGTCAATATTTTTTCCTTTTTGCAATTCGTTCGGGGATTAATACATAGTTTACCATTTCATAGCACAGTTGTGCAAAGAGAACTCACACGCATTCTTGTGTTTTTTCATTTAGTTGTCGATCAGACTGCGGCAAGAACACATGTGCGGCGGATGCTTTATCATTTTATTTCAGAATGACACTCAAAAAATATTTTATGTTAAAAATGGGATATGACATTAGCTGGGTGTTTTTAATTTTATAGTATAATTTTTTTTAAATGCTTTGGAATGCTCACTTTTTTCTTTTAATAAAAAATGGGTTTTTTATTCTTTTTATTTTTATTTATCTAAAAAACATGGCCTAATTTTTAAGCCAAAGATGGTTAGCTTTATGTTCTTTTAATAATAAAATCGATGTTTTATTTTATTTTTATTTATCTAAAATTATTAAGCCAAAGATAGATAGCTTTACATATGTATGCTGATGAAATGAAAATAAAAATAGCGTATTTTACTAACACTTTTCTATGGCTGTAAATAAATAAATTCTCTCAACTTATTCTCTCTCTCTTACTCACTAACACATAACCAAAAATTTTTTGACGAACCCTGGATTAATACTCAGATTCAGCTGATTATGACGGTACGTGTGGCCAGATCGATTACTTATTTAATTGGTCATTGCAAACCTTTAGTCAGGGTAACAAAACCTAGCTTCTCATAACATCCATGTTGTGTCTTAATTTTGTCCATAAGTGGCAGAGCCTATAGTTTAAAGTCGACATCGAATGACAGATTTTTTAAGAAACTTTTCATGACAAGACTCCTGAGAGGAAGCCGCCGTTAAAAATCTTTGTATTCATCTTCCATTTATTTCGAGATTGCAGAGCGACGTGACTATGGCGACTTCGACTTGGCAAATAGTTCTGGGCCATCGTTTCATGTGGTATTACAATAGGCTGCTGTGTGTACTAAATCAAGCTGCGATTTAACTAAACGGCCACTTTCTCCCATTCTATCCTACGGTTGTGAAAGCTTCATAACCGAAGAACAGATTCAGAAAAGTGCGTTAAAGAAGCCGAATTCTCTATGAACTGGACGCCAGTTCACACCGATCACAGGATTTGGAAGGACAGATGAATAGTGGCAGATATCCTCATCAAGCCAACTTGGGTTCAAGCAATGTAAACTTTTGCTGGGTAATTATAATAGGAAGGGTTTTGGGTTCATTTATCAAACTAGCCAGAGGTAAGCTGAATATAATCAATGGCCTCTTGAGAAGATACCGAGAATTCAAAGAACACTTGTTCAGAATAGAGATTGCTTGATTCTGTAATGAGGAGAATGAATTGCTAGAGCATACGCTAGGTGCTTAGACGTCGTTAATGTAAACTTGTGAGTTCTTAACTAATAAAGGGTGTTTATTATAGAGGTATAGAACTTTAAGTTGCAATAAAACAACGATGGATTATTCGATTGACATGAATTTTATTTATCCGAAAGATAATCTTGTGGCATTACATTTTAAATATGATTTCTGGCATATGACCGCCACGGCTGGCGCGGATGTAGTCCAATCTGGACGTCCAATCTATTTCGATGACTTTTTCCAACATTTGTGGCCATATATCGGCAATAATACGGCGAATGTTGTCTTCCAAATGGTCAAGCGTTTGTGGCTTTACCGCATAGACCAATGACTTTACATAGCCCCACAGAAAGTAGTCTAGCGGTGTTAAATCACAAGATCTTGGAGGCCAATTCACAGGTCCAAAACGTGAAATTAGGCGGTCACCAAACGTGTCTTTCAATAAATCTATTGTGGCACGAGCTGTGTGACATGTTGCGCCGTCTTGTTGAAACCACATCTCCTGGACATCATGGTTATTCAATTCAGGAATGAAAAAGTAAAGTAATCATGGCTCTATACCGATCACCATTGACTGTAACGTTCTGGCAACCATCGTTTTTGAAAAAGTACGGGCCAATGCTTCCACCAGCCCATAAAGCGCACCAAACAGTTAGTTTTTCTGGATGTAACGGTGTTTCCACATACACTTGAGGATTACCTTCACTCCAAATGCGGCAGTTTTGTTTGTTGACGTAGCCATCCAACCAGAAGTGCGCTTCATCGCTAAACAAAATTCGCTTATGAAAGTCGGGAACAACGGTAATCTCGTTTTGGGCCCACTCGACGAATCTACGCCTTACTTGATGATCATGATGATGATTCATGATGAATTGCCAAACCAAACTGAGAATAAATCACTTGACATCTGTTAAATCGGTCGCCATCTTGAAAAGTAATGCGAACTTAAAGTACTATACCTCTGTAAAAAACACCCTTTACTAGCCAGGAAACTGTCCTTACTGGTACCAAACAACATCCTGAAGTTTATCAGCGGGCAACAGGAATTGAGGGCAGTGCAATAGATGCTATCGACGCACCGCACTACCATTATATGCTGCTTAAAAAATAAAAAAAAAACCGCAGTTTCACAAACACTTCTTTACTTAACCAGACCGTTTATGGATGTCATGGAATTCTGAAAACTTTTCTGTCTAGATTTCATATTTAACCTGATTGTGTTTTATTGCCGTTCCATAAGATTAGTATTGTGGTGGGCATTGGTTGTTTAGTTGGCTGATTGGCTTGGTTACGTTCGCCATGAATGAATGAATTAAAGAGTGAGTCAATGAGCCGTTCGTTCTTTCGCGCTCAATCGTATAAATTTATGTTTGAAAAGTGTAAACGTTTCCTTTCTTTCCTCTTCTTTTCTTTAATCTTCTTCCCTTCTTTACTGTTGTTCTTGTTTAAGCTGCTGATGCCCTAGCAATCCTTTACACAAATGAAGAAAAGAACAAAAAAAATATTTAAAACCCAGCATAAAAGTTTTAATGCCTGAGTATTAAAGACTAAGTGGGTGGTCTAAATGATGATGTTAATGTTAGTGATGTTGTTGTTGTTGTTGCCGTTTCAGTTAATAAAACCTTTGCCTAGGCAATTGCAAAAGACAGCGACATCATTTTCATCCACGCCGCCAACGTTTCCAATCGTCGCCGTCTACGTCGTCGTCGTTATTATTGTGGTTATACATGCTGCTATTGCTGTTGCCGTTCGTATTGTTGTTGTTACTGATGTTTTTTTTTTTTTTTTTTTTTGTTTGACAGAGGGAGAAGCTTTTAAAGCATAATTGGTTATACCAAGTAAAATAACAACAACAGCAAAAATATCAAAATGTTTTTTTACTGTTGTTGTAATTGTTTGTTTTGGGATTTTCTTTTTTATAAATTGACGTCTGTGTGTGGTATTTTTCAAAAACAAACACACATACATACACAATCCCACACACATAACATATGACAATACAATATAACTGTGCTTGCAGTAATGCCAGCTGTTTTCTTAAAAAAAAACACGCTAAAAGCTGCTCTCATTTTTAGGAAGTGAATAAAAAAACAGCTGTTTTGTGATATTTTCTTTTGTTTAGCGATTAATATGTGGATTTATTAAATTATTAAAGTATTCGAAAACATTTTTCCATATAAAGGGTGTTTTTTTTATAGAGGTATAGAACTTTAAGTTGCAATAAAACAACGATGGATTATTCGATTGACATGAATTTTATTTATCCCAAAAGATAATCTTGTGGCATTACATTTTAAATATGATTTCTGGCATATGACCGCCATGGCTGGCGCGGATGTAGTCCAATCTGGACGTCCAATTTTCGATGACTTTTTCCAACATTTGTGGCCGTATATCGGCAATAATACGGCGAATGTTGTCTTCCAATTGGTCAAGCGTTTGTGGCTTTACCGCATAGAGCAATGACTTTACATAGCCCCACAGAAAGTAGTCTAGCTGTGTTAAATCACATGATCTTGGAGGCCAATTCACAGGTCCAAAACGTAGAATTAGGCGGTCACCAAACGTGTCTTTCAATAAATCTATTGTGGCACGAGCTGTGTGACATGTTGCGCCATCTTGTTGAAACCACATCTCCTGCACATCATGGTTATTCAATTCAGGAATGAAAAAGTTAGTAATCATGGCTCTATACCGATCGAGAACAACGGTAATCTCGTTTTGGGCCCATTCGACGAATCTACGCTTTACTTGATGATCGTTTGGCTTCAAATCTTGCACGAGTTGGATTTGGTAAGCACGCAAACCAAGATCCTTCCGCAAAATTTTCCATAAAGTGGATGGACACAGATCCAATTCCTGTGCTCGATGGCGGATGGACTCTTTCAGGTCTTCCTCAATGCTACGCTCTACAGCAGCAATAGCTTCTTCTGTACGCACCGTACAGCGTCTCTGGGGATGCGAGTTATCAATAAGAGTAAACGTGGTGCGAAAACGTTCCATCGTTAATCGAATTAACTGCTCTGATGGACGATTTTGTCGACGTTGTAAAATGGACGTAGTGCGCGATACGTTTTCCGCACAGAACCATTACTTTTCGAAATAAAATTGCACCATTTTGCAAGCGTTGTTCAGGCGTGAGACTATTCATGATGAATTGCCAAACCAAACTGAGAATCAATCACTTGACAGCTGTTAAATCGGTCGCCATCTTGAAAAGTAATGCCAACTTAAAGTTCTATACCTCTATAAAAACACCCTTTACATAGATATACACACAGACATCCAGGCATCCTCTTCTCTTCTCGGGCAATTTTTTAAATGATATTTCTCCGTTTTTTACGAATCTTTTGATGCCGTGCGAGATCTGGCTGTAGGCGATTTATTATCCATGCGAACTGTTTAACATTGTCACGAAAAGCATGATTTAATCGCAATATGTATCACTATTTATTACAAAGTGTCCAGTTCCTTTATTCACCGAGGGCATTTACGTTATTGGGCGCCGTTAATCAGGTGTTACAAAAAGTCTGCCAAGATTCGTTTGGCAGTAAAAATGGGGTAAAACGAAATATAGTACATCTGATGTCTACAAATACGACACGCATCGTATAGGTTTCCAGATTACAGTCTACAACTGTTGTACGTTCGATGTTTTCAAATCTTTGTCGTTTGTTGTTGGCTTTGTGTTGGAAAAAAAAAACGCAAAATTTGAAACTTTACACTGGTAGCACTGCTATAGCATGTATGTTTTTAAAGGATGACTGTGTGAGTGAATGTGTGTTTTGAAAAGTATGTGCGCGCCATCATCATATTAACGTTGGCAAATTTGTTAACATTGTTGTTGTCATTTGTGTGGCAAAGTAGTTGACTGTTTTTATTGTTATTGGTGTGGTGTTTTTTTTTCTCTCTCTCAGCATATTACTGAGAAATGTGAGTTGTTTTTTTTTTTATACTTCGTTACAGTTGTTGTTTTTGTAAAAAAAAAACAAATTTATGTCGTAGGATTTGTTGTCTTAAATTGTCCATTTGTTTTTAAATGTTTCGAGTAGATGTGTTTATATATGTATATAAGTGTGTGTGTGATTTTTTTTTCTCTCCCCACTTTATTTTGGCAGTATTTTAATGCTGATGGCCACACAAGTTGTAGCTTTATTTGTGTTTTTTAAAGTTTTTTTTTTTTTTTGTTTTTCATTGTATTGTTGTCGTCTTTCTAAAGAAAGCCTCAGTCATAATTTACGTTAAAATTTTAATTTAATAGTTTATTTATTTCCATGTGTGCTTTTTGCTTTCCTGCTCATTTTTCCATTTAAAAAAATTTTAAAACAAATTTGATTTGATGTTGTTGTGTGTGCTGCTCTCCGCTGTGATCACTACTAGTAAATTACGTACACAAAATAGAGTTGTTTTGAAAAACAAGCGCTTTTTTAATGTTTCAATTTTTATTAAAGCATAAATTTTGGAATCAGCGGAAATCTTTTTAATCATTTCCAAGAAATAATTTTTTGAAAATTATAACCTTTATTTTGCAAAAGTTGACAATTATAAATTTTATTAAAATAATAATAAAAAGGTACAGCTTAAAAAACAAGTCTTAAAATTTTTAAGAAAAAAAGTTAAATACGAAAAGTTGGCAACACTAGTAAAAAAAAATTTAAACATTTTAGAATGTTGAAAAATGTTGAAAAAATAAAAATTATGCATGTTAAAAGATTAAAAATATATTTACGATTTCAAACAAGTTTTATGAAGTTGGTAACACTAGCAACCTTTAAAACATTTAACGAATTTAAACGAATTTTTTCACGAAAAACTATTTTCTAACTTAAAAATAAACCATGTTAGAAGAAGGAAAACATATTCGTAAAATAATAGTAACGTCTAGGCAGTTGGCAACACTATTAAGTAAAATTCAAAAATTTTTAAATAATCGTAGTACTGGAAAAACCTTGAAAATGCTTGTAGAAATTAAAGAGGATTTATAATTTAAAAGTAAACTCTAGGCAGTTGGCAACACTGTTAGAGAAATTTCAAAAAACTTTTCAGCTCAAATGCTTAAAGAAATTAAAGAAGATTTATTATTTAAAAGTAAACTCTAGGCAGTTGGCAACACTGTTTCAAATCTTTAAAAATTTTCTCTGAAAATAGGAAAAATTATTATTTTTTGGCAACACTATGAGAACACATTTAAAGTTTTTCAAATATTCCAATAAATAGAAAACTCTTTTTTAGCTGAAATACAAATTAAATTAAAAACAAAACGAATTTTTAATTTAAAATAAATTTTACAGGTATTGGCAACTCTATCTTGATTAGTTTCACATACTAAAATACTTTCGTTTGAAATAAAAGTTTTTTTTGGAAGAAGAATAAGAAATCTTTCAATGGGTTTATGCTTTTGATAACAAAAAAAGGTTGGCAATGCATTTGCGTTATTGGTTATAAATCTAAAAAAAGGTTTAAAATGCTATTTTTATTGACAGCAAAATTTTCCATTTTTTACAACTTTAAATAACGCCTTTTTCCTAATTTAATGTGTACTTTAAAGGGATTTCTCTTAAACACGCCCCTGGTTTTTCCATGTGAAATTAACATAATGGTGATAATGTTATAAACATTATAACCCTGTAATGACTTTATTTAAACCAACAACAGCTATAAAAACTCTTAAGGTTTTAAACATTAGAAAAATTACATATTAAAAGAGAGAATATAATGTTAAATAACAGCTTGGCAAAAACAAATTAAATCAAAATGGCCGCATAAAAAACGGAATCATTAACTTGAACAGCAAAGAGAGTAAGATGAGAAACAGTCAAAGAGCATAAAATCTATAAAAACAGAGCGATGTGGAAAGAGCCAACAACATAATGCATTTTGTACATGGTGTGCAGATGTGTGTATATGACACTTTTGTTAATGCTTGTTTGTTAGCTAGCAAGAGCAATACACTAATGAAGTTGTTTCGAGACTTTACGCTGTTATATCTCTATCCCCATGTAGAGCACTAAAATGCATCAGATTGAAAACGATCTTCGTTCGAGTAACACGTTTTAGCGGTAGAAAATTGTGTGTGGTGTTGGTGTATACAAAAGTGTTTCTCTTTTTTTTTGTTTTTTTTTATGTGAAGAGTATAGAAATGTAACAACAACCACAATTAATATGTTTAGTGTATTACAACAAGAAATATGTTTGGAATTTAATTGAAAGTTTAACAAATTAATAAAAGAAATTATGCAAAGTGTAGTGTAAACAATTTTACAAAAAAAAAAATATTCAACAAAACCTGCAAACCCAAAAAAAAGGTGAAGAATTTTTCTGAATAAAGAGCATAAGCAGCCAACAGCTCTTATGCATGAAAAAAAAAATCAACAACAACACAAAAATAAAAGAAAACATACCAAAAAAAAAAATCAAAAGAGTAAAACTGAAGATCCTAAACAAAATGAAAAAATAAGCAAAACGTGACGAAAAAGCCCAGCATAAAGTTAAAAAAGGAAAGCTGGAAAAAATAATTACAATAACAACATGATTACGGTTGTTACAAACAAAAAATAAGAAAATAAAAATAAATTGAAAGGAAAATAATCATCAAACCAATCTCATCTCATCACTCTCTTTGAAACAAAACCCTTATTAAACAAATATTGAGCGTATTTGTGTGTGTGTGTGTGTGTGTGGTTTGTTTTTCTTTAAAAGTAAACTTGGTAGCACTTGTACCTTATTTACTTCAGCTAATGTTACGTTTTTTTTTAACGCTTAATTAAGCAAAAATGTTTTGCGAGAAAGATAACAAATTTTATAAATAATTTCAAATGTTTTGAGAAAGAGAATAATAAAACAACAACAACAAAACATAAAACAAGAAATAAAATAATGGTTGTACCCACAATGGATAGTTTGCCGCGCGTACCCGATACACATGGCGATGTGGTCGATGAGAAATTATTTTCCGATTTATATATACGCACCTCCTGGGTAGATGCCCATGTAGCGCTCGATCAAATCGATAAGGTAAGTGAAAATACAATGCAAATAGCAATTCTTAGAGGATAGATTTTATGCGAGGCAGCAAATGAACAGTAAATGAACTTCAGTTCCGTTGTCAACTGGCAACCAAATACCTATTACATTTGCTATAAAAATAATTGTTTGAATTTTTAAAATGCTGGTTTAAAAATGCCGTTTGTAATGCTAATTTTTGCAAGCAACTGGCGGTGCAACTGCCAATCGAACCTTAAAAATAATTCTGGTTGCCAATGCTAACTAAAATAGCCACACTGATTATGATGTACAAGGTCGTAAAAGTAATTTAATTCCTGCTGCTGCTATCTCAATGTCTAACGTATCAACAAAGATGTGGGTTCAGTCGTTGTTGTGATTTTTGAACTTCCCCGACTAATCTGAGATTGCGTGGTCCAGGCTATACGTTGAATGCCACTAAACTCTGGTTATAAAAGCTCATAATTAATAATTTCTCTTCCAGTATCCACTTTAAATGACCCATAAGCAGACGCTTTAGGAATAGTTCGATAGTTTTAGCAATTGCAAATGATTTCTTCAAATTTTTTCCCGGTTAATTCATAAGGCACCTTTAACATTTAGCTACCTTGTGTAAAATGACGATTAATAATTGTTTGGTGATAAATTCCTAGCTCCCTGGCAACGTCCACACTGCTTATGTGTCAGATTTTCTCAATTTTTTCCACTGTATCAACGACTTTAATCGATCAGAGCGAGATGAGGATTTTTGAAATCAAAATTATAACACCAAAAACGAGCAAAACATAAGAAACATAAAAATAAAACAAATCCAGATGTTAACGTCATACATACATACATAATTGGTCATTACAACCCTCCAGTCAGGATTACGACATAGTTTCTCACACCACTTATGTTGTGTGTGTTAATTTTATACATTAGTGGCGGGACCTACAGTTTAAAGTCGACTCCGAACGACAGATTTTTGAGAAACTTTTTCATGGCATTTTTTTATTTACTCTCAGAGTTTCTGCCAGAAATCTTCTGAGAGGAAGTCGCCGTAGAAATACTTTTTGTATTTTGTTTTTGATGTCTGGCCTGGGGCACGAACCCTGGCTTTTCGTCTAATAAGCCAACACACTACCTACTAGACCACGGCGACTTCAAATTTTTGAAATGCTGGTTTAAAAATGCCGTTTGTAATGCTAATTTTTGCAAGCAACTGGCGCTGCAACTGCCAATCGAACCTTAAAAATAATTCTGGTTGCCAATACTAACTAAAATAGCCACACTGATTATGTACAAGGTCGTAAAAGTAATTTAATTCCTGCTGCTGCTGACTCAATGTCTAACGTATCAACAAAGATGTGGGTTCAGTCGTTGTTGTGATTTTTGAACTTCCCCGATTAATCTGAGATTGCGTGGTCCAGGCTATACGTTGAATGCCACTAAACTCAGGTTATAAAAGCTCATAATTAATAATTTCTCTTCCAGTATCCACTTTAAATGACCCATAAGCAGACGCTTTAGGAATAGTTCGATAGTTTTAGCAATTGCAAATGATTTTTTCAAAGTTTTCCCGGTTAATTCATAAGGCACCTTTAACATTTAGCTACCTTGTGTAACTTCACGATTAATAATTGCTTGGTGATAAATTCCTAGCTCCCTGGCAACGTCCACACTGCTTATGTGTCAGACTTTCTCAATTTCTTCCACTGTATCAATGACTTTAATCAACGATTAATCATTCAGAGCGGGATGAGGATCTTTGTAATCAAAATTGTAACACCAAAAACGAGCAAAACATAAGAAAAATAAAAATAAAACAAATCCTGAAAAATTAACAGCTTGGTGAGCGTTATGGTCAGGAGATGTAATAGAAAATTTTTTATTTTAAAATATATAATTAAAATTATCGTAAATCAAATCAAAATTGATAATCTTCTCAAGATTTTTATGTTATAGATAGGTATACAGAGAATGTAATCAAATTTATTTAAAATAATTGTTTAAGCTTTTATTAAAATCTAAAAACCTGTGGAAGTTTATTTTGTATACCATAATTTTTGTGATTAAGCGTTTAAAAAAACCGCAACTTTAATAACACTGTAATTGACAACACAATATCAATTTATTTATGGGAAAACATATCCACCGTACACCCTCACTTTGTTTGTTTTTTTCTTATTTTCATTTCAACGGTTTTCTAGCCACTCATTATTCTTTTTTTATACGCTCTTGTATTAAAATGATATTTTTAATTATAATTTTGAATTTTGTAATTGAGCTCTCAAACTTCTTTATATATGTATGCCATAAAAACGTGCTTTAAACACTCTCTTAAGCTTTCTCGCGCGCGCTCTTCTCACAATTGTAAACACTAATATGTACTCGCGATTATGAGAGAATAAACAAATATAGCAGTAAAAAAGGTAAACAAAACAAAAACAATTTTTTTTATTGTTTTGTTTGCATGTGTTTTTTTCATGAATTACACACATACAACAGCATTGACGACCACCCAATACTTATTATACATATTATACGAGAGACGACGAAAACTTATGAGTATTAAAAACGGCTTGAATATTTGTTGCTGTTTTTTTATTTGTTTTTGTTTTGTTTACGTTTAATTGAGTCATTAAAAAAAATCGTTTGCGGTTTGACAGCTTCTTTTAAAACCGTTTCTTTTACTTTTGTTGTTGTTATTGCAATTGTTTTGTTTTGCTTTGCTCTCGCTCTCTTTCTCTCTTTTCAATTCACCATAAACATTTACTACAAAAAAAAAATAACCTTACAATACCCTCGGAGGTATATGTACATAGTAGATCACCAGAAAAAATTGTTAGAAAAACAAAACCAGCAAAAAAGGCGTATAATAACCCAGCAATCATGCTTGTTGTCGTTTATTTCTGTTTTACTTTTTTTTTTTTTTCTTTTTTTTTTTTTTTAAGACCCCACTCCCCAAAAACTATAATAGCAAGCGATTGTATTTTAGATCAATCCATAATGGCAATCAATTGTTGGTTGATCTCTTGCCAAAACGAAGAAAAACAACAACAACAACAACGCAAAAAAAAACTTTTTGAACTGCTGCTGCTGCTGCTGTATGCAGTAAAACTGTAATCGTTACTTGCCTTAAAGGTGGTAGAAAAAAAATCTTAAGGAACATTCGAGTTCAATGTTTATATTACACTCGCAAGAAAAATGTTCGTAATTTATGAGATTTTTATTAAAAATTTTTGTTTTCAAAAGTAAAATTAAAATAAAACATACGTAAAGTAGTCATGATATCATTATCATATCATATCATTACATACTAAAGGGTGTTTTTTTTATAGAGGTATAGAACTTTAAGTTGGCATTACTTATCAAGATGGCGACCGATTTAACAGCTGTCAAGTGATTTATTCTCAGTTTGGTTTGGCAATTCATCATGAATAGACTCACGCCTGAACAACGCTTGCAAATAGTGCAATTTTATTTCGAAGATAATGATTCTGTGCGGAAAACGTATCGCGCACTACGTCCCCATTTTATCGTCGACAGAATCGTCCGTCCATCAGAGCAGTTAATTCGATTAACCATGGAACGTTTTCGCACCACGTATACTCTTATTGATAACTTGCATCGCCAGAGACGCTGTACGGTGCGTACAGAAGAAGCTATTGCTGCTGTAGAGCGTAGCATTGAGGAGACCCGAATGAGTCCATCCGCCATCGAGCACAGGTATTGGATCTGTGTCCATCCACTTTATGGAAGATTTTGCGGAAGGATCTTGGTTTGCGTGCTTACAAAATCCAGCTCGTGCAAGATTTGAAGCCAAACGATCATCAAGTAAGGCGTAGATTCGTCGAATGGGCCCAAAACGAGATTACCGTTGTTCCCGATTTTCATAAGCGAATTTTGTTTAGCGATGAAGCGCACTTCTGGTTGAATGGCTACGTCAAGAAACAAAACTGACGCATTTGGAGTGAAGGTAATACTCAAGTGTATGTGGAAACACCGTTACATCCAGAAAAACTGACTGTTTGGTGCGCTTTATGGGCTGGTGGAGTCATTGGTCCGTACTTTTTCAAAAACGATGGTGGCCAGAACGTTACAGTCAATGGTGATCGGTATAGAGCCATGATTACTAACTTTTTCATTCCTGAATTGAATAACAATGATGTCCAGGAGATGTGGTTTCAACAAGACGGCACAACATGTCACACAGCTCGTGCCACAATAGATTTATTGAAAGACACATTTGGTGACCGCCTAATTCTACGTTTTGGACCTGTGAATTGGCCTCCAAAATCTTGTGATTTAACACTGCTAGACTACTTTCTGTGGGGCTATGTAAAGTCATTGGTCTATGCGGTAAAGCCACAAACGCTTGACCATTTGGAAGACAACATTCGCCGTATTATTGCCGATATACGGCCACAAATGTTGGAAAAAGTCATCGAAATAGATTGGACGTCCAGATTGGACTACATCCGCGCCAGCCGTGGCGGTCATATGCCAGAAATCATATTTAAAATGTAATGCCACAAGATTATCTTTCAGATAAATAAAATTCATGTCAATCGAATAATCCATCGTTGTTTTATTGCAACTTAAAGTTCTATACCTCTATAAAAAAACACCCTTTAATAGCAAAAATGATTAAATGATCGCTACTGTACCACATTTTGCAGATTTCGGATGGTATTTCCGCATAGACACGGTCTTTAACGTAGCCCACTAAAAAGTCTGAATTCTATATGAATCCAACGGCTTTTCCGCAATTGTGTCTGAATTCTCCGAAAAAAAGTGAGTAGATGACACAGTAGAAGAAACACTAAGAAAGAACGGATCTGTTACGTGAAAAGCAAACGCCCATTAGCTAGCCTCATACCTTTATAAACCTTAGGGGAACCCGAATATCGGCTTTCGGTAGAGTGAGTTCAAACCATTAAAGAATCTCCTACCCCAGTCTCCGATTCTTCCTCATCACAACATACCCTGCAATACACCGACTGAGATCCATTCCAGACCCTTATTAGCGATCTAACGCCTCAGGAAATCAGTTACGCCATAGGCCATAGAAGTAGTGTCTTGTGCCTGGTTACTAGTAGTGCTATGTCCCGCAACTCCGCACAACCTAAAGGCTCTTATGGCTGCTTAGAATTACAGACCGAACGTGATTTACGCCACATCAATCAAATCGTCCTCAGGACAAGCAGTCAACGAAGACCGAGTAAAATTTCGTATTTGAAGAGGCTTAAGATCCTTCAAAATAGCAAATATATGTACATATATGCCTGAAAGAGATCCTACATTTTTGGAAAGCGATGTTTTTTATTGATTGAATATTCGAGGGTAAAATTTTCGCCTCCACTTCTACTAAAACTAACACACACACAAACTTTACACACAGCTGCCAGCCAGCCTATGACTCGTACGTACGTACGTACATTTTACCACTCAATTGCTGTTGATGTTGGATGTGATGATCGTCGTGGCTCTTATTTTCGTTTATTTTGCTGTGTGTGTGTGTGTTCGGTTTTTATCTGTTTCAGTTGTTACATGGATTTTACGTGAAAAGAACACACAAGGAAATACAGCACAAACAATAACAACAACAATAGCAATAACACGAGAGAAAGGAAAGAGGAAAAAAAAACAAAAAAAAAACAACAGCCATAAACGTAAATCCAAAATAATGAAGACATTAAAACGCTAAACGAACACACACGGGCAGCGAGACAGATAGACAGACAGTCGGGCCACAGAGAGTGAATACTTGTATTGTATTATTATTGCTTTTGTTGTTGTTGTTGGCTATTTGGTAGGTTGGTTGGTTTGGTTGTCTCTCGTATTGGGTATTAAAAACCATTCAAAGCATCTTCTTAACTGCTACAATACAATACAACACACACAGCATAGTGTGTTCGACAATAACAACTGCCATTAAGCAGCAGCAGAGTATGAGAGAATGATGACGATGACGATGAGGTTTGATGTTGATGTTGAAAATATCGGGAAGGAAAAAAAACACGAATGAAAACTACAGCATTACCGAACCAGTCAAACACTCACACTTAGCGAGCCAAAAGCATGTTATTGTTGTTGGTAAATGAGCCAACCCTAAAGCACAACATTATTATTGTGGCGTATGTTGTCTTTATTGTTTTGTTTTCGGGTTCATACAAAAAAAAAAAGAAAAAGAAAAAGAAAAAAAGAACACAAAAACAAAACAAAAATAAACAAAAACCTTGCAACTAGCCTATATACATACGTACGGATGAATGTGCATTTTACACACATACACCCAAACCTCCTTAAATTTAGTACATACACTGTAAAAGTGTAAGTAAGACATCTTCTATAGGAGTGAAGAAAATTCTAGTGTTATCTCTTTAAGAGCAGCTTTAATTTAATGTATTCTACAGGGGGGAAAGAGGTAAAGAGTTGTAAAAAAGAAAAACAATCATATTAATAACAGATCTTTAAAATGATAACAATCATCCAAAGAGCAATTTATTTAAACGTACGTATCCATATGTATGTAGGTACGTATGATATGTACGTGTGTGTAAGGAATTTATGTACAAAAGAAAACAAAAACATGCTTAAATCAAAAGAGATTAAAGAGAAATGTTCTCAGTGTACAGTGTTGTTAATAAAGCAAAAGGATTCTGTGTGAAACATTTCTCTGGAAAAAATATTAAATTTCTAAGCAAATCACAACACCTGTTGTGTTATATATTTAATACAGCTGACACTCTTTATTACATATTGACCAATTAAGCTTTTTTGATTTATATTTTTATTATTTTATTTTTTAATCTACACAGGAATTATTTAAAAACAAAATTACTTTCGTTTATTCCCGTTAATTTACATGCAAAAAAATGTCTGCATACAGCATAGAATTTGAAAGTTTTGGAATAAAATTGAAAAAATACTGAAGGTACGTAGAGTTTTTCCTTGGCTGTATGATGTTTTTATGAAGGGAAAAGAGAGTACCGCTACGTTTGTAATTTCAATTAGACAATAACTGTTTAACGAAATATTCATACATACAGTGGCGACATCTCAAATAGCACGTTTCATAAATGGAGACATTAGTGATAATTTTCCTTCAATTGCTGCGAAAAAGTTAAAAACTTTTATTATATTTAAACCACCTATATTGTTGTTAATTAATTAATAGTGATTCTATTTTTATTTTTTTGTTGATATATTTTTTACATAATTTTTTAACAAAAAAAAAGTTTTTTTTTGACGACAAATTAAATAGCACACATGAGAATCCAACCAAAATTCATATAAAACTTAAGATTAATTCAAAATTTTTATTATGTTAAATAAATTTAAATTTGTTAATACTATCAGTACTTTGTAGGAAACCCATTATTTTTAACAACGGCTGTGCATCGACGATGCATTGACTTCAGGATTGCACTGATTCAGGATTGGCATCTTTCTAAAGGGATGGAATACCATGCTTTTTGAATTTCAGTCCATAAAATGTTCAAATTTGTAGCATTAGAACGATCTATTCTCTTTTCAACATCGAGCCATAGGTTCTCAATCGGATTTAAATCCGGATATTGAGCTGGCCAAGGTACTACATCAATTTTGTTATCAGAAAACCATTTTTTAACGGACTTAGCCGTGTGTTTAGGATCATTATCCTGTACAAGCTTCCACTTTAGAGGCATTTCTTCCTCAACGTATGGCAACATTATATTCATTAAAATGTTTTTGTAAGCTGCTTGGTCCATAATACCCTCTATTCGTGTTATAGGACCCACACCGTACCATGAGAAGCTTCCCCAGACAAGCACGCTTCCACCCCCGTGTTTAATGGTTTTTGTTGTGTACCTTGGATCAAATTCTGTGTTTATATTTCGCCTTACGTATGACCTTTCATCCGAACCAAAGCGGTTAAACTTAGATTCGTCCGTGAAAAGTACATTATTCCAGTAAGAAAGTGGTTTTTCTAAATTGGCCTTGGCAAAATTAACTCGGTTTATTTGATTTTTTTTGGACACATGTGGTTTACGCCTGGCAATGCGCCCAAACAAGTTATTTTCTCGTAATCTGTTTTTTATTGTACTTGTGGATATGTTTAGTCCCAACTGTTGTTGAATTTTTTCCCGTATTCTCGGTGCAGTTAAAAAAGGATCACTTTTGCTCATTTTAACTATTAATTTATCTGTCCTTTGAGACGTTATTCTGGATCTTTTTCGTGTGATGCTTTCAAAAGATTGAGTTTTTTCATATTGTTTGATTGCGTTGTACACTTTTTTTTCTCGAACAATCCAGTTTCTGTGATATTTCGGTAAATGTCAGACCGTCCTTGCGGTATTGAAGGACAAATCTTCAAAAGCTTGGATTAGCGTGTTGGCCACGCCCCATTCTATGATAATAGTAATACTTTATATTTTAAATAATAAATTAGATAATAATTATCAACTTTATACCTTTTTTTTCTTAATCAAAGTGTTTATATTAATCAAAATATAATTTTTTTTAATATCTTAAGACGTGTGCTCTTTAAAATATCTGCGAATATAGCGAGAAAGAAACAATAACTTTCAGTTTCTAAAAATACACTTCTTTTTTTGCAAAATTTTTTTTACAAATTAACAACAACATGTTATTAAACAAATAACTGTAAAAAGAATTTAAATAATTGAAGAAATAAAAGAGAAAAAATGTGTATGAAAATTTTTACACTAAACGTGCTATTTGAAATGTCGCCACTGTATGTACATACTATGTATGTAAGTAAAAATATACTGCTATACAATCATGTTAAAACAGCAACAATTAATGTTTTCGTTTTTTTCAATTTTATTGTCGTCAACATTTGCAGACACAATAATAATAATAATGCCGACTGGTGGTGGTGGCCATGTGACATGCCATAACCATGTGTAAGCAAGCCTGCCTGCACACGCATGTAATTGTTTGTTTAATACTCGTATGTCGTATGTCTTCTCGCTCATAAACGAAAATCCATCACTCAATAAGCATAGAGCATAGCGGTTAAAACGAAAGAAAAAGAAAACAAACAAACAAATAGGGAGTATTATGGAAATCTCAATAACAAAATAAATGTCTCCCTATGTTATTACTCATTAAAGCAAGAGAGAAAAAAAGCATGCAAACATTTACTCACACCACTCTTATGTACATGCATATGTACATATGCTTAACAGAAGCAAGGCAAAGAAAAACGTAAACACAATGAAAAATTACTTTTACTCTTATAAGAGATGCTGAAAATTGCTTGTGGCCTGGCCGTTGAGTTTGTTTTTGCTCTCACTGAAAATATTTTGAATTAAACTAACATTTATGCGGATGTATGTATTACTTAATGTTACTTTTTGCAAAAAAAAAAAAAAAATTGTTTATACCTAATAACGTCAGAGTTGTTCTATTCAAAGGCATATGCGAAATTGTTTTGTGTTTTAATGCTATGTGTGGGTCTATGTTACGGTGCATACGTATGTTGGGTGTGTGTAGCACAGCCGCTACAGTGGCGACAGTGACCACCCATAGAGTTTTGAATAAAATAACAGCAAAAAGTATTTGTTTGTGTGTGTGTGTGTGTGTGTGTTTATAAGTCAAAAAGAAAAGAAGCTTCAATTCGTTCATACATTTCACACGAGTATAACAGTTTTTATTTCGTTTTGAGGTACTGCTAAAAATGTATTCCATATTTTATTGATTTTTTTTAGGGCTGATCTAATGAAATTTGAATTTTTTATTACTCCTTGTTAATAAATTCTAAAAAATACATATTATGGCGCTTTTTTAATGAAATTTTTTACTTTCACTTTCGGGAGAATGTTGTTGGTTTTTTCTAAAGTTTAAAAATAAAAAATAATAAATAACTAATGAAAAAAGTTTAAAAAAACCGAATTATTTAATTGTTTTAAAATTATATTTTTCTCCGCGCGCTTTTTTTTTATTCTTTAAAAGGAAATCCAAATACAAAGCACATAAAAAACGCGCCATCCGTATAATATTCTTCATTTCATTTAGACTTCATACAAGAAAACGAAAAAAAAAGCAAAAACACAAAAACACAGCATTGTGATCAATTTTTGTTTTTCTGCTGTGTGTCCACTTTTTTTATGGCTTTCTGTCAAAATGATGTTTGTATTGCATTGTAAAGACTGAGAATATACAATGCAGTTTTTTTTCGTCTCTGTGTGTGTTTTGTTTATTTTTCTTTAACAACAATTGCAATAACAATAACTACAGCAACAAACATTGTTTAAGGTATTTATCATGCTTGCTATACTCCATTACACCACCATTCATACATGGCATTTAAAAAAAATACATGTCTGCCTGCCTTGCTTATGGTTATGGTTAATGCATGAGAGTGGAGTAGAGGTTCAAAACAAAACAAAATTCATTCGTATTCATTCGTAAAATAACAACAACTATGGAGCATGTTTATATATTTTTTTGCGGTCAAACTACGAGTACGTGAGTTGAGATAGACATGTCCATACACACACATACACACGTACATACATATACGCTTAAGAGAATCTTATACAAAACCCAAAACAGTAGCAAAAGCTTTAATAATAAAGTTGTTTACATTGTTGCGCCTTGTTGTGTTTGTTTTTTTTTTTCTCTCCGTCTCGTTTTTTGTTTTATGACAGACAATGACTTTTGAAAATTTCTAGGCGACTGGAATTTAATTGCAATTTTCAAAAACTGATTTGTTTTTAGGAAATATTTGCCCCATTTTTAAATTGTTTGCTGGGAATTGCTACTCTCAATAGATGTCTGCATGTGTTTCTATTTAATGACAAATTTTATGAGAGTGCAGACACGACGACATTTTTATGGTTTTTAGGCAGGAATATGCATGAGTACGACGACGTACGAGTATATTTTTGTGTTCGTTTATTTTTGTTTTTGATATTCCTAGCAAAAGATCAAAGGAATGCGTGAAATGCATTCACATACCCATACACTTTTGAAAGAGCATTTTTTGTTTGTTTTGTTTTTAAAATTACTTAATCCACCCGTTATAAATTAAGAGAGGAAGAGAGAGAGAGAGAGAGAGGGAAAATAAAGATTTAAAAAGACAACCGACCCGCATACTTGAAAGGAAAACATAAAAACCCTACTTCCGAGAATTTCAAAAACAAAGTAATCGCTCGCTCTCTATTGCTCTTTCTCTTATTTAAACACGAACTAAAATAAAGGTAAGGCATGGAAAGGAAAGGAAGAAAACCAAACAACACACGCCTACAAGAATTTCCGGTTTATGAGAGGATTTTTGTTTGTTTTTTTTTCGTTTTGTTCTGTAAACAATTTTAAAAACAAACAAAATTTGAAACATTTTCGCAATAATTACCGGCCTAAAGAAGCAATTATTATAAGAACAAGAACAAGAACAAGAAAAAATAATTTGGGACTGTTTCATAATCAAGAAATTTTTTTTTTTTTTTATGATTTGGAACATAAAGGAACACAACAGAACGAGCGAGAACGACCACACCAAGTGCAACAACAAAGAAAAAAAAATCTTGAAATGAGACCAAAAATGAAAATAAAAAACAATTTATACCGGAAAGAAACAAAACAAATGTAATAATCACGCATTCATTTTGTGAAATCAACAACAACAATTCATGAAATAGAGTCGTCATCTCAGTCAGCAGTTCATTTAGTACCGGCAAAAGCCAAACAAAAAAAAAAAAAAGACAAGATCACACAGGCAGTCGTCAGCATACAGCCCAGGGTTACCTGTATTCATACGAGCAGTAGGAATGACGACTCAACCTTACCTGATTTTTAAGCAAGACATTTATACTCAGGAAAGGGGATATAAAAAAAGTTTTAAACACGGTTTTTTTGGTATCCAAAAAGCAAACACTCTGATGTAGGGCTCAAACATTAAAAACATTATGATGCTGCTGCTTTACTTTGGTTAATGTGCTGTGCTGGTGGTGTTTTATAATAAAGAAATTAAATTCTGAAAAATATACAACAACAACAACAACTACACAAGAAGAAATTATTTTGAAAGCCGCCATTCCAAATTATTTTCTACGGCGTCTTTTATTCTCGTTTTATTCAAACGCCTGGCTTCACTTCCTCTTTCACAACGGCAGTGTTATCGTAATGGGATTTGAGGACTTCACCTGTTATTGGCCATCTTGGACAGTAGCATCACTATAAGCCGTCCTGAACTGCTTTAGGTTGTAGTTGATGTCTCCATACTTACATACTTAATTGGTCATTACAACCCTTTAGTCCGGATTACATACAAAAACACAAGAAACAGCTCAGCTTCCAATAAAAATATCTGAAAATAAAAATGTTTTAACCTGATTTTTCGAATCAGAACTCCCGAAATATGCGGCACAAACATTAGCTGGAATAAAGGGTGTTTTTTTTATAGAGGTATAGAACTTTAAGTTGGCATTACTTTTCAAGATGGCGACCGATTTAACAGCTGTCAAGTGATTTATTCTCAGTTTGGTTTAGCAATTCATCATGAATAGACTCACGCCTGAACAACGCTTGCAATTTTAGTGCAATTTTATTTCGAAAATAATGGTTCTGTGCGGAAAACGTATCGCGCACTACGTCCATTTTATCGTCGACAAAATCGTCCATCAGAGCAGTTAACCATGAAACGTTTCGCACCACGTTTACTCTTATTGATAACTCGCATCCCCAGAGACGCTGTACGGTGCGTACAGAAGAAGCTATTGCTCCGTTACATCCAGAAAAACTGACTGTTTGGTGCGCTTTATGGGCTGGTGGAATCATTGGTCCGTACTTTTTCTAAAACGATGGTGGCCAGAACGTTACAGTCAATGGTGATCGGTATAGAGCCATGATTACTAACTTTTTCATTCCTGAATTGAATAACCATGATGTCCAGGAGATGTGGTTTCAACAAGACGGCGCAACATGTGACACAGCTCGTGCCACAATAGATTTATTGAAAGACATGTTTGGATCTTGTGATTTAACACCGCTAGACTACGTTCTGTGGGGCTATGTAAAGTCCTTGGTCTATGCGGTAAAGCCATAAACGCTTGACCATTTGGAAGACAACATTCGCCGTATTATTGCCGATATACGGCCACAAATGTTGGAAAAAGTCATCGAAAATTGGACGTCCAGATTGGACTACATCCGCGCCAGCCGTGGCGGTCATATGCCAGAAATCATATTTAAAATGTAATGCCACAAGATTATCTTTCGGATAAATAAAATTCATGTCAATCGAATAATCCATCGTTGTTTTATTGCAACTTAAAGTTCTATACCTCTATAAAAAACACCCTTTACTTACCTCAAATATACGCACGCTTGGGCCAACATCATAATTGCCGTTCTCGTAAAAGGAGTGAGCGGCTAGTCCTCATGATAACCAAGAGTTGCGACATAAGAGAATTGCAACTTGTGGCGTATTACTTTGCTAATTTCCATTGTAAAACTGATGATCACACCGTATAGCATAACAGATCGTAAGATATTCTTGCACTGCCATTCTGCCAAGATTGTCGTAATCATATTCTGTCGCCTACTCTACATTGAAGTGTAGGATTACCTCATCGACGGCCTCCGAAGCAAAACAGGACGACTGCTTAATGCTGTATGCAGGAGTAGCAAAGTCCCATGAGGTTTATACTGACTTGAATATGCAAACGATGAATCTATCCGAATTAGTCCAAATAACACACCACCTGTGTCCATCATCATTTGTGTCCATGAATCTTTATGTTATCTTGAAAGGTTTATATCGATAAACAATGAATCAAAACATATACTAGCCCGTATAAACAAAGCAAACATAGTTTGAGGGTGAATATCAGCCGTAAAACGAAAATATGGGAATTGCCGTATTGTTGCAAGTTTGTAATTCGGTGACTAAAACGAGCTTATAGTGTTTTCACACCAAAATTTAAAACCTGATTTTAGCATTAAAACCATAAACAGCTGATTTTGCGTTCACACTGCAAGTTTTATTAAAATTGGTTTTAAATTCATGACATTTATGACTGCGAGAAAAAAATTTTATGAGCAATATGCCTTACTTCATCTTGATATATTTAGCTTCTGACTTACCTTTCGCCCAAGAAACTATATTCATTATGACCAGAAACAACACACATTTCGATTAATAATTAAATATTTAAAAAATTTTACAATTTTCATTGAAGAAATTAAAAATATTCCAAATTTTTCCTTTTTTAATACAAAATAAATCACCCTTATTCCGGTTGTCGTCGTCGACGCAAGACGACGTCGACTTACGTCGACAATTTAAAATTGGTATTCTGTTTGTCGTTATTGACAGTTATCGATGACTGTCGACACACATTTGGTATTCTGTAAGTCAATACTAAGTCGATATTGTGTTGTGTCGACTCTGATTTTGTCGACATCATTTTTGGTAACGACAAGCATTAAAAAATTAACTCTTGTGGTGAATTTTTATTGTCTTACGTTTTTCTTCCTTAGTAAAATAGCGATATGGATCACCTTGATATTCATAAATACAGTTACACGTCGCCAAATGATTGCTAAAAACACATTCGACATTCTGCCCACAGGTACCAGGAAATGGGTTTTTTACATCTCTCATTAACACATGCTCTGTTCGACGGGCAGTCGGAATCAAACATTCCGGTCGACAACCTTCATAAGGATTGCCAAATTAATCATGTAAACATTGACAAGATGCAACGCTATTTTGTTGGCGGCATTGAGCATAGGGTATACAAGGCAATTGGATTGTAAGGGTCGACAACTTCAGGTGGATTTTGTTGTATGGGAGAGCATAGCACAAATGAATTACCAGTATAGCCAGACTCACAATAACACATTGGAGTGTGGCTATTAACACGACAAACTGCACTTTGGCCACAAAGTTCTGAGCAGGATCCCTGCTCTGATTAATTAAAGGTTTGTCGCGAGGGACATTCGGAGTTTGTAACGCATTTAGGGCGGCAATTAGGTGGTTGTCCTGTATACTCTGGTAAGGAAGTACATGAAGGTGTTGTCCGTATATCCTTACAGATGCTATTTGGACCACACGGTGAAGGTAAACAAGGATCGAAGCAACAACATCCTTTTGAGGTTCAACTACAGACATTAAAAATCATATTAATAGCTAAGTTTTCGCAGCAATTGTAATCCTATCAAACTTACTCATTCTTTGGCACTGAACAAATGGATTT
The DNA here is from genome assembly GCA_932273835.1 of Sarcophaga variegata. NCBI lineage: Eukaryota > Metazoa > Arthropoda > Insecta > Diptera > Sarcophagidae > Sarcophaga > Sarcophaga variegata. The sequence continues at coordinate 120,767,535 of OW026360.1, read as the reverse complement.
CCTGTATAGTCTTGAATACAAGTACAGAACGGACTGTGGTTTACAACATTGCAAAGCGCAAAACGGCCACATATTCCTGGACATGGATCAATACATCGCTGATTTTGACAGGTCTAATGATAAAAAGCTTTTTTTTATTTCTAAATAAACCATAAAATGAATCGGCTGACTTAAATATTAGAGATGTGTGTTTTGTGTTATTACAATTTTCGATAAACAGTCGACGTCGACACAGTACTGTTACAGAATACCAAAAAAGTGTCGACGTGATGTCGACGACGATAGAAAACGATGTCGACTCAAAAACGATGTCGACTCAAAAACGACGACGACGACGACGACGACAACCAGAATAAGGGTGAATGATTATTTACATTTATTTATTTATTTACATTTGTTTTTGTTTTTATCAGCTGTTTTCAGGTTTTCACAGCTGGTAGCTCTGATTTAGTACATTTAGTACATCAAAACATGGTTGTATTTCATAAAACCAACTTAAAACCAATTCAAAAAAGGTTTTATTTTGGTTTTAACACAATAATTTTGTATGGTAAAATCAGGTTTTATTTTTGGTTTTAACGTTAAAACCAACTTTTGCGTTAAAACCACTCGGTGTGAAAACACTATTAGCTTAGAACTGAACGAGCTGCAGTGAATATTGCCAAAACTGCACTGCATTCAAAGACCCCGATTTAACGACGTCAAAAAATGCTTCGTCTTTGAGATTATTGTGAGCTCAACATAACTTTGGGCAATGCCGACTGACAACAACCACAGCAACACAGCTACAATAATTGCAGCAGCCAGCCAGTCAAGTCAGCCTTTTTCAGTAGAACTAACGAAAAGATGTTAAGTTGTTGCCTCATAAAGGTGGTCGTCGTCTTTGAATGCATTTGTTGTTGTTATTTGTTATTGTTGTTGATGTTGCCATCGAAAAAAACATTTTTTCTTCTTCTTCCAAAATGCGGGTCGTTACTAAAGTTGTTGTTATTGTCGGTGGCTACTATACATCTTAATAATAAGAACACGAATAACAAAAGAAAAACTGGCTTAAGAAAAAAAAAAAAAACACAAGAAGAAAAAATACGATTTTTTTTTTATTATTATTTTTGGAAAGCATGAAAAGAAAAAAGAACAACAACAAAATAAATAAAATTTCATTGAGAAAAAAAAAGAAGAGCATTTACGTACGAAAAAAACTTTTAAAGCTTCTCTTTTGAAGGTTTTAATGCGGTTGTTGCTGTGTTGTTTTCCGTAAAAGGCGCACGTCATGGCACACGTTTCCATATCTTTTCTTTCATTATTATTTTTTTTTTCTTTAAGTAAATCAAAACTTTTTCACCGTTATAATAAATATAAAAACAAACAAAAAAAAATATTAAACTGGTTTAATGAAAACAATACTCACATTGAAATTATACTTTAACTGCCGTATTGTAACCACAAACTCGCATGATTTTTATTAAACATCATAACCTTAAATTGTATTTTTTTTTTACTACTCTCTGCTCTGCTTTTTTCTCCCCCTCCACCACAAGAAGGACTCTCCTTAAAAATGTGAAATAAACATGCTCTTCATATTAGCAGCAGCAGCAGCAGCACATGTTGACCCTCAAAATGCTTTAGGCTTAAAAACAATAACAACTATCTCACACATGTACTACGCACACATACATACATATGTACTATGTACATACTCACACATTTCTGTTTGTCGAATCCATGTAGTAAACGTAGCAGCTGTTACTCTTTAATTTTATGTGTATCATACCCATACATGCATGCATACATACATTCATATGCTTTGTTGATGAGCATCATTATTAACTTGGGAGGTCTGTTCTTTTTTTTTTGTTTTTTTTTTATAAAAATTTCTTTTAATTTACTCATACCCAGATATTTGTGGGAATTAGTATTATTGCTTAGAGTTTTCATATTCAATTAATTTTTATTTATTTTTTAATACAATAATAATGTAATAATATTGCGTATACACACACACCACTTACTAATAATAATTGCATATAAAAACGTTACAATTGCATTGTGTTTTGCAAAAGTTAACGTTTTTCAACACTGTTTAACGAATGCTCTCTTAAGAATATTAAGAGACATTGCCAGGAGAATTATACACTCGAGTGCTGTAGTGAAACGAATTTTTAATGCGTCCTTTTTTTGCCAACGTGCGTTCCGTTACGTTGCATGAATGTTTGGTTAATTCTGCCTTATCGGCACAGAGAGAAAATTATACATCATCCCAATCATTTCGTTGTTTAATTGCTTGCATTCACTGTATTATTAATATTAATTAATTAATTAATAATAATAAATATGTAAATAATTAATAATAATACATATTCATATTACCTGTTATGCAACACTGTTATGCGAATTCCTTCTCAAGAATGTTTATCGTAACACACACGGCCTCCAGAAGAGTAAAAAATACTAAAACATTGACAGAAACGAAATATATATGTACAGTATGTCAAGAATGAGTTTTCACATTAAAGAAATTTAAAATTTTTGTGTTATTTCATTAAAAAAAAGTTATTCTTATTTGAAAACAAAAACTTTTTTAATTTATTCATATTATTAATATTATTTACAAAGGTTTACAACAAAAAAATAATTGACTTTGATCAAAATATACGAAACAATTTAGTAAAAACAATTAATACTCAAATATTTCACTGTCGAAAAACTCTTTTCACAAATTTATTTTAATTTCATTATATAACTAATAAACAAGAATTATTCGGCTTTAGTACTTGGTATGACCCACCTTTTAATGGGATTTAAATCCGGAGTTTGGACAGGAGTGTCCATGACTTTGCCGCAGTTATGTAATGTGGCTACTATACATTCTTACCATATGCGACCTATGTTTGGGGTCATTATCTTGACAAAATTTAAATATTGGTTTATTTTCCAGCATGACGCCGAATTTATTAGCGCTTCTTTTTAAATTTGTCTTTAAAATGTCCAAATATTGTTGTGCATTCATTGTTGTATCTATTAAGGCCAAATCTCCTACTCCCTTACTCGAGATACAACCCCAAATCATGATCAAAATTTTTCCAAATTTTAGTTGGTATAATATTTCGGTTTTCTAACGCTGTTAACGGCTTTTGACAGACTTTTGTTGGGCCATCGTTATAGTGTAACATTATTTTGGTCTCATCGCAGAAGATTACGTCGTCCCATTAAGTCACAGGTTGCTAAATGTTGTTCATAGCAGATGAAAAACGCCTTTGTTTCTTTACTGCGAAAAGTAGTGGTTTTTACGGGCTGATCTCGAAGAATATTTGTCTTTAACAAAACCTGCCGAAAAGTTTCATGGGATACAACAACGTCACATTCTTCTTTATGCCCCTTCGAAGGGTCCTTGTTGAAATTTTTGGGTCCTGGACAACTTTTCTCATAAATAAGCGCTCTGTGCGATTGTTAATTTTAGTCGTGGGACTACCTACACGTTTTATTTCTAACCCGCCCTCTTTTTCATCACGATTAATCACATTGTAAATGGTTCTTCTTGGTACCGAAAACCTCTCTGACAGCTCCGGAGCACTTGTGCCCAAATAGTGATTGTAATAAATTAGTTAAATTGGATCGTACAATAATCGTTTTACGGACATTGTTTTTAACTCTTTATAACACGTCTGCACTACAAAAAATTGGCATACATGCTTTGGTACATTGGCATACATGTTTTTGAAACTACAAAGAAAATAGATGCACATCAAAACTAACGTTATTATACCGCTAATCATTAAATATTTCCAAATAAGACAAAGACAACTATATTGTGAAAAGAGTTTTTTGACAGTGAAATATTTGAGTATTGATCGTTTTTATTAAACTTTTTCTTATTTTTTTATCAAAGTGATTTTTTTTTGTTGTAAATCTTTGTAAATATTATTATTAATATGAATAAATTAAAAAATGTTTTTGTTTTAAAATAAGAATAACTTTTTTTTTTTTAAAGAAATAACACAAAAATTTTAAATTTCTTTAATGTGAAAACTCATTCTTGACATACTGTATGTACGTACATATGTATGTACATAATTATAATTGATTCTGAACCATAAATTTGTATTAAATTCATTAATTTTTTTTGTTTCTTATTTCGTTTTTACTAATTGTTTTGGGCTCCATACTGCTGTCGAATAATTTTTCAAAATTATTCACACAGAAATTCTCAAAAAATGTACAATTTTTAGTTTTTTTTTTACATTTCGTTCTTTGTTTTTTTTTTTTTTCTTCTTCATTTTATTAACCAAATAGAAATTTGACACAATCTTTAGCTGGGTGGTCCTAGCATGCGTTTAACAAAAAAAAAAAAGCAAAAAAAAAACAACGAAAAGATTATATTTATGGGTATAGCTTGGCTGGCTGACTGCTTTGATGATGATGGTCGTCGTGGGCTTTTTTTAAGGCATTTCTTTTATAGCATACATATGTATGTATGTATGTATGTTTGTATGTGGGTAATTTTTTTGTTTTGTTTTGTTTTGTTTTGTTGTTTTTATTGTTGTAGCGTAAGTTTTCAAATCAACCGAAAATCTCCCCTCTTTTTCTTATTATTTTTTATTTCTTTCTTTTTTTTCTTTCTTTTTTTCAAATTTAATGATTGTCGACTATCGTTGTCAAAGATCTTTGAAATGTTTATGTTTTTAAAATTTTGTTGTTGTTATTTTTTTCCCTGTTTTCTTACTTATTTAAACACTGATTAAATGTATGGAACAAATGTCAATCAATGGAAATTGTTTTTAACGAATTAATGAATATTTGTTTGTGTGTGTGTGCGTTTTTCCATTAGTTGTTATTAAAATACTTTTTTATGTTTATTTTACAAATTTACAAGCTAATGTTTAAAAACAAAAGACGTTTTTTTTTTTGTAAAAACAACACATCATATCTTAACAAATCAATGAATAAAAGACTTGGCATTATAACCCTTGGTTTTGTTTAATAAATTGTTGAACAATAAATTTTCAAAAACTATTTTTGCCCTACAATAGTACTCTTGCGAAAAGGTTATCAAAAAAAAGAAAAAAAAAAATATTAGCGGCGGCCAACTCTTCAAGGCCATTGAAAGAACTCCGACCTACATTACCGCAAACCCTAGAGAAAGAAGGAGTGCCTTCTACCCCAACTTATCCTTGCCCTCAAAGCATAATACATACATACATAATTGGTCATTACATCCCTTCAGTCAGGATTACGACCTAGTTTCTCACACCACTTATGTTGTGTGTGTTAATTTTATACATTAGTGGCGGGACCTACAGTTTAAAGTCGACTCCGAACGACAGATTTTTTGAGAAACTTTTCATGGCAATTTTTATTTACTCTCAGAGTTTTTGCCAGAAATCTGCTGAGAGGAAGTCGCCGAAGAAATATTTTTTGTATTTTGTCTTGATGTCTGGCCTGGGGCTCGAACCCTGGCTTTTCGTCTAATAAGCCAACACACTACCTACTAGACCACGGCGACTACAAAGCATAATAAGAAATAATATTCATGAGAAAACTTTCTGGATCCTGGATAGATTGACTACCATGGCCTTACTAGCGCCAACATCCGTTTTACCAGGATACCGGGACACAACGGTACAGTAGGTAACTGTAGACCCGCAAAGCAATCGAACTCTCCCCATGAATTGGTATCCCCTTTAAAGATCTTCGGGCTTATTTTTTTATTGTCAATGCATTTATGCATTTCATCAACGCCAAATAACATGCCCTAGACTATATCGGGGGAGGAATAGCACATTGGTGTCTACTACATAGATTATAAACAGAAACGAACTGTCATGGCTAGACATTCGCAGTCTTAAGTCGTTTTGCCAAAGACGAGAGCGAAATATAAAACTGTGGTAGCTCAATGGGCTTTGTGTAACTTAAGTCTGTCTACCCAAATTCTTTGGGTTTTTAGGCCATAACCAAAGAAAATAAAGTATAAAGAATGTGCATTTTAACATATTTTGGAATATTTTTCAAAAATATTTCATGACGCCGGGGGAAAGATAGAAGGGAAGGTTACAGAAACCAAGAGCGTAACAATGCGTTGTTCTCATCGTGCGTTTTTGTTGTTTGAACACTTTTTTATTTATTTTTCTAGTGTTAAAAACAGACGTCGGCACCGATGACCCTCAGGGTAAGAACATCTTCGGCTTTTTACACACATAGGACACGAACATCAAGAATGTTCGTTAAAAAGAGCGTAAAAATCTTGTCAGTTTTTAAAGAAGAAAGTTCATGTCGCTTTTTGCAGACTTCAATGATACACCCAAAGAAATATCACAGTAGTATTCACTAATATCAATGAGAAATGATTTCGATTTTTGGAAGAATACTTGCCAAGTTAAATACGGTGTCTTTAGGGATTTAGTGCAATACAATTTTTCTATATTTTCCGATCATATATACATATCATTGGGTTAATAAATAGACTTGACATTATTACTAACACATGCCTATGGTTATGGATTAGTGAGTGAGAGAGAGAAAATAAGTTGATAGAATTTATTTATTTACAGCCATAGAAAAGTGTTAGTAATATACTCTATTTTTATTTTCATTTCATCAACATACATATGTAAAGATGTCTATCTTTGGCTTAATAATTTTGGATAAATAAAAATAAAATAAAACATCGATTTTATTATTTAAAGAACATAAAGCTATCCATCTTTGGCTTAAAAATTAGGCCATGTTTTTTAAATAAATAAAAATAAAAAGAATAAAAAACCCATTTTTATTAAATGAAAAAAAAGCGAGCATTCCAAAGCATTTAAAAAAAATATACTATGGGACATTGAACATTTTTAACACAAAATATTCTTCGAGTGTTATTCTGAAATAAAATGATAAAGCATCCGCAGCACATGTATTCTTGTCGCAGTCTGATCGACAACTAAATCAAAAAAAAAAACACAAGAATACATACCAGTGTTGCAAAACTGAAATTTTGAAATGGTACTGTACTATAACTGAAAGAGTACTTTTTTGCATCAAATGGTACTTTTGTAAAAAAAAATACATACATACATATTGATCATTATAACCCTTCAATTAGGATTATGACCTAACTTCTCACACCACTGACTTTGTGTGCGTTAATTTCATACATGAGTGGCGGGACCACTTTAAAGTCTCCGAACGACAGATTTTTGAGAAACTTTATCATGGCAATTTTATTTACTCCGAGTTTTTCCCAGAAGGAAGTCCCCGGAAAAATATTTTTCATATTTCATTTTGATGGAGATGTCTGACATGGGATTTGAACCGTAGGCTCATGTTTAGTAAGCCCGCACACTCCCTACTAGACTATTTATTTATTTATATTTAATACACATACGGCACGGAACAGAAAAACTAACGACTTGTTCGTGTTCCTCACATACAAGGAACGTTCGTTTTTAGCATATGAAGAGCAATGCAAATGCTTACCGAAATTACATTACGGTTCGGAAAGCGTTTTCATTGCTTTTCGCGTTCTAAAAACAAATGTATGCTCCGTGGATGTTTGGCTAAGCGGGGCTAAAGCCTAATTATACCTTTAGCATTACGTTGAACATGCTGCTAATAGTTGAAAACTGCGAGACATAAAATATGTAATAATAAAAAAGTACTGAAAGCGTCACGGGGGTACTGCGGTATTTTTGGAATGAAAAAGTACTGAAAAAAGTACTAAAGTACTGACTTTTTCAACACTGATACATACACATATACATACGTACGATGAGAGCAACACATTGTTACGCTCTTTTTTTGTGTTCATTTTCCTTCTGTCTTCCTCTCCCCTCACCCAGAAATGATTTAAAAAAAAAATTGGTGAGAGCGGGTCGTGATGTTACGACCCGCCATAAGAAATTTTACTTCTACATGATGCGCATTCTTTATATCCATATTATTTGCCATAACTCAGTTGGAACTCTTTAAAATAGCCTTTAAACGGCCTTTTAATTCATACTACTTGGGATACGGATTGCTGAATATAATTTATTGAAAAAAATAATGCAATTCTTTTCACTACACTTATTAATTCATATTCATATGTATGTTTTTCCTTTAAATTCTTTAATTAATTTTATTTTTATTAAGTTTTACAAATTCTTATGATTTTTTTATTTACAATTTTTTTTAAATAATTTTTGGGTGGTCGTTTTCAAATTTAAAACTTCAAAAGTTGTTGTTGTTGTTTTTTTTTTTTTTTTTTCTTATAAAATATTTTGATAAATTAAAATTTATGTTAAATTCCGCTTTTTTTTTATTACTTTTTCATTTTATATGCCTAAACGTTTAAACAAAACATTTGTTAAGTCAGAAGACCACCAGCATGATTTTCTTAAAAAATTTAAAGAAAAAAAATTAAATTTTTTTACTGCCTTGCCCATATGTACATATGTACATACAAATGTACATATGTAGAGCTGTGTGTATGGTTTTAAAAATAGATATTAAATATAATTAAAATGTTAGCTTGAATCGTTTCACTAAATTAAGTTGTAAATTTTTAATGAAAACATATCTTTTATGATTTTTTTTTTTTTGAAAATTAAAAAGAAAAAAACTTCCAAAAAAAAAAAACTTTCATTTAATATGTTTATGTTTGATTAAACTTTAACACACAACATGTTATAAAAATAGTTTTTTTTTATTTTTTCTTTTTTTTTTTTAATGATTAATGATACATAAAAGCCATAAATTATTTAAAAAAAAATAAAACTTGTTTTTTTTCCGTTTTGTTTTGTTTAACAGCGAGTATAATTAATATTTCTGTTTTCATTTTGTTTTTTTTTCTCTAAGTGTAAAATGCACGTGTTATTTGTATTTGTAATTGTATTGCCTATCTCTACCATCTGTTGTAAGGCATTAATTATCGTCTCATATCTATAAAATATGATTTCAACCTGAGATTCACTTGCTATTTTATAAAATTTAACAATTAAATTTAATTAAATCCATCATTAAAGGCTTTGTGTTAAGGGCAACCGAACACTTGTATTTACCGTTATTTCTTTTTCCCTGTTTTTTTATTTTGTTTTCATCAATTGTGTTATAGTGTTGCAAAATGTTTTAATGCTTGCGTTCATACATTTAAGCATTACTAATAATTGCCGTTTACTATTAATTTACCGTTATTGAGAGCATATTACTGTCTTGCATGTTGTTTAGTAGTGTTAAAATAATTCTTTTATTGAGCGATTATAGTGTTGTCAAGCTTTAGAATTTTTATTTACTGTTATATATACATATGTACGTCCATACGTAAGTAAATGTCGTAGCATTTTGTTTATACCCAGCTAGCATTTGGAAGATTGTTTTTTGAAAAATCACCTTGCTGAGTCTTTTTAGAGTACTTTTGGCGATCAAAAACTTATTAGTCAGTTACACGATTAAAAAAGGACTCATAAATGATTCGCGCCAATTAGTAAAATAAGTTCGATTTAAAATACAATAAAAAATTGTATAGCAATCGAAAATTAATCATCCAGATGTTTAAAATGTGCATATTATTAATATTATTTATTATTATATTCTACTTATACTGTAGATTGAAAAACGATTAATCAAAAACATATCATGCAGGTGTTTGAAAAGTGATTATAAGTATGTATTTATGATCATATTTTGAACAGATGGATGATTAAACAATGCTTTTTTTCACCCTCTCTATATAAATTTTCATTAATATAAAAAGATGGCTATGAAATGAAGTACAATTTGTTTTTAAATAAAATATAATATTCTTTCTTTGGTAGTCGCCAACTTCCTTTCAGTTTAGTTTCTCACGTATAAAATTAACGAACACTGCATGAGTGGTGTGAGAAGCTAGGTCGTATTCCTGACTGAGGGGTTGTAATGGCCAATTATGTATGTCCGTATGTATGAAGCCCCAAGCTCTTATTAGCCTGGGCGCTAGGCTGAAGTCGGATTTTAACAATCTTTTCGTTGTATGCCTTTAAAGATGGCCAATGCATTTTCATTTTTTGCCACCTTGATTAGTCGTTGGGGTCGGCTAAAAACACATTTTGAAATACAACTAATAAATGACTGAAATTATAATCATAAATGACGCAAAAAGGAGTCCAGATTAATGCAAATATGACTGATAAATGACAATAAAAGGACTCCTAAACATACTGATAAATTACTCATAAAAGACTCGCTTGCGATTAAACAATGACTGAAAGACGACTCGAAAAAGAAGCATAAACGAAGTTAAATACGACTAATAAATGATCAGAAAGCGATTCAAAAATGATCACAAAAATATTCGAAAACGCATCGAACATTACTCGAAATTAATATAGAAAATGACTCATAAATGATTTTTTGAGAAGAGTCGCCCGTAGTAACACTTTTCTCCCGACAAATGAGTCTTTTTATGATCAGAAAATGAGCGTCAAAAAAGACTCGAATTTGATTAAAATTTTAAAAAAATGCTGGCTGGGATATTTTATATTCTGTGCTTTGTTTGTGTGTATGAGTTATTAAAATTATTATTATTAACGTTTGTTTTTGAACCTTGTAACGGATTAGTCTCCAAGCTTTCTCGCGATTTGGAATACCTAAAGACCAAACGTAACATAACATTTTCATATCAGCTGATGAGCTTTTTGCATTGTTTTCATATGCTAGCACCGATGACATTATCTGTACATACATACATAGTACATAATTGGACATTACAACGCTTCAGTTATGATTACGGCCTAGCTTTTACCACCACTCATGTTGGGAGGTGTTAATTTTATACATGAGTGGCGGGACAGATTTTTGAGAAACTTTTCATGGCAATTTTATTTTACTCTCAGAGTTTTTGTCCAGAAATCTGCTGAGAGGAAGTCGGCGAAGAAATATTTTTTCATATTTCGTTTTTTCTTTAGGAAGTCGCCGTAGTCTAGTAGGTAGTGTGTTGGCTTATTAGACGCAAAAGCCTGAGTTCGAGCCAAAGGCCAGGCATCAAAGACAAAATACAAAAAGTATTTTTTGGACGACTTCCTCTCAGTAGATTTCTGGCAAAAACTCAGAGAATAAATAAAAATTTGCCATGAAAAGTTTCTCAATAAATAAAAATCTGTCGTTCGGAGTCGACTTTAAACTGTAGGTCCCACCACTCATGTATAAAATTAACACACACAACATAAGTAGTGTGAGAAACTAGGACGTTGTACAATGGGTCAATTCGACCTCCGGGTACTGTACTTGTCCTAATTGACAAGTACACGTCCTCTAACCTAACCTAACCTTGATGTCTGACCTGGGGTTTGAACCGTGGCCTTACGCCTAATAAGCCAACACACTTTTATCTGTACTCTACTCATACATATTTATGTACTGTACACAATATTGTCTGCCAGGACACCATACTTACTTACTTAATTGAGCGTTACAATCTTTTAGTCAGGACTACAACTTACCATCTCGTACGACGACCCATGTGTATTAATTTTATCCTTCAGTGTGACATCAACTCCGAACGAGAGATTTACGAAGCATTTCACGGCAATTTGCCAGAAGACTGCTGAGAAGAAGACCACCCAAAAAATGTTTTTTTTTTTTAAATTAATTTTCGTCTAGATTTCAGAGCTCGGTTTAAACTCACAAACTCTGGCCTAATAAACCAACAACACACTAGCTACTAGTCTATGGCGACCTATTTCTTTATAATCTTGCCGATTATTTGCACAGTAGGTCGATTATGATGACCATATTTACTCCGTGTTACCATTTTTGTAAGAAGTTCTATTTTTACGTGTCCTAATTACAATTCAGATGAAAGATGCAAACAAAAAGTTCTCTGACAGTTACTGTCTTATGGACGCCTCATAAATAAACAGTGAAGCTTTAATTTCCACACCAAACATTGGCAATTAAAATATATTTTCGTTTTTCTTTTTTTTTTTTTTTTTTTGTTTGTTTGTTTGTAATTTAGTTTTATGGTTTTCAAAATGACAATCAAATTTCCATTATAAAGAAAACTCTAGACAGACGTCTTATGACTAATTGAAAACCTTATAAAGTAAATTACTACAGGCATTAAAAAAACAACATTTTATGGCAGTTTTAACGTTTAAAAAAACACACACACACAAACAAACAAAAAAAACTATTTCCGCCTGTCCATAAAAAGAAAAATTAGAAACAAAAAAACAACAAAAAAAATTTAACACTTAAAAATAATGAAAATATTTATGGCAGGCCTTTTCAAATGCTTGTGAGAGAGAGACCAGATAACCGACACACAAACTCATGCACACACACACACACCCATTAATTTAGGCAAAAATCTTTAAATGGAATTTTATAGAAGAAGAAAACATTTCGCTTTGTCTTGTTGCGCGTTAAATTTTCTTTCAACCTTTCTCTTTAGGCTGTAGCTGTAGGCTGGCTTTCTTTCTAAAATCTAGAATTTATCTGCTGATCTTGAAAGCATTATTTTTGCACATTAATATTGAACGAATCATCTGTCTCTCTCGCAGTTCTGTTCTGTTCTGTTCTGTTCTGTCTGTCTGTTTGTTTGACGGCTGACTAACTTGTCAATACGTAAAAATGTCATGCTGGGTTTTATGTGAAATCTTAATTTTCCTTGTAACCAGCCGAAAATTCTCTCTCAACAGGAGGGGAGTGTACAGCTTGGCAACGTATGCAACAAATTTAAAACCATTGTGTGTGTTGGGTTTAAAATTTATGTATGTATGTATGGTATGGCTTAGAGTTAATGGCAGTTGGTGGTGTATTATTATTAAGACATCATGTCTTGGTAAAAACAGCTAAAAGGCAATTTTAAAGACCTGTTAACACTTTTATGGCTCATGTATGAACGGCTGAAAAGGCATTTTCTTCTTTTTTGCTGCTGCTGTGTACAAGTGAAGTATTTGTGTTACATTTCAATTTCAATGGAATTTTATCTGTGTATCTCTGATGACAACTATGGATAAATGACAAATCCATCCATCCATCCAACCAACCAACCATCCATTCGGTCAGACATGTTCTTTTTTTTTTTGCTTTTCTTTGTAACTATTGTCGTTGTGCAGTTGCAGTTGTAATTTTAATCCTCCTCTAACGATCTCCTGTTGTTTCTACTGTGTATGTACAATGCATGTATGTATGAATGTATGTTCCAATGCAAAAGACACAGCCTGTTCTCTCTCTCTCTCTCTCTGGAGTAAAAGATGTCATTCAAAACATGATTTATTACCCTGTGGTGTTATATTTCTTTGAAGAAGAAGAAAAAATCTCTAGCACACAGGCACACATGCACACACAATTTCTTCTTTTGACTTTCTTTTTTACTTATCCTACACGAAAATTGCTAATAGTATTCTTCTTCTTTTTTTTTTCTTTGAATTTTTTTGCTATGTTTTAAGTTTTTCTTTCTAAAAGAAAATGAAAACAATACAAAACTTTTTTTGTTCAGTGTATGCAAATAAGAGGCGCATAATAAATGATTAACGTTGACAAATTAGTTAAGCAATTAAACTAATTAATCATTTAGTTTGTCTTTCGTTTGATCTTGTGATCTTTAAATAACAACGTTTACCAACACTTAAAATTAATAATAAAAATATCCACTGATCAAAACTAATACAGTGTTGGAAGAAATAATAGCAACAATTTCACTTTTCTATCACTCAACTTCAAATCATTTATTTAGAGAAAGGTACGCCATTTACATATAACACCTCCAGGTGTTATTAATCCGTATTTTCTCTAAAATGATTCTGGAAGAACCACTACAGTTAATTAAGAGTGCAATCACCGACTTTTTGGCTTGTTTTTAAGATTTGAACTGAACGGGGTATGTGGTTTTAATGAACACTGCCACGCTCCAACCAATTTTGACTTTGACTTTCCATATTAAAAATCCGCTAAAAGCAATAAGAGTTTATTGACAAATAAACACGATCTAGTAGGACCCTGTACTGATGGTAAATTCTAAAGATAAATTTTCTTTACAGTGTACAAAACTGTGTTGTTATACATATATTAAAACGAAATAATTAATTTAACCTTGTTTCTCTCTCTCTCGCATTTCAGGGCAAAGCCCGCGGTAATCGTACAGCTATATATCTGCGTTCGGTATTTCAATCCCACCTCGAATCCTTAGGCAGTTCAGTACAAAAACATGCCGGCAAAGTTTTATTTGTAGCCATTCTAGTATTAAGTACATTTTGTGTTGGCCTCAAATCCGCCCAAATACACTCAAAGGTCCATCAGCTGTGGATACAAGAGGGTGGTCGACTCGAATCGGAACTGGCGTATACGCAAAAAACAATTGGAGAGGCTGAAAGTTCAACGCACCAGCTACTCATACAAACCGCACACGATCCAAATGCCTCAGTATTACACCCGCAAGCGTTACTCGCCCATCTGCAGGTGTTAAAAAAGGCAACAGCAGTTAAAATTCATATGTTCGATACGGATTGGAGTCTACGTGACATGTGCAACTCGCCGACAACGCCGAGCTTTGAAGGACCTTACTTTATAGAGCAGATATTTAAACATTTAATACCCTGTTCGATAATAACGCCTTTGGATTGCTTTTGGGAGGGTAGCCAACTATTGGGACCAGAATTTCCAGTACAAATACCGTAAGTATGCTTAAACCAAAAACGAATTTTCTTATTTATTTATTTTTCATCGTTGTCGTTGTTGTTCTCCTTTTAGCGGCATGGATAAACGTATTACTTGGAGTTCCTTAAATCCCTCTAGTCTGATGCAATCAATGAAAAAACAAATGGCCGATCAGAAAATCGCTTTTGACTTCAACACTGTGGAACAGTATATGAAACGAGCGGCTATTACCTCTGGCTATACCGAGAAACCCTGTTTGAATCCCAAAGATGTTCAATGCCCGGAAACGGCACCCAATAAGAACAGCGAATTGCCATTGGATGTGGGCGCCATTCTTACCGGCGGTTGTTATGGTTTTGCTGCCAAATATATGCATTGGCCCGAGGAGCTGATAGTGGGTGGTGTTCAACGGAACCGCACTGGCCATTTGCGCAAGGCCAAGGGCTTGCAAACGGTGGTGCAACTGATGACCGAAAAGGAAATGTACGATTTGTGGAATGACAACTATAAAGTCCACCACATTGGTTGGACTCCTGAGAAGGCTGCCGAAGTGTTGAATGCCTGGCAACGCAACTTCTCCAAGGAAGTGGAGAACATTATGAAAACCTACCGTGTAGCCAAAAACTATGACATTTATGTGTTTTCCTCGGCCACCCTGGATGATATTCTAGAGAAATTCTCCAATCCAAAGCCTTTAAGCATTGTTATTGGCGTTATAGCTACAGTGATTTATGCTTTTTGCACTCTGATCCGATGGCGTGATCCCGTACGTGGGCAATCGAGTGTTGGTGTAGCGGGTGTCTTACTAATTGGATTTTCTACAGCCGCTGGTTTGGGTTTGTGTGCCCTTTTGGGCATAGTTTTTAATGCCGCCAGTACTCAAGTGGTGCCTTTCTTGGCCTTGGGTTTAGGTGTCGATCACATTTTTATGTTGACGGCTGCATATGCCGAAAGTAATCGCAAGGAACAAACGAAATATATATTGAAAAAAGTTGGTCCCAGCATCCTATTTAGTGCCTGTACTACTACGGGTGCTTTCTTTGCTGCTGTATTCATACCCGTGCCAGCACTTAAAGTGTTTTGCCTGCAGGCTGCCATAGTAATGTGTTTCAATTTGGCAGCCGCTTTATTGGTATTTCCAGCCATGATTTCTTTGGACTTGAGACGTCGCACTGCTGGCAGAGCTGATATATTTTGTTGCTGTTTTCCCATTTGGAAAGAGAAGCCGTTAAATCAAACGTTATCGCAACTGAACAATAATAAACAGAGAAGCATCGGCAACAGCACCAATCGCTTAAGGAATTTAGGTTCGCCCTCTATGGCATTACCGAAGACATGTAACAATACCAGAACCCCTAATGTCACCACCAGCTCCTCCCCTAACATAATGCAACTCCAAGAAGAGGCTTTACTATCTTGTAGCAGCGAAAAGCGTTTACCCTCCTTTTCATTGGCCAAGTTTGCCGTTAAGTACTACACGCCCTTCCTCATGAAGAGCTGGGTTAAGTTCCTCGTAGTTATGACGTTCGTAGTGGGTGTCATCTTTAGCTTGTATTGCTCTTGTAAACTGCAAGATGGCTTGGATTTGATTGATTTGGTCCCCAAAGAAACCAATGAATACAAATTTCTTAATGCTCAGACCTCAATGTTTGGCTTCTACAGCATGTATGCCGTGACTCAAGGAAATTTTGAGTACCCCAACAATCAACGTTTGCTGCATGAATACCATGAGGCTTTTGTGCGCGTGCCGCATGTAATAAAAAACGACAATGGCGGCTTGCCAGACTTTTGGTTGTCTTTGTTCCGTGATTGGCTAAGAAATCTGCAAAGGATTTTTGATCGTGAGTTCAAGGATGGCCGCATTAATCAAGAGGGTTGGCATGCTAATGCCTCAAGCGATGCCATATTGGCCTATAAGCTACTGTCGCAAACCGGTTACGTTGATAATCCGATTGATAAGAGTTTGGTGACACAACAACGTCTGGTCGACAATGAGGGCATTATAAATCCCAAGGCATTCTATAATTATCTCTCTGCCTGGGCCACAAACGATGTGTTTGCCTATGGTGCTTCCCAGGTAAGTTTTCTAAAGAGAAAATCAATCATTTTAGATTAACTCCTTTAAAATCTTTTGTTTACAGGGCAAATTACATCCTGAACCACGACCCTATTATCATGTGCCCACTGAATTTGATATGAAAATACCAAAATCCTTGCCTTTGGTCTATGCCCAGCTGCCGTTTTATCTGCATGGCCTAACCGATACCTCCGAGATTAAGTCACTAATAAGCCACATTAGAGACTTGAGTGTGCGTTTTGAAAGCCGTGGTCTACCGAATTATCCTTCCGGTATGTAAACTTAAAAGAATTTAAGAAACAATTTATGTGATAACAAACAAGCGTTGTTTTTTCATTTTAGGCATACCCTTTATCTTTTGGGAACAATATATGACTTTGAGATCTTCTTTGGCCTTGATTTTATGCTGTTGCGTGGTGGCTGCCTTTATTTTGGTGGCCATTTTATTGCTATCCATGTGGGCAGCCATTTTGGTAGTTTTCAGTGTTTTAGCTTCGTTGGCTCAGGTATTTGGTGCCATGACGTTACTGGGCATAAAATTATCGGCCTTGCCCGCGGTCATTTTAATACTGAGCGTAGGCATGATTGTTTGCTTTACGGTGCACATTTCATTGGTAAGTTTAAACAACAAAAGGAAGTCCTTGAACTATAGTGGGTTAATCATTTGTTGTTTTTAATCTTTTCTTAGGGTTTTATGACTTCGGTAGGCAATCGAGAACGACGCATTATGCTTTCTCTGCAAGTTACATTGGGTCCCTTAGTACATGGCATTTTAACATCTACGTTGGCGGTATTTATGCTTTCTACTTCACCATTTGAATTTGTTATACGACATTTCTTCTGGCTGCTTTTGATAGTTCTAGGCGTGGGTGCCTTTAACAGTTTGGTGGTATTTCCCATTATTCTCAGTATGATAGGGCCCGAAGCTGAGCTAGTGCCACTCGAACATACTGATCGCATATCTACGCCATCGCCACAAATGTCACGTAGCAGTAAACGTGCAAATAAAACGGTTATTGTACACGGTTCATCGCGTTCATCGTCGCGTAATTGCCAGAAACCGCATTATCATCATAAGGATGTTAATATCAATGATCCCTCATTGACAACCATAACGGAAGAACCACCCTCGTGGAAGTCTTCAAATTCATCGATACAAATGAATAACGAATGGGTCGGCGTTAATAACAACGTAGTGGCTGGAGGCGGAGGAGGAGTGGGAGTGGGAGGAGGAGGAGGACATTATGGCAATAACATTAATTATGCCAACAATATGAATTACCATCACCTGCCGCCACCAACTCATTCCAACATGTCTTCGGCATCGCAACAGCAAATGCCAACGCCAACAAATCCACAAGCAACGAATCAAACTCATATACATCACCACCCTCATCATCAGCAGCATCAGCATCATCCCCATTACAATCCTATGTATGCTACACATCCGCCACCACCACCACAATATCATCAACACCATATGAATATGGGAGCAGGAGCTGCAGGACCACAGTCGCAGGGTAATTTAAATCATAACAACAGTGCTACTGCCGGCAGTAGTAGTAGTAGTAGTAGTAGGGGTGGTAATGACGGCGGTGGTAGTAATAAGAATATGCATAACTTTCCACCCGAGCTACAAAGTATTGTTGTACAACCGGAAGTTACGGTCGAAACGCATCATTCGGATACCAATACCACTAAAGTAACAGCCACAGCAAATATTAAAGTCGAATTGGTAACACCGGGACGTGCCGTAAGAAGCTACAATTTTACATCATAGCAATGAGTCTAGGCGTAGGATAAAATCAAGTAGAAACAGATAAAAAAAAACAAACGATAACGAAATATCATCATCAGCCATCTTAAGTTCTAAATTGGCCTTAGAGCATAAGGTTGCAAAAGATAATCCTGTCTTATTATTGCAAGCCATATCGTTGTCATTAATACAATTTTTTTTGATAGTTAACGACAATGACAAATCCTTGGCTTGATGCAAGAAATTAGATAATTTTAAATTATTTATTAAACAAAAAACAAAACAAAAAAACAATTTTAATTCCTAAGTTTTTATATTCCTAAGTTATGGAAAGCAAAACAAAAATACAAAACAAACAATAAAAAGAACCATAGTTAATATAGACCTGAATTTTAAGCCAAAATAGTAACCAAGTAACACTTAAACACAAACTCTATATAAAGAAAATATTTTCTTTAAAGCATTTGTCACAAATTTTACTATAAAATATTTAACAACAAATTATGCTCAAGTAATAATCACTTTAAAGAAATAGACTGATTCTCTTTAAGGGCTCATCATACCTTTGCTTAAGGCTTTAGAATTAATATTAGCTTAATTTGCTTTAAGCGTTGCAAAAAAAGTCATTTATGGGGTTACAATTTAAAAAGCCTTAAACAAGGGTAAGCCTAATTTAAAGCAACATTGAAATTATCACTTGAAATTTATTTGATTGTATTAATTTTTGTAACTTTAAGCTCAAAGGAAATGACAGGGGACGCAACTCAAAGTGTTACCGACATTGTACTGTGTTATTAACAGTGCGTTCTAGTATTGTATTATCAAGCTCACGAAATAGATTGAAAAATCGTAGTCAGCCATTGTTAGTGGAAAATGTTTACTGATAACTGTCAATTGATTAAAAATATGGTTATCGAGTGCAAACAATTTGTAATCGATAATATAATAGAAAAATCGTTAAAAAAATAAAAAATTCTCTTTATTTTTTAGTAACACTTAGAGAGGCGATTTCTGTATTCTTAAAATTATTGGTCTAACCTTTGAATATTACAAAAATAAAAAGGAAAAAAATGTTAAAATTCAAAATTGTATATAATTCTTCCTAAATTATTAATAGTTTTTAATTAATTTAAATGAGTTTGTTTATTATTTAATATATACCTTTTTACTTTTAATCAAAACCTAATAGTATTTTATATATATATACACGCACATATATTACTAAATATTTATTATTTATATATAATTATTAATAAAATAATGTTTAATTTTAAATTTAGTTAAATGAATGAATTCCTCTTTTTTAACTGACTGTATACCAATTATTTACTTATAACCAATATATTATATTATACAATATATATTTTATATATTTTTTGTATGTATTTTATTTGATTTTTTTATTATTATTATTGTTTTTATTTGTAAATGTTTTATTTTTCTTTTTTTATATTTTATTGATTTAATTTAAAAAAATTTGTTTTAGTATTAGCATAGAAATTATTTATAAAACAATAAATTGTATGTAATTTTTTTTTATTTTGATTATTATTTTATATTTAATTATTGTGTGTATAGAATTATTATTATTATTTATATATTATAAGGTAATTTGATAATGGCATTTATACGTTTTTAAGTGAGATTAAAATGTCAAGCAACAACAACAATAATAATAAAAAAACCATTTAAAAGTTCTGCTTGAAAAATAAAGACTAAATTAATATTAAAAGAATTTGATACGAAGTTTTATTTTTTTTTTTTTTTTTTTTGGGAACTTGGCACCTGCCTTAAAAAATTAATAACAAACGTTTAATTTAATTGACGTTAATTTTGTATTGGAAAAAAGCAATTATTTCTATTGGAAAAGCGTTTTGAAAAATTGCGTACGAAATGCAAATCGCAGGTATGTTCCTTTTCAGCTCACAATACGATAGCCTTCAGTATTAATTTATAAGGTGGCACTGAACTACCATTCGGAGATATGAGAAGAATTGACTGGGTTCGTGACAGTGAGAACACTATAGGAGCCTGTCAACCGGATGGGGTCAGTTAGTATTGAGTACAGAGGCGTATTAATAATTCAAGAAACGAGAAGGCTGACGCACTTAATAGATTGGGTACGCACTTTGGTTATTGATCCAAATTTTCCAATCTGCTACCACCCTATGAACCCTTAAGAAATGATATGAAAGAGCACCTCTCACCATGAGTGATATTGCCGCTCTATTTAAGAGGAGGTTGAATAATCTGGGAGAGGGATTAAACTCTCTATCGGGGGCCCATATTCTGTCTCCCCTGAAGTTTACAATGTAATTGCAGAGAAATGTGCTTTCAATACCGCGATGCTGTTTTTAAACATTTTTGCCACTATGGCTATACACATCCTCGAACCTTAAAACCAAATTAACGGTTTTACTTCTCTATGAAGTAAACAACAATTTGAAATGTTTTTACAGTTATAGCCTATTTTCCATTCATTTATGCACCTACTGCTCTCCACGCCATCTCGTTTACTTTTTAAGCACTTAAAACTATCATATGGCAACACTAATCTCAATTCAAACGTCATTTTGCCCTCAAAATTTGCAAAAACGATTTTAAAAAAAATAAACAAAACAATAAGAAGAAGCATTACGATTTTCTTTTAACACAAATTCTTGTTTTTATATAAAAAATTCAAATAATTCAATTATTTACCAATTTAAACTTAAAATGCCTGAAGAATCAAAGGAAAGCAAAGCCAAGAAATTGGCAGCGGCAAGAAAAAAGGTAAAATTAAGTGTAAAAAATAAAAAAAAACTTTGAATAGAAGAAAAAATATTTCTCAATGGCCTTAACAAATGACACGTCACTTGGGGTGGCAGGCAAACAATCTATACAAAATAATACGAAGTACTACGGCTCAATTCCTTTATTGATTTAATATAGTAAACTTGATATTGTTATTTGAGAATTTTATGTTTATTATGTTGTTGTCATTAATAGTTAAAAGAATACCAGCAACGTGGCTCTACCGGTAACACCAACACCACCGGTTCCCCCTATACATATGCCGAGTCTTCGAACAACAGTGGCCAGATTAGCAGCAATATATCCGAACGTTCCGAATCCGAGCTGCAATTGAATGGCAGTGTTAGCGATATAGCACAAGCAATTGAAAATTCACCAGCGGAAATGGAACTTGGTAGTAAGGTCTTACAGAATGAGAATGTCAACTACTTTGTCATGGAACAACCACTGGAGGAACAACAGCCAGCAAATAAGAACAGTACAGAAGATAAGGGGCAAATGGAGGGTTTACGAAATATCAATGCCATACAAGTATTAATCACCGAGAAGGCTCAACTCACTACAGAACTAAACAAATTTCGAACCCTATGCCGAGAAAAAGACATGGAAATGGAAGAATTAAGGGTTCAGTATGGTAATGCAAGCAAACGTGTCGAAGATTTAAGTCAACGTTTGATGGAAATGCAAAAGCAACAAGAACAGCAAAGGCTACACAATGCCGAGCTACAGCATAAATTGGCCCAAGCTAGAGCCCAGCAAGAGGAGTACACCAGTCATATTAGTGAACTGAAGCAGCAATTTTCCATAAGCGATGAGCGTTTAAAACAATTGGAATCTGACTTCAAAGAGAAGAACAATGAACTGGAATTGGCTCAATTGCGCATAAGACAGTTGTCCGACGAAAATAATATAACCAAAGATAATCGTGTGGAGACCTTGACTCAAACTCAGTTTATGTATGAACAGCAAATAAGGGATCTGCAGGCTATGGTGCAACAACTAACACAAGATAAAGAGCAAGCTAGCACTCAATATCAAACGTATGTTCAACAGCTAAATGCGCAAGTTCAACAGTTAACTGAGCGCAATAATGAACTTATAGAGGATTACAGCAAACTACAGGAAAGGGAAAAACAATGTGTCAATCATATACAGCAAATGGAAAAGGAAATACAAAAGAATATTAGCAAGCAAAAGGAAATTATCGAAGAGCATCAAAAGGTATTTCAAACAAATTAAGAATTTATTTTTGAATTTAAAAATAACACGGAATTTTTCAAGGACTCTACCGGTGCAAAACAGACTGAACAATTGCAAAGTATGCAGGAGCAGATTAATAACTTTGAAGCCGAGCGTTATGAGTTCCAGTTGAAAGTTAAATCCCAAGAAGATCGCCTAAACTCTTTGCAATATGAACTAAAACAAAAAGATGTCGAGTTACAGCAGTTAAAAGAGCATTTAGAGAACGTAACTTCTGAACAGCCGGATAAAGGTAAATTATTGGCTACCATGGAGTCGGATAAAGTGGCTGCCTCTAGGGCGTTGTCACAAAATGTTGAGTTAAAAAAACAATTGGATGAACTGGAATTAAGGTTTGTGCAGTTGACAAACGATAAAGCCGATCTAATGAATCGTTTGGATGCTGAACAATTCGCAAATCGTGAAATGCACACAAACTATGCCGCCATGGAGGAACGTTTGAAAACAAATGATGAGCGCTTTAAGTTTAAAGATGAAGAAATGATACGTTTGTCGCATGAAAATGAAGAATTGAAAAAACAATTGGAAATACAAAAGGTAAATAAGAGGAAAAGTGTTACAATCCAATGAAGTTCTAATTCAAACAATTTTAAATTTACAGGGCAATTTATCTAACGACCTAAAGGAAAGCGATAATCCAGACTATGACCACCACAATTATGATTATGATCACTGTCATGATCATGATCATGGCCACGACAACGACGAGCATGATGGGCATAATCATCATGAACATAAATACGAAGATTGTGCTCACCAGGAGCATGAACATCATCAACATAAACAAGACGAACATCAAGATCATGATTGTAACGGATATAATCACGATAATATTGATAACGAACATGAACCTTTAACAAAATCTATGGCAGAAAGTCACTGCAGTGATCATGAATCATGCCAAGAAGCTACCGAAGAAGTAATAGAAACGATTAACGAAAGCAAAATGCCGCACACAATTAAAACCAGCTTCCGAACAAAAGCTTCTAATACCACAACGCCACATATTGCCACCGAAGAAGCTGTGGAAAAGCTACAACAGCGTTTTACACAATTAATGACCCAATGTGCTGACCTAACCGAAGAAAAGCAACGTCTTGAACATTTAGTTATGCAACTACAATCGGAAACCGAAACCATAGGCGAATATATTGCTTTGTATCAAACGCAGCGACGTATACTCAAGCAACGGGAGTACGAGAAGGCAGCACAAACTGCCATGTTACAGGCAGAACGTGAACAAATGCGTGAACGTTTAAATATTCTTAATAATTTGGTCAATCGTTTGGGCATGGAAACGCCACAAAATCAAGTTACACTCAAACAACAAATTAATGAGGCCTTAGCACAAAATGTTGCCATAGATGTTACCCAACAACATCAACAATCAGTTGCCGCCACTGAATTATTGCCAATTGCAAATAGTTCAGATGTGCAGCAATTATGTGAGGACAAAATTCTAACAAATGATTTAAATTCCCCTGAATCTCAACAGATTCTGCATAAAATTCAAGATATTATTACAGAAATAAAAGAAAATACCAAAGAATTGCCTACAGTAACACATACGGTGGATCATTTAAATTGTTGTTCCGGCAAATTTGAAGTGGTTTAATAGCCATTTTTTAATATTTCTATATTTTTTTATATAAATTAGTTTTAGTATGCATATATAATACATATTCTTTAATAAAAGGTATAATTCTAGTGTAAATATTTTAATTTGTATTGTATAACAGGAAACAAAAACAATGATAAAGAAAAAGTAATTAAAAACAATCTTATTTACTAATTAAAATACGCTTTGTTAAACAAAATAAAAACAAAAAACATATGTCTGATTCCCCTAAAAAATAATATTTGTTTCATTTTATTCTCATAAAAGTAAAAACTTCTTGAGAGATACGAAAATAAAAAGGTATTAGAATTCGAATATAAGGGTTTAACGGATGACGAGGTCATAGAGTTTTACTTTGAATACATTTACGGCAATGCTTAAGACGATTCATGACTTTGTATTGAAGAGATATCTCTTGTGAAAGTTGTCATAATCATTGTACGAACAAAAGACTCGTAACCCAATATACAATACAGTATAGATTTATAAAACAGGTTATGAAAAACGTCTGATTTACCGTGTAAAGATTGTCAGTGCTATAGGTACATTCAATGGGTCGGATAAAGTTGATGGATAAGGTGCATCGATGTGCTTTTTTGAACATATCCGTTTCTGTTACAAGTGACGATTCTCAGAAGTATTTGAAATTATTTGAAGATGGTTCTCCTGTTAGGATAGATGAGTTTGGACATGCCAGGATTCTAATGGTTGTTCATGGTATATGACTTCAACAAGCAGGCAACAGTGGTGTGATGTTGTTTGTCTATTGGGCAGTCAAATGACCTTTAAGGATGGTGTTATCTACGTAGATACTAAACTGCCTTGAAGACATTATATTTAGCTTGAGATTGGTACCTGGTTTCTGAGAATGAGACTGCAGATAAGCTGGTAAGGGAAGACGCGTTGAAAAAAGCAAACGTGATACCCTTTTTCGGACTAATCACACAGAGATTGTGACGACAGGCCGTTGTTAGAAATAATAGAACGGGAAAGAACATATATTTTTGACGAAGGGAAGAAAAAAATAACTGGTTAGATATTGACTGAAATCCTCGAGATAGTAGACGACTTTTGGGTAATACGAGTGATCGTCTATGTAGACCGTCAGGATGACTCTGCAGGCCCTTATGGTTTTTCTGTTAGGTGAACAAAATCATAGATGAACTGGACTGATGGACTAATGTCTAGATCAGACAGAGAATAAATGTCTTATGGCGAAAAAATTGAGATTTTAGAATCCAAAAGTATGGGTATGGGCCTGAGTATAGGTTGACAGCTTCTTAAGATATTAATACGAATTCTGATTGGACATTGCGCTATAAAAGCGAGATCTATAGTTTATTCCGCATAGTCATCGCAGTTTTTTGGGGATTATGCCGTAATAAAGGAGCATCTACTTTACTTTGAGCATCTACTTTATAGTTTAATGGCACAGGCATACGATATTTGACGAATGTTTCTTCAATGGTTTTAAGGAGCGTCTACTAGGGTTTCTAGTCTAGGATCATATTTTTTTTTTTCTAATTTTCTACTTTTTTAAAGTCACAAGTTTCTGTTATTCTTCTCTCTTTCCCCTGTTTACATAAATTTTCTTTTGTAGGTACCCACCAAGGACCTACTTACGTATGTATATCTGGTAACTAGGTATACCTCCTAAATGTAAAAAAATGCGAAAAACGTTATAGGAATTTGAGGTTAATGTAACTGATGGCACAAACGAAATGAGACAGTAATGTTAAAGCAATTGTTTATTAAAGTTTTAGATTATTTAAAAGACTTAAATTAAATAAAAATAAATGAAAACTAAATGGCTACGAGAGTTAACAATTAAAAATATATTGAAATAAAACTATTATTAGAAGTAATACAATAAATAAAAAATATTAATAAAGTCTTAAAAGTACGATTTTACTCATTTAATTAAGTCATACAACAGAAGCTGTTCAAAATTTACGTTATTTTCCTTTACACCCAAAAACATTGCTAAAAAAGAAAAACAATAAATGGATTGGATTTCTTTAAAATTTTTTTTATTTATTCTAGAAAACATACCATGCATAGAGATATTACTTTTTAAAAGAAGATCTTATCCATTTATGGGTATCCTTAGACATCAACGAGGGGCCAGTTTAAAACTCCTGTAAAATATACAAAAATTTAATGATTTTGTTATAAAAGCTCATTTACAGCATAGACTTAACTATAGTTTACATAACTTACTTTTCTTTAAGGTTTACTTCTTTTTTGTACCCGTTGTATTCCTTAATTTAGTCCTTGTAGATGGCTCCGCTAAAGTTTTTGGCCTGCACTTACGCACGGGACGTGATGATGAGGATACTGAAGTTTCTGGTTCTTTATTTGGTGTGCTGCTGGGAGCTTCGAAAAAATCAATTGAATTAATTGTAACTGTAATAAAAGAAATATAAAAACAATAAATTACAAAAACAACAAGCATTATTTAAATAGTAAAATCACCTTCAGGTATTAAACAGCAGACAGGTTTTTATAACGTATCACTTCTTTTTTGTATTAAAACGTATTCAAACCTTTTTTGTGTCTAATATTGTATATATTCTAATTTTTTATTTCTTACACTAACTTCACTGTTCAATCGTAATTTCTTACTTCTATTTTTTGTTTTTGTTCTCAATTCACACTTTTAACCAAAACTTATAGAATACATACTCAATTTCGATCATCCTAAATCGAGACAGGGAATCTATTTAAATATTTATAGGTTTTATGACGTAGCATGAAGCTATCCTATATGTTCTCTTATAAATGCAATGTATTCCAAACTGAGGCGTTTGCGCCGGGGTATATAGTGGTTATCTATATGTAAACAGTATAGCGCATTGTAATATGCAGGATAATGAATATATAGATGAGCAGGCAAAAAAAGGAGCAGCGAAGGGGACGCGCTGATCAGACTGAGAGTGTACCCTTCGTGGCTGAATAGAGGAGATTGCAGAATCTCAAAATACCATGACCTAAGTACGATTGTTCTAGAACAACGCTATAGTAAAACTCTTGCCCTTAAATTTTTTGATAAATTTTTCTCTGGCAATACAATATTTCTTTTAATTTGATGTATAGAATCCTCAATTTTCAAGAAATTCAAATCTGTTCATTGTGTCAACAATAAATAATATTTTCTGCTATTTTTAGATTATATACTTAGTGACCATTACAATGTTTTGACTAGAATTACAGCCTGGCTTCTTACATAAGATTTTATAGAAATTTCAGTGTACTTACCTTCATCTGCTAAATTATTTGACTGCGCTATTGGTATAGATTTGTTAGTTGTTTGTGATGCTCTTCCGCAAGAACTTGTACGTGGTCCCTGAACTTCATCTTCGTCTGCCGAACTCTCACTGGTCTTTGACTTATTTTTTAAAGCTCTTCCCCTTTTTTTGGAGGGATTTTGTTTCTTTGAATTATCGGCTTCTCTGGAATTTTCTGATTTTGACGGTGTTTTTTGTTTTTGTCCTTTAATAATTCGAATGTCTTTATTTTGTGTTTTCCTATTCATAATAGTTTTGGCTGAAATATTTGTGACATCTCTTAAAGATTCGCATGGTTGAATTACACCATCAGATACGTCTGGAATGCTTTCAATATTATCGTGCTCCGATTCCGATGCTAAAACATGTGGAGTCTCATTACTTTGTGTTTTACTATTCATAATAGTTTCGGTTAACGAATTAGTGACGTCTCTTACAGATTCGCATGGTTGAATTACACCATCAGATACGTTTGGAATGCTTTCATTATTATCGTGCTCCGATTCCGATGATAGAACATATTGCGACCAATCTTCTTCATCGCTTTCTTCGTAAAGGATACCATTCGATTCCGTTTGTTGATCGTCTCGCGCTAACTGTCCTTCCACCATCTGTTCTTCATCAGCATCTTGACAGGAACTTTCTTCCAGAACATCAGCACTGCTTCTTCTTCTTCTCAAAGGTGAAATGCTACGCACCGAATCTCGATTACTTAGAAAAGAATTTGATCTACGCAACTCCGCCGTAAGCTGGGTGCTACGTCTCACAGCATTTTTTGATCTTTGAATAGCATGACTAAAACATGTTTCAGAATTTTTTATGGATTCCCTGAGTAATGGTAATATATCAGCGTCTGGTTTCACAATCTCCGTTAGTTGTAAGCAATTGTCTACAATCGATTGGTACAATAATTTGCGTAAAATAATTTCGGTTTCATGTTTTTTCATAAGTTCCGCCCGTAATCTTAAAGTTTCATGAAAAAATTTTCGCACATTTAACCGCATTTCTTGATTGGTTTTAGTCAATTCACGATTTGACTCCCGATATCCGTTCAACATTAATTGAATCTTATCATCCATTTCGTTAAGCGAATTTAAAAATTAAACAAAAACTCACTAAAAACCAAAAGACGCTTCTTATTTCAAAACAATGTTTCAAAATGGTGTAAAACTAAAACAACACTGTCTTATCCACAAAGCACAGTTTTATCTTTGGACAAAGCCAGTGTTGCCAGGACGACGGGATTTCCGCTAGGTCTATAGGTTTTTGATGCTAAAAGGGGTAACTTTTTGAAATAAATTATTACTTTAATGAAAACCCTTCTATTATACTTTCATTATTTTGTATGCAAAATATAACCTACATATATTAATATACGAATTTTAATATATGTATATTCATAAATCTCGATAATATATATAATACCTATTAATATACACTCAGATCTCATCCACCATAAGGTATTCTTAACCCATTTCTTATAAAGTTTTACTTAAACCTCTTGTCCATATTAAAAGCACATTTAAAATCATTTGTGTCTGTAAAACTGAACGATCATAAACATGGACAAGCTCTTGAATGCTTCTCTATGTATTTTTAAGGGTATTTTTTCATGTTGGCTTAAATGCATTGATCTGGCAACTCTTAGTTACTGAATTAATTTGACAGTTTACTTTGACGAGTAGGTATTGCAAATTTTCACTTCGTTTTGTTTCGTTGTTAAAGAAAGGTGTTTCATAAAAACACGCAAATGTAAAATGGTTTGTTAAAACTAGCAAAGAACTTTTGTTAAAACAAATAAATAAACAATATTCTTATTTATAATATTACAAGAAATATCAAAGAAATTGCTTGGAAATGCAATAAAAGCTTTAAAAGAAACGAAAGTGTAAGCGCGTGTGTGTGTGTTCAGTGAGTGAATGGTTGGATGAGTAAGAAAAACATGGACATTAAAAAGGAGTTCGCAATACGAAAGAAGTTGAATTATGAAAATAAACAAATAAAATTATTAAAGAATTTAAAGAAATATATACTAAATTAATAAAAAAAAAATCATTATTATTGTTTAATTCAGTGTAAAATTATAAACAAAAAACCGAAGAAAACTTTCTGAAGATTTTCTCCAGTGCTGCTTTTGATATCTTTCACTTCTTTGGTTGTCATTCTTTTACAAATCTGTTTTCTATATTTTTGCTTTATCTTCTTGACTTCCTTTCTGAATTTTGTTTATTTTCCTTTCAACCTTTATTCATTTATTTAAAAAACTTCAATATTAATTTTATATTGTTAAGAATTAGAACTAAAAATTTATTTTAATTATTTGGAAACAAATTGTTTTTAATCATTATTAAAGTGTTGTTTTTGTAAACGAATTTAAAAACAAAGAGTAGAGAAAGAAAAACATCAGTAGAAGATAAAGAAGAAGCAACATTTTATTGTGCGTTTAATATCATCAACGAAAAAAAAAAACAATTAAAATATCCAACGTTCGTTTTCTGCTCTGCCATCATCATAATCGCTGTATATTTTGATAAACATCATTAAGAAATATTAGCATCAACTGAAAAAAATTATCAAGGTGAGTTGAAATTTTCTCTCTTTTTTTTTTGTTTGGCAAATGATCTTGCATTTCTTTTATTTCAAATTTTGTTAATGTTAAAGAATTTACATATGCACATACATATGTATGTATGTGTATGAAAAACGAGATGACCCATATTATTTTATTGCTTATAAAATTTTTTCAGGTTAATGGATTCTCTCTTGTATGAACAATGAAAATGCATAAGCATTGTTTTTGTATGGAACATATGGGCATAGAGAGAGAGAGAGTAATTGAAACTAATAAAATCTTTATACAAATATCATAAAGAGATTTGCATTGATTGAGATACTCTTATGACACTTCAAAAAAAGAAAACAGTTATTTAGTGTTTTAAAGCATGTCACTGTTAATAAAAATAAATGGGATGACCACAGCCTGTATGAAATTTGCAAGTTATTCTTTACGGTTCTGAACTTCACTGTCATTAGACGCGTAGATTTTGTTATTTGTGTCAGAAATTAATGTCATAACAGAGACCACCTTCCCAATGCCAGTAAATAAATCATGGCGAAGAATCGTATGCCTACACACCAGGTCAGAGGCATAAAGTTTTCAGTCTGTTCCACTTTATAGCAAGCCCTACAGTAAAAAAGAGAGCCTAGTATGCTTCAAATTCTGATACTTGCCATCAAATTACAGTCCCCTGTTACAAGACCTACCAGAATACAATATCCATTTCGTTCTAGAACCGTCAAGCTTAACGCCTAATGGTCTAGGGATTTTACAATCTCCCCTATACCACCATGTAATATCCATTCCCCGCCAGATCACTTGAGCGATCAACATGATGAACTGTCAAAGGAGAGGCATAACTTATCATTCCTAAATTTCTATGCATTTCAAATCGAAATTTTCATTGGCTTTTATTTTCCATACACAAATACTAACAGTCATGTTAAAGTATTTAGTAAATGGATAGAATAAAAAATATACAATGTATGTATGACCGTATGTATGTATAGTCCTAATAGGTATATTATATTGTTCGTTTAATTTAATAATATAGGGAAACAGAAACGATAAAGAAAAACTTTGTAGGTGTTGCGTATATTGAAAATTTAGGATTTATTTTGCCAGTCTGTTTGTTTACATATTTTATTAATGCACTTGAAAAGGAAGTTTGTACATACATATACATGCATATAATTATGCATTAGTCGGTGGGTATTCCCCTTTAATATTGTTTGGTATAAAAATTATAATAATTTTAATTATATTACATAATTTACATGTTTTGCTGTTGTATCTATGTATATGAAACTAAAAACTACCTTTTCTTATAATTATGGTTTTTTTCTTTGTTTATTTTCTCCTATAAAAAGTGTATGAAAATTACACAAAATTCCCATCATTACGGGTTTTTTAAACTAGTCTCCACCTAATCAATTTTTTCTACTATCTTATCTTTGTCAAACAAAAAATCAAAAAAAATCGTTTGTATATAAAAAGAAAAACAAAAATTATAATAATATTAGAGACCTAAAAAACGATGGATAAGATATCAAAGAAAAATGTACGAAAAATATAATATTATAATTTATATACACATAGCTAAACAATAGAAATTGTACACAAACAATGCTTTAGAGAAATTTAAAAGGTATTAGAATAGAAATTGTGAAATTGTGGACTTAACTTTTGTTTAAAAAATATAGGTATATGTATATTTGTACTTAAAATTTCTAGGAACATTTTAAAATTATTAAGGGAAATTAACAAAAATTTACGTTTTTAACAAATAACGCCTTTAAATTAGAAACTTAATTTTTTTTATTCTAATTTATTTGCCTAGATTTATTTTTTATTGGCGTTAAACAGCTTAAATAATTTATTTCTGGCAGCTCTACAATCATAATTTTGTTTTACTGTTACATACTCATTAAATCCATTACAAATTCTTAGACACACTCATTTCTAATGTATAACATTTAACGAAACACTTCCTGTCAACAAAATTTCATCATACTTAAAATATAGAACACATGCAAGCCTAGCATAAACACAGAGGAAACAAGAGAGATAGAGAGCAAGAAAAAAATTTATCAAATAAAACCTATGTACATATGTACATAGTTAACCGAAATACAAAACCTATCCCAACACTTAATATTTTATTCATCTGTACAAAAACCAAACACAAACAACAAAAAAAAGAACAACAACAACGATATGTGTTAATGTAATGCTCTTTGTGACATTGAACTTTTATGCCTCTCTATTTATCTCAGTTTCATACAGTTATGGGAACTTTAGTACAAATCCACCATTACATCAACAACAACGAGTAATAATTGTTTTCATGTTTATTTCTGTTTTTTTTTATTTGCTCATCATGTTGTCTATTAAATTCAAACATAATTGTAAATATATATTAATATACACATTTACACATGTATTGCATTGTAGTGCATTGTATTTATGTATGTATTAAACATAGAACAAATGAACAAATTTATGCATGTAATAATTATCCGTTATATTCGTACAAAACATTTAACCTCCTTTTCTTTTATTTGTTATAATTCTCTCATTGTTGTCTGTATCATGATTATTATTATGTATGACAGTTTTTATTTTGTTTTTACTTATGCTCTATTTGTATATGTAAACAAATGTAATTGCTGCTATGCTCACACACATGCAAACAAACATTATGTTGTAGAATATAAACATTTATATGATGACACCACCACATGCTGAGCATATAACATCTCTTTTTCTCCTTATGCTAGAAGGGGGTAAATAACAGCAACAAAATTTTTAATGCCATTTAATGATGTCGAAAAATGTTGCCAGACAAACAAACTGCAAACGGAAAAGGGTTTATGGTTTATATTGATTATCCGGCTAGACATAGAGTCTTTGACGTAGCCTCACAAAAAACGTGAAAATACTCTCTCTGGAGACGTGTACTGCAATATAACCAAAAATCGTCGTATTATATGGCTCGTGGAAACGT
Source organism: Sarcophaga variegata (assembly GCA_932273835.1). NCBI lineage: Eukaryota > Metazoa > Arthropoda > Insecta > Diptera > Sarcophagidae > Sarcophaga > Sarcophaga variegata. The sequence continues at coordinate 120,734,585 of OW026360.1, read as the reverse complement.
CTCGTTCAACTGCAGGCCAAAAACTCGATTATCATGACGCCATCACACTTTGAATTAACGATAAAGGTTCGTTCAGAGATCAATGACAACACCTCCAGACTATAATACGCATAGTGCGGATATAATGACATTTCCACAATCATTTCCGAGATGTGGTTGAAGTCGGTACCTTTGACAGTACGTATGTTGAAATGGTGTACATGACTGACCACATTTGTAACGCTTTCAGTCTGCACAAATCCTGACAATTTCTTGCACATAATTATCCCGAAATACTCGAAAAGTGGCCACATTTAAATCATTACTTTTGTAGCCATTTTGAAATATTTTTATTTGTTATTCGTTTGTTAAACGAACCATAACCATTTCACTAAATTGTATGAAAGACAGCCGGCCATTTTAAAACCACTAAATGGATAACCCTTTATTTAAGAAAGCGTTAAATTCAATCTTAAAAAAACTTAAAATTAACACCACTTGTGTCGTTCGTTTTTGAGTAAATAAACTTTATGTGGGTCATTTAAATGAATACATGAAATTAAAAAAGAAAAGAACAGAATAAAAGAAAAACAAAACAAAATTTAAACATACTTACATACATATGTATGTACATAAAATCATTAAGAGTCAATGAATTTATTTTAAAAGAAGATTAACAACGTACTCTGCCATATGAAATGAAAACAAAAAGAAGAAACAATTTTCTATTTCTACGTCATGCCATAAAGGGTTTAAAAGTATAGAATTTCTGTTTATGTTTGTAAAACCATACACAAATACACACACATGCATACAAAAATTTAAGCTTATTTTACTTGACGGGAAATAAATTTTAATGACCATAAAAGAAAAGTAAAAGTTTTACAACCTTTTCAATATTATGAATATTTTTTATTTATTTATTTTAAATTTTTTTTAGGTGAGTAAAATTGATTTATTAAAGACTATAAAAACTCACAGTTTTATTTAAAATCAATAATTGGAGCCACAGTAAGCTATGCTTATGTTGGACTTACTGAGTCCCAGCATTGAGTCAGTACTATCCCGCCGATACATGGCCAAAGGCTTCTAGATAGGATAGGATTGGAAGATTAGAACCAACAATCTAAGCCCCTAGTTTGGTGTTTAACGTTATGATAAAATTATCGGACTTCATTTGGCTGATTTATCATACGTCTCCTGCTTTCTTTTTGTATCCGTCTTCAGGTTTCCATTTTTATTTATACTGTTGCAAATGACTTTAATTAAACCCTTAGTTCACCATTTAACTTTTCAGGCTTTATTTCGTTCAGTTTTTCTTACGTCTCCTGCTAACCTTGCACTGCCTTGAAGATTGTGTGCCTATCTACCATATCAACCCGGCACTCCTTGTAAAGGGTGTTTTTTATAGAGATATAGAACTTTAAGTTGCAATAAAACAACGATGGATTATTCGATTGACATGAATTTTATTTATCCGAAATATAATCTTGTGGCATTACATTTTAAATATGATTTCTGGCATATGACCGCCACGGCTGGCGCGGATGTAGTCCAATCTGGACGTCCAATTTTCGATGACTTTTTCCAACATTTGTGGCCATATATCGGCAATTATACGGCGAATGTTGTCTTCCAAATGGTCAAGCGTTTGTGACTTGTGACCGCATAGACCAATGACTTTACATAGCCCCACAGAAAGTAGTCTAGCGGTGTTAAATCACAAGATTTTGGAGGCCAATTCACAGGCCCAAAACGTGAAATTAGGCGGTCACCAAACGTGTCTTTCAATAAATCTATTGTGGCACGAGCTGTGTGACATGTTGCGCCGTCTTGTTGAAACCACATCTCCTGGACATCATGGTTATTCAATTCAGGAATGAAAAAGTTAGTAATCATGGCTCTATACCGATCACCATTGACTGTAACGTTCTGGCCACCATCGTTTTTGAAGAAGTACGGACCAATGATTCCACCAGCCCATAAAGCGCACCAAACAGTCAGTTTTTCTGGATGTAACGGTGTTTCCACATACACTTGAGGATTACCTTCACTCCAAATGCGGCAGTTTTGTTTGCTGACGTAGCCATTCAACCAGAAGTGCGCTTCATCGCTAAACAAAATTCGCTTATGAAAATCGGGAACAACGGTAATCTCGTTTTGGGCCCATTCGACGAATCTACGCCTGACTTGATGATCATTTGGCTTCAATTCTTGCACGAGTTGGATTTTGTAAGCACGCAAACCAAGATCCTTCCGCAAAATCTTCCATAAAGTGGATGGACACAGATCCAATTCCTGTGCTCGATGGCGGATGGACTCATTCGGGTCTTCCTCAATGCTACGCTCTACAGCAGCAATAGCTTCTTCTGTACGCACCGTACAGCGTCTCTGGGGATGCGAGTTATCAATAAGAGTAAACGTGGTGCGAAAACGTTCCATGGTTAATCGAATTAACTGCTCTGATGGACGATTTTGTCGACGTTGTAAAATGGACGTAGTGCGCGATACGTTTTCCGCACAGAACCATTATTTTCGAAATAAAATTGCACTATTTGCAAGCGTTGTTCAGGCGTGAGTCTATTCATGATGAATTGCTAAACCAAACTGAGAATAAATCACTTGACAGCTGTTAAATCGGCCGCCATCTTGAAAAGTAATGCCAACTTAAAGGTCTATACCTCTTTAAAAAACACCCTTTAGTACCATGGGTTTTTTGTGAGAACACAATCATAAATTGTACACACTTTTTCAGTACTAATTGTCATTCTCATTCTCATTACTTTTCAGTTTATTTTTGTTACTTAAAATTTCGTCTGTATTTAATAGGCATCACCCTGTACGTATTTTATTTCCTTAAATTTAGGCCCGTCACCATTTAGGGATAATTGTAGAGCTATGTTTTAATTTTAATTAAAGTGAATCATATTTACCTTGACCATGACGATATCTATTGTTTTTTGTTTTTTTTTTTTTAAATTATTTTGTATGCCTGCCTATGCGCATAGATACACTTCCTATACGCACAATTGTACAATTTTCGCTGTTGCTGCTGTTCTTTTAAGTAAGATTAGATTAAATGACAATTGATAGATTTACAGTTATTACCGCCATTAACTTAATTAAATTAAAAAAAAGTCCCCTAAATATTGTAGTAGGGATTCTTATACATATTTGTCCTAAGCAAACTTCCTCCCTATTAACAAGTAGTTGGCCATTTACAAAAAGCTCTTTTTTTGTGATAATAACATCGTATCACAATAACATTAAACGGTGCGGTATTGTAAAATTGTAAATAACCCAGGTTAGTTCGTTTTTTTTTCTTTTCTGTTTAACTTTTATTTGCCATTCAATAGCAACCAACAATAATTGTGCTTTGGGAATGAACGAGTGAATGGTTAAAGGCAATTAACCCCGTGCATGTATGACTTATAAAAACCCAAATTGAAAGCATAGGAAGGAAAACCTTAATGAACAAAGGGCGGCACACCTTTTCGTATTGGAAAGAAAGAATAAAATGCCTGGTAATTTAGAGTTGGACTAAGTAAACAACGTAAATGGTATTGACCAAGGTGGAGTTTTCTAATGTTTTCATTCTGTGTTTAAAAAAAAGCAAAAAAAAAAGGAAAAATGCTGAAACACTTTTCAATTAAACAATGAAATCATTTGTTGTAAAAATAAATGAAATGTAGGCCGGCCTGCCATATTTATTTTTATGTACAATATTTGAACACTTGAAAACATACAGATTAAACCAATTTAACTGATGATGTAGTTTTGCGAAAGAAAAAATCATGATTTTCTCATGAAACCAGAAGTTAAATTTTATATTTTATTGACGTTTACAACATTTTAACAAATAAAAAAAAACTCAAGTGATTCATAATCAAAATCAGTCGCTTAAAGGAATCAATTAAACAAAGAATTTCTTCCATATTTGAATAACCCTTAGGTAGCTAGTACCTGCCTCAACAAAAAGATAGCTACACATAATCCAATACATCTTGCTTAAGCCCTCTAAATACTATATTCAGTGAAGACTTCAACAACAAGTTTGTTGGGAAGACGGAGTGTGATGTGTATATCGAGAATTTGTAATATCAGTAACGCTGTAGTTGTTTTCCAGGCGTAGATGTCGTAGCCTTCCCAGTAGCAGTAGCAGAATATTCGTTTAGAATACACTGACTTACCAAGTAGTCAGCTGGCCTTAATCTTAACCCAGGAAACGAAACATATTATTTTTCCATAACGATTTTACATTTACTACCTCACGCCTACCGGTAAGATTTCTGCAGAAATTGCGAATGCTTACGAGAATACTTGAATTGTCTGAACTTAGAATAGAGGACATTTCCCCGCATATACATACGCAAGAAAGTCTGGGTGACTTAGGATAGACGACACTTTCTAATGGTATACGCCGTCGGCAATATTTTAGGAATCTCATAACCTAACAATGAATCCAACAACGGCGCTGAATGTGGTCCTTTGGAGTTTGAGTAAAGGTTGCTTGCACCCATTACTTAGCTTTGGCCAGATTTGCTATGCAGTCTAGCACAAATCTAAATTTTCCCAGCAAATTGTTTTCTTCAAATGAGCAAATAAAAATGTCCTGTATAAAAAATCCAAGCCATCGATCAGCAAGATGCAAGTCATCTACAAAAACATGCAAGTCATTGACCGAAAAAAATGTAATTCATCGACCAAAAAGATGCAAGTCATCTGCAAACAAGAAAGTCATTAAAAAATGCAAGTCATCCATCTAAAAATGCAAGTCATTTACCAAAAACATGCAAGGCGTTTACCAAAAACATGCGTCTTTGCCTAAAAAATGCTAGTCATGTACCAAAATAATGCAAGTAATCTACCAAAAAAAATACAACATGCGAAAATTCGACATATTGTTGCATACATATATATATTATATATGCATATCAACTCAATGAGAATTATTAAAATTTTTAAGCTCATTTCTACACAATTTCAGTTTTTTTTTTGCTAATTTGGCAAAAAGTTAGCTTCGTCGCCTATATCTCCGGTCCCTATCAACGTCTGACCATATGGAAACCTGTTTTGAAATCCTTGATACCATGGCTACCCAGCCCACTAGATCCGAGACTAGGTCTATTTCTCCCACCGGTCCATTTTTTTATCCGATTTATTGATTTGAAGAAATCAATTAGCTTCGTCGGCTACATCTTCGGTCCCAAGGGTTACACGACCGTACCGAAAACTGTTTTGGAATCTTAGATCCAATAGCTATCCAACGCACTAGGTCAGAAAACTGTAACTTTTTAAATTTTATCGAATTTTGCCTAATTTATGGAGGGCATATGTATGCAATATATGATACACGAACGGTTTAAAATCTTACTCTCGATCATGCAGTTGTAAGATTTTTCGTTTATCTTCAAAATATCGTACAATTTTTGTAGTCTATGCCTTTGTATTTCATTGGACAAAGAATTCATTTTCTTCCACACTGTATGTTAACATTCTTTTAAAACTCTGCTTTCAATAAAAAATAAAGATTTAGTTTAATTTCGTATCTCTTTTTGTTTTTTTTGTTTTGTTACAATTGCAGAATAACCGTAATTTATAAATCTTTTTTTATTATAAAGAAACTGCAAAGAAAAAATTGTCAATGACTCACAATCGTTTTTTATTTTATTACTGTTTTATTGTTATTGTTTTTGTTTTATTATTGTTGCGGTATATAAATTATAGTTGCAAGTATGTGTGTATGTAGTATGTAAGTAACACATGTTGCATTCATCATTCATTATCAACACAATAATTCACAACATTGTCGACGACACATTGTCATCATCGTCATCATCATGGGTTATCGTCATTCATTCATTTATTCATTCACTGACTATGTTTTTGATCACGATCATATGTGTGATTAATAATTATAATTTAACCAATCCACTGTAGCCACTGCACACTTTGTCATTGCTTTGCATATTTATTTACAAACAATAGGAATTTATTTAATTTTTGTTTTTTAATTTAAACACAAGGGTTTTTCCTTGTTTCTCTGAAAACCAACAAATTAAAAATATTTTTACCGTTTCTCCATAAGAGAAAATATTGTTACACAAACTTGGCATTACTTTCTCAACAGTGGCTCTCTGTTATAAAATATACAGGCCCGGTGCTGTTTAATCCTTAAGTTTGATACTTACAAATACATGCACAATTTTCTAATGAATACATATTAAATATGGTTAAGGAAAAATTCACATTTTTAATATTTTATTTTATCAAAACCACAAAAAATAAATACAAAAATAGTTAAAGACAATAATAGCAACAACTAGAAAAATAACCGCAAAAAAATTAAGGTCTAATTTACTTTTTTTTTATTGCACAGCATTTGAACGTACATACATACAAACAAGTCAGCCAGTCAGTTAGTTAACTAGCGAATTAGACTAAAACAATAAAAGCTATTGCCTTTGCCTCTTGCCACTTCTCCTTGGCTGCCCATTGGCAATTCATACGGTTAATGTCTGGTAATCGTATACGCAATTGCAATTGCATTTTCAACAAGTGCTTGTCAAGGATTAATTTACACAAGCATTTGTAAACATTTATGACACAAATATGCTGTTGTATACCCCAAAAGTAGTGGTGGGGGAATTTACAATCACGGAATAGTTATATCGTATTGTTTTTGAGTGTATTAATTTATGTTAATTCCGTTAAAAAACAAAAACGAAGATTAGGTTAAAAGATTAATTTTTTTAGATTACATTCAAACCACAAACATGTTGTCCCTATTTTAAAGTTATCGAATAACAGGTTATCCATTTGAGGGTTTCAATAAATACACATAAAGTTATATCAAAGAAAATAAAGTATAAAGAATGTGCATTTTAACATATTTTGGAATATTTTTCAAAAATATTTCATGACGCGGGGGAAAGATAGAAGGGAAGGTTACAGAAACCAAGAGCGTAACAATGCGTTGTTCTCATCGTGCGTTTTTGTTGTTTGTCCACTTTTTTATTTATTTTTCTGGTGTTAAAAACAGACGTCGGCACCAATGTCCCTTAGGGGAAGAACATCTTCGGCTTTTTACACACATAGGACACGAACATCAAGAATGTTCGTTAAAAAGAGCGTAAAAATCTTGTCAGTTTTTAAAGAAGAAGGTTCATGTCGCTTTTTTCAGACTTCAATGATACGCCCAAAGAAATATCACAGTAGTATTCACTAATATCAATGAGAAATGATTTCGATTTTTGGAAGAATACTCGCCAAGTTAAATACGGTGTCTTAGTGTCTTAGTGCAGTACAATTTTTCTATATTTTCCGCTCACATATACATATCATTGGGTTAATAAGTAGACTTGACATTATTACTAACACATGCCTATGGTTATGGATTAGTGTGTGAGAGAGAGAAAATAAGTTGAGAGAATTTATTTCTTTACAGCCATATAAAAGTGTTAGTAATATACTCTATTTTTATTTTCATTTCATCAACATACATTTGTAAAGATGTCTATCTTTGGCTTAGATAAATAAAAATAAAATAAAAAATCGATTTTATTATTAAAAGAACATGAAGCTATCCATCTTTGGCTTAAAAATTAGGCCATGTTTTTTAGATAAATAAAAATAAAAATAATAAAAAACCATTTTTTATTAAAAGAAAAAAAAAAAACGAGCATTCCAAAGCATTTAAAAAAATATACTATGGGACAAAATAAAAAATAAAATATGCCCAGCTAATGACATAGAACATTTTTAACACAAAATATTCTTCGAGTGTTATTCTGAAATAAAATGATAAAGCATCCGCAGCACATGTATTCTTGTCGCAGTCTGATCGAGATAAGAAATTTTACTTCTACATGATGCGCATTCTTTATATCCATATTCTTTGGTTATACATAAGGTTCTTTATAATAGTTAGACCGTGAATAATCGCTTCGTGATTGTTTCCAGAAGTCTATCATTTTGAGTTAGTTTTTGAAAAGTATTAGAATTGTTGACTCTATGGTACGTTAATTAATTGTTTGGCTGTAGGTGAGCTCAAATTAAAATTAAGTTTTTTAGATTTCTTTTAACTACACCTTATTTATAATCTACAAGAGTTCTCACTCTCTCTTTAGAATCGTAATCAATTTACATAAGAATTCCCTTTACATTGAACTAAAAAAAATAAAGAAAAAAAAAACAAAAAAAAAGAAAACTAACGAAATATCACACTTTTTTCATTACGTTGCCGTGAAATTGTTCCATTGCATTAGTTTCAATCGGTTTCATTTCGTTGTGATATGCAAATTAATGAAAATTAACAAAATTTATTACGTTTACTTACGCTTTTGCCACATGTTTCTCAATATGAAAGTATTTTTTGTTTGTTTGTTTTGTTTAAATAAATTGAAACATTTTATTGGCAAATCAACCCTGATTACATGTACTTGTAATTTTAAATTTGAAAAACACTAAAAAAAAAAACAAAAAAGGCGAAAGTAATATTGGAAAAAGCCTGCTTTTAAGAAAACAAATGTTTGTAACTCTTTCATACAGGTTCAATAACCATCTTTTCATATGTCTATTTAAATTGTAATAATAAATGGTGATGAATTTAAATTTTGCTTTCTCAAGATTAAACACTAAGACTTAGTTTGGTGGCCGAGTCTTGAAATATACCTGATGGCCAAAAAGATAGCTTAGGTCGCCGTTTAAAGCTTTTTTGTATATGCATGAAAGTGTATATCATAGTAATATGACTTTACCATGCGGATTTTGGCCTCACTCCGTAATGATAGAAATCAGATTGAGGTTTTCATTGAACTAAATCGATGGCCAGTGTTATAAAGGGTGTTTTTTATAGAGGTATAGAACTTTAAGTTGGCATTACTTTTCAAGATGGCGACCGATTTAACAGCTGTCAAGTGATTTATTCTCAGTTTGGTTTGGCAATTCATCGTGAATAAACCCACGCCTGAACAACGCTTGCAAATAGTGCAATTTTATTTTGAAAAGTAATGGTTATGTGCGGAAAACGTATCACGAACTACGGCCATTTTATCGTCAACAAAATCGTCCATCAGAGCAGTTAATTCGATTAACCATGGAACGTTTTCGCACCACGTTTACTCTTATTGATAACTCGCATCCCCAGAGACGCTGTACGGTGCGTACAGAAGAAGCTATTGCTGCTGTAGAGCGTAGCATTGAGGAAGACCCGAATGAGTCCATCCGCCATTGGATCTGCGTCCATCCACTTTATGGAAGATTTTGCGGAAGGATCTTGGTTTGCGTACTTACAAAATCCAACTCGTGCAAGATTTGAAGCCAAACGATCATCAGGTAAGGCGTAGATTCGTCGAATGGGCCCAAAACGAGAATTTTGTTTAGCGATGAAGCGCACTTCTGGTTGAATGGCTACGTCAACAAACAAAACTGCCGCATTTGGAGTGAAGGTAATCCTCAAGTGTATGTGGAAACACCGTTACATCCAGAAAAACTGACTGTTTGGTGCGCTTTATGGGCTGGTGGAATCATTGGTCCGTACTTTTTCAAAAACGATGGTGACCAGAACGTTACAGTCAATGGTGATCGGTATAGAGCCATGATTACAAACTTTTTCATTCCTGAATTGAGTAACCATGATGTCCAGGAGATGTGGTTTCAACAAGACGGCGCAACATGTCACACAGCTCGTGCCACAATAGATTTATTGAAAGACACGTTTTTTGACCGCCTAATTTCACATTTTGGGCCTGTGAATTGGCTTCCAAGATCTTGTGATTTAACACCGCTAGACTACTTTCTGTGGGGCTATGTAAAGTCATTGGTCTATGCGGTAAAGCCACAAACGCGTGACCATTTGGAAGACAACATTCGCCGTATTATTGCCGATATACGGCCACAAATGTTGGAAAAAGTCATCGAAAATTGGACGTCCAAATTGGACTACATCCGCGCCAGCCGTGGCGGTCATATGCCAGAAATCATATTTAAAATGTAATGCCCCAAGATTATCTTTCGGATAAATAAAATTCATGTCAATCGAATAATCCATCGTTGTTTTATTGTAACTTAAAGTTCTATACCTCTATAAAAAACGCCCTTTATATATGATTGGCGTTTCTTTCTCCTCACTTAAAACAATGCCAGCGTTACGAGAAGTTAGTGTGAACTAGATATGACAGAATATAGAGAACCTTCCTGTGACAGAGCTGGCTACTCTATTATTATAAAAGACTAGAATTTCCAAATGCGGACAGCAAAACGTGATACAATAACAAAAAGGAGAATATACGTATAAATTAGATAACTGGGTGTCTGTGGACGTTGGCGTGGGTGTCTGTGGACGTTATGACGTGTATACACGTCATGTCCCCCCAGAAACCCTTGTTATGACGCCTATAGACGTCAGTGTCCTTACATACATACATAATTGGCCATTACAACCCTTCAGTCAGGATTACGGTCCAGCTTCTCACACCACTCATGTTGTGTGCGTTAATTTTATACGTGAGTGGCGGGACCTACAGTTTAACGTCGACTCCGAACGACAGAATTTTTGAGAAACTTTTTCATGGCAGTTTATTTTACTCTCAGAGTTTTTGCCAGAAATCTGCTGAGAGGAAGTCGCCGAAGAAATATTTTTTTTTCATATTTCATTTTTTGATGTCTGACCTGGGATACGAACCCGGGCTTTTACGAATAGTAAGCCAACACACTACCTACTACACCACGGCGACTTCAAAAGGGTTAAAGTTAGTTGGTTAGCTGTCTAGATCAGCTGGGAAGTTAACACACTGAATGTTTTAATTCAAACAGTATCTACCGCATTTAGAATGCGTTCCTATCGATAACAGCTGACCTCCAAGTTGCAATCATTCCAAGCTTTACACAGTCACGTGAGATCCGTTTAGCATTAGACATGCGTACATGCCTTTTTTCTTGACTACAAGAAGATATTTCTACACTCCAAAATGGTTATAAGATATTAAAGACACAAACCATTTATAAAACATGCAATAACTGTTGTGAGTTTAGGATTTTAAGTGTAGGTGTGTATAAAAAGTTCAAAAGGTCACGTTTTCATTTATACGTAAATATGTATGATTAATACTTCTAACTGACAGTTAGAAGCTAACTTTAGATAAGTTCTAAATAACAGCAATTAAAAGATAATTATTGTGGGGTATTTACAATAAAAATAAACTTTTCTGCTGTATTGTCTTAATAGAAAAGAAATAATAGGTATATATGTACATATAGCTATACCGACATACATATGTATTTATATTAGATTTAATCACAAAAGAAGTTTTGTATTATGATTCATTTTAAAGCAAATAATACTATTCTATAAATTGTTAATCATTTTTATTTTTTTGTTATAGATTTTCTTTTTCACAATCTTATCGTAAAAGGTAAAAATATTTTCATGTATTTTTTCTTTCTTTCGTTATTGTTGTTATTATTTTTTTTTTTAAATACACAGTAATAATTTATTATTGTTTGTATTTATCTCTCTAATAACTAAAACAATAAAAATAAAAATAAAAAGTAAAGTGTTATAAGAAATTAAGAATTCTCTTCTCTCCTCCTCCACCTTCTTTAACACTTTAACTTATTTATTTATCAATTTTATTTATTTTCCTTTCTTTTTCAATTTGAATTTGAATAATTAACAATTATTGTCAAAATTATAGAAGAAAGAACACTGGAAAATAATAGAAAAAAATATGAAAAAAAAATTATTAGAAAATTTCTTAATGATTTGTTTATTACGTTTCTAAGCATTTAAAATTTATTCTGTTTTATGAATCATTCAAGTATGACAAGTTTATTAAAATACTTTTATTAAATATGTATAATACAAGCAATAAATAAATTATTTATAAATATAAACATAAAGCTGTCAGGTTTAAATATACAGTGGTGGTCACGAATTTAAGACACGTCATATGACTGATTTAGTTGTGATAATATTTACAATCCTGTAATATCAAATTTGATATTCTTTATTCTTCTATATACCCTGTAATATTAAGAAAAAGTGCCATTATTTTATTTTGTTTCTTTTTACATTTTGTTGCTTTTTGATCATATTATTGTAAAAACGTTTATTTGGAACTGGCCACGAATTTAAGACATTTCAGAAATATCTGGTATTTAAGCGATTTTTTGGTGTTTTTTGAAGCTAAACGGTGAGCAACGAATGTTTTATTTTATTTTATGTTGGAATACATAGAAATATTTAATTATAAATGGTCAGAGGTACTTGGAATACCGATGCTGAGCGAAAACTGTTCCAACAATTAAAATTTGATGGAAAAATAAAAATGGAGATATCCAAGCTGCTTAAATGTTCTAGTTGCAAAATTTACAACGCGCTGGAACACATCAAGCAACATGGTACCATCAAAAATGTCAAACAGCAACCTAGAGCCTGAAAAACCACACCATAAAGTAGCTGCTAATAATCCTTTCACGAGCTCAAGTAAAATAAAGAATAAAATTGTATTGGATTTTGGTATCGATATGTCGTCTAGGGCAATAAGAAGATGCCTAAATGAGAAAAACTTGCGTGGGTGTATTGCACAACGTAAACCACTTGTGTCAAAAAAATATCAAATACCGACTAGCATTTTGTCTTGATCTATATAATATGTAAATAAAAATTCTCAACCAAGTATAGGTAGTAAAATATTATTACTTTTTCTTCCTAATATTACTAAAATCTTAAGAAAAATATCATGGACCTAAAATATTTTTGATAAGATGTAAAAATTATCACAAATGTATTTATGAGTAAAATGTCGTGTCTTAAATTCGTGGCCACCAGTGTATATCTCTGTGAGTATTATCGAAATAAAAAGTTGCCAGATTGAAATATCTAAACTTATGTGCACAAACACTGTTCTCCTGAAGCAATCAAGCTTCTGAAAGCAACGTCCACACAGCCACTCCTTTAGTAAAGAGAGAGCTTTTGGCTCAAACCAATATATGTTTCCTCAAGCAATGTTTATCACTGTTTTAAGAATTCTTATTCCGGATAGTGGCTCGTAATAGGTCATCGTGGCAATCTTACATAAAGATGGTGCAACAAGACACATTATACGTCCGACCATGCAGTCTGTTTCGGATATGCCCTTAACGTTAGAGCCCATATACCCAAGATAACGTCTGAAATGTGCAAAAAAAGTGGTCTAAAATTCTACAACGGTTCTTGACATTGTATCCTATACGTAGTAGCAAGGTCCAAGCATTGTATGGTGTTGGTGCATCCATCTTCATAAATAAATGGTGCCTATGGTAGTGGCATCTTATGTGAGGATCTTGGGCTAGGTTAGGTTAGGTCTGAGTGGTAGCTCTGAGTTCACAAAGCTCACTTGAGCACGCATAGCGGCGCGTTGTGATGCCACGGGTGAACGCAGACCCTGTACTGACCAAGTTCCACCAAAATCAGGGAAGAGGAAGAAGTTGGTCAGCACAAGGGCTGCACAGATCTTGGGCTAAATAGCTGTGATCTTTGCTGTATACAACGGTCTTAAGACAGGCTGATTTCGCTCTTTTAAGTGTGCAAATTTTCAAAAATTTTGTTAATAGTCAAGTGATTGGACCGGTTTCAAGTAAGTCGCGAGGGGTTCATAACTGCAGAAACTATGGGGGTTTGTGGATCAAATCGAATTAGTTTCTGTTAGGTTTGGGAGATTGACGTAGCCATCAATTAATGGCGCTAGAACTAACTCGTTGCTGGAACTCTATAAAAGGTCAACATCACACTCTTTATCATGCTCTTCTAAGGTTTATTGTAAGATTACGCCACTGAGGAATGCATCATTCCTTAAACCTATCCACGAACCTGGTTTGATATACTATTTATTATAACATTCCAGGAGAATATATACATATCATTTTTAACTCAAAGACTTTGAGTAATAAAATCTCAATGCGTCTAAAGGACTTCATATAAACCAGCTAGTGGGTTGCTACAACTAATATAAAACCTTAAAATGAAATTGTTCATACTCTGACCTCTAACAGGTTCATGCTGTATAGTTGCTAAGTCATTAAACACCAATAACTTTACGTTGTTCGATTTTATTTTACTTTTTTCTACTTACCCCTACTCTTTGCAATGTTCGTTTTCTTTTCACTTGAAACCTAATATAAGTTTTATGGTTAAATTAAATTTTTTTCGTGTTTTTTCTATCATCATCGCCACCACTGAAACCATCATTGTCAGCAGCAGTAACTTGTCACTCTAGCATTACATTTATTTGCATTTTACCGCAAAAATCAAATATTTCGTTATAACACGCCTTTAAATTTTCTACTCTTGATGTTGTTGTTGTTGTTATTGCTGTTGTTTGACGTTTGAAAGATATTGAATTACTGCCGCTACTATAAAATACACACAAATGGCGTTTAAACCATATACACATGTACATATTTATACACACATGTGTACATATACATATATAATTAAATAAAATTATTATTAAGAAAAAAAAAATAAAAAAAATAATGTACAATTATGTAATTCCATTTGACATTTGTTAATAATTTAGAGGGCTTTCAATTAACAAGCAGATAAAAAAATAACCGCATTTATTCACACCATTATGCCATGCTACTGTCTTTTTCTTAGTTTACATACATATGTATCTACATATGTATTGCTCTCATCACTTTCCAACAGTATTATCCTCTTTGGCATCATAAATTTATAAATGCAAAGGAGAAAAGAGAGATATTGAGGAGAACCTATACAATACCTTTTTCCTCAACATTTTGCAACACTATTATCATCATCCAAATTACCAGAAAAATAACAATACAATAAACACTTACATAAGTAAAACTGAAAGTGTGTGTGAGAAAAAGAGAATGAGAGAGGGAGAATATTAGTATGGGGAGTAGTATCTCTTGGGCCTTATTAATATTCTATCATTGTCAATCATATTACAAAACAGTGTGTATGTGTATGTATGCGAAATAAATATTCATTCGGCTGACATAACAAATATCAAAACAAAACAAAACAAAACTAAACATTGTTTCTAATGTTTAATGTATGGCGTAGAGTATAACAAAATAAACACTACACTTGCTAGTCACTATTATTGTTGTAGTTTCTTTTTTTTTTCTAATAATGTATTACGTTTATTTGGTCATTTTACTAGAGCAACACATACTTATTTATGTATTTAACCTGAAAAAAAATATTTAAAAAAAGTCATGCGTAAAATTATTACCACTTACACTGGTTAACAAACTCACAGTTAGTTGTTGACGTTTGGCAGGTGTTAATAGTATTTCTTTATTTTTAAACAATGAAAGATTTTATTGGTATTTTTATAACCATTTAGAGCATTTGATTAAAAGGCTCAAATATACGTTTTGTTTACGTACTTGTATGTACATATTTTATAACTATTTTTCTTTGTTTATTAGATAACACTGTTCTTTGGTGTTATTTTGAAGAGTTTTTCTTTATTTTGTTTTGTGCATATGTTTATATGTATGTACAGCTGTGTTCAAAATAATAGGAGTGCTACCATGTAATATTTTCAAAGTTAAAATTTTTTATTCTACCAATTTGCAAAACATGATATATTTTAATGGTAGTTACAATGATATGTAAGAAATAAAATACAAAAAAGAATCTCGTAATAACTTTAATATTTACGATGAAATTGTTTCATTTCTGTGTTTACCCCTGAATTCAGTTGATCAAAAAAATAGGAGTGTGAGTGTACTTTTAAAAATAAAAATATAACAGCAGACAATTTAAAGAAAAAAAGTGAAAAATAAGTACGGAAAAAATGTAGTTAAAACTTTTTCTACAGTAATTCACATAAATTTTTGTAATAGTGGGACGAGAAGAGCACTGTACTGAAGAAAAGAGAAAACTAATTAAAAATTTTCGAAATAAAGACAAAACTTACAAAGAAACTAAGGAAATCTTAAGCTACTTCGATCAAATGATCACAAATACATTAAAATATAAAAAAAAGCCCGAAACGCGTGTGCGCAAGGCCAAAACATCTACTGTCGATGACCGCCGAATTGTGCGATACAGCAAAAGAAATCCTTCAGCGTCTTCAAATAAAATTCAAAATGATCTGAATCTTGCCGTAAGTGTCCCTACTATTCGTAGGCGTCTGATGGACAACAATTTATTCGCAAGAAGTTCACAAAAGGTGCCATTGTTGACATACAAAACAGGCAGCAGCACGCTTAAAGTTTGCCCAAGAACATATAAAATATCCGAAAGAGAAATGGAGAAACATTCTGTGGACTGACGAAGGCAAAATTGTTTTATTTGGTGGCATTGGGTCCAGACAGCATGTTAGACTTCCGCCCAACACCAAATATAGAGCTCAGTATACACAAAAGACAGTTAAACATGGTGGTGCAAAACTAATGATATGGGGAAGCTTTTCATATGATGGTTTAGGCCCAATACATCGAATTAGAGACATAATGGATAGGAACGTCTATGTCAGCATTTTGAGAGGAGTGATGTTACCGTATTCCACACCTCTAAAATGGATATTTCAACAAGACAATGACCCGAAACACACCAGTAAATTAGTAAATGAGTGGTTTCGGGTTAATGGGGTAAATGTTATGGCGTGGCCAGCTCAGTCTCCTGACCTTAATCCCATAGAACATCTATGAGGGATGTTAAAAAATATGTTGCCGAGCGAAAACCGTCAAATGCAACTGAGTTGTGGTCTGTAGTGCAAGATGGGTGGAATAAAATTCCACTAAAACAATGTCAGGATTTAGTTGATTCCATGCCTCGTAGATGTGCTGCTGTAATAAAAAGTAAAGGCTATTCTACCAAATACTAATCGTATTTAAAGTTTCTGATTATAGTCATAAGCATTTTTAACTTTTTTAATAGTAAATTTTTATGAAAACTGAAATACTCCTATTATTTTAACAGCACTTTTTAAGACATTTTTTTTAAACTTCCTGTTACTTGTTGAAAGCTTTATTCAATTAATGAATAACTTAAATAATTTAGTATTGAATCAACATTACATTATACCAAAAAATTGAATTAAACCATGTTTTTTATTTGTTAAAATTTAAGCTTTTGTTTTTCAATAGGCTCACTCCTATTTTTATGAACACAACTGTATGTTCATATGTGCGAGTATATGTTACATTATTTGCCGGTATTTTTTGTTATTGTTAGTTAGTGTTTTTTGCCTTTTAAAAGGTATTTCACCTCATCATTGTAAATAGTAAACAAAAAAGATCAAAGTTTGCAAAGGGCGTTTACCGTAGGTTATTTTTTTCTTTCTTTTTTTGTTGTTGTTGTTCTTTTTTCCCTTTCAAACATTTGAAAATCTTACATACACCCAGTTTATTTAATGCATTCTTACATGTATTTTATAGAGAAACATTAAAATCTGTCCAGTTTGTTTGTTTATTTTTGATTTTCTTTAGCCGACGTCTATTTCTTTTAACTAACTTTGATTTATATATGTAGGTATGTATGTATGTATGTATGTATGTATGTATGTTAACGTTTTTATATTATAGCCCACTTTTTGATTTTACTCTTGCTGTTTCAGTCAATGGAAAATATCAATTATACAGTTGATGACAAAAAAAGTGGTCAAAGGAAATTATATACATACATTGTATTGGGTGTTCGAACAAATTCGGCTAAAAATGTAAAAAAAGGAATACTTTTTGCTATGTATGCATTTAAAACAAGCTTTATTTTGATCGATAAAATTTTCGAAGGTGTCTGAGGGAAAAAATGATACAATTGCGTTTGCCAGGTATCTCGGTTAAATTGAAACCATTAAGATATTCCTATATGATTCGAAGAAGAAAGAAAGGATTTCATTAGATGAACTAAAGTCAGATTTTCTCTTTTTAATTTTCAAGCCATTAATATTGGCATTCTTATTTCTTTGATAGAGACACAAGTACTTTGGAAATTGAGGGAAAAGGGTTTTATATAAATAATTGACGAGAATGTAAGGAGCGACAATAATCGAATGAGAACGTAAGAGTAGAATCGATCGTAAACCTCCAAAGATCCAATGCTGTAACTATTCTTAGGAATCAGCACATTTTTCATGTGTCAATATAAGAAATCACTCTTATTAAACATACTTCGCTTTATCCAATATCCTTACTATTTACAATTGATCTAAAAATAAAATATTATTCTCACATAGGGGCTGCAGCCTCGAAATATATTTGATGCTTCATAACCGCATACAGGAGAGGAAGTTGGGAAGCTCTCTTGCGCCTTTTTTTTCAATTAAATTCCAAACTTGACTGTTTTTTTGTCATTGTTAGTATATTTTAGCCATATTCCTATAGAGTAGTGTGGTGTATTTATTGTAGTATGTAGCCCATGTATTTAGTACATCAACATCATGCAATATTTAATACATACACACGTACTTCTTTTCAATACTGTTTTTTTCTCTCACTTGTTCATACTTCAGTTTACACAAAAGGTACTTTTATTCGACTTCTGTTAATGGTTTTAGGCTATAGGCGTAAAACAAATGAAATGAATTGAAACTTAAGAAAAAGTTTTAAAGTAAAAAGCTTTTTTTACTGCCAATAAAATGAAAAATTTGTTTTATTAGAAATTAAATGCAATATCTCATGACAAATCTGGTTATTTTCAAATATCTATATAAGATTGAATGATGTAAATATCAGTTTGACTCATAAGAATTATTTAAATTTATATTTACATCATACAGTTGCAAAAAAAAAGGAATTTATTTATTATTATTTTCTAACTCATTAAATAATGAGAACATTTTTATTAGCAAAAAAGAAAAATCTAATGACATAGCACAACAAGCCAAGTGTACAAGTAAATTGAGTTTCATTTGCAAATATTTTGTTTTTTTTTTTTTTTTTTTTTTTGTTATAAAAACAACTTACGCTTTAGACTCTAAACACTTGGCCACAACCTAGACTAGGCGCGTAAAAAGAGATTAATGTACAACCAGACACATGAATGTCCATAACCGCTTCCATATTAATTCAAATATAATCATCATAAAATGAATGAAACAAACCAACGACAACGACTGCCTATGAGGCAAATAAAAATATATTTTTTCTAAACAAGTTTACTAAAATAAAAATAAATATATAAATAATATGAAAAAAAATATAAACAAGTTTTTTTTTACTTTTTCCTTTGACTCAACAATTAATTTGTAGCCGTGCAACAAAAAAAAAATATATTATTTTACCTTAAAACAAAAAAAAACACTTATTTTTCATGGTGGCTCCTCATTTTAAAATTTATAAATAAAAAAATTATTATTCATGTTAAGGCAGTAACGTCATTTACAAAGTTTTTTTTTTTTGGAATTTAACACCCAAATTAAATATTTAAACTGATTTTGTTGTTTCTTCTTTTTTTTTTGCATAAAATATTTTTTTTTTTTTCTCTTCACATTAAATATGTGCAACTTTATTTGCTGGTTAAATAACAGATAAAAAAAACAACAACAACAGCAATACGTAAAACGTCAGACAAAAACCGTTTAGTCATCAACAGTTTCTTAGAAAATTTATGCATTTGCGGTTTAGCAACCGGTAAAGACACTTTAAAAGTTACAAGTTTACAAAAATTATGACAAAAAAGTCTGTATTTTTTTTTTTAATTCAATACAAAAAAAAAATTTGACTTCAGATTGTAAACTGTTATGACTAAGCTTTTCTGAAATGAAAGTATTTACGCCTATAAGACTTTTCGTTTTCATACTCCTTTAAATAACAATTAAATACATTTGGCATCTCTGTTGTTACTCAGTTTCATTGTCCTAACGTTCAACTCACCTAAACTGACTCCCTCTCTCACTAATTTTGTGTGTATATATGTTGGAAAGGATTTCAAATAAGCAACTAAAGAAATTATAACAACTAAATATCGAATATTGTCGTTTACCAACACTATTTGAGAGAATATTACCAGCCATTATTTGCCAATCGATTACTACTTACTTAGGCATCTACATATTTGAATAAACGTTAAACAAATAAATTATTTTGAAATTTATTTGCATATTTAAAATTTTTTTAAATGTGTCTCTCATTTATTTATTTTGTTTATAAACGTGGTTGATTTTTTTACGCAACCTAAATTAAAAAAAAATTGTCATGATTATTTTACAGCAATTAGCATTTTTTCAGATAAAGTATTCAAATGCGTACCATTTAATAGGCCTCAAATTCGAAATTAATTGCGTTTTCTTTTATTTGTATAAGTTATATTGAAAAGGTTGTCATTATTTGTCCAATAGAATTATCTAACCTAAAAGAGATCATTCTTAAACACATTTAATTGGTTATTACAAGACTTTAGTTAGGATTACAACCTAGCTTCTCCCACCACCCATGCTGTATGTGTTAATCTTATCGATGAGTTGGCTCCGACCAACAAATTTGAGAAACTTTTAAAGACAATTTTATTATTTATGTGGAAACTTCTCCTGCAATAAAGTGTAGTTAATAATCTTTGATTGTAGTCCAGAAAGAAAGTCGCCTATCATACAACCATAGCCGACATTTGTTCTTTAAGGCTATGATCATATTGCACACAAAACAGTCCCTTTTTCCTACAGCAATGGCTTTTCCACAATCACTTCTGGTCTCTTCGAGACCCGTATGTGGTCATTTCGCTTGTTGATGTAGCCGCCAAGTGAAAAAGGGCTTCACCATTGAAGATAGTTTTATTTAAAAAATTAGCATTGAAAGCGTATTGCTGGAACACCTAATCTGTTTATCTACGGAGTTGCAAATTATCAGTCGACTTTAATTGTTACGTGTGTTGGACTTGAGGAACAAATCTAAGCGCAAAATATGCCATAATGCCCTGAAATCGACAAATTGGAAAGTAGTTAATATTGTTAAAAAAAGTACTTTTACATAAAAACTCTGTGTAGATATCAAGATCTCTTAAATTCTTTGCATTTTCTTTTGTTCTTTAGTTCTCTTTTACGTTTATATTTATTTTTGTTTTTCTTTTTTATGTGATCAAAATAAATCTCTGCGGTGTAAGTGAGTGTGTTTGCGTCTTATTTTTTTAATATAAAATGCACATCTCCATCGACCTCCACAATGTCATTATTAAACACATGTAAAATGCTCCACACTCACTAACACATATTACTCTCTCATGCACATAAATACATGCGGCTGTTTGACGCTCTTTTAATTTTAATATTTATTTATTATTTTTGATTTTGTTTTTGTGTGTGTGTGTGTGTGTGTGCATAGGTAAATGATAATTATGCCCCCTTCCTAGTAAGAAGAAATCAATTGTTTGTAATTGTTTATTGTATCTGCTCTCCCGCTATGATATTTGTTTCGAAATGACTCATGAATTTGTTTTTAATAGCAAATGAGTATTATCTCCCTTGTGCATGCGTTACTCATTTTTGTTCTTTTTTTATGGTAGTGATATATTTTTAACTCTCTCTTGCAATATATTGTGTTTATTTTTATCGCATGCGCAACGTTTTTATTTTCTCTCTCTCTGGGTTTTGTATATGTGTGTTGTATGCTTTTTATTTTTTGTTTTGCTTGCTTAATTTGTGTTTTTTCCTTTAGGTTTAGCTTTTAGAAAATTAAGTGCCGTTTTTCAATATGTTTTAACAAACAAACCGTAGTAAACGTCGTGTGCTTTGTAAATAAACGATCGTGTGCGTGCGGATTTATTTCTTGTTGCTTATTTCGCTTGTTTCAGTTACAGTTTTTGATTTTTATTTTATATTTTAATTAATATATAATTAATAATACAAAACAACAACAAAATTATTTAAACAAACGTATTAAAGAAAGTGTATAGTGTAGTATAGTTCAGTGTTTTTTATTTTATCTGTTTATCAAATCAATAAATACATTAATTATTATTATTTGGCAAAAGAAGAGCAGTTTTACATTACACGCAGAGAATTAAACACAATGCTTGCTTGCATTTTTTAATTAATCAAGTTTTTTTGTTTTTGTTTTAAATTTTTAAACTTTAGAAATTGTTTTAAAGTTTAGTGATATCGTTTCTGTATATTTTTTCTTTAATAATAATACATTGTAAGTACATAGAAACATTTCTTAAAGAAAATTTCACTTGCATGTCATAAATTTGATTTATTTTTAATATTTTTCAATTTTTTGTTTTTTTTTCTTAAATTACCATTACATATTATTTTTAATTAAATTTGATTGTTATTACTCGAGCATTTTAAAGCACTGATTAATTAAAATAATAAGACAATGTTAAAATTACATTGTTGCCATTAGTCTTCTATTATCTTTATCCTGCTCTATCCTTTTAACCATGATACAACACATTACAACAGCACATTAGTCGCCAAGATCATGTGATTTTACCCCTCTAGACTATATTTCACGTAGGCAAGCCCAGACGTGATACCCAGAAGTATAATGCTATGATTGAGAGGCAAGGATAATGTTATAACGTCTCACCATCTCATTAAAAGATATTTGGCAGTTAAACACTCTTTCTAGGTTTCTAGGTCCGTTTGGCTATTCGAAAAGAAACGAATAGATTTAGGTTAGAGGACATGTACTTATCAAATGAGACAACTACAGTACCCGGAAGTCAAGTTCACCTATTGTATAAACGTCCTTAAGACGAAACGGATATATGTACATATGTACCTATCGAATACACGCTAATACCTTAGCCAGTTGATCAGATTGCAATAATTTTAGCTTGTAAACATACTGCATTTAACCACTAGCTTTCTTCTTCTTCATTTCCTTGTTCAATCCCAATCGCCGAAGAATTATGACAAACCTGCCCTGAATATTTTCTGCTAAAAGAGGGAAACAAAAAATTCAAATGAGTTCATACGTGAGCTTGTAATTTCTCTGTAAAGAAGCAAGCAAATTTGATTCGCTGGCAAAGGAAAAGTGGAATAATGTATCCATTTGTATAGAGACCAGACTAATTTGAACCTCTGTTATGGATACATGCAGACTAAATTGGAATTACACATAAATAAAGTCCATCTTAGAAAGGACACATAGAAGTTATAATGCGAAACTAGTCTCTGGAGACACTCGAACGTATACCTGCAATACCCGCCTTACAATGATTTCTGCAGAAGATGTAACAACAAGGATAAATTGTCCTTCACTGAACTAAGATGAAAAATTCATGGGTACTTAGAATTTAGTGACGGAAAGTGTTAACGAATATCAGCCAGGAGATATAGTACTACAAAGGGACCTTATAGGATTCAAATAAGGTTTGTGACGGCTAATTCAACATAACCTAACTTAAGGCAGCTATCTATATTACTGTAGTAATATCTGGATTCTGCTAGAATTGAAGAATAATCACATTCCCTATGAAGTTACGCCTAAAGGCTGTAGTAAAGGGTGTTTTTTTATAGAGGTATAGAACTTTAAGTTGCAATAAAACAACGATGGATTATTCGATTGACATGAATTTTATTTATCCGAAAGATAATCTTGTGGCATTACATTTTAATTATGATTTCTGGCATATGAGCGCCACGGCTGGCGCGGATGTAGTCCAATCTGGACGTCCAATTTTCGATGACTTTTTCCAACATTTGTGGCCGTATATCGGCAATAATACGGCGAATGTTGTCTTCCAAATGGTCAAGCGTTTGTGGCTTTACCGCATAGACCAATGACTTTACATAGCCCCACAGAAAGTAGTCTAGCGGTGTTAAATCACAAGATCTTGGAGGCCAATTCACAGGTCCAAAACGTGAAATTAGGCGGTCACCAAATGTGTCTTTCAATAAATCTATTGTGGCACGAGCTGTGTGACATGTTGCGCCGTCTTGTTGAAACCACATCTCCTGGACATCATGGTTATTCAATTCAGGAATGAAAAAGTTAGTAATCATGGCTCTATACCGATCACCATTGACTGTAACGTTCTGGCCACCATCGTTTTTGAAAAAGTACGGACCAATGATTCCATCAGCCCATAAAGCGCACCAAACAGTCAGTTTTTCTGGATGTAACGGTGTTTCCACATACACTTGAGGATTACCTTCACACCAAATGCGGCAGTTTTGTTTGTTGACGTAGCCATTCAACCAGAAGTGCGCTTCATCGCTAAACAAAATTCGCTTATGAAAATCGGGAACAACGGTAATCTCGTTTTGGGCCCATTCGACGAATCTACGCCTTACTTTTGATGATCGTTTGGCTTCAAATCTTGCACGAGTTGGATTTTGTAAGCACGCAAACCAAGATCCTTCCGCAAAATCTTCCATAAAGTGGATGGACACAGATCCAATTCCTGTGCTCGATGGCGGATGGACTCATTCAGGTCTTCCTCAATGCTACGCTCTACAGCAGCCATAGCTTCTTCTGTACGCACCGTACAGCGTCTCTGGGAATGCGAGTTATCAATAAGAGTAAACGTGGTGCGAAAACGTTCCATGGTTTATCGAATTAACTGCTCTGATGGACAATTTTGTCGACGATAAAATGGACGTAGTGCGCGATACGTTTTCCGCACAGAACCAGTATTTTCGAAATAAAATTGCACTATTTGCAAGCGTTGTTCAGGCGTGAATCTATTCATGATGAATTGCCAAACCAAACTGAGAATAAATCACTTGACAGCTGTTAAATCGGTCGCCATCTTGAAAAGTAATGCCAACTTAAAGTTCTATACCTCTATAAAAAACACCCTTTATTTCTATATTTTTGTCTACCACTTCAATACGTTAAGATTACCGTAAGTGTCTTAATACCGATGATAAGTAAATCGGATGATAACTAGAGCATCCAGAGTTTAGGCCACAGATAGATCATATTTCTCATTTACATACATATGTGCACATGTATATAGATTCTCTGGAGGCCATTGACTTCCTCTCTTGCCTGTTTTGACCCTAGAATGAGACTTGAACACTTGACCACATTATATATGTAGTTTGTAAGTGGTACATATAAAAGCTATGACAGCCAGATTTTAATATAAAAGACCTCAAAATAATTTTAAATAAAACCTTATGCCTTAGATTTAATTTAAATGAGAACAATTTACAATTGTATCTCAGTTTAAACAGTGAAATAAATGAATAAAACTTATAACCTCAGCTAAAATGCGGAAATCATATATTTTTACAAAGATAATAATAATAATAACAACAATAAAAACAATATGAAAAATAACAAGAAAACTTAACTGACTGGCGGCTTTATTTTTATATATTCAATATACTATATATGTACATATGTATGTATGTTTGTACGAATATGCATGGAAAAAAATCATAAAAATTCAACCTTAAAACGTTGAAAATTTATTCATAAAATCTTGAGAAGCAAATAATTAAGATTCTAAACACGTTGTAATACTGAGGCAGGCATAAAACACAAAAAACAAAACAAAAATCTGTAGGTATTTATTTATTTTGTTTGCTTTTTTTGTGTCTTTTTTTTAATTTTAATATTTTATGCAGTTTTTAATTGTAATTTATTTTATATTTTTTTGAAGAAAATTAAATGACAAATCACTTACAAACGCAATACCAAAGTCAATAAATTTTTTGTTTGTTAAATATGGTTTTGAATGAATCATGATTTTTCAGTTTTAAAAAATATATATTTCGAATACATTTTTTTTTGTTATTGTACATTGACATTAAATGACGTCAATCCATAGAGAAAGATTCTATTCAGAAAATTTGCCACGAAAATAACACTACATTAGCATTACAATTTCCAAAGAATGCTCACCCTTTTTACATCAGTTCCAATTATTACGGCAACACAATTGTGGATTTTCTAAATCCTAGTCTCCATACAGAAGTTGTCTTCTAGGCAAACCTGAGTCTTGGCTTGCCTCTTCATATGCAGTTTCTAAACAAAGTTGTTACCATGTGTAGTTTTGAAATTTTCCTCTTTTCTTTTTCTATTTAATATTCGAAATAAAAGCGAAACTTGTTAACTGGCCAAGTTTTAAAAACAAATTAAATAATTGTTAATCAAACAACATAAAAATTTTGTTATTATTTCGATCACATTTATAAGACCACAACGACTCACGCTCAAAGATATATGTATTATGTGTAGGTTGGTTTGTATTTCTTTTTTTTTTATTTGACAAAAGATTTTTATAGATTTTGTTTCTTTACGTTTGTAATTTCTTGATTTTATTTTTTTTTTTAAATTTTTTTTGGTGGCCAAACCAAATCAAATTGAAACTGTAGGCTGGCAGTTATAATTTCTTTACTTGATAAAGTTTTCACATACAAGGGAATAAAGTTTTACACTAGACAGTGGTGGCATTAATAATAATAACAACACATTACAAGCTTTATAGCAGTACAGTCTGGTTTTTATCTATGCAAGTCTGGAATTCGCTGAAATACTGGCAATTTCTACTTTATACCGAAAGCCCTTCTGGCAATACCGCAGACTCATATCACTAATTATATCTCAGTGCAGGGAGACATGACAACATGGTCAGTCCATCATTTAAAGAACAAGATCTAAAGTACGCGATTAACATACGTTTGCCTTGTGGTCGCACGATTCAGTTCTTTTGTAACTGAATCTGGGGAAGTAGCCATGAGAATTTACACAACAAATACCAATAATATCACACAGCAACAGCAGTAGCTATCTAGGGTGCATGATGGGCTTCCGAAGACATGAAGAATGGGTCTGAATAGACTCTGTGTGCCGCAGGAAACGGAATATTTTTAAAAGTCATATCAAGTCAGTGAACAGTGCAAATGCAGTTTGACAAGAGCCCAGGAAAATCCAAATCTTTGTCAAGCAATGCCCTGGGATTGGTGGTTTATGATTTACGTACACTTGTGGACACGTAATTAAGTCACTTTGCAGCATTTAAATTAAAAAGATTTAAGAGAAGTGGAAACAAAAACAACTAATATTTATTAATTTCATATGCTTAATAGCTAATTAAGAACAAAAACTTAAATAGTTTTTCATTGTAAAAAATGTTTTGGTACGGACTTGATATCAGACTTAAAATTTAAGTGGACACATAATTAAGTTATCTGAAAAAAAATATTGAAAATTTAATTTAATTGCTTTATTTTTTCCCCAAACTATTTTGAACCTTTAATATTTTGTGGGGTACCCTTTTTGGAGTATTATTTCAGTACATTTTTGTGGCATTGAGTTGATTAAATTCCGACACTGCTCAGGACTAATGTTATTCCATTCTGCCTGGATAAGCTGCCAAAGTGCTTTTTTGCTGCTAGGTTTTTTGGCTGCAACTGCTCGTTTTACGATCCCCCAAAAATTTTCAATAGGGTTCTTTGAGCTGGCCAATCAAGAACCCTTATTTTTTTCTCAGCAAACCAAGCTTTAACTACCCGAGATGTATGCTTCGGGTCGTTATCATGCTGAAATATCCACGCTAGTGGTAATTCGTCCTCATAATCTTTGGTCAAATTGTTCAATAGGATGTATTTATACATTTCCGCAGTCATTTTCCCATCGATTCTTACCAGTGCACCAATGCCGAATGAGGTAAAACAACCTCAAACCATTACTGAGGAACCTCCATGCTTTACGGTTTTTTTGGTGTACTTTGGGTCTAATTGTGTATTGACAGGACGTCTTACATAGGTTCTGTCATCGTTTCCAAAGATAACTTGGACTCTTCATTCCATACGACTAATTTCCAAAATTTTTCGTCTTTATGGAGGTGGGTTTTGGCAAACCGCATGCATGAATAACTTAATTGTATGTCCACAAGTGTACGTAAAGCACTGCCTCATATAACTAGGATTGCAACTAGAATTAGACATGGGCATTATTGATGAAATCTTGTTCAGCGAACTAGTAATTGTATTTTCAAAAATTTATCCTATGAGCCCATTGTAATGGATGCAAACTTGATTTTCTATTCTATTACTAGCATCATAGTTTCATTTATTTGGACACACACTGTGTTCGATAAAACCCCAAAAGCTCTAATGAGTTATAATGCAAATATAATAAATAATAGGCACTCACTAAAGGGGTAATAAATTTGCGTAGGACTGAATATTTCTGTAACTTACCAATAAACTTTGAAAACTAATAATAACACTACGATATAAAGCATATGCTTACATACATAAATAGTTAATAAAAATATTATTTCTATTCAAATTCAATAATATTTATAAAATCATATTAAAACAGTCTTTAACAAAAGATTAAAGCAAACACATGTTTGATCAAAGCCAACATTATGAGATTAATAAGAAATTTACACAAAAAACAAGTAAAAATTTCTTTTATAAAATTCTTTATTTATTTGAAATTATTTCTTATTTATATCTTGCAGATGGCTATACCCCCTCCCCCGGGTCCGCCGCCACCACCAGGGCCACCTCCGCCACCGGCCATGGGCGGCTTAAAATTGGGTGGCGCAAGCGGTGGTGCGGATGCACGTTCAGCGCTTTTGCAATCCATACAAAAGGGTGCCAAGCTAAAGAAAGCCACCACTGTAGATAAAAGTGGGCCAGCTATCTCTGGTCGTATATGTGATAGTGGTACTTCAAATGGTTCTCCAAAACGTCAAAGTAATTTTGGTTCGAATAGTTTAAGCAATAACAACAATAATAACAATAATAATATTGGCAATGGAGCACCTAAACTGGGTGGCCTATTTGAGGGTCTCAGTTCAATGCCAAAATTGAAACCAGTCAACGGTAGCAGAAGTAAGTCTTGATAATATTTTGCTTATTGTTTTTCTATTTATTGTTTTTCTTTTTCTGTTTTAGCACCCGCCTCTTCTTCAAATACTTTACCATCTAAAAATCGTAGTAATAGTCCACCTTCTTCGGTAACCACCAATGCATCAGCAGCCTCTAATAATGGTCCTTTAGATTTTAATGCTGAATTAACGAAACATTTGACATTAAAACGTCAAAAACAACAACAACAACCTCCAACAACTACAAACCAACAACAACATATCAATGCTACCGAAGCTAATTTAAAAACAAATCGTGGACCACCACCACAACCGCCATCACAGCCACCCAAAAACTTATCAACGGTATGTAGGCTTTTATTTTGTTTCTATATCGATAACTTTGCATAGAAAAAGCTAGACAAGTACATTTTATTAATATAGACAGTAATTGTCAAGAGCCTATAAGAGCGCCTTATCTGTCATAATGTTCCAAAGATAATAACTGCCAGAAAATTATAAAAACGTGATGTCGCGATACACTTTTTCTAGATTAAGATATCGATATAAATATTTGTATCACTTATCATTAAAAAATCGAATTTTTTCGTTACTTTATATGACAATACAAACTTTTTTCAAAATTGAATAGAATTTTCAGCTGTTTTTAATTCCCAAAAGAAAAATAATTAAATGAACAAACAAATTAATAATAACGATAGGCGCTGCGCTTACATCTAAAATTTAATTTCTTAATATTGCTGTTCAATAAAAAATTGTTTTTTCCTCTCTCCATATACAGAGTACATCCGATTCACTCATAGAAAAGAATAAAGTCAATGGATCTGCAACCACTGTTCGTTCATTTATATTCTCCAATAGCGAGACAAATACAACAACACCATCAATAACCAAACAATCGCCACCTCCGCCGCCTCCAACAATGTCTGATAAATTTATGGAAAAAATTAATACTGGCGGCAGTGTTCGCAGCAAAGCGGCCAATTTAAAGTGAGTATATTTCAATAAATTATTTTACTGTCGCTCTCTCTCTCTCTCTTTTATCGTTTTGTTTCAAATAACAAAACCTTTCTTTATATAGAAAATTTGTAAGTAGAAGTAGGTTTAATTTTGTTATTTACTCATTTTATTTTTATTTTTTCCTTTTATAAAATGCACTTGAAAAATTATTCATCATTAGTTTGTTTGGGGTTTTCCTTTCTCTCTTTCTTTATTTTTATTTAAACTTGTAGTATATTTTCATACATTCATGCATAGTACATGTATATTTTCATATTTTATTTTTGTTATAAACATTCATTTCATTTCAATTTAGTTCGATTTTATTTTTGCTATAAAAGAAAATGAAACGTAATTTGTTTGTTTAATAAACAAAGAAGTGAACACTATAGATCAACTATAATGTAAGAGTATACATAAGTTTAATTTTATTCCTTTTTCTTTTAACAATAATGAAACACGGAATCTTTTCCATTCACACAGATTAAAAAAAAAACTTTACTTTGGAAATAAGCATCCAACAGCCAATACATTTTATTTTCATTTCATTACAAGTTTATATTTCAATTCACATGCGTTTAGTCAATGGCCAAATCATAAATAGACCACCAAAGACACAATTAATGATTATAACGCAGGGAATAGGACTCCAAAAGCAAGAATCTATGCAATTTTTATAGTATATGGAAAATAAACGATTTTATTCAAGCAAAGTGGATTTAAACCAATCAATGAGAACAGGTTTGAGCTATACATTACACTATCCAGGTGTCGCCGTTCTTTTGACCTGGCACTATAAACTCGAAGAGTACTTGTCTAACACACAGTCAAAAAAAAAAAGTCTACATACACCTTTGTATTTTTATTATTCTTTCCAATAATTTCTGTCATCTTTTTTATATTCGTTTTGCTCTTCAAACGTTATTGATTGTAAATGCCTTAAACAAATTAATAACATCTTTTTTAATATGATAAAAAGCAGCGGTAGAAAAATCTACATGACTGTAGGTATTATTTCAAGCACTGTAATGAGAATGAATTATCGAAAAACATGCCTGAAACCTGTGTGCAACTTAACCGTACTAGACAGGGTTTTATCCTTACTGATACCGTACAACATCCTGAATTGTGTCACGGTAACAGGATTGGTAAAGGCATAGGAGTACTCTATAGAGTTTGAGGACAAATATCGTAGGTCATATGTCCTCAACGCCATGCTGTCTCTACACGTCAATAATAATAATATTTATCAAGGGTCAATTGATTTGTTTTTCAAAGCTTATAAACCTTCCAAATCAGAAATTCCGACTAACGCTAACTAACTATGGTTATTGAAGAAGCCCCGGCAAAGTATTCTAAGATCAGGATAGGCTGGGCTATATTAGCCTGGAGGCTCTACAATCCCTTTAATTCCGCTATATTATGTACACTCTTTGTCTGACTCCTTGATCCATGAGTACCAGCTGTTCCCCTAGATTCACGTAAGTTCCTTAGCACACTCTTTACCCTCATCAGATCATTGTGAAGGCTTTCCTGCAATATGTAACTGGCCTCGAGCTGATATAATGTAGAGTACGTAGCATCGGAGTAATCTGACTTACCACCCTATATGCTTACACTTAAACAACGGAGCTTCATTACGGCAGCACCGTTCAGTAAACCTAAGGAATCCAACGAATCGATAGAAGCTATATTCATAGTTTTAGTCCTTTAAGCTTGGGTTTATATAATGACATTCAGTTCACATTTGGACATTAGGAAAGGCAAGGGTATTCATAGATTTCATATTTTAGCTAGTGTAGCAAATTTTAATTAAGAAAATATTTTACTGGGTATTTTATTTCAATTGTATCGTGTAAAACGGGAACTAAAGAATTAGAATTTTATCTTTTACTGTGAATTTTGTTTTTTCTGTATTAATTAAATATTATTTTCTTGTAAATTATATTTTTTGTTCATTTTGTATTTATTTTGTACTTTATTTTGTCTTTTTCTTTCGTTTTTATATTTATTTCTTTTACAATTTTCTTTTTCCCATATTTTGTTTGGTTTACAACAGTTTGTGTTTAGGGAATAATAATGTTTTTGTAAATAATAATAATAATAACAACAACAACAATAATACAATAACATCAACAACATCCATAAATTCCCAAAACACTATAAACAATACGAACAACAACTAC
This sequence comes from Sarcophaga variegata, assembly GCA_932273835.1. Lineage (NCBI taxonomy): Eukaryota > Metazoa > Arthropoda > Insecta > Diptera > Sarcophagidae > Sarcophaga > Sarcophaga variegata. The sequence continues at coordinate 120,702,713 of OW026360.1, read as the reverse complement.
AACAATAATAGCCACAGCAGCAACAGTTTAACGTCATCGTCATCATTGGTCACATCATCGATTGCATCTGGGGGATCATTGCGAAATTTAGCACCCAATAGATCAACATTATTTGGTGGTGGCAATAGTAGTAATAGTAGCAATGGTGATGGTAACACCACCGCCAACTCCACCAATTCAACAAGTCCATCGGCTTCAGCTTCACCCTCACCACCTACAAAATCGCCATTGCCTACGATGAAACCAAATCATGGCAAACCAAATTTTGCCCCTAAACCGCCAGGTTTGCAAAAATTAGCTTTGGCCAATGGCCAAAGGCCCGGTGTAGCTCGTCATCATAGTATGAAATCGCCAAGGTATACAAACAATTAATAAACAATTTATGATCCACATACTACCACTACTGCCATGTATATTAATAAATAACGCCTATCAAAATGCTTGCTATTCAAAGCTTTATCTCATCTCACCTTCTTCTAAAATAAATAACATAACTTTAGTCACCCAAAAGTTTTAATAATTCACCAACTCCATCTACAATATATATTTAATGAAATATTTTTATATACAATAATAACAATATGCCAGTTAATGTCAAAAATGATTTTGGCACTACTTAATTATTTATATTTAACAAAATAACTAAACAACTACAACAACAGAAGAAAATATTGGTTTTTAAAAGTTGCTTTTTATTCTTAATGGCTATCTAACTTAAAAATAAAAAATTAAAAAAAGTACTTTTTAATTACGCTAATTTATCCACGCTCCTTCTTTTTTTTACTATCAATAGATCACCGCCTATTAGTGCTAGTGCTGAGGGCGGTATTGTATTTCCAACGCAACAACATTTTGGTACTATGCGCACACCTTTTGCCCAATCTCAAGAGGCCATTAATTCAGGTTTACGTACAGCTCCCCAACCGCCTTTGGGTAAGTATTTTAAAGTATATTCCATTGGAATACTTTTGGTTATTTTATTTTATTCACATTAAAGGACGTCCTACCGTGGCACCACCAAAGCCGCCAACTGTTAAACCACCACCACCTCCCACACCAGCCCGCAGTACTTCCAATACAAATTTAAATCTCTCATCGAACTCAGGATCTTCGACAAATGTTGGACCTATAAGTGCCGTTAATACTGCTTTAATTTCACAGGCTAGTATTTCATCATCGCCCTCGTCGACCCAACCGCCATCCACTTCATCCTCTACGAATAGTGTATCGGCTTTAAGAGATCAATTTCGTTCGGTTGCAAATTCAACGCCTCCGCCGCCACCATTAACGACTTCGGTAACAGCAACGAAATCTACGAGTAGTCCTATAAGCAGTAATAAATCACCGAAACCGATTATACTTAATGGTGGACCAATTAATGCACCACCTTTGCCACCGCATAGAACATGTCCGGCACCACCACCACCACTCAGGCAGGCAAGCAATGTAAGTGAATTAAATATAAATTCCGTTCAATATTTTAAACATTAGCATTTAAAGGCAATTGAAGACAGACAAGTTGAAATTTTTCATTCTTAAAACCGTTAAAAAGCTAGCATAAAAGAAAAACATATATTTTTTTTAATAGATGGCTTTAGTAGCGTTGTATAACAGTCTAGCGTTGTATAACAGTCATAGATTCACATTCTAATTAGACACAGGACGTTTGACAGAAAAGAGTGTCTTACGATAGAAACCTATGTTGTAGTATCGTCTTGTGTGCAGTAACTAACAATTGCTCAAAAAAACACAGTCAGGCTGGCAACATATCGCTTATATAAGATAACTTGGCTTATTGGAAGACAGTCATTTACCACAAAGGAGCTGGAGCTACAACGAACAGTTGTGGTCTGATTGAAGCCAGCCTCAAACCTAAACTCCTTTAAAATTTTGAATCTTCAAACCCATCCCTTTTTTAAAATGTTCCTTATTTAATATGAAAAATACAAAATCCTTATAAAGCGTCACGTTCTGTTTCTTTATATTTATGTAAGCCTAACACCTCATGAAATTGTTGCTTTTCGGAGAAATTAAATTAAAACACAATTACGTGTACAATGCTGGCGCCAAAGTGTCTTCAGAATTCATTCATGACTGAGTTCTATACGTTTGTAGGTGTACGCACATCTTTTTCTCCCATAAAAAAAGGAAAAAAATGTGGGTTTAATGTTGCCTATGTGAAGGTATTCTAAAACATTCTAAACACTTTAAAAAAGCCACCCACATATAGTTATTTACACTTCTAAATATAACCTTTTATTTTGCCTTTTTGTGTCTTTTTGTGTAAATAAACATCCCCTTAACTCTTAACATCAATAACTTTTTTTTTCCTCAGAGTATATAAGGCAAAATGTGTTGAGGCTTTCTTCATTGAGGGTATTATGTTGGCTAAAACTTCTGAAAGTAGACGCAGTATTGTTTTTCTGTTTAGGAAAATGTAAACAAATGGGTTTTTGTTTTCATATTTTCTTCTTCCTTTTAATATTGATTTTTGTTCTCTGGTTTTTTGTTTTTATTATAGTATTTAACAGTAACATTCTTTGTGCGAATTTTATGTCTCTCTTTCTCTGTTAACTGGATTTCCTTTATGCCTCCAATGTAAACATGTCATGTCAAATACAAAAATACAGCGACATTCACCATGTCACTCTGTATTAAATTGGCGTAGTATACTACAAGCAAAACAAACTCGGCAAAAACTAAATCATAAGGCTGAAGGATTATATTGTATAAACTTTCATACTTTGTTTTCTTCTCGAAATTGTGTTCCTATTTGCTTTTCCCTTAATACGGCGACACTCGCCATACCGATGAATGAGAGAGAGTGTATTGTGTTGTTTTTTTTATTTTTTTTTAAATACTAAAGAATGGAACAATAATAATAAAAATCTGAGAAAAAGTTGTTGCTTTAACCGTTTGCTAGACTCAGTGTCGGGGCTTTTCGATTACAATACAACAATAGTGTTTGTTGTACAAACGCTATTATTGTACAAACAACGTACTTACGCCCATAGTGATATACTGCTGCAATTGGCAATTAAAAGGGAAAAATCGTTACAGTAACATAAATATTTTGATGCATTTTTAGTTCACAATAAAACTGTGAAATATTTCTTTCTGTCAATTATAAAAATAAACAACAATCTGAAATAAATTTAAATAAAATTAAAAAAATATTAAGAAAATAATTTAATTAAAAAGAATTTAAAAAATAACATTTTATAAGCCAAAAAACAACCAACTAATCAATCAATCCATCATGATGAATTATAAAACAAGGGTAAATAATCTATAAATTTATATGTTTTATTATAAACAAATCGAAAGAGGAGCTTGTGAAAAATTGCACCTGTTCAAAGGGGCAGTACTCAACTCATATTCGTTTCCTGTGAAGTATTAAAAAAGGTGTATGGATTACAATTCATAAAGGATTTCATAATGTTCTTAAAATTTTGAGAGCTTTATTATAAATTCAGATCAATTTAGCTTATGTAGTTAAGCCGATTTACCATTTTACTTAAGTGGTTTCAATGGATATTGTGTTTTTCCAATGGAAAGATTAATCGTTCTGTTCTTTCTTTTGCACTGAAAACAATAAAACCTTCCACATAATATGTTTTGAAGGTAGGAAATATTGTTCGTTTATTTCCTAAAGTTTTCACATAGATTTGTGACCTGCCTATGCTCATAGAGTTTTGAAATACTATCGACCTAGTCGACACTTTAGGGTGATTTAATCCTACAGACAAATATTATATTGTGAGCATATATACAGGGCACTAGAAGTACCATAGTTACTCGTAAATTTATCAGAAATTTTATGTGTTCTAAAAGAAGTTTATAAAATTTGTGTTAATCCGATAAACAATTAAGCTAATAAATTTTATCATAAACCAATTATATACATACATACATACACTATATACATCACATCTGATCTAACCTAAGTTCTTGACATGTTTAAATCCCTTAGATTTGGTTCTAGTGTTGAAATTTGATAGAGTGATGATCATATGTGCATGTGAATCGAATGAAAATTAAAGCAAACTTCTCTTATGTGCTCAATTTTACCTATGGATGATTAAATAACCAATTAATAGCTTTAATAATAATAATAAAAAAGAAAACACTTTAAAAATATTTAAAAATCTCTGATGAATCTTGTTTTGTTAAAATATCCTTTAAATATTTTTCTTTACAGTCAACTGGTGCACCACCAGTACCACCACAGCGTTACTCATCGATGCGTGGCAGTGCTCCTGGTACACCACCCACAGGTGTTACAACACCACCATCATTCGGTGGTAGCAGTAATGCAAATGCTGTCAGCCGTTTAGTCATTGATTTGGAAACAAAATACGGTAAACATTTTCATAATGTTACCGAATTTCCCAAGCCACCACCTTTTTTAAATATTCAAAAAGAGTATCCTAGTCGAACAGTCAAAACTGCTAATGGTATGTAAATATAGAAAGAAAAACAAAAACACCCACACACACACACAGAAACTGAACACCATAAAAAAAAACAAAGAAAACAAGAAAATAGCAAATTATTCCTCTAAGAAGCATCTATCGAAGAGGAATGAATATACATACATACGTATAGAAACGGAATGCTGTTCATAATTATTATTATTATTCTTTTATAATATATTTATAATTTTCTTTAAAAAAAAATTAAGTAAACATTTAAGTTTTAATCTTTGTTTTTTCTTTCTATAATTTTTTTTTTCAAACAATTTTATATTTTATAGCAAAACAATAATGCACGTGAGATATAAAATCAAAAAAAGAAATATACATACATACATACATATATAGAAATTAAGTCCTTTGTATTAGTTGTTTAAAAAACTGCAACAACAACAAAAAAAATTAAATAAAATATGTATTATTTTCATTAATTTTCTTCTTATCTATCCCTCCTCCCCCATTAATGTGTAATATTTTGTAAATGAAGTTTTTATTTAATTATCATATTTTAAATATTATTTTAATGTTATCTAATCATTTAATATTATTATTATTAAATTAAATTTTTATTAATTTTATTATTAAACAATTTTTTTTAAACTAAATATTAAGCATTCATAAAAATGAAAACTGAAAACTAAAATCAAAAAAGCCTTACAAGTTTTTTTTTTATTGAATTATTAATAATAATAGCTTTATTGAAATTTTGTTTTTTATTAGGTTTTTATTAAAAAAAAAAACGATTATATTAATTACTTTTTATTTTTGTTTTTAACTAATGATAAAGTTTGTTAAAGAAAAAGAAAAATTTTTTTTAAACAAAAATATAACCTCAAAAAACGTAGTCCTAATTAGAAAGAACATCACTCTTTGAAAGCATATGTATGTGCCTTGTTTGAATAATAATATTGGAAATAAGTTATTATTTATATACATACTTTTTACTTATACATACATACATACATATAAAATTAAATCTATCTACACACTATATCTAGCATGTTTTTCTTTTTGTCATTTATATGAAAATGTATACATAATTGTAATGATTTTTATTTTTAAATAAAATGTATGAGAAAAAACAACAACAAACAAAATAAAACTAATTAATATATTCACACAAAAGCATACACACAAACACACATTTCTTTCTTTATAGTATTCTAAACTTTTGTATACAATAAATACATTTTGTATGTCCAACAATATTCAGCAGCAACAACAACAACAAAATTGTTAAATAAAGTTTTATTCACATATAATAAATCATTTAAAAAATATTTTTATTTCACTTTTTTTTCTTCTTCTTTAATTAGCAACCATTGAATGTTATTTTTTTATTTTCTTTCATAATGTTGTAGATTACATTGCGTAAACATTTTAGTTAATAAATTTATTTGTTTAATTTAAAATGTTCGACTGAAAATCTCTTGCAGCATTTTTAATTTTTCCATGCAAAAGTAAAGAAAATTTTATGTTAAGGGGGAAGGAAATAGGGTTGAAGGAGTTTTTAATCTGAACTGCAATAATGAATATTAAAAGTAAAAACTTTCTATTCGTTTCTGCCTGTCCTTAATGCCAGCCAACTCAAGCATTTATTTTCAGCTTGTTTTTCATTACAAATTTATAAAAATTTGTGTAAAAAAATATCTTAGTACCGTGGAAACAAATAGTGCAAACAGTTCTGTGTGTTTAATATAGGTTTTCAATAATTCGATAAGAAAAATTGTTTTAGCAATTTGTTAGTGATAGAGATACAGAGGAAGTAAAGCTAATCAAGAATAGTGTATCACATAGGAATATTGCAGCTAAATAATAAATACTTTACGAAATGCCTTGTGCGATTGCCTGGTCAATCGACCATGAATTGACTGTGCTGAATAAGAAAAACAGTCACCGTAGTCTAGTAGGTAGTGTATTGGCTTATTAGACGTAAAGCCAGGGTTCGAGCCCCAGGCTAGACATCAAGACAAAATGCAGAAAGTATTTGTTCGGCGACTTCCTCTCAGCAGATTTCCGGCAAAAACTCAGAGTAAATAAAATTGCCATGAAAAGTTTCTCAAAAATCTGTCGTTCGGAGTTGACTTTAAACTGTACGTTCCACCACTCATGTATAAAACTAACACACACAACGTAAGTGGTGTGAGAAACTAGGTCGTAATCCTGACTGAAGAATTGTAATGACCAATTATGTGTATGTGTGAATGAGAAAAACGAGAACTAAATAAAAAAACGGAATAAATTTTGTTAACTCAGTCGAACATTTCTGTGGCTAAATGGCAAAACAACATAATACCATTTAATTGGTAATTTTTAAGAATTTTTTATGCCTATCGTTTATAAAATAATAATTCCGTAGATAGTTTTTTTTCTATGTTACTAAAATAAATCGTATTATAATGTTTATGCCCTTTTGCCATGTATTTAAAACAACAGGAGTTTGAACAATAATTTCAAAAGCTTTTTTTATTATCATTATAATGCAAATCATAAAATCATATTTGTTCCAGTTGCTTCAACACCACTTACTACAGCTACCAGTAATAATAATAACAACAATAATAATAATGTTAGTACAAGCGATAATAACAATTTAAATACAAACACAACAACAACAACAACAACACCATCAAAACCATTACAACCCGCCGGTTATCAACCCATTAAAAAACATAGGGCACCAGCACCGCCACCACAAGCAGGAGTAGCAGCTGCTACTGTTTCTGTTATACGTCAATCAAGTTTTCTTTATGGCACCGCTGGCATAGGACATCAACAACATACCCAATAATAAGTCAATCATTTCTTTTTACACAACGTTATATAAAACTTAACAACAACAAAAACAGAAGCAAACGAAACAAATAAACCAAAGCAAAAACTACAAATCATAGATGGAATGTATAATTAAAATTGAAAACTAAAATAAAAAAATGAAATAAAATAAAATCCCTCTTTTCAATAAATATTTAAATGTTGTGTTGTAATTTTATAATATGTAAAGAAAAAAAATTAATTAAAAAAATAAAAGTAAACATTTTGAAATAATTGTTAAATAAATAATAAAATAAATAAGACTTTATTCCTTGTCTCTATTATAACATAATACGAGTATATTTAAAACAAAGAAAAAATTAATTAAAAATCAATGCCTTTAATTAACATATAGTTGTGTATTTTATATATAAATATATATATCAACGTAACTAATATTAACTAATTACAACAAAAAAAATTAAATTTTCTTTTTATTAATTTTTAATTTTTTTTTTCATGTTAATAGGCACACGAATTAAGAAATGATTTTGCACATAAAGTTATAAAATTGTTTTTTTTCCAATTAAAATAAATTATTTTGTTAAAATCGTATTAAAAAAATTATTAAAAAAAATTGTTTTTAATTAAATAAAAATGTTTGTAGGAAAATTTAATTTTATTAAAATATGTTTTGAATATATAAGTAACATACTTAAATAAAATATTTTTTTTTTAAATTAGGTAAATTAATCAAACACATCTAATGTAAGGATTTAAAATTTTTTAACAAATCTTTAATACTTATTTGAAAATTGTCAGGTATTCTAAAAAGTAATACAACTTTTGTCCAAAAAAGATTGTTTTTATAACTTGTCTTATCTTATTGCTTAAGTAACTTTCGTTCAGACATGATTTTGTACTAAAACAAAAAAATTTTTGGACAGTTTTATGATTATTCGATTTAACTACAGAGTAAATATACGATTAGTCATCACATATTATTTATAACCCGTCACCACGCTGTAGAATGTCAATTGTCGGAAAAAACCAGTGATTCGATTATCTAGAAACAATAACAATGACAACTGGATGCCTTACAACAATGATAACCGTTTTGTGTTTGCGCGAATAACGGGCAAAATAATAATACATACTTATACTGGAACTAAGTGAAGTAATCTTTCACAAACAACCAATTTTAACGAATAGACGATGAATTGGGTTCCACTGGAGTAAGCAGTCTTTTAAAGACAGTAAGTTTTGTCTCATAGGATATGAATTATGCCCCACAAGGGCGACCTATCCTTCACAGACCGTCAGTTTTGACGAATAAAAAACGAATTCATTCCATCAGGATAAAAGGCCATACACAATGTTAAACCATTCGCTGCCAAGGACGAATATACTCGTCCTATTTTAAATACATATTATAACATGCAGGCTTTTGAATTAGCAAATTTTTTTTGCCACAAACATTCCTAAGTGTTGCCAATTTTCGCAATGTGTCTCGTTTTATTCCATTTTCTTTATTTTATCCATCTGCGTGATTTATTATTTGTTTTTCTACTAAAACGTACGCAAATACGAAAAAGGATATTGAGTCCTTCTGCCTTCCAATTGCCAAAGACGAGTATACTCGACTTTGGTTTTCTGCTTGTAAATGATTATGTATGATAATATATGTGCTCTTACCAAGAAATAACAGAGTTTTGGTAAACAATAACACTCAAAATATAAATGGCAATAGGAATGACTTCATATAATTTAGGCTTGGCAGCGAATGGGTTAATGACACTCCCCTGAAACTTGATTGGGGGGTTCTTAAGCAATTGTCTTATAGGTTCAATCTAGTACAGTGCCCACTACCTGTTGCTTGATATGGCGAATAATTTTGTTGAACAAAAAATTTTCCTTAATGTAAAAAGCCATTGTCAGTACCTTTTCACTAAAGTTTTCAAGGACTTCTATTAGATATCACCAATGGAATTATTCCAAAAAAAGGGCAAAAAATTACCAAACAAAAGATTGTATATTTTATTGAAAAAAAATTCATTCCGACTAGGTCAAATAATGTCTTCAAAAATATTGTATTTCTTTTTACTATACCTTATACATATTAACATACATACATACATATATGGGGGCCACATGTTATTAACACTAACAGTGTATATTATAATAATTTATATGAAATATTTTGCATTTTATAATAAATTTATTCACTTACACTTTATGTGAGAAATCATTTTTTTCTTGTGTACAAAAATATCTTGTTTTTAATTTATTTTATTATTTTAAAATTATAAACATAATTTTAAACTCCAAATGCAAAAATATAACAGTTTCCTTTTTTATATATATAAAATATATATTATTAGCACAAGTAGCAAATTAACAAGTAATAGCACAAAAACATTTATGCATACATTATTATTGTAATTATCAAAAGCAAAATTAGTAAAATTTTTGAAAAATTATTAACAAAAAACTGGATAAATAAATATAAACATAAATAATAATGTATAAGCAATAATTGTTACGGACAACAATAGCTGCTAAAACAAAATACATATAAAATCTATAAAAACGATAGAAACTCTATGTAAAAGCAATACCGTACATGTAACTAACAAAACGTATCAAATATAAATCGCATTACAATTTCAAAACACAAAACATTTTGATTACGATTTCAATAGGAACAAATAAAAATTGTGTGACAATTAAAAAACCAGAAAGCTACTCAATATTATTGCAACTAATGTGACATCCATAGCAAAAAAAAGTTATTGTTTTATTAAATATTTTGTATTCTAAAGTTTGTTTTATTTACCACACTTTTTTAAAAAAAAGTCATGCTATACTGGAAACTACATATACTTTTTTAAACGAAATAATTTCACCTAGAAATGATGAAAGACACATGATTGTATAAACAGAAGGTAAGAAATAAAAACATACACTCAGCCACAAAAGTATACATACGGTTAACAAATTTCAGAATTTTTTTAACCAATCCGTTTTTCCTTAAAAATCTTTATAATTGTCGGACATCTTTCTTCGATTTTAAGACAGTCTTTTGCATTGGCTCAGAAATTTGTGAAATTTGTTAATCGGATGTATACTTTTGTGGGCCTGTGCAGGGCCAGACAAATTTTTAACTAATGCAAAAGACCGCCTTAAAACCAAAGGAAACTATAAAGATTTTCAACGAAAACGAATTGGTTAAAAAAATTCTGAAATTTGTTAACCGTATGTATACTTTAGTAACTGCGTGTAGAATAGCCTGGTTACAGAATTCCTGTTTCTACTTATACTGTTACAAAGTATTGAATTAATTGTCAAGTTTCTTTAAAATTTCTTCAAACCTTAATTACATTCTAAAGTATATGTTGTTATTCTCTAAAACTTTTTAAAAGATATTGTATTTGAATTATTGGTGTTTGATCCTTATAAAATTTTAATTTTCATTTAATAACTTACATGTGATAAGTATGTATTAATTTCATTTTTGGTCTTCTTACTAACTATATAAATTAAACTAAAACAAAATTACAATTTTTATGAATTTATATTGGCAATAATTAAATAATTTATTGAAAAATTTAACAAAACAAAAAAAAATAAATATTTTATAAAATTTTTATTAACGATAAAAAGTAAAACTTCATCATTATTCATATAAAACAAATGTTATACAAACTATAAATATTATTATTATATAATACGATCTTTTTTTGAAAAATATATAAATAAAAAAAAAAACAAATAAATAAATTAAATATTAAAAAGTTAACAAAAAAAATTGGTTTCATTTGAGTGGCAATTTTAAGCAAGTTAATAGATTCGAAGGCAAAATAAACTAGTGCCAACTCTGCAACGTTTAAAGTGGTGCAGAGCAAGGCTTGCGTAGGGATAACGACTATCACGTCAACGAAGGTTTAGTCAAGCGTAACTGGAGCTTGATTTAAACCAGTTTAAATTGAAAGCGGAATCCAATTTAGTCAAATGAACCCTCTACCATGTGAAATAAAAAGTGCAAAAAAATGTTAAGGCCTTATAACCTGATTTGTTCTTAGATTACCTAAACTTACTGCATCTTTTACGGTATCAAAAACGCTCTTTAGGTAGCATAAGAGATAATTTGTTTTGACCGGATTTCTCAGGCGTATGACATGATTGCCGATCACTACCTTTTGATAGCCTCTGTAGTGTTTTGCAACTTTCTCTGCCATTTGTCAAGTATTCTTGGGAAATTAAAGTTTTAGTAGATAGTTCGGAAACTGATAACAATTTGAGCATGACTAGGACAATTTTTGCATGATTTCTTTATACCTGTTATGTTTGGAATAAAATCAGCTCGTACGTAATGATTTTCCTTAGATGTTATAGTACGCAAGAATGGTAAACTAAACTTTACGACATACGCATGATAACGTATCTTGTTTGTTATGCTAAAAATAATAATTTTAAGAAAAGTTGGTGAATCACAAATGAGCGAAAAATATACATTGAGCGTGATGTCGTAATCTTTAGTTCTATAATTCGTGGTAATTCGAATATTTTCGACTGAAACAATGGATCAGTTAGATTGGATAGCGCTATGCTCCATCATTCTTGGTGATTCGAATATTACTGATTGATACAATAGATCCGTTGGATTGGATAGCGATATGGTCTATACCAGTAACAACTGGTATCTTCATAACATCATAACGGGTCACGCAGTGGGGTCAGTTCACTAAGCCCAAATGCGGATTGCAGTTTTCTTCGCTCTTGTCGTAGAATCTAATCTCATCTTATAACTCCGTTTCATTTTGGTTTAAAAAATTATTCCAAAATTTGTAAAACATAGAATGTATTAAAAAAAAAAGTTTTGATTTTTTTTTAAATTCCATTTTAAATTAAGTTAAAAAAATCGATTTTAAATTAAAAAAAATACTGTCTGGCAGCCTTAAAAACACTGCGTTCCACCTATATGTGAAATTAAATACTAATTTTATTTACAACCTTATCAGCTGACAGTTTATTTACAAAACAATTTTTCTGTCAGACGGATTTACCAAACAATTTTCTCTGGAAACATTAAAAAAATATTATAAAATGTTGAGTTCCATGGTAAAAGAACATCAAGCTAAACAAATCAAACGCAAACAGGAACAAGGTACGTAACAAATCATAAAAAAAATTTGAAAGTTATAAACTTTAAATTTAAACTTTTTAAACCATCAGAAATCAAACGTAAAGAGGCCATAGAAGCTTCCAATGAACTAACAAAGGCTTTAGTGGAACACTTAAACGTGGGGTAAGCTTTAAAAAAGGAAATTATTAGCAGCATTTGTAACATATAAACTATTTTAGAGTGGCCCAGGCCTATCTAAATCAAAAACGTTTGGATGCAGAGGCCAAACAACTGCATGTGGGGGCGACAAACTTTGCCAAACAAACTCAACAGTGGCTGCAATTGATAGATAATTTCAGTAGCGCACTTAAGGAATTAGGGGATGTAGAGAATTGGGCCAGAAGTATACAAACCGATATGCAAATCGTACAAAACACTTTGGAAATTGCCTATAAAACCAGCAGACAAACACAAAACCAAACAAATGCAAATGCCGCAGCTGCAGCAACGAACAATCCTCAAAACAGGCCTTAGGAAAAGGTTTCATTTTTTAGGTTACCTCAAAAGCTGAGAGGCAAAAGTATGAATTAGCAAAACCTTACTCCTAACATACCTACCCATTACATTTTCGTTTTTATAATATCTATGTATACATGTATATATATTTGGTTTTTCAGTATAAATTCACAATTTCTTTAAGTCTTTATTTTGTTTAATTAAATTAAATTCAAAATTAAATAAATATTTAAAGTACAATTAGAAATTAAATTAAATAATTACAGAAACATTATTATAATGTTAAATTTATGAAAAAAAGAAGCAACCCCCCTAAACAACAAATTAAAAGCGAACATTTTACTCCCATAGAATTTTGAATTTCCTTGTGCAAAAGCATACAAGAGTTTGGGAAAAGGAACAAATTCTGGGGGAAAGTTCATTCACCATAATGGGGAAAGAGCTTCGAATATATTTTCAAATTGCTTCTATTTTTCTATTGTATAATTAATTTACTAAACTAAACAAATATTTTTAAGGATAAAAGAAACATGTATTCCACATAAAACAAGGGTTCTTATATTCTATTCAATATTTAAATATAAAGAGAATCAATCATTTAGCACGCCCAAAATTCAAACAAATAAACAAGAAAAAAACATATAAACATTAAAAAATTAAAAGACAAAGGACAATGAATACCATTAATGATATCCGTAACGGTAACGACCTGTAAAAAAAATATTTTTTTTACTGTTATTTGTCGTCAAAGGTTTTCAAATTAAAAATGTTGCCCTTTATCACGAATTAAAAAAGAGAGTATTTTATTGCATCTAAATTTTACATATGCGTTCACAAATTTGGGAAAAAGGAATCTAGTTGGAAAAATTCACTAACGATAAAGGGTATTACGTAAAGGGCAAAGCCCATAAATACGACAGAAATACTAATAATATCCCTTATGTGAACAATTAATTCTTATAGTTAAACAGGTATGTGATGCCAATCCATTTTTACTTAAAAAATATTCCAAATAATTTCTTAAATACTTTTACAATTCATTTCCCTGAATAAAAATTATGCTGAAATTCTAAAATAAAGATTTCCCTCACATACCTGAATGCATAAGAAATTTACTTACGTGGTGGTGTATAGGAACGGCTACGACTGCGTTCATAACGATGACGATTACTACGATGGTTTTTATATGTTATTGGGGAATGATGACGCGGTTGAGCACGATAACGCTCTTTTACGGTTCTGAAATTAATAAAAAAAAAAACAATTTAATGCAAATTCTTAATTGTGAAAGACATATGGTTTAAATAAATCAGGACCATTATTTTTTAATTTTCCCAAATATCACTTTAGTCATTATTACCTCTGTTTGTAACTCATAGTGCAACTCTAAGTCACGCTATGTAGCCTTAGAAAAATAATTTGGACAAAAAAAAAAGAAACGAAAAACGCTGTAAAAGTCCTCGAGTCGATTTTATTCTGTGTAATGTGAGATTGACTAGGAATAATAAAAATAATGGATATATTTTTATCAAACCTTATAAACTATTACCTGACGTGTTGCCCCATATAAACGCCAGGTGTGGGTGTGTGAGGTCTCTCGGTTATTGAGTAGGCCACACGTATACGTCTGCCGTCAATTTCCATGCCACAACAATTATCACAGGCAGCTCTGGCATCATCTATATTTTCATAATAAATAAAACAAAAACCACGCGAGCGGCGGGTCTGTGAAATAAAATATAAAAAAAGAAAATCCAAATAAATAAATAAACTCAAACAAGAATAATTTATATTAAAATAATATATGTATGTATACGTGTAACAATAAGCCTTTGGTTTTGTTTATAGTACTATTAAATCAAAACTCTATATATTATTGTTTAAAAACAAGTTTCTGTAGCCCCTTTTGGAATGACATTCAATTTCTTTAACTTTTAGAAGTAATGTTCAAAATAAAAAAGGACCTATTATTCAGACATTACAAACCTAATAAAATAAATATTACCTGGGCATCAGTAATTACTTGTATGCGCTCTATAGGACCATATTTCGAAAATATTTCTCTAATTTGTTGTTGTGTAGTATAGACATTTAAACCAAACACTCCTATACAACGGCAGGGTAAGGGTTTTTCCTGAAAATATATTAAAAATTTATTTTAGACACATATTTTTTATTAAATACGAAGATATAAAATTTACTTACTCTATTGTTGCGTACATTTTTTCCATACGGACTACGTGAACGTGATCTTGTGCGGCTTTTGCTCTTCGAACGAGATCTTGAGTAATGTTTACGACTTTTATAACGCTTTCGACATTCAGGTGACATGGACCTATGGGAGTGTGGAGATAAAAATGTAAATATTTCACAAAAAACAAAAAGTTTAGCAGAACATCAAATAAAAAAAATGTAATCATTACAAATACATTTAGAAATTAGTTTCGTTTTGCTTTTGTTCTATATTTAGTTCTTTGACTTGTTTCCACAACTTAACGTTATATTGAACGGGCAAAAATCCTTTTAAGTATTTGAGATTATTTGCTTTTGTGATTTCTATGTAAATATTAAAACTTGTTAAAATTTGCTTTTCAATATTTGTTCTAATAAAAAGTTTGTTTAAACTATATTTTGTATAAGACAAGGGGAAAAGCTTTAAATAGTTCCCACAAAATAAATGTAAATAGTTTCAAGTTTCATTTTTTACGAATTTATTTTTATCTTGTATTTGAAGTTTCTTGCTTGTTTCTACCATTTTGATTTGCCAATATGATTTCCCGATTTTGAGTAATTGAAATTTGCTAAGAACTTTACTATTTCAATAATTGTTTGAATAATAATATTCACAATTCAAATTCCTAGAAATAGATTATCAATTTGTTATAATTTAATAATAATAAAAGGAAACGTATGCGCTTATTTTAAACCTATGTTACTATGTTATGTTTTTGAATAGAATAAAAAACAGAGTAATAAATAAACTGCAAAAAACTTTTAGTTACACAAACTCAAACCTGTAATAAAAATTGTGGTAAGAGAAAGTTTTCCTTGAAATTTGTGTTTAAACCCATATATTGTACTTAAGTGTGCTTATACATTTTTTAAGGTTTCAACACTGTTTAGCTGTCCATCGCTATAAATCAAACAAATTTAAATGAAATTTAGTTTGAACTCTTCCATAGCATTAAGTAAGGTAAGGTTAGTGTGGTAGCTTTGATACCAAAAGCTCACTTGAGCACGCATAGCGGCCCGTTGTGACGCCACAGGTGAACGCAGTCTCTGTACTGACTACTGACTACTTCCTCCGAACCAAGGAACCAAGAATCCATAGCTGCACCATATCTCCATGTGGAGACAAAAGTTTCGACGATTACAAATGTTGGTCTGTAGCTGAAATACCATGTGTAGTAGGTTATCCAATACGTGGTACAAAAAAATGAATTCCAATCGAAAGAGTTAAAATAAGTTTTCTTTGAATCGTTTTCAACACATTATGTTCCCCTTAGGTACTCTTATGAACTATATTGTGTAAAATATTTTCTACCGGATGGACCAACAAGAGGATTTACTTTAGTCTGGAGTACGGATGTGGTGTACTCGTCGAGGCATTTGCTACTAAATGTTAAATAAAATAATTACTGTATTTAAGGCGTGGTAGTACATAGTCGCACGGGGCCTCATTTTTAATTTAGAAATGCCATTCATACGAGAATGATGTGCACTTTGTAGAATCAATTAAATAGACGTTGTAATGATATAGAACAAGAGGAAATTATCTGCTATCGAGCAAAAGAGAAACAACTCTTGATGTACTAACTGATTTAGTTTGAAATACCTCCTGGCAGGAGTTAGGCTCTGTTGCACAGCGGCTTAGTAATAACTTTTACAGACTGCTAGTTTCGTTTAATACAGGTATTAAAATGGGATCTTTTTTGAACCTAGTGGAAAACAACACTTAGAAAGTTCGACGGACCACCAAGATAATAGCAAAGCCGAATGAATTTCTTTCGTTTTGAAATACTTAACAATATTGACAATACTTGACATTATTTGTGGAATATTATAATATTATACTTCTTGCTTTTAGGATATTGTGGCTTGCGGTTTGAGCTTTAGAAAAATACATTTAAAAACCCCGCTATTTGAACTACTAATCAGATGCAGTGCGTTATGCGTTTAAGAAAAAAAAAACTATATTTTTTGAAATTTAGAAAAGAATTGGTCAGTATAAAAAATATTAAAAGAAAATTATAAAATGTATTACTGCCGTGCACGAATGTATTTTCTAGAACATTAAATTGATAAATTTTCAATCCCTTTTTTTCAAAATTTTTTCCAACCTAACCTCAAAACATATACGAACAGGAATTAGAACTTACCTTGATATACTACGGCTAGAATAACGACTACTATGCCTTCTAGCTGAAATTGGTGGTGGTGATGGCGGATGATGGGAACTAGAACTACTACGTGAATCATATTTTTGGCGGTTGTAGGATTTCCTGAAACAAATTTAAAAAACGCTACTTAAACGTTAACAACACCAAAAAATTATCACTTACCGGCGTCCACTGCGTCTATACGGTGAGCGGGAATAAGAACGACGTGGTGTTATGGAACGACTGTGTGAACGTGGACTCTTTAAAATAGTTTAATGAAAAATAATTTAATTATACAAATTATAATTGTTTTGTAGTCAATTAAAATTCATTCTAATGAATATATTAATAAATAAATAATTTACCATTGTATATTTATTAGGAGATAATGTTCAGCTCCTTTGGTACACTAACTTTTTTGATAATTTCTTATTTTATTTCCGCAAAAGCCGGCAAGTTTTGCAAAGAAATGTTTTATTTAAACGAAAAAAAATATATCAAAACACTCCAGAAATGCAAAGCCGTCTATGTTTATAAAAATTTTAATATACAAAGTTGCAAAAAATAGGCGTAAATCAAAGATGTCCGTTTATTTTGCATATGTTTCCAATTTCAATGTCGTAGTCAGTGTTTTACGCCGATGAAAGTTTTTAAGTGACGTTTTATTTGAAATTTGACATTTTCTTTACAAATTGGCAGTTAAATATGTCGCTAATTGCATTCGTCAGATAATTTCTATATTTTCGCAACGTTTTTGCTTATTCTCTTTTGTTATGAAAATGCCACAAACTCAATAATATTGTGCTTAAAAAGTAATAAACTATACAAATATAAACTATGCATACAAATAATCGATGAACCAATCAATTTAAACTTATCTACTGGTTACTTTGCTCACATGCATTAAGTCTACAGATTTATTTAATACTTCTAGGGTTCGCGTTTTATTTCTTGTTTATTTGCTGTAGTTATCTTAATTAAATTCTTAAAAAATACACATTCTTATTTCTGTAAAAAATATTCCATTTATTTCTGCTTTGTTTCCTGATCAGTGACATAACGCACATAGATTACCGGATTAGGTACATTAGCTGGCGGAACTTCTAATTCATCCATATATGAACAGGCAATGGCCAAAGTGCTACCATCTTGACTGAAATTAAGCGATGATATTGATGTATCGTATTCATGAAATTGGCATAAACGTTTCTTATTAAAACCATCCCAAATATTAACGTAACCATCTGAACCGCCGGTAGCAAAGGTATTGTAAACATTATGAAAACTAATGGCGTTTACAGGATAAATATGCTCGATGGTATCCTGTTTGTTACGATGACATTTAAAGGCAAATTTACGTTTTTGTACTTCTGGATCGGGATCTAAATATTCAACTGCTACACGACCTTCAATGGAGGACATAACGTAGCCCTCTTTATTGGGAAATAAGCGTATGCAACGAGTTTGATATTTCAAAGACGACTCTCTCTTCATCATATACTCTTCCATTTTACGCAAATCCCATATTAGAACTTTACGATCAGAAGTGGCCACTACAATTTTCTCATCATTTACCGACATGGAGTAGACCTTACCATTGCCCTGTTCATAGGTGCCCACACAACGTTTTTCACGCATGTCCCATAGTTTTACGGATTTATCCCAACTACCTGTTAAAATGCCATTAACCGATTCCGCATATTCCACACAACGTATAGGTTCGTCATGGGAGCCCACTATGTTTTCTGTATGGGTATTGACATCATATAAACGCAGTTGTTTATCTAGTGAACCGCTAACCACATGGACGACATCCTATATAAACAAAATTAAAAATATTAATTAAATTTATGTTTTATGAAGGTATTTAAAACTGACCATAAATGTTACATCCAGCACGGGAGCCTCTTGTACAAATTTTTGCCTGACCGCATTGTTCACAACATCGTAAAAACGCACTGTACCATCCCAAGAAGAGGCAATAAGATATTGGTTGGATTTAGGACCAAATCTTACTGTTGATATTAAATCTTCTGGTGCATTATTAAGTTTAACTTCTGTTGGACGCATTTTTGTCATCTAATAATACTAAAATTACTTTGTTACACTCCCGGCTGCAAAATAATTTTTGCGCTCTTTAGCTTTAATAAACAAAGTATGCTTCTTTTTCAAATAGAATGGCATATGCAATCACAAATAAATGATAACACAAAATACGTTAATTCGAACAAGCGAATAGATGCCAGACTAACTTATATACTTGATGTGTACCCAAGGCCGCAATAAAACCTAGAATCATACATTTATTAGCAAAGTAAAATGTAGAACATGTTAACTCATCCAAAATGTTACTGAAAAGCAAAATAAATTTCTATTTTAACTATTTCCTTGTATTTTGTTTACAATTACAAAAACCCCTTGATCTGGCAATTTTTTTCTTTTTAACAGCTCTGTATTATTTTTACGCTCTTTCTCTCTCTGTTGACATTATTTTGTTGTTTACATTTTGCTCTTGCACGTGTTGTTGCACTAATGTCAAAATATTTATGTTTTATTTTCTACTCGGCAATTAAAAATGTGGTCGCACGTGTAGTAGTTGTGAAAAAATACAATTTTTTAAAATTTAATTGATTTATAAAGTGCGAATTGTTATAAATTTAAGAATTTGAAAAGAAACACATATAAAAATGGCTGAATTTACACGAAAAACTAAAAGTTCAAATACTTTCCGGGTAGGTACAACGAAATTATGGTGCTGGCTACCATGAAACCTTCTCACAAGTGGTTTGAGCGAGACTTTATTTTTTTTTATAAAAATACATTGATTTTTTGAATAATCGTTTATTTATTTTATAGTTCAAAAGTTTTGCGGACCGTGTTAATGAAATTGATTTAAGACGTTTGGCTTTGTATCACATTGGGCACGAAAATGAAGAGCTGCCTGAAGACAATGAGACTTACTTCCATCAAACTTTGAAAAAATGGATGGTTTTAAATTTATCTGAGGAATATTCCTTATTCTCCAGGAAAGTTATAAAAATTGTAACGTTACCCCAGTTACTACATCGAAAGGATTATGTTGTCGATTTGCTTTTGGATAAGCTGGCCTGCGCTACAAATTTGTCCCTGCAGCCCCTGTTGGAGCTGTTGTACGTTTTGGCTAGAGATTTGCGGGAAGACTTCTACCCATATTTCCAAAGAGTTCTTGATCGTTTAATCTGTTTACTAAATACACAAGATGCCGAGCAATTGGAATGGACTCTAGTTTGTTTAGCTTATTTATTTAAGGCTTTAAAACCCTATCTAAAACGAAATATTGGTGTGGTATTCAATTGTATACTGCCTTTGCTGGATGAGAGGCGTTATGAGGAACATGTAACAAATTTTGCCGTTGAATGTTTTTCATTCATTGCACGAGATGTGCGCGACTATGGGAAATTCCTTGATTTCATTTTGGAAACCATAGTGCGTGAACAAGTGGAAAGTGTACAAGGCTGTGGCCGTTTATTGTTTGAAATTATGCGCGGTGTTAAGGGACAATTCCATTCCATAGCTGGCGATTTTCTGCAATTTATGTTTGAGTCTTTAGTGGAGGAGAAAACGGTTAAAAAGCAACAGTTGCAACTATTAAATGACATTGTGGCACATTGCATTACACAATTGCTTCAGTTTATATATCCTCAACAGATGTCGTTGTTTTGGCTAAAACTATGCCAAACCGCTGACAATTGCGAAAATTACAAAAAATTGGAAAATCTTTGCCGTATCTTCTTGCAGGTGGTGGAATTTAAAGAATGCCGCTATTTGGCTGAAATGGATATAATTGTTACCTGTCTTTTGAAAATGATCGATAAAGGAATGAAACATCAAGAGTCGTTAGAAGCTTTAAGAATTTGTACCCAAGTTATAAGTACCATACTACTATCAGGCTCTTCTTTAGTCACCCAATTAGATACAAGTCGTTTGATAAAGAAATGCTTAAGCATCAAACACAGAGAAATATACGGAGAATTTGTCAAAAGTATGACGTTACATGCACAATTCGAAATATTCATATTGCCCAGTCTAGTGCAACACTTCGAAATATACTTTGATAAAATGTCATTCGAGTTGTTGGCAGAAGTTATTATGAAAAGGCAGCCCATACATTTTAATGCCTTGAACCACGGTCAATGGCATACAATGGATATAAAAGTTAAATCCAAAGATACTTTAAATAAAGTTGAGCAAAATCTGCAACACGTAGACTTAGATAAACAAAACTTGGAAGATCAGATCTTGTTGCTGATTATAGCACCACATCTTAAAGGTTTACAAGCAGAAAATTTACAACAACCTTTAGAGTTGCTACTACAAACACTACTAAATAAACTGGAGCAACAAGAAAACGACCAAAAATATCTGAACTTATTGTCGCTGATTATAGGCATTTACACCCAACTGAAGTTTTCCTTAAGTAAAGAGAATCTGACGGCTTTAGCAGATATTTTGTTAGAAAATATTAACAATCTACGTGCGCTTGGAGCCTTAAACCAACTTATTTGCAATAATTCTAAACACTATAAAAACAATACGGCTTTGCGGCCAGCTTTGGCTTCATTACTCTCTCACCGAGACCATGAAAAACGTTTGTTGGCGGCCCATACATTAAGTTTGCTGTTTAAATCACAAGAAACTAAGTCACCGTATCATATTTTCTATCAAGCTGAGCTAGTAGAACCCAATGTCCATAATTACAGAGAACAAGTTCTGCTGATACAAAAACTAGAAACTCAAGCGGAATTATTTAAAAATTTCGCCGAAGATTACTACAAAGAGGATTGTGTACGTTTTTTACTGGGTCTGCTGTATTATAATTTTAAATTTATTTGGGAACCGGTACTAAAACTTTTAGAAGATTATGCAAAAGAAGTGGACATAAGCAAATTTTGGCAAATATACCAAGAGAAATTGCAAACAACGCAGGATCTTATAGATTATGCTTTAAAGCCTAAACAAGAATTGACGATTAAGTTATGGAATTCGAATGCCCTCAATGAAATATTTCCACCCACAGAGGATACAAATTTAAGTCAGCAACAGTTGCTGAACTATAGAAATTTATTATGGCAACGTTTGCCTCAATTTGGTAAATTGGTGATATTGAAAAATAGGGAACTGGTAACAATGTTTTTGAAATTTGTTGATGAAGAATATCGCCAACAACTCGAAAATAAAGAGAACTCTTGGGATTTGGCAGCAAAAACAGAAAACTTAACGAATATTGATGATATAAATGAAGAGGACGATAATAATGAACAATCATTGGAAATTGAAAAACCTGTTCCGAAAAGGAAATCTAAACATAATACGAACCATGATTCTGGCAATATTAAATCTATACTACAAACTTTACAAACAAAACTGGCTGTATTTGCTGCCCATCAAAATCCTAGAGCTTTATATAGAGAACCAGAATTATGGTCTTTATATATGCAACTTTTGAAGGGTTCTAACCAACAATTGCAAAAATCTGCTTTAGATTGTGTATTTTCGTATAAAATAAAGGCTTTAGTACCCTACAAGGATCTATTGTATAATATGTTGGATGAAAAGAAATTCAAAGATGAATTAATCAATTTTAAAGTAGAAACTATATCCGAGGAGCATAGACAGGAGTTTATGGAGATATTATTGAGATTACTGTACGGCAAAATGATAACACGCGGCACTCAAAAAGGTCTTAGTCCACAGCAAAGGAAATCCATAATTCTCAGATTTCTGGGCAAATGTTCGCTTAAAGAAATTGAATGGTTTTTACAAATGGCATTTGGCCAATACCAAGATTTCTGTCAAGAATCTACAAATATTCTACAAATACCTGGTTTAGTTAAGGAACAATTTAATATGCACGCTATCTGGTCGCCCAAGAAACTACAAAGTGTTGTTAATTTACTAGAACTCATACGCAAAGAATTCGGTGGCATAATGGAGGAGAAATTCCACTATTACATGTTAAAACTTTTGATATTTATTGGTAGTGTTTGTCATGAAGTTGCCCAGCTAGATACAAACTTAATGCCTTACAAAATGCCATTGGTGTTTAAAAATCTTAAACAGAATGCCTTGCAAAGTTTGTATAACTTTTTCGAGCATATAGAAGAATTTGAGTGGTCCGATGAACTAATTGCATGTATAACCGAAGTGTTTGTATTTCCCGTTTTGGAAAAATTACCTGTAGACAGCATACATTCGCCTACAATTTTATTAAAGCTTTTGTTGTTGTGGGGCGAAAAACCCAAACACTTTGTGTTTCTAACTCAAAAGCCTAAAAATAAACAAGAAAATATATTTCATTACATTATTTCCTTGCTATTGAATGAAAAATCCAAAGCTTTGGTACGCAAACCCATAATGGCATTAATCGAACGTTTACTGGTAGCTGCAGAAAATGAACTGGAACATGCCGAACAGGGTTTAAATCTTGTCAAGCCTTATATACCCGAGTTATTGCAACGTCTTAAAATGAACTTCTCTACTAAGGGTTCTAAACAACAGTTGGATAAACGTGATTTAAATATTTTATCAATGCTAACAAAGCATGTTAGTGAACCGGAAACCTGTGATAGTCTCTTACAATTGCTGTTGCCTATACTGATAGCCAAAACACAAACGCAGTCATCCAATGAGGTGGTTTCACAAGTTATAACCACTTTATCTAATCTTATAAAACGATTAGATCATCCTGAATTGTATATTAGGAAAATCGCACCGTTATTTGAGCAGGTACAAGAGGTGTCTGCGCGCAAACAACTATGCGATTTAATAGCTGACATAGCACGAATTAAACATAAACAAAATCCCCATTCAACGGAAACACAAGAATTAAAGGTTTTGGCCAGAATTGTTTTGCTGCTTAATGCCTGGGATAAACGCTGGGTAGAACAGCCAGACTATGAGAAACGTTTGGATGCTTTTAAGGAAATTAAGCAACAAATTGAAAGCGGCGAAGGTGTATGTCTTGATTTAGGCATTTTAGTTGTATTCAATTGCTTCTATTTCCTGAGGTACGATAAGGATATGGGTTTAAGGGACAATGCTAGCGAACATCTAAGAATGCTGCTACCGCATATGGCTAAAAAATATGCAAATGATAAGGTTAATATTGAATATTTGGTGGGAGATGTATTCATAAATCTGATAAGACGTGTCATTAAAGATTCGCATGAAAATGTGCGCAGCGAAGGTATACGTTTGTTGGGTGAAATGGCGAGAGAGTGTCCAGAAACTCATGAAATTTTACAAGATTTACATGCTCTAGGCGATAAATTGGATGTGGAAGTAGATTTCTTTGAAAACATGATACATCTTCAATCACATCGTCATGGTCGCGCTCTATTGAAATTCAATTCTCATGCTGCCACTTTAAAAAAACCACCCTGTGTTAGAACCCTTACACAATTTATACTACCCTTGGCTTCGAGATATCTTTTGCAAGAGCAACATGCCAGCAAGCATACTTTGATCGATGCAGCTATCGAAACTGTAGGCATAGTGTGCCAACTGTTGCCTTGGCAACATTATCATTCCATTTTACGTTATTATCTTATGAAAATGCGTTTGTCCCATGACTATCAGAAACAATGTGTTCGTATAGTAGTTCGAATATTGGATGCTTTCCACTTTGATTTGTCATTGGCTCAAGGTGATCAACAAACTTTGGATAAACTTAAAAACACAATTAAGGAAAAGACAGAGAAGTTGTATATGGAGATAAAAGAAGTCAAAGAGGAAGAACAAGCCGATATAAAAGAAGAAAAATCGGAACAAACAAACGATGATGAAGACACGCCAGATGAGAATTTATTAAAGACAGAAGTAAATGAAGAAGAAGCTTTGGAACAAGAATTAGAACAGGAAGATATGGAAGAGGATAATGCTTTAGATGAAGATAACAAAGTTCGTAAATTGGAACCTTGTTTAAATAAGTCTACCGTATTACCAGCTAATGCATCAAAAAGAGTTTTAACTGCCATTACCACTATATTAATACCCACCCTAAATAAATCTATAACGGAAAAATCTTCCTATGACATCAAACATAAAGTAAACCGTAAACGTTTAAGTATAGAACGAGAAGAAGAGGAAATTTTAAGGGTACCCATTGGTTTAGCTTTGGTTAAATTAATGCAAAAACTACCCAAAGAATTAATGGACACAGGTTTGCCAGGTAAGTATCTCAATATCATCTTAGAGAGGAATTGTTAATGTTCTAACGCAACCCTATTTTTTCCTGCAGGTGTCTTTATGAAAGTCTGCACTTTTCTGAGATCACCTTTAAAGTCTGTGCGCATGTTGACTCGTGATATTTTAAAGAAAATCATGTTATGTTTGGGCTCTAAATATCTTCCCATGCTAATGGATCATTTACAAAATCTTCTCACCAGAGGCTTTCAAGTACATGTTCTATCAGTAACAGTTCATGGTGTTTTAGATGCTTTACGTGACAGTTTACATCCCGAGGATGTGGAAGCCTGTCTACATAATCTATTGGAAGTGGCTTTAAATGACATATTTGGCGAAATAAATGCTGAAAAGGAAATTGATAAATTAACCTCCCATACACCAGAAGCTAAGCCAAGTGCCAAAAGCTTTTTAGTGTTGCATATAATTGCACGAAATATACGAGAGACCTGTCTGTTGGACTTGCTAATGCCTTTCAAAGATCATTTGGCAAAATCGAAATCTCGCAAGCTTACCTTAAAGATTCAAGAAGCATTTGCCAAAATTGTTAATGGCCTAGTGGAAAATAAACACATTTCACGTGAGAGCTTATTAATCTTTATTTATGGTACAATGTCAGAAAGCATAACAGATCTACTACCGGGTACACAGCGAAGAGTATTGACTGAACAGGAAAAAGAGAAAATGCGTAGAGCCAGACCGGATTGTTTTATTATACAACCAGCCCCAAAAATGAGATCTGGTGCTATAAATAAACAAGTTAAAAGCAATGCTCAAGCAAATGCCCATATACTTATTGAGTTTGGTTTGGATATGTTGCATATTGTATTGAAACGTAAAAAATTAGTGGATGTGGACTATCCTCCCTTCCTAAATCCCATATTGCCCTTACTTAGAGACTCGTTGAAAAGTACGCACATACGGGTAACCACATTTGCGTTGAAATGTTTTGCAACACTATGGGTGGAGGAATATAAATTAACTGCTATGCAGGAGACGGAATACATAACGAATGTTGTTGAGAGAATGTTTGAAATTCTCAAAAACTTTTCTACATTTGGTGCCTCCAAACAGGAGGATAATTTCCAATTAATGAAGTCAGCTTTTAAGGCCGTTGTTGCCTTGTTGCGCAAGTGTGATTATTATGATCTTACGGAAGAACAAGTGGATGAGTTGGTGTTGTATATTGAAAAAGATTTGCATGAAGGTGAAAATCAAAACATGACCTTTAACTTACTGAAGGCCATGTTAACACGCAAAGTGGAATCTAAAGCAATGCACGACATAATGAAACGTATAGGCGATATGTCCATAACCGCACCATCAGACTATGTAAGAGATGAAGCTAGAAATTTGCTTACCACTTATGTTATGGAATATCCTCTACACAAAAGAGTCGATCAAATCGTTAAATTCTTTACAGTGCAATTATGTTATTCTGTACCTGCTGGCAGGCTATCCGCTATAGAGTTTTTAAGCAGCATTATTAAGAAATTCCCTTTGAATATACTATCCAAACGAGCTGAATTCTTATATTTATCGTTGGGCTCTCGTTTAGTCAATGATGATGAACCTGAATGTCGTAAAGCCGTTGCTAATTGCATAGAAGTTATGATAGGCAAATTGGAAAAAGCCGATCGTCAACATTTATTTGATATGACTTTGCTGTTCTTTAATGCTGAAAACAAACCTTCTGTAAGGGAAATGGGTGCTGCCTTATGTTCAAGATTTTTAAATGCCGAAAAACAATCATTCGCTCCACGCATTAAAGTAGTGCTGGCCACCTTAGTAAGCAGATTAACAGCCGGAAGTCCTTTAAAACCAGGCCGATTTGTAAGAGCTCCTAATGCTGTGGATAACTTGGACGATATTGATCTAGGCGGCAGCAGGAAACAAAAGGTAAGTTTTAAAATATTTTACTATGAGAATTTTAAATAAAGAAAAACTAAATAATTTCAGCATAAAAAGGCAAAATTTGCTTTAGAAGAGGAAGTTACTACTGTACTACAAGATGACCAAGATCTGGAGAAAGCTTTAGAAATTAAACAACGTGCTTTAGATCATGAAGCCATACAAATGCAATATTGTTTGCTAAAAATTTTCGATTATTGCTCAGCGGAACTATTTAAAAATGAAGAGCTTAGTAATACAGTCGATGAACTGGCCTATGAGTCACAACGTATGTTGGCCCATGAACACAATTGGGTGCGTTGTAATGCAGCGAAAATTATAAGTCAAATTTTAAGCCACTATGATTTTCCCTTAATTGGTAGAAAGCTTTGTCAAATACAAAGTGCTGAAGATGATGCCAAAAGAATTAAAATGGATTTTATTTATTTAAATCCAGAATATGATATAAAATCTTTAGTACTGGATTTATGTGCACAAATGATACCAGGAGAGACCGCCCAGATCATGATTGATGAAATTGTTAAAATATTCCTCTACATAGCCACCATGCTGAGAGATGTTCCCTTCAAAGTGAAACGTGAAACAGAAGCAGAACCTGAGGAGGAGTTACAAGAAGACAGTAAAGAATCATTAACTAAAATTAATCTCAATTGGCTAGTAAAAAATATAAGATTTCTAATCAATAAAGAGGTTGCCAAAGCATCTCATAGTACGGCAATAGTAAGTAAATCATATTTGTGAACACAATGAAAATTAATAATGTATTGTTTAATCCTTACAGCGTACAGCCTTATTCAATCTTATAGAGGCTTTAATTACCTTATTATCGGTTGAATCTTTAGAACTTTTGGCTCCCGCTTTACTGGCAGCCCTAGTAAGAGAAATGTCTGAAGAAGATCAAAATATTGATGCTGAGTTAAGACAATTAGCCTTGCGTGTAGGCAGCCGTTTACGTAAACGTATAGGTTCGGACGTATATGATAAATTGCGTTCAGCTGCTCAAATGAAACTGATGATAAGAAGAGCTGAACGCAAAAAGCTTATCGCCCAAGAAAAGATTAATGATCCGGTGCGTGCGGCTAAACGTAAAGTAGCCGTACAAGAACGTAAAAAGTCTGCTAAAAAACTTAAAGCCAGCGTTATACGCGGTAAAACGGCTGATGTTAAACAGAAGCTAAAGAAGAGAAAACGTAAAGCCGAAGATGATATTTTTTAAACTAACGCAGATGGTAAAATAACAATAGTTTTTAAGTTGTAAATTATTAAATTCTTATTTTAAAAGAAATTATATGTTGTATTTCCTAAAAACAAAAGTTTAAAAATATTTTTTTTGATATTTTAAATATTAAAAAACGTTTTAACGAACAATAAATTGTTAAAAATATAATAGAATTAATTTATATACTCACTTAAGTCTTTCAAAGACAATGTTATATGCGTGGTATAGCCATAAATCTGTAAGAAGCTGTTCTGAATATAGAATAGATCAAGTACCTTGATAAGTGGAATGTTCTGTTTGATTATTACATCGATAATACGTTAGTATCATTCATGACTATAAGGACTCCATGTAAACCCTTGGTACAAGATCAGTTTTGCCTTTGATGGATGACATTCTTGCTAGGCTGGGATCCTGCTCTGTGCATGATGTGGTGGCTGATTCTAATTCCCCACACTCTCCCCGCTTCGGGCTCATTGGCAGATGGATTAAGGAGAAGAAACAGAGGCAGTGAAAGGATAAATGTTGCGCGTCCAAGCTCCTTTAGCCATCTATTTACACAGTAGATCCTACTTAATGTTAGGATTTAAAAAGTCCAGCGTCAGAGTGGTGTTTTGTTATGAAGCGCTATGAAGTTAGTTCGCTGGCAGAGCCCCACTGGTTTCCAGCTGGACTGTTGGTATGAAGCACTGTAACTAGTATATTCCCTTGTATAGGATAATAATGACCAAATTTGCAACTATCTTGAACAATCGCTTGCATTACCTTTTGCAAGTTCTGCCGATGATACGGGGCTATATAGCCTGGTAATACTTTGTCTCTCAAAACTTTTAATATGTTCATGTCAAGGACAAAAGGATATATTCACTTCAAAGTTTCATACGCTTTATTTTTCTATGTAATTTCTTCCAATTATTATAAAATGGCAATTATTTGAATAATGTTTACGTTATTTTTGCGCGTTCATTCACGCCAAACAAATTTATTTCTCGTGTTATCAGTCCTCTACGAATGCCAAAACATGCTCAAACTTGTATGAAGTCAATAATGTTTGATGGTTTGTTATTGTCTCTGCTAATGTCAAAATTGTTATTATTTCAATGTAGTCGTTGTTGTTATTACATGTCAATATAAATTCTCTAGTATTATTCTACTTCTGCGAGAATAATCTGTTTTGCTTTTTTTTTGTGTCATCGAACAGAAGTGATGTCAATTTTTTGAGAATAACCGCAATTTATATTAAAAGATTACGATTAAATTAATTGTTTTATAAATCAAACATCCTAAAAGCAATGAAAATTAAGTGTTAACCATAGATATGCATTAAAAAGTTTATTATTTATTTTCTGTATTGTTTAAATATTGTATATGAAAAGAGAAAGTGGCTTTTGTAAAACGTATTGCTGGTGTTCGTGGTATAATTGGCTGCTCTAGGAGGTGGTATATTTCGCTCTATGATACAAACCCATCAACTAGCTGGGTAAGTTTTTCTTCTTTCTACTATTTCACACACAAACAATAACAAAAAACATGTTAATCATTTGATTTTTATTAACAATAAAATAAAAAAAACAAAAACATTTTTGATAGTGTGCTGGTGTATTAAACCATAACCAAAACGGGTATTTGGTTTACCCATTTAATATGCAATGCTTTAAGAGCACAGGTAGTGGTAGTTTAACACCGAATACCTCAAATTTAAGCCAAAATCTAAAAGAAATTGTTGCCAAGGAAAAACCCAGTAATAACGGTAAATCGTCAGACATTAAGTCAACAGATGACATCAATAAGGAGACCTTGCCGGAGGATAAAAATCCGCTGTGTAATGGTCATTTGATGGATGCTGACATGAAGCTTGAGTTCGCGGACAACAGAGATCAAGAAACTCCTTCATGTTCGCATACCCCTACTGCTTCCAATGGTGCCGGAAAACTACCACCTACACCGCCGGAAAACATGAAACCTTTATACCGTGAACTTATATTGGCCTGTCAAGAACAAGCTTCTTACTTTAAGGATGATGCAACTGAGAGAGGCCAACGTTTGCAAGCTGCTTTAGTGGCTTGGCAAGATTTCATTATACTCTCCGATGATTTGGTACATCAAGTAGAAGCCTTTGCTGGTCAATATGATTTTGACGAACATACGCCTGGCAATGGTTATCGTAGTTTTGTGGCGGTTACCAACTCCTGCATAGAATATGGTTTAACTTTATGCAAGAACCTATTAGCTGCCCGTACCACCATGTTTTTCCGCAAGAAATCCTATATGAAAGAAGTAGAAGCCTGTTCCCAGCTTTTATCATCCTTATGCACTTGCATGAAACATTTACTTATTCTCCATGACTGGTCTAAAGATACAGCTGATCTTTTTGCTTCTGGTAAACATTCGGCTGAAGAGCTATTTGAAATGGGTGAGACCATTAATCAGTATTGTTTCTATGGCCGTTGTTTGGGCTTCCAGTATGGTGATTCCATACGCGGAGTATTGCGATTTATATCGATAGGTATGGCTGGCTTTTCAGAGACATTTTATGCCGAGGATAATGATGGCACTTTGTTAAAGACAACTAGAAGTGTTTGGACTAGTGGCAAGTATTTACTGAACCCCGAATTGAGAGCTCGTCGCATAGTTAATTTGTCTCAAAATGCTAAAATCGATTTTTGTAAATCATTTTGGTTCCTATCCGAATCAGAACTTATGCACAAAATACCCAGCATTGTTGGCAGTTCCATAAAAATCAATCAAATCATAGAAATTCCTTCAGAGCCTTTGAAATTACCAAAAGTTAAACGAACAGAATCGGAAAAAGAAAAGGAAGATCAAACTAAAGAGGCCGAAGAAATGAATGAAGAGTTTGTGAATATACCAGTGCCCTCGAGTCATTTGGGTCCTGGTCTCTCCGTACAAGTACGTCTTTTAAGCTATCATCGGCGTGAGGGCATGGTGGGTTTGGGTTCAAAAGGCTACCGAAGCTGGCGTAAATTGCCCGCTCGAAGTCCTTGCATTTTATTTCACTGTCATGGTGGTGGTTTTGTGGCCCAATCATCAAAGTCTCATGAATTATATTTAAGAGACTGGGCGGTGGCCCTGGATTGCCCTATTTTATCGGTGGACTACAGTTTGGCTCCGGAGGCTCCTTTTCCTCGTGCTATAGAAGAAGTTTACTATGCCTACTGTTGGATGTTAAAGAATTTTGCTTATTTAGGCACCACCGCTGAACGTATTGTTTTGGCTGGCGATTCTGCCGGCGCCAATCTTTGTATAGCTTTAAGTCTTAAGTGCATAGAGCAGGGAATACGCATACCAGATGGTTTATTTTTGGCCTATTGTCCCACTCTGATATCGTTTGTACCCAGTCCAGCCAGATTATTGTGTCTTATGGATCCTTTATTGCCTTTTGGCTTTATGATGCGTTGTCTAAGAGCTTATGCTGCTCCTAGTCCAGATATTCTGACCGAAAACTCTAAAAGTGAGGAAATAATAAAAGAAATACGAAAAGCTTCTGAAAAGGAGCCGCATTATAAACTCCACTTGGAGGCTCCTGGTAGTACAACATCATCGCGTAGAACATCAGCGGCTAGAAGTCCTCTGTCGTCTGCAGCTGAAAATTCAAAATGGGAACAAATCAAGGTTAGTCAAACGTTCTTTTAATTGAAAATGAATTTGTTTAATTGTTTGTTGTTGATTGTAACAGGGCAACAGCCGTGATCAATTGGAGCTGGATACCAAATCGCCAAACGGCATTGAAGTGGCTGAAGAGGAAACTGAGGACAGTTCTGAAAATACATTTGCCAGTGCCTCTTATCACAGTCAAACTGTTGAGCACACCGATTTACCTTCTATAGAAGATGATGATAATAGTTCTTGTCTATCCTTTGAAGATGATTCCCAGCCTATAGAACATTATCCAATAACAGCACATAAAAATTCAGACTCTGAACAGTATATAGACCGTTTTGTGGATTCATATATTGTTGATGGCTCCACGGAAGAGGCAAAAGAGCATGAAAATTGTGAAGCCAATGGCTTAGGTACAGAGGACGATTTAAAAACTATGCCAGCAAGAACTTTATCTGAAGAAAATCTCTTGGTTGATGCCGGCAAAGAGGCTTTAGCTTTAGAAACTATACAAGGAAGATTTAATAATGCCGTTAACAGTATTTCAAATACCCTTAATCGTTATACGCAGTCCTATGATATAAGAACCGATGGAAATTCAAGTCATAGGCCATTACAGGATTTGCGTAATATGGACGCATTAATAGCACGCAGTCCGAGTGCAGAATTTGCTTTTCAGATACCCAAGGATCCATTTTTATCGCCTTACTATGCCAGTGACGAGTGGTTAAAACAAATGCCGAATACTAAAATTTTGGTAAGAGCTTGGGAATGTATTTTGAAAGTCATGTTTTTGTTAATTTATTGGCTTTTTATAGACTTTAGAAATGGATCCTTGCTTGGATGACTGTGTTATGTTTGCCAAAAAACTAAAAAGACTTAATAGACCAGTTACTTTGGATATTTTAAAGGGCTTACCACATGGATTCTTAAACTTTACAATGGTAAATGTTAAAAAAAAAAAAAAAAACCAAATAAAACTTTTGTTTTTTTCTGTAGCTTTCAAGTGAAGCCATGGAAGGCTCAAAGAAATGTATACAATTATTAAAACAATTATTTGACGTAGAATCAACACCCCAGAAATCCTCACCCACCAGCACCACCTCAACTGTCTCTTCTAATAATGGTTTAAATACTCAAGAGACAGAATCCTGTAACACAGATAAAAAGTAGTAAACAATAGATGAACGTTTAATCCTGTATTTTTTTGTTTCTTTGTTTTGAAACGTAAAAATTATTGTTAAGTCCTTATATTTACAAAAAAAGAAAAAAGAAGAAAAATATATATAAAGTAAAATGCAATTAATTATGATATTCAAAATAATAAGCTCTTCGTAATTTAAAAACATAAAAAAAGAAAATAATACTCAAAGGCGGCAACACAAACTATTTATTGTATTACAAAAATTACAGTGTAAAACACCAAAAAAAAATATATATATATATACGCATAAAATTATTTATATTGGAAAACGGCAGAATTTATACTAAACAATGATATTTTATATTATAAAAATATAAAAATTAAAGCAAAATATTATAGAATATGCTCAAATCTTATTATTTATATGATTTCTTTATTTGCAAAAATTTCATTTGTTGTGTACGCGTAATTTTTTTAATTTAAATTAAAATTTATCACGTATATATTTTTAAAATCGTATTTGTTGTGTAATTTTGCATATTTTTATTTTATACACACACTTTTCTATTCGAAAACTATGATAATATTTATAAAATATACAAATAAATTATAATAAAATATTAACAGAATAATAAAGGCTTTGTTTTATATTGAATTCACTCTTGCGTTCTTTGCCGAGTTAAACGCATACGCCTAAATTATATTTATTATTGCCATACAAAACATTGCAATAGAAATAAATAAAATCGCATCTTTTTTCGTTCATAAATGCTTTAAATACTTAGCTATTGTAGGCTTACTTAACAAGCTAAATTAATTTTAAAAACTTATCAAATCACCCTCGTTAAAAAAAAATGTGAAATAAAAGTGTTTGTCCAGGAAAGCATTCTATGCGACCCTCAGCTTTAACTAATTCGTTTTTATTCATTCATTTAATATCAATATTAGCTTTTGCATTCGTCTTAGAATCATCTATTGTAAGTTGTCAAATATGTATTCGAACAATTGATCTATTATCGAAAGAAAAAGAATTACAGGACACTAGCAGCATGAAGTTGCAGTCGTCTTAGCCTCAAGTCCACGACATGATAACTGATCTACTGCCAATTAAATCTATTGTTTCTCTTATAGTCATTTAAAATGCATTTTTAGAAGTCGTTTTCATAAGACGTTCGGTTTAGTTTACAGTGGTGGTGGTGTATGGCATAGTCCAACAATTAAAACTCAAGATAGTATATTTCTAAATGGATTATAATTTTAGTGTTTTATTTAATTTAATATCATGTCATAAATTGTTTTATTTTATTTTTATTGGTTGTTGTTTCGTTTGTTTCTTTTTTTCGTTTTTATTGATGTATTTTTTTCTTTTGTTTTTTTTTTTAATTATAAATAAAGTACAAAAAATGTTACGTGTATAATGTTATCAGTATATTCTAGGAGTAAAAAGCAATTATTTTATAGTTTTTTTCTGCTTCTCTTTTTGGATATAAATATAATTGGACAACAAGCCCATACTTCTGCAATCTTTATAATACTGCAGTAGTCAATGCTATTTTTTCTAGATCAATTTTTGTTTTAAGATATTTTCAGATTCAATTCTTAATTAGTAGACATTATATTTAAAAGTAAAAAAGTAGTAATTGGCATTCTTTTGTTTTGTTTTAAATTTAAACGTACATATTTATTTAAAAAAGTTGTTAGTTTCTTACTTTCTTTTCGTTTTATGTTTTCTTTTGTTTTTTTTGTTTTTAAATAATTTTTAGAGAAATTTATAATTTCTTTAAAGTATGCTAAATATACCATCATTTTGATTTAAGTTAAGATATATAAAAAAATGTTACAAGTCTTACAATTTTCAGTTTGTTTTTTTATAAACATTATGTTATGTTTCCTTTTGTTTTGCGTGGTGTTTAAATATAGTTAAGTTTTGTTTTGTTTTCTTTTAATTAAAAAATACTCCTTACATGTGTATGTTTACGCTAACACATAATAGTTACGGTTTTTTGTTTTTGTTTTCGTTTGTGTTAAACTAATATTAAAAGGGTTTTTAGAATTATTCTTTATTTTATTATTTTTTAATTTCTTTTGTTTAGAAAACACAATTTAAATTCGTTTGAAACGGTGTCAAGTCTTTGGTTATGGCCAAAGTGGCACCATCATTAATCATTTTGTGAGTTAAGGCGGCTAAATTTTTGGCATCATCTATGCCCGAATGCTGTTTACCCTCAAAGTGTAGACCCACATGGGTAAGGGCATCCAAAAAGTTTAAAGGCCTATATTTATACCATTCACGATAGATGGCACGCATATCGATCCATTGATTAAAATAAGGCGGCTTCTTAATGCGTTTGCGTGAGCATTCTTTATGTAGACAAATGCCAAAATCCCAATCAGTCCATGACACAAAGGCACAATTGCCAATTTTATTATCCTTCGATACTTTTGGCAGTGTTAGATGGCGAGCGCGTAACTCTTTGCGCAGCCATTCCTGGAACATCATTAGAGCGGTCTGTAACGGTATGCCATTGTCGACCGTTTTCTGTGTAATGCCGGTGAGTTCGGTGCAATATGCACTTAATTTGGGTGATTCAATGGGCATGATGTATTTGTGAAATTCGGCTTCTATTTTGCCAGTTTTTAAATTCACTAAGACTGCGGGAAATTCTAAAAAAAAAAAACACATACACATACAATATAAATAAACAAATAAATGCAATTTCAATTTAAAACATTTACTAACCAATTATTTCAGATTCTCTCCATTGGGGAGGCGCTTGATTTTCCCAACAGGTAGCTTCAAAATCTACAGCTATAACATATGTATACGGCTGTTGTAATAATTTCGATTTGCTAGATTTTGTGGAAGTATTATTGTTTTGTGATTGACCACCATCCACATAGATGGTATCAATAAGACCAAGTTGTCTGCAATGAAAACAAAGAATTTCAATTAAATTTTTTACAATTTACAAAAAGGAGGGGGAGGATATTTTCTTTTGTAGTAGAAGTTAAATTACGAAATCATTGTTAATTTTGGTTTTGATTGTAAGAGTTTTGAGTTTTTCAATTTTGATTGTAAAAGTTTTGAATTATGGATCAGCTTCTTTCTATCCATAGATTTAAGATTTTTTTTAAGTTAAATACCACAAATACTTTTTATTCTATTCCTCTTTAAAATTATTTCAATTAAAATGACGATTTATACATGTTAACTATGATTGAAAGTCAAATGGTATGTGGTAGTACAGTACATATCCTTGCCTTAAATTTAAGATGTTTTAATATTTCAGAAAATATTCCGGCTTAAATGATTCAAAAGAATTAATTAATTCGAGTAGTTGATCTTCTAATGCAATGCATTCGGTCGGTCTTAAATTAGACATTTAAATTTAATTGAATTTAATTTTAAATACATATTCAAATACTACAAACTCGTAAATAAATTTTCAAAATAATAACCTTTTTCCTAAGAACTTTTGCCGTAGCATACAACCATAGGTTTATCGCGTAAAATAAATCCATTTGTGTCGTCTAAAGCTTGACCCATAATGTTCTGTACATTAACCATTTGATCGCCTTGAAAAGTAACAAACGCTTGACCCTTCATGCGACCATGCTGCATAACTTTTACATCCAATTTAATGCTCTCGGCAGTCGTAAGATAGCGTTCATATAAGGCTGTTAAGTCTTCTATGGTAACATCTTTATGGAGATTTTTAATGTACAATTTATTACTGGGTTCACCTTTTTGATAGTTTTTGTAAATGGGCAATTTACACAAATCTTCCTGGGATAGTTTTTGTGTTTTTAAATCTAATGGCAACTGTAGAGACTTTAATGTTGGTTGTGGTGGCATAGACTTCTTGGTTTCCTCTACTGGAGTTCTTTTCATTTGGAATTCTATTTTAGTTGTATTGCTGGTGGTGGGGGTTTCTGGCTTGTCAAAAATTTCTGTTAGAGATAAACTGCTAGTGGCGGCGGTTTTCTTAGGTTGTTCTTTGCTTTGCTTTTGTACATTTTGCAACATTTGTCGGGCTTTCTTCTTATACTGCTCCTCATTTGTAGGCAATTTTCTTTTCAACTGTGTTGGTGGCACAGGCCTATTCTTCTGGGATGTTTCATCTTCTGAAGTCTCCAATTCAGTTTCCTCATCGTCTTTGTTTTGTGGTTGTACGGTATCTTCACACGATATTATTTCCGTTTGCGTGGAAACATCTTTAGGCTTGCCCG
This sequence comes from Sarcophaga variegata, assembly GCA_932273835.1. NCBI lineage: Eukaryota > Metazoa > Arthropoda > Insecta > Diptera > Sarcophagidae > Sarcophaga > Sarcophaga variegata. The sequence continues at coordinate 120,665,116 of OW026360.1, read as the reverse complement.
GCGGCTTTATCTTATATCTTCTTGCACCAAAAGGTGGTTCCAAATTCATGCGATTCATTAGATGCAATACTTGGGTATAGAAACGTTTATTACTTAACAAGGATATACAAATATTATCCATTATATCCTTATCTATGGGTGGATAATTGTATTTCAAATATGGCGGCGGCGGTTGTTGAAAACCCAAATCGCCTTCAAGGGCATATAATTTTTGTACGTACTTGTTTATCTGTTGCTGTGTTTGCAGGCAGGAAGCATTTGTTTCCTCTAAGGTCTGTACACATTGATTAACTTTTTTTGTAATTTTCGGCGTCACTTTATTCTCCGCGGGTTTATCTTTGCAAAACCATGCCACATTAGGTGTTTTGCCAGCAAATTCTAAGCCTCTTAAGGTGTCCAGAGCCTTTTCTGTTTCACATTTCAATTCGTAGGTTATTAAAGCACGTTTACGGCCAAACGGTTTCACTTCTTTCGCTGGTATATTCAGGGAGTTTAATAAGCTTGTTAGGTCATCTATTTGATTGGGTATGTTTTTAAATATTAATGTAGTGGAATCTACATAATTTTTATCCATATTTATAAAAAAATTCTTTTGAAAACTTTACTGTTTTTTATAATAATTAAGCGGCAACTAATTGTATACAGCTGTTTTGTTAAAGATTTGCTAGAAGAAAATTAAGTGAAAGAGAGAAAGCAAGAGAGTGAGATTGAGTGCTTTTATAAGAAAAGTGTTGCCAATTCAAATTAATATATGAAAATTACTCATTTAATTACCACAAAAAGAAATTTCTTCGAACTGTGCATATGTATAATCATATTTTTCCTTTAAGTAATTATTTATTTACAATGTCAAAGAAACTTGTATTTTATACAAATGTTAGCTAAATGTCGCAGCAGTAAATGGGGAAAATTATTAAACAAGCGTTTTTTTGCAGCTATTTAAAAAGACTCAAAGAGAGAGTGAGAATTTTATTAACTACAGAGCTGCCGGTTCGTTCGAATTATTTTATTGAAAACGGTAGTTATAGGTGTTTCCACGAAATGTGTTTCCACAAATGGTGAACTGATTTTTAAAGAAAAGAAAAATATTATTAAAGCGAAAAAGAAAATGCTGTATTTTTATTATTTACGAAGGTAGACATAAGTAGACAAATATTAAAGTAGGCCGCTTTTTCCACAAAGAAAAAGAAGATAGGATCAACTTTTTCATTATGGCTTTTTAGGGAGAAGCTTCTGGCATTAATTCATGTTATAAAGCATAATTGCTTCTACAAACTCAGATTTGCTTACGATTATAAGAAGATACTACCGAAAGAAGTTAGATTAACATTCTCAGATCATAAATGGCCCATTGTGATATCTCCTAGTTAACAGTTAGAAACTAATAACCTCTCTGTGAAATAGTAAAGGACCACAAAAGAGCATTACATTATGAGTCCAATCAGAATTTACTCAAATATCTCGCCAAACAGTTATTTACAGGAATCAGTTTATTAAACCTTTAACATCACTGAAAAGCCCTTACAGCAAGGCTGGCTGTCTTACATCAGACTAATGTTCAGATTCCTCATTTCTTCCTCACTGTATTTCAGTCACTTAGTATTTCAGGTATAGTGTAAGATATAAATGATCTCAAAAACGTAAATATTTCTTATACATGAGTAAACATTAAAACATTTTCTTTGTTGAAAATATTCTCATTTTGTACAATTATTTCTACAATTAGCTTAAAAAACATTAAAATTATTAATAATTTCTCCCACAATTTAACACACAAAAAACTGTTTACGTTAAAATTTCTAAGTCATGCTGTTTCATTCATTAAACATCATGAGAAATAATTCATTTCGTTTTATTTTATAATTTCACAATGACTTTAACTTGGCCAATAAGTATGTTGTATTATGGCCAATCAACAAGTGCCAATGATCACGTATACAAAAATCGTGAATGAAATGATGTAAAGTAAGTGAAACTAAACGAAATTCAAATATTTCCTGGAAATAATAAAATAATATAGGTATTTGGAATATATTTACATTAGTTATTACATGAATATATTTCAAATAGTTTATGTAAAATAAAATATATTAAAATTTGTTTTGATTCATGAAATTTCTCTAATTTTCTTTTAATAGCCTGACGGTGAATTTATTAGTCATAAGATTTCATACAAAATTGCATGGTTTTAAGGCATTATACTTATTTAATAACTTAAAATTTCATTAATTTATTAGTTTTGTTAAAAATTCTAAATTTAGATTTTGAAATCAACTTAAAAACGTAAACAATAGAAATAATAGTTAATGAATGTATAAAATATAATTACAAATAATTACAGAATATTAATTCCATGATTTAGTATAATAGATGATATCAGACATTTTATTATACGGGTATTATAAATAAATATTTTTATTTATTTTTAATTTCTTTTGCTTAGTAATCAAAATTACACACCCCTTAACTTGTTTATCTAGAATAAAATCATCAAAAGTTAATTTATAAATTAATTTAAATAAAGGAAAAAAAAATGATTTGTCAACCCCGACTTTATTATAACCGATATGAAAACAGTTTTTGTTGGTAGGGGTTTTCTAATTATTTAAAGGGATAATTTCATGGTCTCATTAAGAAACGAATTACTCCTAAATGTTCCGAACCAAATGTCTTGTTTAGGCAAAGATAAATAAACCGGGTTTTTATAAAATACAATAACACAACACAACAACACAATACATTTTTACAGAGGACGCTATTTGTAGGCAATGACAGTTGGCAACCCCAATATCCTAGGACCAATCCCTTATTAAAAAAATAAACAATAAGTAACCAGGGGACATATTTAGTGACAGCGCTGTGGTCCTTAAAAGTGAGAAAAATGAATAATAATAATAAAAAATAATGCAGAGTAATCCATCATAGTTTATATGCATACATACATACATAAATATGTATGTAAATTTTCTACATTATGTGATGAATTTCGAATTCATTATTTTCACATAAATTGTTCATACATACGTATGTATATGGCCCGTGTAGGGTGTATTTATTAACAACTAAATACTGTTGGAAATTGTGTTTATTTCTTGTTTTATATCAATTCTTAAGAACCAGTAAGAAAATAAATACCTAGAAACATTACCTGAATCATATTAAGGTGTTGTTGTTAATTTATTGTAAGACGTGCCCCCAATCACACAAAAGTTTTGTTAGAAATACAGACTGACTAATAATACACACACAACATTGAGAGAATTAAAAGAAATGAATTTAATTCATTTCTCAATCATCCACAAATATAAACACATAAAAAGAATTACAATAATAATAACAAACAAAAAACAAAAAAAAAAGTATATCAAACATAAAGTCAATGGACTCATTTTACAAATGTTGCTGCCTTTGTTGTTTATTTTGTGGGTTCTTTATTATGATTTGTTGTTGTTTCTAGTGTTTACTATACGCCTGCCTGCCTGCTACCATGCATGCATACATGCATGTGTGTTTCAAAGAATTATGAAAATGAAGCTGTCATTTTTAATACAACAACGATAACAACGAGAGCAAAATAACCAACTAACCGTAATGACACGAGACCAAAACCAAAAGAAAATGTGTTTGTGTGCACTCAATAACCAAACAGAGACGTACTAAAGAAAATGCATGTAAGACAATATTATTAAGGGGTTTTACAACATACTATTGATGTTAAACGAAAAAAACCTAGAATAGAAGAAAAAGACGCTAATAAATTAGTTTTTAAAATTAGTAACTAAAACATTAATTATAAATAATAAAAATAAATTTATTTCCAATAAAAAATGAAAAAAATATACCAACTCCTCCCCCTTTTATTACTACAGCTTTGTGTTAAACAGTAATGAACTACGTACGGTTGTGCTTAAATAAAATGTGTGTTGGCATATTAAATTTTATACGTTGTAGAGTGCATTTCACTTATACTTCCTTAACGGAAATAATTTAATTAATTAAACAAATTCAATGGGATATTGTGTGTACGAGTGTATGTGTGTGTGTGTGTGTGTAGAAAGGCAGTAAAAAATCAATGAACTTAAGAGAATGGACAAATAAATTTCATTACTGACTGGCTGGACAGGGAGTAGAAAATTTGTGGATTGCTATTTTCATACAATTTAAGGCAACCGACATTTAAGCGTGACACTTTAACAATACTAGTTTATAGAATAATTATAGAAATTATAAATGATTTTAAAATACAGTAATTAATAGTGGAAAAAGTACAGTTAAACTGTATAAATTAATGCGTTCCATCAAATATGAAATATAAATTGAAAGTTGGAAGAAAATTTGAATTTCTTTACGGCGCGCTAAATCTATTTGCTAGGCAAGAGAACCAATGCAGCCATAATTTTAAAACTTTTGAAAAGCAGTAAACGATTTGAATAATTTTAAAGGCCATTTATAGGCCAGATGTACTATGTACATATTTCCATTGTGGATACGTTCCGTAGCGCAGATAATTAAAAAATATTGATATACAGTGTATGACAAAACAATGGAAACTTTTTCAAAAATTTATTTATGTGTTACAATCGGACGAAAATTTAAAAATCTTTTTAAGAAATCGGCAAAATATTAATGCCTTTTATTAATATGCACTGTTATTAACATTTCTGTATTTTAAAAAATATATAAAAAGACTATATAATTCAGTAATTAAAAAAAAATAATTCTATTCACATATTTGATGTTGACAAAACATTGGAAACTTTGGAAACTTTTTTAATTTTTGAATTATATAATTCATTTTTATACATAATTTTAATATACAGAAACGTTAATAACAGTACATATTAATAAACTCCACAAATGTTTTGCCGATTTTTAAAAAACATGTTAAATTTTCGTCCGATTAAGTACATTTTTGAAAAAGTTTCCATTGTTTTGTCAAGCACTGTATATGAAAAAGAAGACAAACAGAAAGCTGAAAAGGGATGCTCTACATACACATAAATTACTGACTATTACAGGACTTTACTCAGAATTACGACCAGACTTCTTCCATGACCCATGTTGTGTGCGTTAATTTAATTCACAAGTTATGGGATCTGCAGTTTAACACCGACAGTATAGGCATAGCAATCAATGTATTTTAAAAATACTAGCAATGGCAACACTGATTATCACACTTACAATATATAGTTAGACTCTGTAAACAATTAAAAACCAGCCTAATGTTGTTATGACTTGTTTCAAATGTAATGTGCGACTATAAATAAATATATTTAAATATTTATGAGTGACTATTTTATTTTATAAAGTTCTAAAAATATAAAATCGGACAGAATATATTTCTGGTTAAAATTGCCAATAACCTGTTTGTAAGTAATTTTGTAAGTATGTAGTTGTTAACACAGACACTATCTGTCTAGGGGGCAAATATTCTAAGTAACATTAATAGAATTATTAATTGCATATAATTAATGGGAACCACATTGTCTGTAATTGTAAAACAAAAACAAAAACTAAAAAAAAAAAATGATTCTCACGTTTAAATAAAATCAAAGTTATAACTGCATGGTTCTAAGCAAAATATTAAAAAAAAAATTAAAAACTAATAAATAAGCACCGGAGGTGGTGGTCGCAGTGCGAAACAAATTGTAATCCTTCCTTTAATTTGGCGCCTGCGTAGTTTTTATTTCTACAAAACACTATTCGAACTTCATTTACATTTAGACTTGGTCGAGACATTGTACGGTTTAAGGCAATGATAGATAGGTTTGCTATTCTGTAGTTTCCTATAAACAATATAATCCCTTCCCTATTGGGGTTTAGAGGTGAGAAAATTTTCGTTAACTTAGTCCTATTCCTTCTCAAGAGGTATCTCTGTCTGTCCTTCCAACAATGTTATCCTCTTTGAGTGGCATGGATCTGACGAGATCCTGAATAGAATATTTGTATAATTTTAATTTTATAAAATTTTTAAAACCACAATGATCATTATTTCAACTTGACCGCGGTTTGAACTCTACTCTACCACTTTAATCACTACAGTACAAATTTGTGGGTGGTTCAATCAGTTTGCATGGTATCAAAGATTCCATGGTTTCGGGCTTTATTTAGGTCCGGCGATATAGGTGACGAAACTAAATGTTTTCTTCAAATCAGCAAAAAAAAAAAAATGCTCTGTACAAATGGGGTTAAATCGGATAAAAAATAGACTTATGGGGGAAATGGACCTAGTGGGCTAGATAGCCATGGTATCAAGGAATCAAAAATACGTCTCCTTACGTTTGGGCGTTACTTGGGACTGGAGGTATAGGCGTCGAAACTAATGCAGGCGACGAAGCTAATTTCTTTCTCATCGACAAAAAACAAAAAATGCAAGTCATCAACCAAAAAAAATGTAAGTTATCGTCCAAAAAATGCAAGTCATCAACCAAAAAAATGCAAGTCATCAACCACAAATTGTTGTAACTTTGTTAATACGACCATATTGCCCTCAATTGGGTACAGAGAAAAGAGTTCACCCTTTAATATGAATAAAAAAAATTCTGAAATAACTCGTTTATAACTTAAATAATAGGCCCCCCCTTATTTACTTTTATTTGTATTATGAAATGTTTTTATACTTTAGTCATGTTGTTATTTTTATTGTTACTTTAGAAAATTATAAACTTTTTACTTTCATTCGAGTAGAGGGGAAATCCTTTACAGCTATAAATAATATTTTTTTTATTTAAAATGTTTTTTCTTTTACTTTTTGTTGACTCGATTTGATTTCGTTATCAAATAATTCATTCATACAAACTAAAAAAAAAACATTATTTTGTTGTTGTTTTACTTTATTGTTAGCGTTTTGTTTTTTGTTTTTCTTTTGCTGTATTTGTTAATGTTTTTTTTTTTTTGATAATTCTCTCCCTTTGTAAATCTCAAACCAACAACAGAATATTAAAAAATAATAATTTTTTCATTGTATTTCACAAAGCAACGCATTAGAATTCTGACGTTGATTTGCTTTAGAATTTGTTAAAAAAAAAAAACGACAACAAAAATGTTTATTTTGTTAATTTTTTTTGTTTGAATTTATTATCGCTTTGCTTTACCAAATTTGGGCGTTTTATTCTGTTTCAACTTGTGAATACAAATGTTAGGAGAGAAAGAAAAAAAAAACAATGTTCTGATACGACTACAAAGTACTCTACTCTCTGGAATAGTTAGTTTCTTAGTAGTAAAAATGCAGTTATAAACTGAATAGAGCATCTTATGAACACAATTTTATTGTGGTTTGTTCTCGATCCGACTAAGAAAAGCATTTCAAATGACTGGCAATTTTCTTTAATATAACCAAAACTCAGGGGTGCAGCTCTTGCGCTGACCAACTTCTTCCTCTTCCCTGATTTTGGTGGAACTTGGTCAGTACAGGAACTCCATTCACCCGTGGCATCACAACGGGTCGTTATACGTGCTCAAGTGAGCTTTGCGAAATCAGAGCTACCACTCCGACCTAACCTAACCTAACACTCAGGAGTTGTCCTCTACTAATGTAAGGTCTTGTGTTCAAACTGAAAAAATAGCTTTTGAAACGATGGAAAGAGGCAGGGGCATTAGTTACGGTTATATTGTAACAGGAAAGATTTCTGCAGGAAAAGATAACAGATTAACGCGGTTAAAGAACAGATTTACTCTGTAATACATACATACCCTTCAGTCAGGCTTACGACCTAGTTTCTCACACCACTTATGTTGTGTGTGTCAATTTTATACATGAGTGGTGGGACCTACAGTTTAAAGTTGACTCCGAACGACAGATTTTTGAGCAACTTTTTCATGGCAATTTTATTTACTTTCAGAGTTTTTTTTGGCAGAAATCTGCTGAGAGGAAGTCGCCGAAGAAATACATTTTGTATTTTATTTTGATGTCTGGCCTGGGGCTCGAACCCTGGCTTTACGTCTAATAAGCCAACACACTACCTACTAGACGACTACTACTCTGTAATACATTGTATTAATCCACTGGACCATGAACGAATGTACTCTACGTGGCAGACAGAAACAAGTTCCTGTATTACCTTCGGGCAAATTCCGTTGAAGCAGCCAAACAACAGTGAAACCGAAGCCACATTGCAATGGTGCTCTGAAGGACCAAGAAGAATGGTATGTATACCCTACTTTCATTACTGAGAACCCATACATGAGAATTGTATATCATTTTCGGGTGGATATACAGATGTGATGTAAATACAAAGGAGGACCAGATGGAGTGATGAACTTGAATGTTTCTTTCAATACTTGAAAAATATATTGGTACCAGCGAATAACGCATTGAATTTTCCTGCCCAGAACACCAATAGTTTCTGACTCCTTAGAATATTTTTCAGTATTAATATCAAGTCTATTGGCATGACAACCTCATTTGGAAATAGGCTGTGTAGGTCGAAGGAGTGAAAAAGCCATTCATATTAATCCTTTTCTCCAAAGAGTTTGGTATACGATCAAGAGTTTATGAATGCCAAAAACTACAGTCAGTCACGTGCATAAGTTTAGATAGGATTGAATGTTAAAGAGCATAGACAGTTAAGAAAGTAGGAACAGAACAAACACGTCCTTGCCTGGATATAACTTTGAGTTTGAACTCAGATCGTCTGCAGAATTTCTTTGACAGACTTGGGTAAAAAATTGTTTTTAGCGTGAATATTTATTTTCCTTCTCAGAAACAATTGTTTCATAGTTTTTGTTTACATTTACTTTGTGTTGTTCCATTTTTCTTTTGTGAAAAAAAAAATATGTTTTTCGAAAAAGAAGAAACAAAAAAAAAATGAAAACAATGGCAAAGCAAAAACAAAAACAAAAAAAATAAAAACTAGATGAAATAAATTTTCTTTGAAATTGTATTTCAATTATTATTTCAATTTGCGTTTTTTGCAGTACAATTTTTTTTTTTTGTATTTATTTATAACAATTTTATATTTCTTTTTTTCCATAGATCAGTACATATTTGTTGCCAATTAACCACTTAAAAGCGGTTTTTGCCAGTTTTATCCGCGTATTTAAAAGAATCTTATGTGGAAGCGCAACAAGGCAACAGGAGAATATGCCAGAACATTTAGCACATGAACGAGCGAATATGAAACGAAACGAACGTGCATATGTACGTCTGACCGAGTAGTCACCCATACCATGAGCATTGGGGCAGAAGCAGCATCGTCATCATCACAACGAACGCATAACAAATTGGAAATAAAAATTTATTTTTTGTTATTATTGTTGTTGGTTTTTGTTTTTAATGGCATTCCATCCACCAACCGCTGATAGTACCAAGTCAAACCAAACCAAATAATAGAGACGACATGACATACAAACATGGAATATTAATTTGTTGATATTGAATAGAAAAAAAATAGAAAAGAATAAAACAAAGTAAAACAAAAAATAAAATAAAATAAATAAAAAAATATAAGTATTTTATATGCTAATGTTCCTCTAAAATCTTTAATTAGTACTTTAAGCATAAACCTTGAAACAGTGGCCAATAATCTCAACCAATAAACGAAGCTTAAATAAAAAAAATTCTAAAATGCTTATGATCTTTAAAAACAAATATCAGACGTACATATGTATGTATGTATGTATGTAGGTCTCCAAAGTAGAAAATAAACAATTTTAGAATCAAACCATATGTTCAATATGAAATTCTATCATAATTTGCAAGTGTAAATTGATATCAAAAATTGAATTTTTGAATTCAATTACTCGTAATGGTGCTAAGCAATTACACTGTAATACAAAAGTTTTCGAAAAACAATTTTTTTATACATGTATGTATAATACAACTGTGTTTACTACAATTACACTGGAAATATTATCCTGCATAGTTTTACTTTTGTAATACAGTGTTATTCAGTTATACACCTAAATTTTGCCAATTATTTATAATTAAAACTAAGGAACGAAAATATAATTACTTTTCATGTGTACTATATTGTATCTGCAATGTTTATAAACATTTTAATTAAATTTTAAGTCTTTGTTTTTTTCTTCAATAATTATTTGATAATGGCATGACGCATACAAAGGAAAGAAATATTTGCAAAACAAAAAAAAGGAGAAAAAAATTGCAAAATCTTTTTGCAATGACGTTCATCTCTAAATTAGCGATAAACAAAGTTGTTGTTCGATAAACAGTAAAAATAAAATAACTGCAACAAAAATCCACACGAGGGCCGCAATATCTGAAGAACGAGTAATAGACAATCATTGGTTCCAGGACGAATTTTCTTCTATTGTAAATGAATTTTCCCCACTTCAAATTTATACCTTTCTGTTGTGGCGGGCGGTTGTTACGATACTTCACCTTTATCGCTCTTATCACATAAAAGTCGGTGAACATCATGTTATTGGAGGGTCAAACAAATTTTACTTTCAATAGGACGAATGGAGTTAGAATACTTCATAGAGAAGATAGGGCTGTGGCATACGTCTACTTCGGCGCGTTCTCCATCTTTACTGATGAATCGAAAACGAAAACAGGAACAGCATAGGGCAACAAATTCGATCTCTCTCTCTCTTAAATTACTCGATGATTGCACTATTTTCCAGGTTTACAAGTGGTTCGCAAGATATCATCATGAAATCATAAATCATGAAATTTCTGTTATCGATAACTACGGAGACGGTATTGTATTAATCAACGTTTTTAACTCCAGCGACACCATGTCCTACTGATATGAGACGTAAGTTATTCGTAAGTTATCTTTCCATCAAATGCATCACTAGGGAGCTACAGTTTGGTGTTTTTTATGCACAAGTCGAACTTATTAGATGAATGGGCTCTACGGAGAGTACAACACACATCACTAACTGCTGAAAGTTTCAGAATCTTTTGGATTTTTCTGCAAATGGAAAAACAAACCTGATCTTGAATTTTAAATTGTCACTGCTTTGTTTATTGTTTACTTCTTCCTGTAGAAAACAATTCGATAAAGAAGTTGCAAGGACATGAAATTATGAGCCTCATAATGAGCAGATTAAACTGGAGACTTCATTTGTAGAGGAGCCCTCTGCCGCTTATGGTAGCATCAGTGACCTTTTGAACCACATCTATGTATATTGTATTGTATTTAGAATTTCTTTAAATCCTTTAAAAATAATTTTAGAAATTTATGAACAACTCTGTTCTGTTGTATATTGGTTAATACCACTGATTCGAATTGTTTATAACCTTTTAATTTAAGAATTCATAAATATTTGATTAGAGAAATTGTGGTGACGGGTGTTTTATTTTTTATAAAGAAAGAAAAAAAAAAAACATTTTCCCACAATTTACTGACTTTGCATGCATAGAACATCTAATCATATGACAATTTTTGTTATATTTTTGCAAAATAAAAAATAGTAAAAAAAATCTAAGCACAGCAATAATTTGTTGATTGTTATCATGATTTATTTATGCATGCATGTATTTGTGGTGTATTTAAAATATTTCATCAAATCAATCATTAAATTGTGCAATTAATTAACACTTTATCTAAACGTAATACAACTTTACCTAATTTAGCTGAATTTTATTTCTTTCCTGGGAATTATTTAAAGAAACTTAATTCTCTATTCCATGTGATTCATATAAATTAATAAAAAAAAGTATCTTTTATGAAACGATTAACACTTTTTAACAGCAGCAATTAGAAGCGCATATTTGAATACTTTTAATAGTTGCCATAGGTTCTTTCTCCAAGGCAATATAATATATACCCCTTGCCCTTTGTATTAAATTTATAGTGTGAAAAGAATGACAAGCTTACAAAAAGAATTTAAAAAAAAAACGTATGGAATATTTTTTAATTCATAAAACTTCCATTGAGGAACTTTGATCATGGTTTTCATACTACAAACGTATAAGCTCTTCCCTTTAATTGTTAAATGTCGTGGTAAAGCCAACGACTTCTTAAATTTATCGTTTTAACGTCAAGAAACTGGCAAGAGCTATTCGTTGAGCCTATACGCATGTAAGTAGCCATAGAGCAACAAGCGATGTAGAACTGAAAAAGCCTATTATCGGGACAGGGTGAATCCTTTCATTGCCTTTCACAAGTGTGCACAGCAAAGTGGTAGCCATTGCTCTTCCTCTTCTGTAGGTGTTTCGATAGGATTACAAGCAGTGGTGTTATCGAGCCGGAACGCTCCGGTACGTCGTTCCGGTACTTCCTTTTTGGACAGGAACGCGTTCCGGAATTAAAGATGATTTCTGATAACGAGAATTGGCTGACCTTTAAAAAAAAAAAATTAAAAAGAAATGCTGATTTTTTTCTAATTTTTGACGAATTTTTATATGTATTTTTATAAACAAGGGTTTGAACCGAACCCGAACCGGAACAAAAACCGGAACGAACCGGATTGTTCTTCCGAACCGTGAACTGGAGTCCGGAACGCGTTCCGGTAAAAAAAAAAAAAATTAACACCACTGATTACAAGTGATCCAATGCTTAATAGCCTACAGTGGTATTTTTTAGGTACTTTAGAAAGTAAACGAGGAAGGTTTTCTCTCTCTTAGGTGTAATGACGGCACTATATACACAATCAAGCTGTAAAAACAAGGCTAAACCTTAGTAAAAAGAAGCTTTGTAGCAGAAATTGTGTTCTTACTAAAATGGGGCCACTTTCTTTTCTCGCTACTCTTATACGTTAGTTTCAATTGGCCTAAATTGGCTAGGGACTACTTAATTTTGATCGTAGGGATATCTCTGCCACTGTGTATGTACTCAGGAGTCATTGCGTAATGGATAGAAACGCAAATAACTTTTACAGTGATCGTAGAGCGTTTGAAGTGGAATAGAGTACGTATGTATATAGCAATGTCCCTGCCTTTCTTGACAGTTTAACGGAACTAGCGTTATCTTATATCGAATCGATTGCTAAATTCATTAAAGTTTCAGGTTGGTTTTCACCTAAAGGAGTCATATTTTTAAACAGAAGCCCTGATGCAGATTGTCAAGAATGGTTAATCATGACTTCTCCATTATTTTTGGGTCATATGTATGTAGATTCATGTAATGTCATAAGAAAGAAGACAAACCTTTCCTTTGTCAATTTAAAAATTTAGGAATGGAATACCTTCCCTCTGATGGTATTAAAATTAATATTATTATCTCTCGTCTTTTCTATTTTAAGATTTATTTTTATATAATCTCTACAACAATAACAACAACAAAAACATTTAGTAAATTTATTATTTATTATTGTAATATTTCTACTCGTACAGATATTTTTACAGACATTTTGCAATTATGTTTGTCATGTCAGGGTTTATTTTTATGCTTTTTTCTGCTTCAGCTTCTGCTTCTTCTTTTTTGTCTCACATTGTATATACATTGTTATCTGGTTGTAAAACTTTGTTAAAGTTGTTTTTCCCGTTTTATTATTATTATTTATACTCGCTGTTGTTGTTGTTGTTGTTGTATCGCTTTTATTACATACTTTTACTGTATAACCAAGCCAAAGCCAAAACCAATGGATGTGTATGAGGATGATGTTGATGGTTGGGGTTGTTGGTGTATGGCGGCTGGATGCCTGTGCCGCTGCACATATTCAATTATTATTAATTGAAGTTTCGCTCTCTCTCAGTTTATCAGTCCAAGCAAGTTGTGTGTATGTCGTTGTCGTTTTTGTTGTCTATGTATAGTTAATCATTTATTGTAAAAGTGTCCGGGAATAAATTAAACGCAAGCTATTTTTAGATGAAAATTGTTTTCCTTTTTCTTTTTTAATTATTTATAGCAGAGGTTATTAAGAAAAACCAGTTTCTGTAAATGTAATAATCTTACGAAAGTTGAACTTTTGTATGGCTTTTATTGGTATGAAAATAATTTTTTGTATTTCTTTTTTTAATTTCTTTATGGCTCATTAAATATAAATAGGCCTCATAAATAAATAAGGATAAGGATATGTTCATAGCACTAAGAGCCTATCGCTAATCAATTAATAATCCTTTTCAAATGCTTACAATTTCGAAAATAGGCCTTCAAATAAACAGTAAATAAATGATATTTGCCTTGGGACAGGATAGGGCAGGAGGTAACTTGAGCTTTCTTATCGACCCGTTGTGATATTATATGAGGCAATGCACTAGAACTACTAAACAAGCCCTGAGGAACCGATCAAAGCACGACACCCTTAGAGTCAGCCTAAAGCTTTATTGAGTGAAAAGTGAACCATACGATATCAAGTAACGATATGCAGCACCTTTTGTTGCTCACTTGAAGAAAAGAATTAGCTTCGCTGCCTAGCAAGTAAAACTTTAGCTTTAGCTTCGTTTTCCTGTTTTCCAAATTTTTAAATTATGTTAACTTAACAGTCTCTGTTTACATAATATTCACTGTAAAAAAAAAGAATATAACTTTCTTAGCTAACTTCACACACATAGCATTGCATCAATCGGCGATTACGGAGTCCATAAACTCGTATAAGATACAACAGAATCTACAAGACAACCATCCAGAAACAGCAAACTAACTAACAATAAGAGTTAAGTGACATCCTGAGGAATAAGGACCTTTAAACACTTTCTGGTTTACCGTACGATAAGACAAAGCAGACCATAACATCCATCTCCAAAGCAATTTCGTATCTACGGTGTCTCAACAAAAGCAGGAACATAATTCCGTCCACAACTGACTGGACATCTCTCTCAGATGGTGACAAACTATTACATCAGGAGGTAGTATTAGATGTAATGAACGAATAATAGAGTCCTGAATGGCCACGTTCTGACATTGTAGATAGTGAGAGGGCTTCTACCTAGGCAGACTAAATTCATCACGATTAAACTGAGATGCGATTGGAATTCGGAATCGATGCGCCATCTGTCGTAGGCAGATAATAGATCTGTGGCTACGACCGTTAGAAATTATACGTTTATTGAATGTGATTGAAAATTAAATTTACACACCTACATCTACACATTTGTTTTTGTATATTCAACGCAAATAAAATGCAATGGTAACCCTTTATTTTACAATAAACTTTCGCTCTCTGTTTATTTATTTATTTATTTGCATTATCTATTACAGCAAATACTAAGTGTACTAGTAAAAACAACAGCTATAAAGCGTAAGTAATAACAAATAATAATGATCAGCCATCATTAAGCAGAAAGAGAGCAGGAGAGAAAGAGACAATTGTAAACCATGGAAAACCAATAGTACACAACACATTTGATGTCATTGTACTTTTACTATGTAAACACAAAACAAATACATACATACACACAAACGCACCTATACAGGCAAAGGGAAACGTGCGGAATGAAATGGAATTGTTTATACTATTTTTTTTATTTTTGTTTATATTTACATAATTTTTGTTTGTTATCGTTTTAATATTGTTATTTGGAAATAAACAAAAAAAAAATACAATAAAACACACAAGTCGCAAATATTTAGCACAAGTTTTGAATAATAATCGTAAATTAGTTATTTTGTTTATCCAAAATAATAATAATAATTATTTAAATATTGTTTATTAAAAACAAACATCAATTTAAACCTGTTGTATACTTAAATACCAATTTAATTTTTTTAAATTGTGAACAAAAAAAAAACCTGGTTACCCTTCGATAGCTTAAAACAAGTGAAGTACACTTGAAAAAATGTTCACATCAATTTTTTTTCACTGATTAATTTGTTGGAGTACTTTAATTAATATTTATGAAACTTATTTTTTTTATTTAATTACTGCAAAGAAAGTGTTTATTTAATATAAAAACCAACTTTAATTGGTTTATTATTTTGTATAATTAGAAATTTGAGTTTATTTTTAAACAATTGTTTAAAGAGATAACATAAGATCATGTGAATAATACTTAAAATATAAACCTTTACCAAATAAAAAATTTATTCATGTTTTAAATTTACTCGAGATATATTTTATAAGACATAGTAAGCTTCTGGATAACATTATTATCTATATCTGCATAAACTTATAAGTAGAAGATATTTTTTTTTCATTTAAAACTTATATCAGAATGAACTTAAGTCTTATTGCTGTATAGGGGGGGGTGGTCATAATTCACTTGCTATGCAAGGAATTGACAAGATTATAAAGAATTTTGAAGAGATTATAATAGAGATCGCCTAGATAGCGGTCAAAATGTGTGAAAAAGCGACAGTAATACCTTAAAAGGAGTGACTGCTACAAACTATCGAGAGGCGTAAAAAGCCAACTGGTCTGCTGAGTATAGAATTGTCACAATAGTTTTAAATTTTCCCTATTATATTAAGATTCCCTTTATTTTTCTAATGGTCTTATTAATTTTATCTCTTTTTAACACAATAGTTGACTGAACTCGACCTATTTTAATCTCCAATTTATTTATCTTCCGAACAAAGAGCGATAGACAGCTTATCGCTTATAAATTTACCAAAATAATGTCTATTGTTTTTGATAATTCATTAAGAAGTTAAACACAACAACAATGATAAAGCAAGAGATTATCAACATTTTCAATATTTCCTATCGAATGCATTATGCTCTATAACTAAAACAAAAACAAACAAATAAAATTTTTCTAAGTGTACAACATTTTCTATACAAGGATAGCATTTGCATTCTGATGCACTCGTAAAAAACCAGAAAGTGAGAATTAATTTCTCTCAGTGTCCCAATAAACATTATTTATGTTGAGTTGCAACAGTATGTACTTGTGTTCGTTTAATCTTCTCTTTATCATAATTAAAACCTTGTCATCTTTGTTTTTGCTGATGTTGTTGTTGTTAACAAAACAAATACAACTAGTTAATTGATGTTGAAGTATGTCGTTGTTGTTGTGTATTTATTTCTGTTGTATTCTTAATATTTTACTCACCTTGCCAGTCTTGTTAAAGCCATTTTATTTGAAGTGTTTTGTCGTTTTTTTTTCTTTCTTTGTATAGTGCAGCCAAAAATACTTTTGTTTTTAAATTAATTAAAAACTTCTTTTTCTTTATTAGTAATCAATAGGCAGTGATTGATTTAGTTATTTATTTGATTTAAAATCCTTTTTAGTAGTACCTATGCTTTGTTTGTTTATTTTCTTTTAAAGAAATATTTACATTTTTGTAGTCTTTTTCGATGGCTGCTGCACAATTTTTTCTTAATTTGTTTATAAAATTGATTTTGTTGTTTCTGTTTCCACAAATTTGTCATTAATTTATTTTGGATTTTTTTGTTTTATTAATCCTTGTTGTTTGTTCAATATACAACAGTTACAACAATTGTTTAACTTTTTTTGGTTTTGTTGTAAAAGAAGAAAGGTAGAAAAAAAAATAAAATCTGCCTTGTTGTTGCTTTTTCACAATGAGAATTTTTCTTCCTTTTTTATTGTTGTTGTAGTCTTGCACCAATGCCAATGTATGTTCCTCCTTTTGTCTCTATTCGTTTGCTATATAGAAACAATTCTACTTGCGAGTATTAATTGTTAACAAAACACAATATATACATGTATGTTTCAACAGGATATTGTTATTAAAAAAAACTTAACGTTTTAATATTTATCGTACACTTTAAAGAAATAAATAAATAAAAAACTTAACATAAAGAAATGCACTTTATTGATCCCGTTATTTCTTTTTGCCGTAATTTAAATACGAAAAGACAAAATCGCACGAAGTTAAAGAGTCGACTGGCTGTTTAACTTTACGTTGTATTGTATTGTTGTGCTTCTACTACTCTTGTTTACTCGTAATGTTGTTGTTGTTGTCTCTCAAAAGCCGGCAAACAGTGTTGAAAAATTAAGTACTTTTGTATTTTTTTCAGTACTTTTTTATTTCAAAAATACCAAGCTTTCAGTACTTTTTCCCTAAATGTTGTTTTTGCTCGTTCAAAAAATAAATATATATATATTAATAAATAATTCGCATATTCTTTTTTCCTTTTCCGGGTTTATTAAGTCAAAATTAAGCCCCGTTTGTTTAATGTACTGTGGTGATCTGTCAGTCTAATAGGTAGTTAGTTACAAGTTAAAGTACCCTTATCAGTTAGACGCCACTGTTTAAACCCCAGGTCAGACAAAACAAAGACAAAAAACATAACGGCGTGTGGAATGTTATGGGTAGGAATAGTAGGTAGGAGGACACAAAACGAAAGCTGGAAAAGAAAAAAATTTGATTTTTTTTAATATTTTTCTGAAGTGTGGTGAATTTTGTAGTTGTGGTGAGTTTTTTACAAAATGTGGTGAATTTTCCGGTGTGGTGAATAAAATCGAAATTCACCATAGTGCCGCTATTCGAAATGTGTACTGTATTACCATAAATCCATGTAATGTATATCGTGATTTGGGCTGTCTATGTCTAGAATAAGTAATTTTCACATCTGTTAGTGGAGGCATTCACCGATATGTCTGGTTACTGCATAAAAACAATGTTGCCATTATGTCATTCTATTTAAAATACTAAAAAATTAAAATTGCAGTTGCACGCAAAAAAAATTAAATTTAAATTATTTTGTAAATGAATTTTTGAATAATTTCTTTCTTTTACGTTTTATTTCCCAAAATGCTCTAGAAATTAATTCGAAAGTTAAAAATTAACTTAAAAAGTTTCCATACCTTTTGGATTTTACCCAATATCACCGCAACTCTGTTTCAATTGCTCTTAAGACGTAAAAATTCTCTTCCAACTCATTTACTCACTCTCTTAACACGCTATGTTTACATTAATGCATGGCATATTTATATCAGGTAGGAGTAATTCAACAGCTGACGAGTCTGAGAATGTCAAAATTTTGTTGTTTTTTTAGTGTTTTGTAACCATTTTTATAAATTTTTTAACATTTCTCTTTCTATTGTTATTCGTCAGTCAGTTATGAAGCTGTTTTTGACATTCCGTGTACTCTTTAACAAAAACAAAATGCCTGTTGTTTTTGCATTGTTGTACTTGTTGTATTCTTGCGGTTACCTCTTATGAATATGCCATGCATTAATGGTTACCGGATCATGTACTTTTAAAGATTCCTAAAAATGAATCCTATGATGTATTATTTTGTTTAGAGAGCAAATGAACTGTAACAAAAACATAATAATAATTAAAAGCTTGGTCACCCTATTTTATTTATATAAAAATTTACTACAAATTATTTCTTTTCATTGCAAAAACATAATAATTCTGTCATAATTTATTGAAAAAGAAGGAAAATGTGGGCGGAACAAGAGAAATATAAAAATCACTTTTTACAATTGGAAATTAAACATTTAGAACCAAAACACATTAATGAATTGGTTAATAATGGTGAGTTTGACTTTCATCCTAACCTAATTGGTCTTAACCTCAAGCTTATCGGATTTCGACTTGCCTTTGCATCGCACGCGCCTGCGGCAGTTGCTCACACCAATGTACGGACAAAGTTTTCTCAACTTGCTTCTTGCAATGCAGACGTCTCAAAAAAAATTCCTTGGCATCCTTGGTATTCCTTGTCTAATAGACCAAACGTCCCTCTTCGTCGGCATCGTATATTTCATTTTGCCTTCCTTTAATATTAGAATCATCTTGATAGAACCATTCTACTGCACTGAAGGCAGAAGCAACATTTCGCTGGCCCGCTTAATGATGTGGATATTGCAGGTTTACGCCAATAACTGTTCCCTTCTTAAAGAAAATGAAATCGTTGCAATAATTCCATTCTCCCTGATGAAGTTGAAAGCGGGGTAGCCTTGTCTAAAACAGCGCTCGATATCAAAAGCTTAGGAGAGATTCTCTCCTATTTTGAAGGAGCTGAGGAGTTAACGTCATACTGTGAAGCTTTATCAGTTTCACAAGAATGCCAAGGTCAAATATTATTGCAATAACCTAATCCCTTATTGACTATCAAATGCTGCCTCTCATGGGATCTTCAAGATTTGACGTAGTTAGAACATTTAGAGGACTTTGAAATTGTCATGTTTGAAATCGCATTGATAAGGCGAGTGGCTTCAGTCAGTTACATAATACGCTCGAACCTTACATGCGATAGAGAAAATACTCTAGTTGGCGCAGATCATGAGCTCTTTTTCCAGGACAGACCGCACACTGTACATCACGGCCAGATGCGTTGCTGTTTTTATCTCGTTTTTATTTAGCGACGTTATTTTGCTTACGGCTGTCAAGAGGAATCTCCAAGTCGTCGTCATCGTTTGTGTATATAGAATTGGTGTCATTATCGTCTCGTGGTTGCGTAAAAAGTGTTGGCGTACTTATATTTGTTTTTTTTTTTTAATTTTTTGTAGAACTCATTAAATCCAAATCGAAACGAAGTCATTGTATTACATTTAAGAAAACTTGGAAGAATTGCAATAGTGCCTTTTATTTTGAGAATCGTGCGCATTTAGCGTATGGATTTTGGGCTTTACCGAAACTAATGAAAGAGCTGGGAAGTGATGATTGCGTTACCCAATGGCGTGCTATTAATTCTTTATCCGAATATGTTGTCAATCCCATGAATTGTCAGAGGGCTTTGCAATATTATGATATTGTAAGAAGGTAAAGATGTTAGAATTTAGTATTGATTAAGTAATCAATATAAGTTTTAATATATTTTCTTTAATTCCAGATGCAATAACCTATTCTTGCGTATATTTTTAAAATACCAAAAGGCCAGAAATAGAGAAAAACAAGGATTGTTTACCATATTTAGTAAGTTAAATGATAAAATTTATTTATGAATAGAAATACTTGAAACACTTTGGACTAGGAATCTGTCCAATATAATTTCTAATATTTGAAATAACTGGCATTTAAATTCGAAGTCTGACAGCTCCGTAATTATTTGCAATGTATTGTATATAGAGAGGTAGAGAGACATAAATGTTGTTATTTAAAATTACTGTTACAGTAAAGAGTTCTGTATCTGTTTGCAATGGAAGTTGGAAGAGCGCCAAAGAGCGTTATAAAAAAAACGGAGTTGTTATAATTATTATTATAAAAGAGCACTCTGAGTTATGTTTCAGTATTTCGTTTATCTTAATATTTAACCGTGTTGTGATTTAAAAATCGTATGTTTTTTTTTTTTTTTGTTGAATACTTTACAGAGCACTTGGCTCACTATAGAATAGGTGCCCAATCGATTGTTCAAAAATATCGTTTATTGGATCAATTCTACACGATGTTAGTCGATCGCAAAGAATTTTCAAAGGCCATTTGCAGAATTATGCCATTGCTTAGTGTCGATCTAGAAAATGTTAACCTACTAATCGATGATTATAAAGTGATTAAGAAACTAAAAAAGATTTTCGAATACGAAGTATGCACTTCGCACTACTCGAGTAATCTGTGGCTGCATTTGTCACATGTCCTGGAACAAGCACCCAAGGAAGCTGTTGAAGCTGGTTTTTTTGATATACTTGAGTTACGCATTCGGGGTCGTTTGCCACGGTATCATGTATGGGATATGAAATGTTTTGCTTTGCTATTGCGGTGCTGTGAAGGTCAAACGCGTTTTGTGGAAGTGGATGGTGTTAAAATGTTGTATGACATCTTGAAAGAAGAAGACCTAGACAGTTATGAACAGGTGGTTTATGCCTTAATGAATGGATTATTTGCGAAAAAAGTTTTATGGCGTTGCAGAGAATTCACAGATATGCCCTTGATAATAGTGAAATTGGCTGGGAATCCTGAAGCGCGTAGTCAACAATTGTATTGTTTGCAGGTATACATTGATATATATTGCATGTAAATTATTATAAATGTCATTTTCGTTTATTCGCTTATTCAAGGAATGCAGAAGCATCATAGAGCATCTCCTTTCCTTTTTGTTTTACTTTGTTTTAGGTTCATTAATCAAATATTTTCTAGATATGATATGAATGCCGTCTGTGATTACCTTGAAATAATTTCGTGTTTAAGGTGTAACGGTTAGGAATTTTCTTGATAGGATAGAGTACTGCCCTTGCTCTCATGTCGGTCAGAGGATACAGCCTATCGCATATGCCAACATATGCACATTGTTGGCATAAGGCTCTAGATTGCATAAGTTGAGAGCTTCTTGGGCACTTACTTATCTGACTTTGTTCGAAGAAGTTTTGTACAAAATTTCTATAGCTCTGGCATCCTCAGAATTGTCAGAGAAACCAATATTTAAACAAAAAAAAAAAAACCTTGTTTGTAAATCGTCTTTTTTGCCTTAAATTTTTCTTTCTTAATTCTGTAGACTCTGCGCGAAATGGGCGTTATGCCGACAATTAAACGTTTCATGAAAGAAAATTGTTTGGAAGATATCAAGAATTTAGAATGCCGCTACATGGCCAATATAAATGCCCATGAGAAATTGGTTTATTGGTTGGAAAGGGAAATTTATCAAACAGAAAATAACATTTTAGAAGAACAATAATCGAAACAATTTTTATAAATACAATCAATATTCGTGTATATTTTATTAAAAATTTATAAATAAATTGCTGTTTGTAATTAAACATAAAAGAAAACAGATTTCGAAACTCAGTAGAATACAAATACCCAGGCTATTAAGAAAAGTCCCTTAAGGCGTCGTCGAAAAAACCAATGCCAAAAGAACCTTCAAGCTCCTTGCTCCTGGCATTGGTCTCCATCTGCACATCAATGCTTAAAAAAAACATACGGGGAATAGTTTTATTACCATCAAATGAAAGCTTTTTAAAACTTACTTTTCATAATCATATACATCTTTTATGTCATGCCTTATTGCGCTGATTATCTTGTCAATCGTTGTATTTTGTGCTTTTGTTTCAAAATTTTCGGCAAACACTTTTATAAACGGACTTTTTGTGAAATCATTCGTTGTTTCCAGACCTTTTATGGAGACCGTTAAACCGAAATACTTTAGTTTGTCATACCGAGGTACGGCGGTTTTTGGTTTCTTAGCATGTTGCTCTTTTATCGCCTCTGTTACCGTTTGGCTAAAGGCATCGTCCATATCATTCACATCCAATAATTTTTGTATAACAAATAGGCGTGGCTGGCCTTTTAATGTGGAATTTTGTTGGATTTTCGTTAGAAATTCAGAATTTATGAGAACCCATTCATTATCCGCGGTTTGAATATAATATTCACTTTGACTTTTATTATCCAGTATAACCACAACTATATAGTTGAACAAAAGTTCAAAATTGGAATTACGTACTGGAAGTAAATGGCAACAAAAGTGAAAAAGGAAAAATTATTATTAATTCATAATAACGTAAATATGCTGATTAGATGCTTAAGCAATCGGCTTTTAATGACGATTTTATTCAGCAATGAATACTGAATTTGCAAAGTAACTTTCCACGTGAATTGGCCACCGAGACCATTCGATTTGACGTCGATGAACTTTTTTGTAGGATAGAAAAATATCTGTCATTGCTTTTTTAAATAATATCGAGAAAGCCAAATCTTCCTGATTTACCGTTTGCATTTTAAGTAACGATATATGTATACATATATATGTGTGTATATATACTTACAGTGGTCAATAACTTTTAATAAGTCTTGTTTGGTCAAATGTTGATACACTTTAACTTTATTCTTTAACTTTTCTAGTGTAGTTTTTAAAACATTGACTTGTTCATCGTAATTTTCTACCCAATTAAAGATAAAAGCGTTGTGCTCAATGTTCGCACACATCTTCGTGTTTACTGCTCAGTCTTTTAATTGAAACTAAAATAAAAATTATTCTGTGCTCCTATTATATTGTATTTGTGAACGTTTTTTGAACGAACATTCGGGCAATTCCCTGATTTTAAAAAATCAGAATATAAAACCAATAAATGTCTGATTGTTTTTCAACAGTAATGCAGTTGAGCTTTTTTGCTATGTATTGGCTTGTGCCAGAAAACTACGTCATAAATTTATTACACAGAGATCTTTGCGATCTATTAATTTTTATATACAAATACATATGTTAGGTGAGGTAGGATGCAACTCTGATTTTTACCTCATATGCATATACTCCCGGGTATTTTAGTTGCTTTTGTAATTATTGTGTCCATATCACATACAATTTAGAAACGATTCTTATGCCACGTTTATGTAAAATAAACGATGAAATTGCAGCCCTGAGACTTACGTTACTATTGAGACAGAAGTCGCGATATTTTTTATGTTAGGTTGGGTTAAGTTTTCCCTGAGATCAAACAATCCTTACTATCCTCTATACGACAAGAGTTCTCCTCAGATCCACAGCTCTAGAATTTATTCTGCCCTAGTGTTTCAAACACGCTTGTTAGCTTTAAGAAAATTAAAAAGAAAATATTCTCTATGTATTCCCATGGTTTTTATTAACTCCCGAACCTGGAACTATAAAAATAAATAACTTTCATTCATCATTAAGGAAGTTGCCACGCCCATTTGATATTTAAAAAATGCTTGTTTATGTCTTATTTTTTCCTTCGCACTACATATCACGAAAAGTCCATAAAAATCATTTCATATATATCATCTATACGTACATATACGTACATTGTATAAGAAGGTCGCTATAAAATGGTTCGACTGTAGTGATAAGATATTAATAAAGAATGTAAAAGTTTTGATTGTGTATCGTATGCATAAATAAAGAGTGTGTTTTTAATTTTGCAATTGCATTAGTAATCTGCCGTTCTACCTCTTTCTCTCTCGCGCTTTCAGTCACTGCAATAAGAAGCCAGTGTTGCTGTAGTGTTTCTTTTCAAAAAATATTGGTCCTGTTTTCTTCGTAATATCGTGCCTTAAATTGCTTTTACTTATTTTCTTAAATTCGATTGCACTCCTATTTAATAAGGGTTTGAGGAAAGAAACAGTACAAAACATTTTAAAAATTCCTGTCAGAAATCCCTGAATCTCCTGATTTACAACCGAGCAACTATTTTTTTGTTTCCAAAACTGAAGACCACCTCTTAGCAATTTTTCTGTTATCTGTTGTTCTTAGTCGACTCTAAACTATAGGATCCTGTCACACACACAACATCTATAGTATAGTGGAAGACTCTAGATTGTAATCTCAATTAAATGGCTGTAATGGCATATAATTAATCTTTGTATTAAAAGCATCAATGCAGCTAGTATGTGTAAAGATAACATTACAATCAAGACTCAGCCATCAGATCAAAATTTTCTATTTTCGTGTTTTCTATATGGGCACTACGGCAACACTAGTACCATTGAGAAAGTACATTAAAAAGCTCTTGCCTACATAATGTTCTTAAAAAAGTCTACCAAAGACTGCTTTTTTACAGCTTATTGTTTGACTAACAAATTCTACCAGAGATTACTTTTATCGAATTAAGAAGCTTTTATATTTACAATAAACGTAAACAATGTTGCCAGAAAATAAAAAAATTAATTATTTATTTATATTCACAAACACTGTATTTGAATTAAAGTTAAAGAATAAGAAAAATTATTCAAAAATTTATTTACAAATAATTTAAATTTTATTTTTTATGGTTTTTGATTTGATTTGTTACCATTACACACAATATTTTCTAATATTTTTTAAATGCGTAATAAATAGATTTACTGACACAATGGCAACACTACATTCGTTGAGTGTACTTCATTTGTTCAGTGTTGGTGACTACACCAATCGAGATTGATTATCCTTAGTCCAGACACAAACAACGTAATTGGTAATGTAGTTGATACGGTACTACCGACATGTAGGTAATGTCAGTATTTCTTTGTGTTAGTATAGTCGTGTATTTAATTATTATTCACCTCACCGGAGAAACTTACCACATACACGAAACTCTCCACACTTGGAACTATCTAGGTTGGAGCGGTCAGGAATAATTCCCATCCATCCGTAGAAATGGTGTTCAATTTATGACTACACAAAACAGATAACAATTTTCACCATTTACCCTCTATTAATAAAAACATGAATTCATCTATTATTCAAACAACATTGCATGTGACTCTCCTTTCTGTATTTATCGCTAACAGTTTAAAATGTTACCCCATTGCCATTAAATTCCTCTTTTGATTTGTTACCACCCCACTTACTGTATTCAACAGTCTTTAATTTGAAAAATACTCACCATCGACAACAAATATCTCTCCTTAAAAAACACACACGTTAGTTGTTGCTCTCCTCTCTATATTTGTTATAGGAGACTTAGAAAATCTTACCTCATACACACTCCCCTTATTGAACTGTGTTTAGTTTTAAAAATATTCAACATAAACAACAAATTTCACCTTTCCCCTTTCCCCTGTTTTTGCAAAAAACTAACATTAACCGTTACAAACCCTTTCGTTTCTCCTCTCTATGTTTGTCCCAAACCAGCTGTTGAGAGAAAGGTAAACAAATCCAAAGTATGTGACATAAAAACCATAAACAGAGATTTATTTTTTATGCATAACAGAGCTTATAGAGCATTTTGGGGAAAAAAGCTTAACCGTTAGTTAAACGAAAGAAAGCTCCATTATATATACGATGTAAGCAAAAAGTAATCCTTTAGTTTTCATTAAACACGCGTACGGTATGGTTTTGAATTATTTTTTTAAGACTGCACACGGTGATTTGGTTTTTTGTTTTTGATTAAGTTTATGAACGGACGCGGTTTCTAAATAATTGAACAGTAGCAGCAATAAAAGTAGCAGTAGTGTTACGGCATACACATACACACTCCTACAAACATAGGAGCATCTAAGGATGCTATGACTTGATTCACTTGCTTGCTTGCTGTGTGGACTTATCACATTAAACTTGAGCTTTTTTTTATTATTGTTTTTGTTTTTTCGGGCATTTTGATGTGTTTATGATTTCGTTACTTTTATGCCGCTTTCTCATGGTCCTTCGTTGTTGCGTTGAAAACAGGAAATACAAGTTTGATGAGGATATTAAAAAAAAGAAAAGAGAGAAATAACGGCATAAAAATAAAAACAAAGTTGATTATGATTCGGCAATAAGTCTTGTGTTTAATTTACGAAATATTATTTCAGTCGCGCTGTAAACGTTGTAAGTGAAACACGTAACGTAACGGTAACGGTGATTACGTTTGAAACATAAATGATTAGTTTTCGTTGGAAACGTATAATATAAGCGGGAATTGTTAAGAAAAATAATAATAAAAATAGAAAAAGTCGTGTTTTTTTTTGGCAAATAAAAGTATGTGTGGAAAAAAATTTTTATTTTATAAAAAATAAAATATTAGAAATAATGAAAAAATAAATATAATAGAAATTAAAAGAAATTAAAAGTGTACTTTATGGTTGAAATTAAAAAAGGAAAAAAATTTAACAGTAAAAGCCAAAAAGGTCCTTGGAAAGTGTAGATTTTACAGAAAATAATTTATGTTAGTAGCGCTAAGGCCTCATTTATTGGAGTAGAGTTCAAAAGTGGACTTTTTTTGTTTTTTGATTCAATTTTTTAAATTGATTAAGATTTTTAAAATGTGCCATGTAAGAGAAAAATTAGTTCTACTCCATTATTAAATTAAAAATATACGCACGTAAATAGAGAGCATTAATCCCAATTTTAGTTAAAACTAACAGTTCTCTCTTAATACGTTCTTGAGTTCTGTCAGCAATGCAGCTTTTAATTCCTTTGCATCATTTTAGAAGCAGTTTTATAAAAATGAAAAAGTTTTGTTATGGCCATGTAGGGATGCTAGAATAGTTCGACCATATCTTCAATCTATATAGGCTTTCGCCATAATGTCTCCTCCAATTCGTTTGCCCTGACAAACTTCAGTGTGTTGTTTGGTGTCAGTAAGTCTGCACAGTATTTGCGAAGCATCCAGGTGTTTAAAGGCGTATAGGTTCTAAGCATCTGTTCTGATGGAATTATTCTCCTCATTACAGAACTTACATATTGGATTTGAAGTCTTCTCTAGTCTGTACAAGTGTCCCTTAAGGTAAAGAAGCCTTATACTATCCTCAGTGTTTTTCTACCTTAAACCCATTTGGCTTGAGAAAAATTTCTGCCAAACTTCTTTCCGATACCTTTCCAAATGCCTCTTTCCACTCCACACAAAAGTTTTAACACTATCAGCGGCATAGAAGCCTTCCGCCTCACAAGCTTATCTGCCTGGTCCTTGAAGTGCATTTTCATATGATAAGGTATTCTTTGACTTGCTGAGCTGGAAGCAAGTAAAAAGTTACACGACCTTAACTCCAACGAAAATGTGAGTGATGATTACGGTTATATATTTCCTTTGCTGATCTTCCAAAGCCTCTTGTATAAAGTAAGTTTTATTTAAATCAGTACTCCATACCATATTACCATATGGGAAAATTTCAATTTGAAGAGTTTCTTCATTTGAAATAAAATCTAATTCAGATCCTTTAAACCATTTTTTCGACAGAAAAAAAAGTGTTTCAAATGTCCACTTTTCCCTTTTTTTATTTCCTTTTAATTCTCTGATAATAATAAAGTTTTAAAAGGAACTAAAGCCTGCTTT
The DNA here is from genome assembly GCA_932273835.1 of Sarcophaga variegata. Taxonomy (NCBI): domain Eukaryota; kingdom Metazoa; phylum Arthropoda; class Insecta; order Diptera; family Sarcophagidae; genus Sarcophaga; species Sarcophaga variegata. Next base: position 120,636,789 of record OW026360.1, on the reverse strand, counting down.
TAGGTGCATAAACAGAGACCTAAAACCTTTGAAATCACAAAGTCCATTTAAAAAAGAAACCTAAAGAAATCTCGCTACAAAGTATAGCTTAAAGAGACCAGTTTATTTAATTGAAGTGCTTAACGGATGTCATTAAAATTAAGGTAAAACTCAAAGTGTGCTTTTAGGCGAAATAAACATTTTGTGTGTTCTTAATGGAAATCTCTGTCTTTGTTTGTTTTGTTTTTGTTAAATAATCCTTTAATTTAAAAGGATATTTTTACGACTTCAATTCAGATGTATTGTAGTGATTGTGTTAATAAGAAATTTTCCAAAATTTACTGCATACCTTGAGGCGGAATCATGTAATACAATATGTATAATAAGTAAATGTAAATTACAAAGTAAATGCATGTAAATATGTGTTGCAATATTATTTATTGATTGGAATACTGCAGTTTATAGATTATGAAAATTAAGACATACTTTAAGGGAATATTTAATAGAGGTAAAATTAAACTGCAGCATACTTGAAATGTTAAATGAACTTACAAACCTTGAAATATTGTTCTCAATATTTTATTATTTTTTAAAATCTGAAATTTAGTAACAAAATATTGCATATCCTTAGGCTGTTTGCATTAATGATTTAATAATAATTAATATAAATAAAATTTAAACTTTATAGAGAGTATAGATTAAAAATTTAGTTAATTTTGAAATATTGTAAGAAATTCTAAAAAAAAATTATAAAAAAATTGTGTGGCATATTTTCAGGCATAGAGTTCTGTATACAAATTTAGTAAATATTGAAATATTCTTTAAATAAACAATTAAAATATATTTTTAAATAAAAATAATATTTAAAAATTTTTGTGGCATATTTTCAGGCGTTTTTAAAATAAAACGTATACATAGTGTGTTTAGTGCAAAAATTTGTTTTAAAAATTGAAATATTAATTAAAAAGAAATATAATTAAATATTTTTAAACATAAAAGTATCTAAAGTGTACAGAAAATATTAAGAAAAAATTTTATAAAATTAAAAAATAAATAAAAATAATTAAATAAAAAAAAAAGAAAAAATAATTTGCAACCATGTTGCCTAAATCAACAACAATAATGCCTATAAATAAGAAAACAAAATCTTCATTATCAACACAAAATAAAAATAAATTATGGTCGTTATGTCAACAACAAATACCTTTAAATGCAACTAAAATTTTAATAACAAATGAATTGAATAAAAAACATAATAAAACAGAAGTAGAAACAGAAACAGAAGCAGTTGTGGCTAGTGCTGCACACCATGACACAAATGCAAGTAATAGCAAGAGGAACAATAACAACAATAACAATAAGTGTATTAAACATAAAACTCTAACAATAACGACAACAACAACATCAGCAGCAGCAGCAGAAAAGGCAAAAGTAGCCGAGAGAAAACATCATCAACATCATTGTAAAGTAACAGCACTTAAATGCAATAATAATAGCAAAAGCAACGGCATCAACAACAGCAACCATATTAACAACGAAAATAACATTAACTGCAGCAACAACAGCTATAGCAACCAAGTTTGTAGCAGTAAAACTCCAACGATTTGTAGCAAAAAAACCATCAGCATCAAAAGAAAACATCAACGGAATAGTTACTGGTCGTCATACCTATCATCACCATCAACAACAGCATCAGCACCAGCACCAGCGTCATTATCATCGACCTGCTCAACGTCAATAAGATTTCTAGTTTCATCGTCATCATCAGCACACTCTTGGATATTTTGCCTGTGGTTATGTTTAGCAATTTCATCATTGGCTTTCGTTCATTGTATACCATCGCCTTCATCATCAATACAGCAGCCACAAAAAAGAGGTAAGAATTGTTATTTTTCTTCTCTTTTCCTCCTTTTCTTTATAACGGGTTTTATTTTATTGCTTTCGTCATATGTTTCTTTTAGTACACTTTGCTTTGTTAAAACCAAGAAGTTAAAAAAAAAATATTGCCTACTTTTAGGCAACCATTATGAAAAGCATATTTTACAGCAAATTTTTTTGATTATTTTTGTTTTAAACGTAAAATGTAAAGTAATTAAATTAGAAAATAAAATTATTCTCTAAACAGATCTTTTGTAGGATAAGACATGAAGTTTTTGTGCCCTGTTTTGGTGGCATATCTTTTAAGAATGATTGTAAGATAACTTCCAAAATAGGCTGCATATTGCAAACAATAAATAAATTTCTTTTGTAAGAATATTTTTATCAACTAAACGCTCTCACTTGACATGCGATACTGTCAACCTATAGGCAGGCGAGTTTGGTGAGAAATTAATCTCATGTTTTCAAGCACACCATTGACATCCAAAATCATACCTTTTTGCAGCATTCTGGCAAATACTGTCAGAGCAAATAAAAAATTAGCCGTGAAAAGTTTCTCAAAAAATCTGTAGTTCAGAGTCGATTTTAAATTGTAGGTCCTGCCACTCATGTATAAAATTATCGCATACAACATAAGTGGTGTGAGAGTATATGTATGTATGTAGTAAGCGATAAGATTATTAAAAATTTTGTAAAAATTTGGTTCATTTTCCTAATTTTATGCTTTTAATTATGCTGTGGAAAAAAAGAAAAAATTAAAGTCTACTTTAAGGCTTATGTTTAGCTAAAGTATACTTTTAAGCGTTTTGTTTTGTGTAAAAACCCTGTTTCTATACTTATTTTTTGTGTACTTAATTGTAATCCCTTAAAACAAAACTGTATTTAAGGACATTATACTGAATAGCAACACAAAAACAAAAAAGAAAGAAAGAAAGAATTTATTTACCCGTTAAAGAGAGTTAATGAAAATCTAGTTAATTAATTACTATGTAATAATATTTTCGTTATATATGTATATACTTACTCTCTTTTATCTTCATTTTTTTTTCTTCCACTCTTACTACTTTGCCTAAAATATAATACTCGGTTGTAATGAAAGTTTTAAGTAAACCAGCAAACATTTTGTAGGCCATGGTATTTATTCAAAGAAAATGTTTTCGAAATATCGATTTATTCAAAGAATGTTTCAATAATTTTTGTGCATTTGCTGTATTTTTTCTCAAATTTATTATTTCTTGTTTGCTGGGTGTATGTAAAGAGCCAATGTAAATGAGTTTTATTTCTTCGTTATTTCTTACTCCATTTCATTGTCATCATTATCATCTACGCCATCATTGTTGCTTAAATACGGTTCAAACAAGTATCAGTTGTTGGCTGTTGTCATTGTAGTTGTAGTTGTAGATTACGTTTTACTTTAAGCTGAAGAACTGTTTTTCTGCGACTCATACTATACACACACTTCTCGTCTACTCTCATACATAAACTTGTAGTTGAACTCAACTCAGTTTGTAAGAAAAAAATTGAAATTAAGCAGAGAGGAAGAAAAAAAAAACTTCTTTAATTGGCACAAAGTAATGCGAAAGAAAAATAAAATTTGTCTCACAACCACACACACATATATTATAAAGGACTCTCTATCAATACTTACTCTTTTGCTTTTGTTCGCTGTATTTGCCACACCAAAAGACACAATTTCTGTTCAAAAAGTAAATAAAGTACAAGAGATGGAGCAAAAGATAGTGTGTGAGAGAGAGAGTGAGAGGCAGAGAGTTGGCAGAAAAACAAGTTTTTCTCAGAAACTTAAAGAGAAAAGGAAAAAGTAGAGAAATTAATTGAAATTTGATGAGTTGCTAAATACAAGACAATTCTTTGGCTCACGCACACACACACTCACACACACACACACATTCTTATTGTAATTTTCTCAATCATGCACATATATACACATGTTTTCTTATGCATATATGTATGTATGTGTGTACAAGTGCAAATAAACAAAAATTTTTTGAAAATTAATGAAAATGCAAAAGAGAAGACGGAAAAGTTATTTTAGAGGTTAATATGGTTCACATGAAAGGGTGAGTAAACACTTGATTGCTTCTTTGTTATGTAGTGTAAATATTTTACATCTTAAGTTATGGTTTTAAAAGCTCTTTACAGGTTTAAAAAGAGTTAAGTTTTATATATGCAACCTTAAGGTCAAATGTACCTTCTTCATTCTATAAAGGGTATTCCCACAATATCTCTTTCAACCATATGACCCTAACAAACTGCAAGACGTTGTTCGTTGTCAGTAAAGGTAACGACCTGCCTAGGACTTAAGATTCATCCACTTGCTATGTTCTATATTCTATTGTGTACTAATGATTCATTTTCCTCATCAGGGAATCTTGTACTTCCAATTCAAGTTGATAGATCAAGATCATATCTTGATATCTTGTAAAGAGATTGACTTCCGCTTGAAAGATAATACTTACGAGTTTCCCCATGGGTTCTGAATATTTTACCACCGCTTTACTACCACAGTCAGTCCTCAAACCATTCGTACATTACTGAAATGCATCCTCCAAGTAAAGAATATGTAGCCTTTAACTGGTTTCATTGCATTATTAGTACTCAGCTTAGTTGCCAAAAAATTTCCAAAAATTTCTGTCAAGAGCTCAGATATGTTAGGTTTGTTTCTTATTATCCAAAGCAGAAGGCTTTAGCATATGCGACATGATTTCAGCACTACCTTTGTTGTGTTCTCATTACCTCTGTATACCATTTCATGTCTTTCTCTTTATATAACTTAACCCTTTCATGCCCGAATTTTTTGAGCCAGAGCTAAATTTTTTTTAAGGACATGTGTTTGTTAGTCATTGATCTAAATATGAAGTGATATTAAATTCAGAGTCGTACGTATTCTGGTTTTACACGTTTTTAACCAAGCTTGTTTGCAAAAAAAAAATCTGTTAAAAAATTAAAAATTACGGAATTTATATACAAAAATGTGTGCCTATAGGCAACATCGGGCATGAAAGGGTTAATGGCTCCATAGGCCACAATTGTTGTTTTGCATATGTTTTGGAATTGCCTTCCAAGATTTATCAGCAAGCCTTCTGCATATCATGGTATAGTTCTGTATACAGCCGGATTTAGGGCATCTGACGGTCTGATCGCAGGTCTAGTTGGAATTCCTTGGAATATTCTCAACTTCTGCATATCATGGTATACAGGCGGATTTAGAACATACAATGGCACAAGGGGTATTCCAAGCAGGAGTTTATGCCATCGAAAGATATGTTCAATTGAAATAGGTGAGGAAATACAGACATCGAGACATGCTAGGACTGTCTGACAGTTTGAATGCAGATTTAGTTAGAATTCCTTGGAATATTCTCTAGTTAGGCTTACCCCGTCAGTTTACGATTCAGTAATATGAACAGATATTTTGCATTCTATTTCTGTAAATATTTCTTTACTGAAGAATCGAATATTCCTTCATTTAGGAAGTTTTTTCCTTCCCCTAAGTACAATACAAATCCACAATATGTATCATATGATTTCATTACTCTCCAGACAGAACTGGCACTAAGATCCAGTCAATAAATTGCAATAAGAAATGCGTCAAAATAATACACTTAAGCAAATTTATTGCATATTTTTAGGTGTTAATATTTAAAACTGAATTGAAATTTAGAAAACTTATGATTTTCAGTTAAATGGAGTTTTAATTAAGAAAGTAACAGAGCGATAAAATTAAAGAAATTTTTATAATTTAAATTTGGTGGTTTTTATTTTTTATGGCATATTTTTAGGTGTTAATAGGAAATTTGTAAATTAAATCGTACAAAATGAATACATAAAACAGAAAATAAAATACGGAGTTTGGCGTAAAAATCCTCACAAAAAAACTTATGTATTTGCTGCAACATATTTTTAGGCGTTGAAATGTAAATGTGTTTTTAAAAATAAATTGATCATAAAAACTTGTTGTATTTAATTTAAATTAAATTTCTATTAATCATATTAAATTTGCAAAACACGTGATGGAAAATTGCAATGATTTATTTACATTTTTACAATAGCCTACCTTTAGGAGGGGGAAATAAATTTAAACTAATTATGAAATTGTAACATTATGGCTATACCTATAAAATCCTTTTTGTTTTATACATACATATGTACAGGCACGTGTGTGTGTGTATGTAAGTATAGAATAAACAATTGTGGTTTGATTTTATTACAATTTAAATAACTAAAAAACAATTACAACAATAAACGTAATTACTAATCTCCATTTAAAATACTAATGAAATCTTAACAAATTTATTCAATGCTGATGATCATCGATGACACCAATAAAAAAAATTTTATTTAGCAAAAAAAAAAAGGAATAAAATTATTATTGTGTGCATTTTTATGCTCCATTATTATTATAAAAAAAATTTATTTTTTTTCTCATAAGCTTCCCTCGTGCATATAATTTTTTTTATATCGTTATTGTCGTTGTTGTTTTTTTTATTGTTTTGTTTTGTTAACCATACAATTATATAATTTATTTTAATTTTATTCATTGTTAAGTATTAATTTTAAACTAATTAAATTAGTTATTTGCATAAAGCGGCTAGTCCATGTACGTACATACGTATGTACATATGTACGACAACAAAAAACCTTTATATCATGGAAAATCACGTTGAAAAAATTAAACCAAATACATATATGTATACGATTAAAAACAATTTCTAGGCATAGCACATAATATAATTATTAAAATATTATAATTTGCAAATGAAATAAAATAAAATCAAATAAATTGATAAACAATTTTATTAAACCTTTTCTGTATGGCAAACATGTATATAAAACAGTTTGATTTAAAAGTGTAGCATATATTTAAGTGTTTCAAAAAATAGGGCATACTTTTAGGATGAAAAATTATTATGTCTTTTCTGTATGGCAAATATATAAAACAGTTCGCTTAAATAGTGTAGCATATCTTTAAGGTGTTTCAAAAAAATAAGGCATAATTTTAGGATGAAAAATTATTATGTTTGTTAAAAAATAACATTTTCCTTATAAAAAATCAGGTTAAAAGTCATACTTATATTAAAATGCATACGTTTTCTGCTCTAAATATAGTGGCTGCTAACCGAGAAGAATAGATTAGGCCATGAATGGCCATTATAATTCCTCAGTCTTTCATTTTCTTAGTTCTGCGAGCATTCCCAGCTTCTGATGACACCTCATGGACTCGACAGTCCCAGTGTAATAATCTGCGTAGTAAAAATCCGGTTGCTTGTTTCTCCTACGATATAAGGTTTAGTTAGTTGCCGTAGTCTAGTAGGTAGTGTGTTGACTTATTAGACGTAAAGCCAGGGTTCGAGCCCCAGGCCAGGCATCAAGACAAAATACAAAAAGTATTTCTTCGGCGACTTCCTCTCAGCAGATTTTTGGCAAAAACTCTGAGAGTAAATAAAATTGCCAGGAAAAAGTTTCTCAAAAAATCTGTCGTTCGGAGTCGACTTTAAACTGTAGGTCCCACCACTCATGTATAAAATTAACACACACAACATAAGTGATGTGAGAAACTAGGACGTTGTAGAATGGGTCAATTCGACCACCGGGTACTGTATTTGTCTTAATTGACAAGTACACGTCCTCTAACCTAACCTAACCTAAGGCTTAGTTTGTAATCAATAGGTTATGAACAGTTTCCTCTTCTTCATTGTTTTTGCAGCTCCTGTAGATATCATTGGCCATACGGAAAATATCAATTCGTTTCACAAGAGTGCTTAAAATGTCCGGTAATGGCCTCAAGTTCTAGTTTAAGCAGACTTTCCGTGCATTCTTTAGTTAATTATGGCAACATTTGCTGCAACCATATTTGTAAATATTGTCCACAGCCGAAGCTGCTTATTCGGAGTTGACGAAATCTATTAATAACGGAATCTGTTAGGCCTGTGCTTAAAGATTGTGTTGATTTACTTTACACAAAGTTTGTGTGGACTCCAGGCATTCAGTTATAACTTAGATTGAATCCTTTCCATGGCTTTCGATATCGACTTTCTAAAACCACATGCTTATTATCATTTGAGATCCTAAGCCCTTTTAGATTTTTTCATGTTATGAAATCAAAAAATGGGTACAAAGTCACGATGTAAAATTTTGCAAATGTAAAAAGTAACCTACTTTAGGGGTTAATTTAAAATGTGTCCTTTAGTTGTGTTAGAATTTATTTAAGCGGCTTTTTGCGTGTTTTCTATGACTGTTTATAGCTGTGTTGAAATTATTAGAGAATTTTTGTTTGTATAATATTGGTTTTTATACCTATTGCTGTGGGTTAAAAATTAGTTGTATTTGTATAATTGGTATCTCGCTTATTTTTGGGTATAATAATATTATATTTTCAGAGATTTTATTTATTGAGGTTTTTAATTAAAGTCTAAAAACTGTGCATTGATTTCAAATTAGCAAATTTATAAATCAAAAAGTAATTTTATGGCATTAAATTTGTTTCTTTCTATGCTCTCTCTAGATCAAATAGTTGAAAATTTTATAGCAAATAACTAAAACAAATATAATTATGGTTATAAATTAAAAATAAATACAAAACAAACAAATATATTTAAAAAGCCTAAAAGTATGCAATAAATTTTTAGCATGTAAACAATGTTACAATTATGTTTTATGTTCATATTTGGAATTTTATAAATGATAACCATTTAATATTTCATGTTAAATACAAGTTAATACTACTTAAAAGCCTGAAAGTAGGCCACATATATATTTTATTTATTTGTATAAATTATAAATAAATTAAGTAAAGAATTTTATTTAAAGCAAAGCAATTTTTATACACATTACATATGAGAGGAAATTAAAGGCCACAGCCTGAAAGTAGGCAACAGAATTTTTAATTTTATATCAAAAAAATCTATTAGTAAACATAGCTAAATAAAGAATTCAGTTCTTCCTTAAAGTAGGCTTTTGTTTTTAATTAAAAAACTTATTATTGTTTTTGTTTTTTTTTTCGTTTAGCCCCCTGAAATCCCTTACAAATCCTTATACTTGTTAATGCTTATTTTAAGCGAAGTTTCTTAAGAACAAAATCAAGTCGTTATTGGTCTTTTTAACACCCAGTCACTGAAATGACAGCATAAAAGAAAATAATTTCCTTAACTTTTTAATTAAGCCATAAAAAGAAGTTTTCTTTTCTTTTTCTTTTTTTTCAATATTCCTGCCAAGTGATTGCGTTTTTCTTTTGATTATTTAACACAACCGAAATAAAATAAAACAATAAAAAATGAATTCTTTTTATTATCTTTTTTATTTTTCGAAAACTTCTTAAGAACTCATAAGTTATTTATAAAATTTTTTTTTTAACAAATCAGAACAACAATTAGCACTTCAATAGAGGTTATTTGAATTTTTTTTAAACAAATTTAAAGAAAGAATTAAAGTATTTAAATAAGTAATAAAGGTAAACAAATGACTTTGAAAATTTAAAACAAGAATTGTTTGAAAGCCTACAAATAGGCTATAATTTGTAGAAAATTTCAAGATTATAAAGTTTACTTAAACAAAGTCAGTTTAAATTAAATTCTTGTGTGAAGACAAGATTTAAAACAATTGATTGTTATTTTTATGTTAAACCTAAAAATATGCTTTAATTTTTACACTTTCTTATATACAAAACGTATTGTGCTACCGTGTAATACATAAGTATTGTTATGTAATGATTTGAAATAAAAATGCTTTTATTTAAATTTCAAAGCATAACTAAAAGCTAATAGGCATGTAAATGTTATTAATTCTTTTATTGCATTGAATTGCATTTTATTTTAGCAACACATTCAATTTATTAAAGTTGAAAACAAATAAACTGGTTTTAAAAATATTTGAAGTATAACTACAAGCGTAATTTTATAATAGAACCTCAAAATCACTTTCCTCTGAACTGAGACTTAGTTGTGTTGACTTGAAATGTATTTAAAGACGAATATTTACAACTCTTCATTGTTTAGGCGTTTAAACTCTTCTATCCTTTTTGAATATACAATGTCACACTAGTCATTAGAAAAGACAAATACCAAATAACGCTGCAGTATACGCACAATTGTAAACGTTCTCCGTTTCTTATTGTTTTCATTATCTATACCTCCTACTTTTTATTCTTTCTATTCTATTTCGTAAAAGTAGCTGATATTTCAGATGATGTTGCTACCACCGTAGCTGATAGGCATTTTTATGGAACGTGCAGTTTTAACTTTAAGGCTAAGCCTGTAACTTGGATTGTGTAAATACAGCTATAAGTGCCTTTCAGAATATGAATTTCCAAAACAACAGCCCACTGTGGTCCAAAATCCCAATCTAGCCGGACAAAAGTCATTTTTTAAAATATTAAAAACGTCAATTTTTTGTATGGTAATATGTTGACAAGTGTCTAAAGTACAGAACGGCATATTTTTTTTCTTTAAACAGCTACGCTAGCATTGATATATTGCTTCAAATACAAGTAATTGCTTCTTTGCTCAAAAATTAATATCTCAAGTGACATTTAACAGTGCGAGTGAAATTGTCGTGAAAAAATAATAAGAACATGTGTGCTTTAAATGTGAAATTTTTGTTTAATGTCCATATTCAATTAGAATTTCAAATGGTAATTTATCGTACTTAAGCTTTAGTTTTTATGTTGTCGTCATCTATATATATGTAGCTTTTTAATGTTTAAAAAATTAGCTGCCGGATTTTGCCCAAACGATTTTTATTTCATTTAGAGTTTAACATGTCCATGTTGATAAACACGTTGTTGCTAAGATTGGTATTAAGAATGATGAAACGGATAGCTATTACAAAAAAGTAAGGCAATCTGCCCTAATGTTTGTATGCATTTTAATGAAAAAATGACCGCAAGCCAGTCGAACAAGGCTCACGTTCGAAGATAAAAATAAATATTGGTTAGAAGGGTATTTTAATATTCCACATAATTTTTCTTCATCATCTCGTGTTGCTTGGATGGACCTTCGACCTCCAATTATGGCAGGCCTTCTAAGGAATTTTTATGTAAAACTGAGAGAACAAAGCGTAGAAATGTTGCTCCTTTATTAGAGACTTGGTCGGCAGAAGAACTGGCTTTTCCTGCTGGAACAAGTCTTTATAAGAAAGGAAGTGCTGCAAGCATAGTTAAAACTATATATTCTTCTCCTTCTAAAGCATTAAAAATAAAAAATGAGCTTTTCTTCTCCACAATCAATCCCTTACGCAAAAGAGGAGACGTTACTTTGTATGTCGATGGTGGATATACAAGACACACTTATAGCCATAACGCTGATATTTACCTTCATACCATAAAATTTTGGCTGCCAAAGAAGAATGTTATCCGAGTGGTGATCTTAGAATTACTGAAATATCGGCAGAGATAGCTCTTCAAAGTTCGGTAGATCACACTGCTAAAAGGCTCTTAAAACAACAAAAGGAAATTTTGCAGCAATGTAAATGTGTAGAGCTTACTTTGTTCTATAAATGGGGATGTGATGGAAGCAGTGGCCATTCGCTCTATAAGCAAGTATTCAATGAAAACAATGTTGATGTAACAGATGAACATTTATTTGCAATTTGTATGGTTCCACTTGAACTAAAAGTTTATGTGGATATCAAAGTTGTCCATGCTGAATTCGAAGATTCTAGCTGTTGCAGTTTCCATGATATAAGACTTTTAATACTTAATTCTTAAGATAGGCGTGGCACTTCACCTATTTAAAACTTTTGAATAAAAATTAGCCCATAATTCCACCCACACATACAGAAATACGGTGTGAAAATTTTAGGAAAATCGGTTCAGTCGTTTTGTCGTCTTTAGGCTTCAAACAGACCCCAAAAAACAAATTTACATACGTACACACACTCATACACACACATATACATTTGATTTTTTCTATCTAATTGTTTATATTGATGAAATCTATATACGTACCAAGTTTCATGTCGGTACGCCTTTGCAAAAGCGAGTTATAACTTTTGTCCGGCTAAATTGAGCATTTGGATTCTACTGTGTACTACCTTCAGATTCAACTGTGAGCCGATGGAGCCGATGCTCTTAGTCATAGAAAGTATATGGTACTACGTGCCTATATGCTGGGTGAGGAGCGGATTAGGTTTTCGTTCCACAGATTTACTGACAAGGATGTACATCAGAACATAGCGTAAAGCCGTCTGACCCCATTCAACCATTATTATTTCACTAGAATGGTATGTAGAAACTCGTACGATAATTTGGGACCATATTTTGGACCCAAGAGGGAATATTAAAGTTTTTAATCTTTATTTCAAATTGTTTACTTCAAAACGTTCTCCTAATGACATGTATGTCTTTACAGTAATTTATGAAAATAATTATTTAAAAATGCCTTAAACTAGGCAATCTTTTTTAAAATAAATTGAATTTATTTAATGTCTACTGTTAATATTTACGGCTTCGGCTATAAATATGCTATAATTTTTAATGTTTTTTTTACTATAACAACATATTTAGATGTCTTATAGCTAAAGTTTAGCAATTTTAACAAAAGATTTACAACTAAAAGAATATTTTTTATTTTATTTTCTCTCTTTTCAATTCGTTTGCATAAATATTAGCTGTAGTTGTTATAAACTGTAAATATAACTTTCAAATAGTTCATTTCTAAAGAATACTGTGCTAAAAGAATTGCAAAGAAAAAAACAATTAAAGTTTGCTAAAGTTTTTCACACAGACACAGCCAAAAGACCAAAATTCGTTTGGGGGGAAAACAACAACTGAAAACTGAAAAAGAGATGAGAAATTGTTACGAGTCATGATTACCATTACGAATCTCATCTCGAGAAGAGGTAAAGACGTAGAAAAAGAGAGACGACATAGACGTAACAAAATATAAAATTACTTTTCACAGTCGTAGAAAACTGCTAACAGCTCTAGCAACACAGCAATATAGAAGTATCAGCAGCAGCCAGAGCAACAACATCGGCAATAGTAAGAAAACCATAAAGCAAAAGTTTTTCCATTTTCCATTTTCCTCAACAAATTTTTTTGTCTTTAATTTTGGCATTCTTTAAGGAGCAGCAATATTAGTAGTTGTAGTTGTTGTTTTGTTGTAGTTGTTGTTGTCGTTGTTGGTGTAAATTGTCCATGGTGTTGAATACTTTTGCGTTACTCGTGTCTCTAACCACTGTTCGTTGGTTACAGCGGTATTTGTGGCTATAAAAATGGTCGAAATTTCTTGGCAACTACTGGCCAAATTAATTTATTTATTACTCTACCATTTCTCAAAATAATATGCAACCGCATACAGTGGCATACTGGCAACAGCAATACTCATGCAACAACAGCAAAAAACAAAAACAAGAACAAGAATGAAAAGCCATAAAAAACAAACTGAAACGGCAGCAGCAACAGCAACAGCTCTATAGCCGCCGCTATAAAGAAGATACTCTGGCATTATAAGCCATAGTTTGAAGTCTGCTAAAAAGTTTTATTTCATGTTTATTTCTTTAAATGCAACACTATGGCCGAATGGCCAAAAGTTTGACGTTGGGTTTATAAAGATTCCAATAGCAAAACGAAGAAAACGAATTTTTTTTTGGGCCAAAAGAAAATTGAATTTTCAGTTTACGGCCTAAAAGAAATTAACCAGAGCAAACGAATTATGTTATTTGAAGGTATTTTTATACTGCTTTGCTATTTAATTTCGTTATTTACATAGTTTTTTAAATGTACAGCACCTTAAAATATGCTTTAAATTACAGCAATTAAAGTAGTATTTGAGTAATGGGACACCTTTGACTTATCAGGCTGGATATTCGTCGATATGTTAACGCCGTAGTCTAGTGGGTAGTGTGTTGGCTTATTAGACGTAAAGCCAGGGTTCGAGCCCCAGGCCAGACATCAAAACAAAATACAAAAAATATTTCTTCGGCGAATTTCTCTCAGCAGATTTCTGGCAAAAACTCTAAGAGTAAAAAAATGGTATGAAAAGTTTCTCAAAAATCTGTCGTTCGGAGTCGACTTTAAACTGTAGGTCCCGCCACTCATGTATAAAATTTAACACACACAACATAAGTGGTGTGAGAAAGTAGGTCGTAATCCTGACTGAAGGGTTGTAATGACCAATTATGTATGTTAACGACTTTGGATATACAGTTTCATTTGTTGCTGACCGACCATCCCTCTCAGATGCATACAAACGAACACATTAGCTGGTAGGATCCCAGACGGCCATGACGACGTGACATTGCAAAAAGTGGGAGATTCTCCCCGACTTAGCTAAGATCCAGTTGCTGCTCTAACCGTCACTCCTGCTGGGTGAGAATAATACCTGGAATTTTGAATCATTGCTTGACTTTTATTCTCCTAATAGAGCTTCGGACTTGCATCCAACAGAGCTATGTGATCGCTGAGTTTTGAACGTTTCTACTACTACAGCCACCAGATACCAACAGACTTGCGTCCAACAGGTCTATGTTATCGCTGAGTGTTGAATGTTTTCTACTACTTTAGATGCCAGGTACAAACAAACTTAACTTCTTGCTCCAATACTTTATGACATTAGGAGGAAGCAACAACTCTTGGGTTTGCCTTACAGACTAACTTACACCATCAATTTATGTGTGTTATCCCTGAGGAATTTTGCATTTTTATCTGACTTTAGGTTTAAGAAATTTGTGAAACTATATTTTGTAGTTTGCTGTGCAGACCCTCGTACATTAAATTCCTGTATAATACACTCTCATTATTGTATTTTCTTAAAATGCTTAAAATTAATCTGAACTTTTTATTGCTTTACGTTTTGTTTCCTTGTATTTAATTTAATTTTTTTTTTAATTTTTAAACCTAAAAGTAGGCTATAATTTAAATTTTATATATTATTTTAGGTTATTTGCTAAACTTTAAACTTTTTAGGCTGTTATAACAATGTTAGGTGCATTTTTAAGCATTTTTAGCTAAGCCCCTTAAAGTATGCTTGTTTTTTATAATGGTTTCTTTATATTTTCCTACAAGTAAACATTTTGGCGTACATTTTTTCTTTAATTTTTGTTTGTTACAAATAAACTTCAAGATTTTTTGTTTTGATCTTAAATATTGTTTTTGTTGTATTTGTTGTAACATTGTACCATAATCTAAATAAGACAACAACAAGTATTTTTTTTTTTATTTTTTTATAACAATCTCTTACGAAAAGTTATTTTTCCAAAGTTTAGAGGTTTTTTTTGCTCTTCTCAAATATTTGGCAAAAATAACAGAAATAAGTTTCGTTTTTTCTTTTTGTGGAAATGGTAACAAAAATGATATTTTTGCATAAAGGCTGGCAAACAACTGAAGTATACAAACAGGCAGCCAGTAAGCCAGCCATCCCAGCCCAGCTGGTAAGAGAGAGAGTAAATATAAGTGGAATGTATTCCCCAGTGCGAAATGAAAGCAAAAGTGCCAACAATACCATACAACAACTGAAAAGTAGAATTTGAAAGAAAAAAAAACAAAAATAACTTTTGGAAAGTTATGTATGATTATTTTTACACCCTGTCCCCTCTCCAACCCTCAAAAATCTATGGCAATACCTAAGGAAGAGAAAAAATGTACATATATTTGGATTTAGTTTGTAAGAAATCTAATATTTACCTGACTTAGATTTCACTTGAAAAAAAAAAATGTATCAATACATAAAAGGATACACAACAAAAAGAACATGAATGCTTTCGAAGTTATAATGAACATTAAAATATTTATTTTATAAATCAATTGAATTGTAATTTATTTGAATTTACGTTCACTACACAAAAAGTATAAAGTTTCCTCTTTTCCAAACACCAACAAAGTCTCAGCCATTGATAACACACAAAGAGTTTGCAGTGTACAAAAAAATGTAGTCTATATTAAGGCATAAATTTTATATAAACAGTAAAAAATGTTTTTCCCTTTTTTTTTTGTTGCTTTTTGGCATAAAAACCATATTGAAAGTAAAAATTTCAATAAACATAAAAACTCTACACTCAAATACACACATAAAAATATAGTCATACAATTTAATTTAATAAACAGCTTTATTGTAAAACTGAAAACAAAAAAAATGCAAATAAATTTTCATAACATACCTAAAGGAGTTTGCAGAAAAAAACCCCATAAATATCCATGTTTATTTAAATGAAATGCCGGTAGAAAAAACTATTGCTTTTAAATATTATTTCAAACAATTAAATGTATTTCTCATAAAAAAGCATATTTTAAGGGTCTGAAAAATAAATTGAAATACAAAACAATTAAGGTTTATGTCAAGGGCTTTATATAAAAATTTGTTTGTGATTTAAATTATTAAATCCGTTAAAATAAAATCAGTTCTTTAGACAAAGAGTATTGCCAAAAAAGTGAGAGTATCATTAAGAACTTGTAAAGGCTAGTACAACACATAATTCACAACCTATCCCTAGATGGGATTGACATACGTCTGCAGAGAGCACTTAACTAATCATACATAAAATTTCCGCTTCTGCAAGAAAGAAAAGGTCCTGTCCTATATATAGGTTTTTTCAATAAATTTCCAACATACCAAAATTTTGTAGCATACTTTCAGAAGAACTACCAATAATATTTTATAAATTATAAAACATTTGTAACATTATTAATAATTAATTTCATATCATAACCAATTAAATTAGTTTTGAAAAATAAAAATTTTAAAGCATACTTTTAGGTTTCCTACAAATTCTATTGCTTTTGTCAAATTTATTTTACGTTTATTTTACATATTATATTAATTAAGCATTTTTATTATACATGCTGGTATATACATTCAATATGTACTTCCAAGCCCCTTAAAGTATGCTTTCAATGTATTCTAATTTTTTTAAAGTTTGTTAATATAATTTTGTTACATCATTTCAAGGTCAAATATACGTTTTCATTTATAATAGTTCATATGAGTTTTCATTGAAAAAATTTAAAGCATACTTATAAGCATAAATAGTAAAAAATCTCTGATGTCAAGCTTTGCAATAATAGTATGATATAATATCACCTTTAACCAATTTTATATAATACAAATATCCTAAAAGTATGCTGTGTTACACACTAATGCTTAATATGTCCTAAAGTATGCTAATCTTTTTTGTAAGCCACCAGAAGAAATATTATTAATACCAAACAAAATTGATTTTTTAACCGTATATACAATGACACACACTGTTGTTGTTGTTTTCCTCAATTTTGCTGTATTTTACCTGATTTTTATAACATATTTTTTGGCTTTACAACCTACTTTTTAGGTGTTTTTGTGTATGTGAGTATGTATGGATTTTTGTATCATTTATTTATAGCGTTTAGGAAACGAAAAAGATTTCTTGTTGATTTCTTTAGGGGAAACACATGTCACGTCATGTCAAGGCAGGTCAAAACTGTCAGTGTTAGATTATTTCTGTTGTGACATTGAAATTAAATTTTTTCGTTGTCGTTTATTTTTTTGTTTTTTTTTTTTGGAATGAGACCTTCTTTTTTCTTCTTCAGAGATGTAATAAAGCAAAGTTATGACAACAACAATAAATGATGACGATACAATAGTGTCAAAATGCGTGGCAGAAAAAAGAAGAAAGCGTTAATACCAGTTTATGGTGTGAATTAAATATTAAAATAAATTAAAAGCTTTTGGAAAATGTGTGCCTACCTTTTGGCAGTTAAAAAATTTTAATTTAATATTAAAGGATGACATAATTTTTTCAAGGAAATTCTTTAAAAATTGCTTATAAATGAATAAATTGCTTGGTTACCAAAAAGATATTTAAAAAGAAAAAAATTAAAGCATGCTTTAAGGCAGTTTCAACAAGATGTCATGACCATAAAAGGTAACATTATTACGTATACTTTTATTAAATATTTTTAGTAGTAAATGACTGATTTTTTAAAGTATATTTTAAGGATGTTATGATTTAGATTTTTGTAGCATACTTTTAGGCTTTAAATACATTAAATTAATACATAATGTGAATTCCATGTTATAAATTATTTTATTTAAATTTACTTTTGAAATGAAATAGATTTCTATATTCTACATGCATACTTTAGGGGGTAAAATACTATTTATAACACTTTAAGCGTAGTGCTTAAAGCCTAATATTTTTTTCTTATGGTACTTGGGTATCTTCTACAATTTCTTATCTTTGATCTCAAATAATAATCACCATAATTGCTTGTAAGGAAATGTTTAAAACTTCATAAAACTATTTCTACTTCTACGTTACTGTATGTACATACGCATGTATGCAATGCATGCTACTCTTTACGCTCTTCCACCCCATAGAAGTTAAGATGACGACTTCTTTTGCTAAAGAGAGTATCTTAACGAGCATGTTTCTCAAATTCAATTCAAGTACCTGGTACTTTTACTTCACAACATCTTCTATAAGGCTGTTGTAGTTTAATTCAGGCATAAACCATTTGGCCCAAGTCAAACCTCTAACATGCCAGCATGTACTCTACTCGCATTACTCTTCTAAAAAAAAAACAGTAAAAAACAGAAGAGAAAAGAAAAATAAATTTTCAAATTCCGTTTTTAGCTTTTAAGTGCGAAATGTGTTCGTGCTCAAGGACGTTACTCCCTCTGCTAGACACACGACTGGTTAGTATATGTAGCTGAATGGTTGGCTGGCTGGTGTTATATTTCATACTTTCCACTCCCACACTCTCTCTCCCTCTCTCTCTGTCTCTATAAAAATATTTCACTGAACATTAACTTCCATTACACCTATGCATACTGGTTTTCGTTTTAATTTTTTCTTCTTTTTTGTCTTTAGTTTTATGCTACGCATCTTGAATTTATGAGTAGCAAATGGTAAGGGGTGTATACAAGACCTGTAAGTATGCTTCAATATTTTTCTTGATTTTTTGTTTATTATTCACCCCTTACTCTGATGACTATGTTTCATTAGATTTTGATAACTATTCTCTCAAGACGTGTAGGTTTTTTTTTGCTTTTTCGTGACTTTATATTTTTGTTTCCCTAGCTAAAGTCTTATCGCTGAATTGAACTGTAGCAGTGGGCAACAACGAAGACGAAGAAAGATAGTGCAAGAGGGTGAAAGAAATTAATGGCAGTTGACATGAATCATGATGATATTGATTGTAATGAACGAATGTAAAGGCAGGATAAAAATACTGTAAGAAATATTTCAGGCATTAAATCAGTTTCTGTTAAAGCCACTGGGGAAGTTTTAGGGATTAATAGCACACGTGCTTAAAGCGTAAAGCGAGAAAACAATTGGAAATTTATGTTTTAAACAATACTTAAAGTAATTTCTTTAAAAAATCTGGGCATAGTTTAGGGGATTTGAACTTAATGTCGTGTTCTAAATTAAAGGAAATTGGATAAATGTCTGGCTTATAAGGAACTAGAAGATGGAGCGGTACATACTAAAAAAATAAGTTCTCTACGAGTCATGTTTTATTTTAACAAATAAAACTTAAAATTCCGGCAGTCAACTTCTAGAAATTGAAATTTTAAAAATAACACATAATTAAAAAAGAATTTTAATGGATTTCATTTAATAATTGCCCTTTATTTTGATGAATCCTATTCTTAGATTCCATTGTTTTATTTTTCTGACATAAAATTTATTTTACGTTGCCTACTTTAAGGCATTTAAAGATATATGTTTTATTACTACGTTTTAATTAATTTCTCAACATAAATCACGAACATTGGAAGTAACAAAAACTAGAGAAAAACATAAAAACAATATACGAAATTAACTAATACACATGAAGATTATTATTTATTTCTTTTATTATTTTATTTTTTTATTCCTCTCGAAAGGATAAATTAATTACAAGTTGTTTTTAACCGAAAATAACAAATTGTTGGTAATTAAGATGATTAGTTTTAGGCTGATGCTATTTTGGCGTAAATCTACACACAATATATCAAAAGAATTAATGATAAGAGCAGACCATGTGAACATCATAGATCATACGATACAATATGAAATGATTAACTAGTTAAACTTTGTTATAAACTTTTCAAATAGAAATAAATTAAAGCATATTTTAAGTTCAAGAGATAAAAGAATTCATGCAAAGAAATATGAATTAATTTAAAGCATATTATTAGGTTCTAAAAAAATAGAGATTTCTGTTTTAAATAAATTAAAGCCTATTTTAGGGCTTTGTTTCGTTGAATTCTTGTTCCATTTCTCTTTCGGTATTATTTTAACTTTATTTTTAGCCTTAATACCTGTTTTTAACTGTCTTATTAACCTTTAGCTTACTTTTTAATTAATTTTTTTAAAGCATACTTCTCAGTAAAGTAATTAAACAGCATTTATTACCAATTTTATTAGCCATTATGAATAAAAGCTATGAAACTTTAGATTTAATGTTTTCCCTGAAATACCGGAGAATATAAATTAAGGTTTATTTATAGAAACAAATACAAATTTATGTTCGTTTTTATAGCATATCATAAGGCTGGTATTAAGGGACCTGTCTTTATTCGAAAAATTTAAATTAAACATTTAATTTTGATAAAGTTAAAGAACTTTGTTTTAAATAAAGAAAATAAAATTTTCATTATAAATTATAGATTTTACGTTTGCGGCATCTACTTCAGAATACTCTTGAAACTGAAATGCAATGATTTTCAGAGTGAAGTGTCTGTTATTTATGAGATTGTTTTTACGATATTTGGATTTTTTCTGATAGGCAGATAGCTATGAACTCGGCCTTGGCTATACTAATTGTTAATTAATTGGAAAAATCAGTCCCCTTATGCCCTATTTGGAATAATTTTGTATTTTTCTAATTAAAAAAAAAAATATTTCAATTCAAAAAATCGATTGCCTACTTTAAGGTCAGTTGAAATCATTAAATTGATTGAAATCCCTAATAATGTTCATGTACAGTACTATTATGAAGTCTTTTAAAGTTGTTTAAAAAACTTTTTTCTATTGCCTACCAGCAGGCTTTAGTAGCACTTAAATATACTCCAATATTTTCATGCCTAAGTTTATACTATGGATTTGCTATAAATGGTATTTGTGCTAGTTCTACTATAACAACTACCACTGCCATGTTTTTGTAGTCCTAAATACATAGGAAATTTGTTTTTTGTGTTTATTTTTTCTACTCCTTTTTTTGTTGTATTCATTTTGTAAAGCAAAACAGAAATTGTTTTGCAAAATAACATTGTTTTGGTAACATACTTTTAGGCATACAATAGAAGATAACAAAAGCAGCATATTTGAGTTAAAAATTGGTTATTGGTTTCAGTTTATACACAATATATGTAAACAAAAAATACACAGAAATTGAAATTAAAATCGACATTTTTTTGTGGCCTACATTTAGGCAAAAGAATTTAAAATATTTTAAGATTTTTAAGAATTTTTTTATTTGAAGAGTATGTTTTAAAATTTCTTTCAATACGAAATTCTATTTGGTTTTCTTAGAAATACTTTTTATATTCTTTTAAATATATTTCTGCCATGTGCAGTATTTTATAATGCCATACAGTTGGAAATTTTTCTAAAGGAATTTAAGCTAAAAAAATGTGATTCATGCATGCCAACATGCGTGCCTTACCACAGTTCATTTTTTATTATTTCATTCCAAGAACTACAACATTAACAAAACAAAAGCATAGAAAGGACTTATTTATAGGAAAACATGTGTATTTTGTATCGCTTGCGAAAGTATAGAGTAACATGTAGGTCTTCATGTTTCTAAGGCATTAAAGAAGAAAAGGAAACTCATAAATCTAGGAAGACAAAAATATTAATATCCTGTTAAGAAAGGAAACAAAAAAATCCTAGAATTATTCTAAAAAAATTACTCAATTTAAATAAAATATGAATGAAAGTTGTTTTTTAGATAAATTTTGAATTGAAAAAGTTAAAATTTATTCTACCAACTGCTCTATTTTTATTAAAGAAGATGAAATCTACCTTTAGATCAACTAACAATATGTATTTTAGGCTTAAGCACAATATGCTTTCAAAATCTCTAAATAGTTTGCTGAATTGACTTAAGCTTTCTAGTATCCTTTTTTAAAGTTTAGTTTTAATAGCCGAAAAAGCTGTATAAAAATTAATAGAAATTATAATTTTACCTAAATAGTTTACAGAATATGTGCTTTCAGTTTTTTTTAAAATTTTTTTAAAATTTTTCCAAAATCTATTTTATTTATTAGCATTAGTTTTTTCCTGGAAATAAACTAACTTACAACATGTATTTTAAGCAGGAAAGTAATATGCTTTCAAAATTTTTTGATAATTCGTTAAATTGACCTAAGGTCACGAATGTCCTTTTTTTGAAAAATTTATAAATTTGTGAAAATTTGTTTTGTTTTTTATAATTAGCTATGTTTCAAAGGAGTAAATATTTTATGGTTACTTCAAAGTAAATTATACCAGTTTGCTTAAAAATTTTGTTTATTGTTTTGAGATTATTGTTTTCAATTTTATTCGTTTGCTTGCGTTATACTTGAATTTAATTCGTAAAGTAGCTGCGAAAAATGTATACGAAATTCTTTTTTGTTGTTGTTTTCTTTTGCTTTTAATCCAATGTTACGTTGCTGCTATTACGCTTCTCTGTGTGTTTTTGATTTTTGCATGAAATAAATCTACAAAATTTAAGAAAAAATGAGAGCAAAGAGAAAAGGAAAACGATGAGTAAAAATGCTAAAACCAAGATGAAATACAACATGTTTGAGAAATACCTTCAATTGTGTTTAGATGAACATGAAAAGATGAACAATAAAATTGAAGGAAAAAAAACCGGAGATTTATTTCAGTATTAAATGCAACACATTTAACAAAACACCTTAATAACATAGCCATACACACCTACATACTCATACTCTCGTATATTCAAATAAATAAACACTCATAAATAAATACACATACACTCTTGTACCCACTCTCTCTCTTTCTCTTCTAAGAAACAACAAACATTTTACCGACATTTTTTTCTTCCTCTTTTTTTGTTTTGTTTCTCATTTCTTATGGTTGCCGATGTTATTATTATTGTTGTTGCTTTAAGGTGTTGTTTAGAAATGAGTTTGGAAGCCAAGCGCCAGTATGCGAGAGTGCCAGTCTTTGGTTGTTTCTGTGTGTATATGTATAAACGTTTTGAGGGTTTTTATTTCATAAAACTGTGTAGCAAACAACGTTTAAATGTATGTATGTATGTACTTGTGTCTGTGTGAGAGTATGTGTTTGATGTGTGAAAAGAAAGTGATTTAGTATAATCGTTACACTTGAAGAAAATAAAAAAAAATACAAACAAAAACAACAAATACATGCTCATGTTCATGTAGTGTTTTAAGGCCATCTGCATGCCTAAAAGTATACTTTATATTTTTCCTAAGACATTTTTATTACAAGTACATAAAACATTAAGTTTTTTTCTTATATTATTTTTGTTTTTATACGAGAACTTAAGGACTATAGGTATGTGACTTAAGGAATCTTGTTTAATACAGATTACAACACGAATTAAAGATTTAAAATACTCAAGTTAACCTGCCTGCTATGTTACGTAAGAATCTATTGTTGAAAAGCAATGTTATATGGTTTTAAAAGACCATTTTAAAGTTGTAAAAATTTTTTGATTTGGAAAATTTAATAAATTTTGTAAAAGTAGAAAAAGGATATATGGCAAGCGCAACTAAAATTATCTTAAACATTGAAAGGTCTAACGAAAATGATATATCGCACTTAAAAGCAAATTGTTACATAATAAATATGTAAGATTTACTCAAATTTTTGATATGTACCCCAAGATCTTTTTATATGATAATTTTTCTAAGACCTAAACTAACTTACAATATGTATGTAAAGTCTGAAATTCTTATGCTGTATCATTTTGATAAATATTTCGTATTTTTTACAAAGGTCACGAATGTCCTTTTTATATATAATAGGAAAAAGACTAAATTTTCATTCAAAAAGTATTAAAAAATTAAAAAAATTAATTAACTTATAAATTTTTAATTGAAATTTCGGTAAAACTACATTAAAGAACCTTTTTTTTTAGGAAAAAGGATACTCGCCAGGTTTACAAAAATTATATTTTAACATTAATACCACTACAAATTCAGAAGGAACAAATTTAAAATAAATTATAAATTGTTAACCAAGTAGCATGCAAAAATTGTTTTACATTTTATCAAAATAATCGAAATAGATTAAAATACTTTATATATCTCTAAAACTTAACATTAACAGTACTTTACAATTCCTATTGAATGCTTAAAATTAACATACTACCACCTTTTTTTAAATATCTCGTTTTCCTATGAAAGGTCAAGAATGTCCTTTTTAACCGTCATAGCTGAACTTCAAATATTTCAAATGGAAACTGTACAAATTCAAAATTATCTTCTTTTCTATACATTTTTAAGTGAAACTAATTTAAAATAGTATTAAATAAACAGTTTTTAGGAAAAGGATAAATTTTAATCAAAATAATATTAAGGTTTCTTTGAAACCTTTTCGGGAGTAAAATAATCGTACAACATGTATTTCAAGCTGCTGTTTCATAAATTTTGT
Organism: Sarcophaga variegata; assembly: GCA_932273835.1. Lineage (NCBI taxonomy): Eukaryota > Metazoa > Arthropoda > Insecta > Diptera > Sarcophagidae > Sarcophaga > Sarcophaga variegata. Next base: position 120,612,381 of record OW026360.1, on the reverse strand, counting down.
AAATTGTTTAAATATTATTTGGTTTGGCCAAAGGTTATGAATGTCCTTTTTAAATGCTTAAACTTAATTAAACAAATTTGTACTTGAAAGTGTAAATGAAGGAATATTTTCACTTGCCTTACGTCTAAACTCAAAATTGAAATCAAATCATTTAACTTAATAACTTAATTATGATGACATCTTTAGGCAGAAAATCTATTCTACAACTTGTCTTTTAAGCTCTAATAAGGGAAACATCAAACATTTTTCAAATATTTTTTGATTTAACTAAAGGTCACGAAGGTCCTTTTTTTGAAATGTATACACTTTCTGTTTTTTTAAGTGTTCTAATATTTCTTTAAGTGTACTTTTGGAACTATTTTACTTTTTTTCCCCTAGAAATTTTTGATGAGCGCTTGATTGCAGCTTAAAAGCAATCAGCATTTGTATACAACGCATACATACAAATTAGAGAAAATACACTAAACTAAGAAGAAAAAATTCTATACACACTAATACAATAAAAACACACATTTTGGTAGAAAAAGAGAAAAGAAAATAAAAATTCATTTGCAAATCTGTACTTATCCGAGTTTTATTCGAATATTACAATGGCACAGACATACATTTTTGATATGATACAAATGAACATACATACATGTTATGTTTCCCATATATGATGGGCATACATACATACTTACTGTACAAGGTAGTGTGTTACTTTACTTTGTATTTGTTCTTGTATTTACACACCTATACAAATTCATTTCATATATGATTCCGTTATGAAAAGAGACTAGTCAAGGGAAATAGTGTATTTAACTACTCTATCATCACACACTCTTACATGCTTTGCAAAAACATTTTAAATTCTTATTTATTTAATAAAACTCTCACACTCATGTTGTTTACTCATTTACTTTTACTCATACGTACACTCTCAAATGAGCATGTATGTGTGTAGTATTTACATAAATTTTAATTTCTAAACTACACAATAATGTTTACAAAAACAATTGCACAACATTACAAGGAACGAAACGAAAAAGAGTATGATTGTTTTGTGTTAAAAGGGTGTGAAAGACAATATTCAGAACGAATTGTAAGTACTCTACCTGAAAAATAAATGAATATTTCAATGAAGCTCATGGAAAGCATTTAAAATCTTGGTAATCTTAAAAAAAAGATATTCGTTAAGCCGTTTAACGATCCTTGAAATTTTTGAAAAGGATTTTAATACATTATATGTATTTTATAATGTAAAACACATTGTTAGAGGTTAAAAAATTACCACTTTGTGGATTTGAAGCCTAGTGTTAGTTGTTTTTTTTAATTTTAAAAATTTTTTTGAAGGCTTGAAAAAGGATATTTGCGGCGCTTTTTTGCTAGAAAACTAAATGACAATTTAAAAACGTTTTATGTAATTTAGGCCAATAATACAACTTGTGGCATAAAATAATATTGTTTAGCACTGCAATAGACATCCTTTGGAGTACAGAGAAAAATGCCTACATTTTTAATTGTAGCGTAAAAAAACATTTTAAATATTTAGAGAATTTTGTGTATTTTGTTTTGTCTTAACAATACAGGTAATTTCATTTAAAATTTATAAATACATCTCTTTAAATTCCGACTGACTGTCTGTCTGTCTATGTATGCCTTAGTGTGTCTGCCTGTACATGAGTTTTATTCTACTTTAGCAAATGTTTTCTTATTTAATCAGTATTTATTTATGTATACTTCGGTTTCTTAATGGAATTTTATTTTTTTCTTCCTCTTCCTCTTCTTCTTCGTTTTTCTTTTATTTTATTTTCTTTGCTAAAATTTCTTTTATTTCATCTTATTACATTTCTTCGTAAAATGCTATTGATATTTTAAGCAAGTGTATAACATGAGCTTTACAACCAAAATCTCTTTGTTCGACTGGCATCCTTTTAAAGATATTATAGAAGGGGGAGACATTTTTGCATACACACGAAACAATCTTCAAATGGAATTTCGTGTGTATTTGCCAAAGTGTTAAATGCTAAATAATACTGTGCGCTAGGTAAGCAGGTATCGTGTATAAATCTTCATCCCCATGCTAGGATTTTCAATTTTATTTTCTTGTTTTTTTCTTTTGAAAGGATTTTTTACAAGGTATTTATTTTTTTGATATTTCTCACTTATAAGCTTATAACATTTTACAGTTGTTCAGGTTGTATTTGACATTTTAAGCACAGCAAACGAACGAAAACGTAAATCAAGTGTGACATGTTAAATTTACAAAAAAAAGAACAAGATTAGAAAAACATATCAATTCATAGAACATGTTTAAGGAAATTAACACAGGTTAGGGTGCTGTTTTCAATCAAATTTGATTTTTTGACGTTTGTTATCAATCAATCAATTGAAAGGAAAAACAAAAAATCGAAAATTTTTTTTTAAAAATTTTAAGACATAAAAAAGGACATTCACAGGATGAGTTTAAAGTTTATAGTAGCATACAAATTTAAAATTACCATCAATGTTAACAATTTTTAACAACTAGTAACGCATAATTTAGTGCAAAATCTTTAATCCTTACAGAAAAATTTAAGGTCCTGAAAAAAAAATTAAGTACCAAATTTGAATTTCAATTTTCAATTTATTTCAAAATTTTGTATCATATAAGAATTTCGAGAGTTTGATATGTGTTTTACGTGTATTTGATACTTGATTCCTTGGAAGATATTCTAGGGCTACGGCGGGTTTTAAGTATATTTTTACATTTTTATTGCTACTGCAAATATGGGAAAGATACACATAATGTTTTTATGTTTTTTTCGCTTTTAGATAAATTTTTTTTTTGGTTTCCAACAAAGGACATTCATGACCTTTAACAATTTTTTTATATATTCAGATATCTTGAGTAATATTCCAATTATAAAATTAAAATACATGTTTTAAGCGTATTTAATCTCTTTTTCGAAAAAGGATATTGTTATTTTAAAGACTTCTTTAATTATATTTTGTACATTTTTGTTTAAACTACCACATGGATATGACATACGTATTGTTATTTATATTTTACATTTTTAAGGAAAATTTTGTTTTGTTTCCTTCAAAGGGATATTCTTGACCTTTAGCCATTTATTCATTAATTAAAAAATTTTGTATTACATTTGATTTGCAGAAGTAAAATACATGTTTTTAGCATATTTCCTTTATTTTAAGCATTATATTCTAAAGATATTCAAGTTATAAATATATTTATGGGTTTTTCTTTTAAAATTTTGATCCTTGGATCCAATTCAAGTTTTTATGTAATGTTTTTTAAGTTGTAAGTTCATTTTGAGTCGTTTCCTTAAAAAGGATATTCTTGACCTGTAGCCATTTCTAAATTTATTTGAAGAATTTTTAGAAGATTTACAATATAAAAGTAAATTACGTGTTTTTAGCTAATTTAACCCAAGAAAAATTTACCTTGAAAGTTGTTATTGTAAAATAAAAAATAAAATAAATAAACATAATATAGAAATCTTAAACAGTTCCCTTTATGATTTTTGGCTTAGCAGAAAACAATTTTTTTATTTTCTTCAATTATTTTTTGTTAATACAAAAAAGGATATTCTTGACCTTTCGTAAACAAAAGAGTTATTGAAAATTTTCTTTTATATCTCAAAACCTTGGACCTATTTACGTATTGTAAGACAATTTTGCTCAAAATTCCTTGTTGAATTTAAAGTAATTGATCCTTAAATTTATACTAAAAATCAATTCTTTTTATTGTTTCCTTTCATTTAAATATAATGAGAAATTAATTACGATTTTGTTGTTATTATTACAAGAATTTTCTGTAATTGGATTCAGATTATGCTTTTTGTAATTATCCTTTCTATATGTGTGAAAGTAAAAATGTAAAATTAGCTAGAATTTCTTTAAACTCAATTAAGGTTTAGAAATTATTTTTTAATTACTAATTAAGCAACAAAAGCCGTCTATATTTTATGTGTATGTGTGTGTGTGTGAGTAAGCAAGGCAATTAGCTTTAAACCAAATAATAAAAAATTCTAAGACTCTTTTGTTTTACAAATTAAATGGTTTTCTTTTAAAATTTTAACATTTTAACATGCAAAGACAAACGTTTGCAATTGTATAACACCTCAAGCATAAAATAATAACTTTTAATTGCGTTCGTTTTGGCTTTTTTTCGTTCAACAAAAAATAAAGCACAAGCGCACCCCTAAAAGTGTGCTTTATATTTATGTCTATATATTTGGTGAAACACGCGTACAAGCGACAAAAGGAAAAAAAAAAACTCAACGCATTTTTAATTAAACTCAGCGTCTCTATCGTAAATGCCATACACAATGACAAAAAAAAATGAATTCGGTTTTAAAAATGTTGTAAAAAAGGTTGTAAAATACTGAATAGCATAGCTTGAATGAAATGTGTGCGTATGTGAACATAAAATATTAAAAGGATAACAATTTTATGGTTGTTGTTGTTGCTGGTGTTTTTTTTTATAAAACGCTTCAATTTCCTTAAATCACATTTTAATTTTTTTTTTGTTTTTTTTTTTTTTACCCAAAAATCCCTTTTTTTCAACCACACACTCTCTCCAGCTTCTGTGTGTAAACTTTGAAGGGGATTTTTATAAACTCATTTCAAATTTAATTAAAGTGTAAACGGCTGCGTTAAGATTACAACATACAAACATGTGTACATTGCCTTTTATGTGGCAAAAAACAAAAAAAAACTTGTCCTTTCATATTTTTAATCCTTTAAAGGCATTTATGAAGGTTTTAACGTTTGGGTTTGTTTATTATTAAATAGCACACAATGTGACAGAAATATAGCATTGAGTTGGAGAATAACCAAGGTTAATATTACAAAAAATCGACTGTGCCTACTTTTAAGGGTAGGGTGTGGCAGCTTGAAATTTTTTTCGATATCATCATGTCGTAATCTAGTGCAAGTGATGTGTTAAGCAGTAAAACGCCTCAGTTTAGGCGGTTGAAACCCTCTCAGAAACACGGATTAAATATTAAGTTAGACAAACAGAACGATATGCTAAAATCTCGTGACTCTGGGCGTTTATTGTTTTCTTGAAAACGTCCGCCTGGCTCAGCCGCTACAGTGCTCTGTATTTTCTTAAGCCTTTTTCCTATCTGGCGAGCATATATCCGGCATGCTATTTGCCAGTCTTTTAGTTAATCGCGGTGTGTTGTAGCGGGAATAGAATACTACCACAGTGATCACCATACTTGTCGTACAAGGCGACTAAGGGGTTCAACTGGCAGCAGTCTGGTCTTACTTGGCTGCGAAGCCTGACCAGAGGTCTTAATCTGGTACCACGGGTGCCGGGAGCCCCAGGGACTTGTCCCTGCCCGGCAATGGTGAGGCCCCCTTGTGGGAACGAAGTGGAGGCTGTGGTTTAGACCCAAATCGCGGGAAGTGTGTCAGTACGGTGTGGCGTTACACTCTTAACGCATTGAAGGAGTTTAGATGGTCTCCGACCCCTAAACAAGAGGGTAGTCATGTCCAACACAACATGACTTCAAATTGCTACCCACATACAGGGTTGCAGCCAGTGATTGCAGTACGTGGGGGCGTTGGTAGACGCATTATTTTTAACCCTGTGCGAAGAGCACCGTGGGATTAGGTCCACACGGATTGGTACCCACGTAAAACCCCACACATAGTTAATCTCGGTAATTACACTTTAAAGGGTTGGTGTACAGTCATATACCTCCTCTAATACGTGACGTTCTTAGCTGAATTTTTCACTCTCGAATAGTTTGTATACTTATCAAAGCAAGCCGTATGCCCGATACTTACGCCTGGAATACGTTGCAATGATCCGGCATGTTCGATCTGCAGTCCAATGATCCAGAAGCACTGACTGTTATTAGCTGTTAAGCCAATGCAAACATATATTTAATCACACGCCTTACATATACTCCATATTGCAAGAGGTTTATTGTCTTACATGTACATTGTGTAGGGTATTTACCGAAAAAGGACTCCCTTTTTTCATTATTATAATCGCTTTAACCTCCAAGACATAAAAACAAAACGATAAAACAAAACCAAGTCTTAAGTTTAAAGTCTCTCAACAAAAAAACCGTCTGTTGTAGCGACAAGGAGAAATTGTTAGAAAAGGAAAAGGTTATAATGCCATTAACAATGTTAAGTGAAAGTTTACAATTGCATATGCCTAAAAACATGCTACAAAAAAATTAAAAGAGAAGTTCATACATCTTAACATGTTATCCTTTTGAATGGGGCCAAGTCGCACAGTCGTTTTTGAGCACATGTAATATTTAAAACAATAGGAGGCCGGTTCATATACATTCAAATGGAAATGGAATAAAAAACAAAAAACAAATACAAGAAACACTTGTGAAAAGTTCTTGTAATTTCTTGTACTTATACACACGCATTTATGTATATACACATTTGACAATGATAAAAATCTCATTTGAATATTTTAAGAAACCACCAGCAAAAATACTACTACAAGAAACACTATTTAACTTTTGGCATACCAATGTCTTTTTGTTTGTGCTTTTTTTCTTTTAACTTGTTTGGCTTGGTTTGGTTAAAATATTGTCGAGGTTGTGGCATCATAACGATATGCGCAGACCCTCTAAAAAATATGAAAATTATAGCGTGACAATTTGATGTGTGTATTGTGCTGAAATAGAAATTAAAATTCACATAAAGAAACCAAACGACAACGATTCTCACTGAAACGTATTGTGGTTTCTTTTTCCTCCCGAAGAAAAAAGGGAGGAAATGTAAAATGAGAACATATGTCAGGGTATGGCATTGGAAGTAATAGGACCTGAAAAAAAGAAAGGAAAAGTGTTTTATGAAGTTTCATTAAAATGAAAAATTATTTGCCACAGTGATAAGTTGTTTTTATAAGAATTTTTTACAGACATTATAAGAAACGCAATGTAAAGGGTGTTTTTTACAGAGGTATAGAACTTTAAGTTGGCATTACTTTTCAAGATGGCGACCGATTTAACAGCTGTCAAGTGATTTATTCTCAGTTTGGTTTGGCAATTCATCATGAATAGACTCACGTCTGAACAACGCTTGCAAATAGTTCAATTTTATTTCGAAAATAATGGTTCTGTGCGGAAAACGTATCGCGCACTACGTCCATTTTATCGTCGACAAAATTGTCCATCAGAGCAGTTAATTCGATTAACCATGGAACGTTTTCGCTTATTGATAACTCGCATCCCCAGAGACGCTGTACGGTGCGTACAGAAGAAGCTATTGCTGCTGTAGAGTGTAGCATTGAGGAAGACCCGAATGAGTCCATCCGCCATCGAGCACAGGAATTGGATCTGAATAACCATGATGCCCAGGAGATGTAGTTTCAACAAGACGGCGCAACATGTCACACAGCTCGTGCCACAATAGATTTATTGAAAGACACGTTTGGTGACCGCCTAATTTCACGTTTTGGATCTGTGAATTGGCTTGGAGGCCTTGTGATTTAACACCGCTAGACTACTTTCTGTGGGGCTATGTAAAGTCATTGGTCTATGCGGTAAAGCCACAAACGCTTGACCATTTGGAAGACAACATTCGCCGTATTATTGCCGATATACGGCCACAAATGTTGGAAAAAGTCATCGAAAATTGGACGTCCAGATTGAACTACATCCGCGCCCGCCGTGGCGGTCATATGCCAGAAATCATATTTAAAATGTAATGCCACAAGATTATCTTTCGGATAAATAAAATTCATGTCAATCGAATAATCCATCGTTGTTTTATTGCAACTTAAAGTTCTATACCTCTATAAAAAACACCCTTTATTTGGAATTCTTTTTGGTTTAATATTTTTTTCTTTTTAAATTTAAATTTTTTTTTTTATTTGATTATGGTTGATTATAAGGATTATTTTTTATTTACCATAATTTTAAAATTATTTCTATAAAAAATTTTTAAGTTGAGTTTTACAAATTTCCTAAAAGAATTTATTTTTATTAAGACCTTGTATGATTTATTCATAAAATAAATTTAATTTTCTTAAAAAAAAATCTTTTCCTAACAATTTGTGGTTGTAAGAGCAAAAATCTCAGATTGTGGTTGTAAAAGATTTAATTGGAAGAAAGCATAGAAAATGTGAGCAACAACTGTAATGTCCTTTTTTGGTTTTAAAAAATATTTAAAATTTTTTAAATTATTTACAAGAGAATTACAAATTTTTATTTTACAATTCAAAGTAAATTATGTGCATAGAGCTGTAGTATAGGCTACTACCTCTTTTATCATTTTTCCTTTAAATAAAAAGAAAAACAATTTGAAGTCTACATAAGGCGATTGAAGTCGCAAACTGGAGTTAGAGCGTATTTGATATCAATAGAATGGACTTGTTTTTAACTGTAAAGGCTTATTTTTTAACTGTAATGTACTTCAATATTCTTAAATCATTGTCCTTGAAACGTTTGTCGTGGTCGTCAACTTTTGAGGGGATATTTATGGTCTTCCATGCTTTGGTTTTCATTGGATATTGTTTTTACGTGGGGGGTTCCAAACCCTACGCACAACACAAATTTAACGTCCAGCGGATTGGACTGCGGTGCACGCCTTAGTTAACATCTAGCGGGTGCTAGAATGCCATCCAGGAGGGGCCACGAGGAGGCTGCTTGTCAACTTGAATACAGCAAGACAAGGACAGTCAGAAACTTTACCTTGTTTGCATGCATCTCATCCCTCAGTATTGATTCTCAGATTACGGCCGATAACTATGCAGTCAAGGAATTTCTTTATCTTGGCTCCGCCGTTACCACCAATAATGATGTCAGTCTGGAGATCAACCGCAGGATCACTCTTGCCAACAGGTGCTACTATGGTCTCAATAGACAATTGAGTAGCAGAGACCTCTCTCGTACGACAGAACTAACACTCTACAAGACACTCATCCTACCCGTGCTTCTTTATGGCGCAGAGGCATGGACCCTATTAAGAACTGATGCAGCGGCCTTGAGAGTGTTCGAGAGAAAAGTCCTACGGTCCAGTGCGAGTTGGCGATGATTTCCGTATCCGATCCAACAGTGAGCTGTATGAGCTCCTCAACGACATTGACGTTGTACAGCGTTTTAATACTCGTATCCAGCGGCTGCGCTGGCTCGGCCATGTCATTCGAATGGAGGAGGATGCTCCGGCGAGACGGGTATTTGATGCGGGAATCTGCGGAAGTCGGCGAAGAGAACGACCTTGTATCCGTTGGAAGGACCAAATCGAGGAAGCCCTGTCATCGATTGGTGTAACCAACTGGCGTAGGCGCGCAAGAAGCAGAGGTGCCTGTAAGGATATGTTGCGGCAGGCCGAAATCCATTAAACGTGTTGTTATGGCCAATTAAGTAAGTAAGTGAGTAATGTCCTTCAAGACAAAGTATCTTTCTTTTTTGTAGTATTGACAGTGAAATCCTTCATCTTCCTCTATTGCCCACCTCTATTGCTTCACAACACTCTGTGCAAATATTATATGGCATTACATTAAGTGATTCTCAGTTTTCTGTCCAATCTTTCTTTATTCAGCCTATCTCTCAAGAGCTATGTTACCATAATTGCTTTAAAGAATTCCTTTATTATTTGCACTGTTTTGTTGACTTCTTTAAAGATCTCTCTCGTCCCGAATCAGTTTCTGTTGGACAGTAGCGTCACCTATGTTCCTTAACCTAGGGTCGCCTAATATCGAACTTTTAAACACGAAATTCATTGAATTATTGGGAGTATTTGGCTGCAAACATTTTATGAGTTCATTAGAACCTTAAAAGGGATGCTAATGATTGAGTAATTTGATGTATAAACTGATTACTATCCATATAAGTTGGGTTTCTGTAAGACATCGTTCCAAATTTTATTGATCAGTATGATAGCTTGTGCTGTTAAATGATGTCCTTGATTGAATCTTTACTTCCTTTCTTTTTATTTGCCCTTTACTTGGTTCGTTTTTCTTATGAGGCTAACACTGGTTTCTTTTTTTCAAATTTAACTAAGTGTCAATGCTAAGGTCTTTTATCCTTATATAATAATCATGCCTGAAAGCATGCAATTGTTTTCGTATGACAAATTTAATAGACTTTATGAAGACATCCTGGAGATGTAAAATTTATATTCGTTGCAATTTTTAAAAGGCTATTTTTATAAGCAACTCCGAAATAGTGTATTTTAAGAACAGAACCTTCAATTTCTAATAGCAACCCTGAAGGTATGCAATACTTTTTAGACAATTTATTAAATATTTTAAAACAAAATCTTAAGGCTATCAATATCATAAATGTTGTAATTTTTATAATCAATCTATGCAAGTAGTTTAATCTTAAAAGTCCTGATGTTTACAGTAAAACAGTACTGGCAACTTTTCCAAGTAAACCTAAAAATATGCAATCTTTTTTTACTTAACAAGTTTTGAATATATTTGGGCAATTCACACAAGCCGTTGTATCGTTGTATTCATTGTATTGTTGGAAGAACATACAACAGTGTATGATTATTGTTGATATTTTTCATATAAAAATCCGATACACTTATACACATTTTTTTCATATGTTTTTAAAAGTTGTATTGATTTTGTGCTATCAAATTTTGTGAATGAAAAAAATGTGTATATGTTTTCATATGTTTTTGAAAGGTTGTGTTGGTTTCGGGCTATCAAATTGTTTGAATGCCACGAGATACACAATACAGCATAGCATTGAGCGTTCACAAACAAACAAATGTGTTCAATACAACATACACGATACAAAGTCGTCTGAATTGCCCAATTATAACTCCACACAGAAACCATGTTTAAATTCGAATAATAGACGTTTTTTTCAATTATTTTTATGGATTTTATGTGATGAAAAAAATGCTGAATATATTTTTTTCAATTTAATTTATTTGCAAAATATTCGCAACAGTGAAATTATTGCTATCAACGGATAAGATTTCCCTTATAGATTGTCCTTTCTGGTTGTGTTTTACTTTATTTCACTGTGAGATTTGTTTATATTCAATTATTTTCTTTTCTAATTTATTTTTCAATTGCCTTAATAGAAAAATCCTATTCCAATGACATTTAATTAAACTGTTTAGATTCTATTTTAAATTCAACTAATTTTGGAAACGGCCAACTTTGCTGATTTTTAAGAGATTTATTTGGCATTTTTTTAATTAAAATTTTTGTCTATAAAAAATACAAGAAAAAAGAAATTTTTTAAAATATTCGCCCGTTTATTAATTCAATTCCTTGTTTTTGTTGGGCCAGAAGTTCTTAATTTATTTATTTTGTTTTGTGTGTAACAAGAAGAAAACGACATTGAGGCTAAAACCGCCTGGTTTTATTCATGCTGTGCAGTTGTAAAAGACATTTGCCAATGGCATACCCGTTAATCACCAGCACTCAGATTGCAAAGCAGAAATAATTATATTTCCTTTCCAACGAATTGATGCCACTGGTTTGAGGTTTGCTTTTTAGTTCATTAAAAAGAAAAGGCTTTTGACAGATTTTGAAATTAAAAATATGCTTGTATTGCATACTTTTAGGAGCTTTAAATTGTAATATCAATGTAATGGAACTGTAAACAGTGGTTTCAGTGAGATTTTGCAAAAGTATAGTTTAGAAATCATGTTCTGAATGAGTTGTTAATTGAAAAAAACTACCTTTTTAGCATGATCTTAAGTCGTAAAAAAAAGTAGGATTCTCGAGCGATCCTACCGATTCTATGGTGCCCGAGGCGATGTTTTTCCCACGGCAGAGGATTTTCATTGTAGATAGAACGGTGGGAAAGTCCCAACGTGGTCTGGTATAACCACATTCAAGGATATGTCGAAACTGAATGGGAGAACTACTGATGGAGTCTTTTGTAACGACCTCGAACTGGGCTCCGTTATAGAATGGAAGACAAAGGCAGCGTCTTTCTTGTTTGCTATTTTAAAGATTTTTTAAGAACGTTACTGGCTCCGCTTCTTCAAATGGGGATTCTTAAGTAATTTGCAATCACATTTAGGCTGCCCTGAAAGTAATAGTTCGCTCTTGGCATAAGTCAGGTGTGGTGTGAGGGCTTGTACTGGATCAAATCTGTTTCTGGTAGGTTCCGAGATGGCTGACACTCTCGCTAGACTGCCAGCAAACCTCTCTGTGGGTGACGTGTCGATTGGTTCTAATCCTCTAATCTGTTAACTCTACCACTATGGACTCTATGGAGGAAAAGATGCGCTGGCATCCTAAGGCCTCTAACCGCTAGACTGCCAGCAACCCTCACTGTGCTGAGATGGCAGTTGGTTCTACTCCTCTAATCTGCTAGCTCTATCACTATGGGCTCTATGGAGGAAACAGAGGCGCTGGTATCCTAAGACCTCTAGCCGTTCTCGACGAGAGTTCAGCCCTCGTGGCTTGATGTGGCGCTGTAGTACGGAGAAGTTAGGTCGCTGACATGGATTTAGGATCCCCTTCGGAGTATTATACATATAGTGTTTGGAGATAAAAAAGGGGGAGTATACAACAACTCTTTTGCTGTCCAGTCCTTCGTAGAAGAAAGATGAGTACTTAGTGTAGGCGGTTGTTTGAAGGCTTCAGTTTTCTGTCGCAAGCTGATATTCGGGTTCTTCTGATGTATATAATATGACAGAGGGGCGAGGGTTCTCTTTTTAGTTTAACATTGCTTAGTTCCTCATTGTCTCTATCCCCAACACTATATTTTTTCTTTCTTTTATTCTGTAGGTTTTAGCAAAATTCCAATTAAAAAAAGAAAAAAAATTTTTTTTGTGAAAATTTTTTAAAATTTATATGAAAGGATATTAATTTTTGTATAAAAAATTTTCATAAAAACTTGTAGTTTTGTATAACGTTTTCAAAAATGTATGGCTTTTTGAAATATCTTTGTCCTGTACAAAGCTCCTCATATATCCTTTTTTTAAATAAAGAAAATTCCATTATTTTACTGCTTAATTTACCATATTCTTTAAGCCTTTAACTAAATTTACCATAAGTTAAGTCTATAAAAGTTTTATTAAAATATCCTTTTCATTCTATTCATATACATACATATATAAACAACTCCTTAGTGGCAACTAAAACCTACAAAAGAAAACAAAGCCTGACTGAATGTAAAGTATAATGGAAGGAAAATAAAATTCAAATATTACACTCGTTTTACGTTATGCATATGCATGCAGTTTAAGTGCAAATAAATACAAAAAGGAGAGGAAACAAATATGAAATGGAAAATACAAACAAATACAGACAAAATCCCTTTTGGCATAAACTTTAGCAACAGCCAGCCTTAGCTGTTGTTTTGTTTGCACAGCAGACTCATGCATGCTGCATTGTTTTTAAGGATATATAAACATTCAGCTGTTATTTGTCTATGTGGTGGATATTTATAAAGATATTCCGCTATTTTTTTCCATTTTTTCTATTTTTGTTTTTGTTGCAATATGAGGGTGGCGGGTATAAGCTTATGTGTGTATATTTTTGCATATTTTTGAAAAAATTCAAGGATTTTTTCACACTCTTATTGGTATATGGATGTGAGCATCATATGCTTTTCACTATTTTTTGTTCGTTGAAAGTTTTTTTTTTTGCATTTCTATGTGTGGCATGAAGAACCGTAAGCGACTTATTTATTTTGGAATTTATGACCACTTGGGATTCAAGCAAGATTTTTTTCCACCGTTGATGTGTTTAACATTCACTGTGATTTCCTTTTTTCTACACTTTTTTTAAAAGAAAAAAAAAATTATTTTCTACTTTCGTTTTCTTTTTTTTCTAAATACGGATTTCTCCCCAACGAATCTCAGTTGTTGTTTTTTATGATTATATTTTCTAAAGTGTAAAATATATACACAATATAATAGTAAAAAATGCAAAATTTATGGCAATTTTATTTACAAACGTGTTGGGAATAACAGCAGCGGCAGTTTTAGAAACGAAACTTTCATAATGTCTACACGTATGTACACATACACATGAAAAAACCCTTTTTTTCTGCACTACCGTACAAATATGGAATAAATAGTAAAGAAAACAAGAAAAAAAGCCAAGTGTTGGTATAATAAAACAAATTTTTACTTTAGTTGCCAACATGTTAAAAGCCATGGCAAGAAAAAAAATATGATTTTATAAATGCTCTAAACATGGGTCATAAACCAGACAAGCAAACATAATAAACATAAAAAAATCTTATTTAAAAAGCCATACAAAAATGCTTAGAAGGTGTTAAACACATTCCATAATGTTAAATGCTTCTACTTAAATGCTCACATCAAAAATAAATGTATATGACAATAAATTTTAACGTTTTCATAGCATAACAACTTGTAGTTTTGTTTAAGGTTGTCAAATATATAAAAATATTCCAAAATTTCTTCTTGGTTTCAAAGCCGGTCATATATCCTTTTTTGCGAATGTAAAAAAATTGAAATTATTTCAAAGGAATTGAAAGAAATTTCTAAATATTTCTGGGTTTTTCGTAGTCTACATGCAATAATCTTGTTTGTTATTGTATATTTTGTGAAATATCTTTTAAACTAACGGTTAGCCATATATCCTTTTTTGTTAATTCAAAATAAAATTTTTATATACAAATAAAATTCCTTACTTTTGTAACTATTAATCAATAAACAGAAGATTAGAGGCAATTTTTTGTCTTTTTCTTAATTTTATATCCTTAAGGATTTTAAAAATTTAATTTTTTTTCTAGCTAAAAACTTGTATTTCTATTTATACTTTAAGAATATGTAAACTTTATTGCATTATATTTTTTAATCTAAGAGCTCCCCCTATATCCTTTATTCTTTCAAGTAAAAAAGTTTAAGTTTAATTGTTTTTTTTATTAAGTTTTGCAAAGAAACGGCTTATTATACTTGCTTTAACTTTTTCTTTGTTCTTTAATTACTCTTCCTTTTATATTTTCCTTACTTATAAATAAAGGATACAAGGACATTCAAGTATATAGAATAAATTTAATAAAATTCTCTAAAAAACAACAAAATATACATACAACTACAGGTTGTAAATCATAATTTAATAGTTTTTCTTTACTAACACATTTACACCAGGGATTAAAACTTAAGAAACATTTATGTGCTCGTATAAATGTAATAAATAAAATACTCATGCTTATAAAGTTCTTTTTTTTTGCCTTTTTTTTCTTCGAGGTGAGTTGTAAAGGAAAATGTGTCAATTTAATTTTATTACCTTGGAAATGAACACAAGATTTGAAAAAGTGAAAGCGAGGTTGAGCCGCCCCCTCCCCAAACAGTCTATTAAGAAAGAAAGTAAAGAAAAGTTTAAAATAAAAATTTCCAAACAAAAAAAAAAGGTAAAATCGTTCATATTTTAGAGCATATTTCCCTGTATAACGCTAATAAAACTACCATTCATACTTATGTAGGTAGTGTGTGTAAGCCAGTGTAAGTGTATGTATGTGTGTTTTGTGTGGGTTTGTAGTGGTGTCGGGTTTTATTTTTTTATTTTCTTTTTGTTTTGTATATATTTTTAAGCAATTTACACAGTAATTGGGAATTAACCCAAATAAAATGTAATACTTGTGTAAATAAAAATGAAA
The DNA here is from genome assembly GCA_932273835.1 of Sarcophaga variegata. Lineage (NCBI taxonomy): Eukaryota > Metazoa > Arthropoda > Insecta > Diptera > Sarcophagidae > Sarcophaga > Sarcophaga variegata. The sequence continues at coordinate 120,596,854 of OW026360.1, read as the reverse complement.
AGAGAGAGAGAGTGTGTGAGAGTGAGTGATGGAGTGTGAGATAGCGAGTGAGGCGTATGAGTGAATAAATGTAAGCAGACGTGTATAAAATATAGTATATGCACTCAAATACACACAACACACACAGAAGTACGCCAATGAATGTACGCCACTATAAATGCATGCATACGGTATAAAAGCTAGGGTTAAAACAAGAAAAAAAAACAAAAATTTGTATAGCATATAGCCAGGCGTTAAGCGAAAAAATTTAAAATGTAAAGAGTATAAGCAAATGGCACGTTTAATGTAACCATTTTCACCAGAGCCGTAAATACAGTTTTACCACCACTCCTTTTCCCTTACAGCTACTCTTTCCCTTTCTACCTTTTACCCTACACAGTGGTTTCTGGTACAAGCAAACCAGGCAGCTAGTCAGCCAGCAGCCATGGAGGCAAAATGAAATGACCACAAACCATATTTTTCCTGTTTTCATGTATGCATGCGAAAAAAATCAAACAAAACATTTTATTTTTATTTTATAAAAACAGCAAAAAATCAACCTTTTTCCTGCGGGTATAACAAATACGTTTATTATTATTTTTGTAGCCTACTTTTAGGTATGGGGTGTATGTAAAATAATACAGTATAATAGAGAGAGAGAGAAAAGTAATGTTTTTCATATAAAAATATTTTGTATGCAGTTCTTCGTTTATATTTTATATTTTTATATTCATTTGCATACAGTATCAAAACATATTTTTGTTAAATTAAGAGAGAAGGGCAGCAAATGGTACCAAAGCTGTTGGTACTTTTTTATGTTAAGAAAAAGGCTCTACTTTTTTTAACGGTGAAAGAGAATTTCATATGTTAATGACAACGATTTAGATCGGAGATTTTAATAAATTCTACAGTTAAGTTATTAAATAATGGACCTTAGAATAGAAAAAGTACTTTTGCTCCTCTTTTTAAAATTAAGAAGAGTACAAAAACAAATTTTTTTGTTCATAAGATCATATGTCTTTTCAGTATTCACATCCGTTCAACTAAGAATTCTGAATAACTAGAACACAAGGGTACTAAATTTTGAACTTTAGTACTTAAAAAGTACTTTTATGTAGGGGAAAAGTACCAACAGCATTTGTTGTTTTATTTGAAAGATCATAATTTTTATTAGCAAAGCAGTTACAGCTGTTAAAATGAGAATTTTAAATAAAAGGTTAATCGGCTTGAAAAAGTACTTTTTCTTTGTTTTTTTATATTCAAGGATTTTTATAATTTTTCTTAGCAGCCATCCATCATTCGATCCGTTTTCTGCTCTTTTGATAAATAATTGCTTCTTGCAGAACTGAAATTAATTTTTTTAGTATTCAAGGAAGTACTTTTTGGGTACCTTTAAGGTACGTTTACCTTCTTTAAGTTTTTTTTTTATACTTTTTTAATTATACGATAAATAATTGCTTTTAGTACAACTGGAATTTATTTCCTTGATTTTTTAAAATGTATTCTTTGGTACGTTTTGGTACTTTTATCTTGCCTAACTTTTTTGTTAATTTTTTACATTGTTTCATATTTCTTACATTGGTGATAAAAATTTGTTAAACTTTTTTTTTTGGAGTCCGTAAGAAGGGATTTTTTTTGTACCTTTTTGGTACTTTTATCTTTCTTTATTTTTTTAATATTTTTTTCTACTTTTCTGATCAATAATTATTGTATAACGGTAATTATAATTGTAATTTATATTTTTCATTTTTTAAAAAAAAGTACTTTTGTGTAGGTTTTTTGGTACTTTTTTCTTACATTATATTTTTGATATTTTTTTAAAATTTTTTAATACAGAATTGCTGCTTGCTCAGACTTAAATCACTTTCTTAACTTTTTAAAAAGTACTTTTTTATGTACCTTTACCATCTAAGTGGTGAAAAGAGCTTTTAAAACTTGTTTCCACTTTATATAACGCTTGAGGCTGTAGCTGTTGTTGTTTTTCTTTGCCTACTTTCATTCTTTAATTCTGTTCTATTTTTTACCCTGTGCTCTAGATTTGTTTTATTTCAAGCTTTCATTTCTCTTTTTTTTTGCTATGATTGAAGTTTCTTTTCGTACTCTTGTTTATTATTAAATATTAACATGAAATGGTCTCTTTGTGTGTGTGTGTGTGTGTGTGTTTATTCTATTATTAAACTTTTCTTAAGTTTTTGTTTTCTTTCGGTTTTTGTTTTAATATTTTTGCTTTATTTGGCAACTTTATTAAATAAATTCATACAAGGATGTATGCATTACCGCAGAGCAAGCAAAACGAGCAGAATTTTTCAACAAAAATTAAAATTTTATTTCAAAAACCTTTGCAAAAACCAAAAAGTAAAGCTGTGGATAGCTTGAAAAAGAGTAAGAAGTGCTCATTATGATTATCATCACACAGTTTTGTATGCTCATCATCAAAACTCATTAGTATCATCACTTTATTTGTGGTATAGTACAGGCCAGGTTATAGTATGTGCATACCTACGCCTGTATATGAGGTTGTGTTATTAACATACAGGCACACTGGCCAAGCAAAACAACAGCTGCATCACATACTGCTGCCGGTTCATTGTTATTAAGAGCCGGTTGGGTTTTCTAACCACGGAAATTAAGTTAATGTTTGCTTATGAATAAAGCAAATATTACAAAACTCGCTATTCAAGACCATAAAAGTCTTTTGTTAGTGCTTTTAATGTGATATGGTTGGCAAAAAGAATGGCTTTGGATAATAAAAGTTTCCATTAAATTCTACGGTTTCATATGTAGTATTTAAAATATGGTAAACACGGACATAATAAGGAGTGAAAATTAGTAAAAGCCAAATATGAAAAATCTAAGACTGAGTACGTTACTGGGAATTTATAATTTTTGTTTTAGAATTAACTTAAATTATACGCATTTTATTGCATTACAATTCGTGGAATTATATTAAAATTTCAAATTAATAAAACAATTTTAAATAACTTTATAATTAGAGGTTTTCGCCATATATCCTTTTTCTTGAATTTATTTTTTTTATATTAAAAATATGTAAACCAGTAATAAATGTATGTCTTCTGGTGGAAATATTTTGGAATACGTAGTTTTGTTATATCTTCAAAAAATTTTCTAATAAATTCTATATTAAAAAGCAAATATTTACATCTTGATGATATTACAGTTTGTGGAATTGCACAAACATTTCATATCTATCAAAAAATTGAAAGTAGCTTAAAAATTCTAGGTCTGCTCCATATATCCTTTTTTAGAAAAAATTTTTTTTTAAATTAAAACTAATTGAAAAAGAAGAAATTTATAAATAAATGAAATGAAAATATTCTCAAATAATTTTTGTAAATTTAATGTATCAATATTTAATATTTTTTTATAAATATTTATGTTATATGACAAAATATTTCTTATGTTACATCATTACAATTTGTTGAATTATATTAAGTTTTCATATTTATCAAAAAATTGTAAATATATTGCAAAGTAAGGCTTCCTGCCATATATCCTTTTTTAAAGTTTTAAATTGTTAATATTTTTATTTTCGTTTTTAATGGAAAATTTTATGCCACAATTTATATTTTCTTAGCAGTTTTTAGAATTAAAAATACTTTTGTAAAAATTAATAATTTTAAAGCTTGCCTCCTTATATCCTTTTTTTTTGACTTTTATATTGTAATATTTAAATTTTAATGTGTTTCGTAAATATAAAGTTTTTTGTAGATATAATATAAAAATAATATATTTTCCACTTGGAATTTAGAAATCAAAACATTTGTATTAAATATGCGAGGGTTGTTTCGGAAATTTCCATTACAATTTGTATTTTATTACTAGCTTCCATAATTTGAATTAATTTTATACAAATTATTATTTTCTAAGCTTGTCTCCTAATACCCTTTTTTGCTAACTTTCGCATTTTCATATTTATAAACCTGATTTTACATAAACTTTAGATTTGTTGCTGGTGTAGCAAAGAAACTTTATCTTTTTTCTATTCAGAATTTAAAAATCAAGAGAATTCTTTTAAATATGCGAGGGCTGTTGGCGAAATTTTTATGTTACAATTTGTAGTTTTTGCTACTTTTTCACAATTTGTAACATTTTCTTTTAAATTTTTATTTTTAAATCATTTGCTTGCATATCCTTTATTTTTAAAACTCCATTTATAGCACTTTACTTACATATTGTCTATATTAATTTGCATAAACGTAACACGTTTATATTAAATTACTTTTTAAAGAAGAAAAAGAAAAAAAAATAGAAAAAAGGACAAGTAAAGCCATGCAATGAGAGTCCGTTTAGCCAGTCAACCAAACAGACAGAGTCATGCCAACAGAGGCTGGCAGATGATGTGTATAAAATGCTTGATTTTTTAATTTTTCATACAGATAAAATAACCTCGAGCTGGCAAATTGTACTCAATGACTTTAGCCAACAAAGGAATTACTTAAGCAATGTTTACATACACAGACATACTTTGGCTTGGGAAACTGTTACCAAAAGGGAAAAAAGGAGAACAAATTTAAGGCAAAGCAAAGCAAGGCATAAAGTAAAGAAAGTTGTGCAATTGCATCAGCTAGAAAGCTGGACGAAAAATCTGTACCGAGGGGTAAGAAAGGATGTGTAGTGGTAAAAATCCATTTGCTCTACTTTAGTTACTGTTCGAAAGTTGTTGGCATTTTTTTTTTGTTTTCATTATCCTGCATATAATTTTTGCTGTAGTTGTAAATGGCCGGTTGGTTGGTTAACTGAAAAGTACTGGTTATTTTTCTTGTGTAAGTGTGTTTGCGTTTGTTTGGCTGCTTTTACTTTGGGTAAGCTTTCCAATTAAGTAATATGTCCTTGGAAGGATAATGTTAAGTGGCGCGTAAAATTACATTAATCATTGATGGTATTTACAATGTTTTGTAGCCTGTTTTCTCTGAAATCCAATATTTTTTTTCTGCATTCTCTGGTTTAAGTTGTTGTATCCTTTTTTTGGTACTTTTTTGCTGTCTTTTTTATTTAAAGCTTGATTTGGTTGTTGTTGTATATTAAAATTAATTATGTATTAATTGTTTCAAATTTTTAAACAAAATCCTTTATCCTTTTAGTCCCCTTTTTTCATTTAATATCCTATCGGATGCCTTATCCTTGCTACTTTAAAACTCAAATAAGGCTTATTTTGTTCTCGATTTATCCTTTGCTGTTCTGTTTGGTTCGTTTCTGTTCGGTTCTGTTTCATTTATTTGGCATTAACATGTCGTTTATTTGGTTGGTATTGATGGCTAAAATCCTAAACGTCAGGCTATTTAACTCGATTACATATGAGTTGTTGGCATAAACAGACAGAGAGAGAGTGAGAGAAAGAGAATCATTTTGCTTTTGTTATATCCTTTGTCGACAGTCAGTGATAAGATAAGTAGCTTTTGTGTTTAAATAGCTGGCTTGCTATTTAATCTAAAGGTAGATGGACAGACAGACAGACGGACAGGCAGGCAGATATATTTGAAATTAAGTTAAAGGATGCTTTTGTATTACAAAATATGTACAGCCAATATGCCTGATTAGTTTACAACAAAAGACCTTGAAAAAGGTTAAACAATGAACAAAAACAGGCAATGATATACGGCAAGGGATGGTTAAAAAGTTATTTCTGTCAAGGAGAGTAAGTGAGTGGTGGGTGAGGAATGTTTCAAAAACCAATCTCAATTTGCCAATAATTTTAGGTTTTAAATTTGGATTTCAGCCTCATTGGGATATGAAATAATGGGAGACCGCATATGGGCGTCATATTATGTCGAGCTGTCTGCTGTACTGAGTCATTTGTTTTGCATAATTTTGGCCAAAAAGCATTCAATTTCCCATTGCCAGCGATGGATAGAATGGCGCCTAAACTAAACCTAAACCACTCAGAGCTTCCAATGAAGCGACTCAAACTGCTGACGTCAATGTTCGACAAATCACCCAAATCATCGATGTAGTAGGCACCAAGATGTCTCTTTCTCTTTTGACATAGTGCCGGGCATGTTCCCAGTAGATGAAGAACAGTTTCTTCCTCCTTCTCGTCCCTACAGCTTCTGCAGAAATCAGATCAAATCGAGATGTCCCAGACCAGTGCGCCTCTCGTGGACACCCATAACGCAATGCCCCATCACGACTCCAATGACCGTACTAAGCACGTGGAGTTTAAGCAGCCTTGCAGTGTGCCCTCAATCCAGTCTCGCCCAGATCATGCGCGCCATTCTGCCCTTATCCCAAGCTGCCCACCTGCGGTTGACAGAGTCCATGATCTCGTTGTCAATCATGAGCATGCAGGTCCCCAAAGGAACCCCAATATCCATGAATTCGCGGGAGAGTTCGATGGTCGTGGCGAGTCTGGCCAGTTTATCCGCTCTGCAGTTGCCCGGAATATCCCGGAACCCAAATGATATGTACATTATACATATCCGTATGTACATACATATATACATAATTGGTCATTACAACCCTTCAGTCAGGATTACGACCTAGTTTCTTATATCCGTATGTATGATAACAATATTCGAATATTTTCGAAAAATAGGTCATACTCCTCTTACATTTCTGTGTGAGCATAGCCTTATCGACCAAGTTAAGTTTGTTGATTGTGTGCAAGCCAATTGAGAAAACAGAAATGGCCCCCTTATGGCCCCAGAGGAATATTTGCATTGAACACAATACACAGAGGTCTCATGCGCACGATGGTTGTGCTTATTGTTGTTCATGACTTGTGCATTCGATATCGCAAGCCAAATAGTACAGAAAACCTGTCGGAGACATAACTAGACCGAAATGGCCTCTTTATGACTACAGAAGAGCTTCTGATTTCCCTAGCTTTCTCGGTGGTTGTCCTTGGTGCTTGACATAATTACTGATCATGCCTTGATTGATTGTGTTGACGCGAAAAGAGGAAGTCTTTGGCATTAAAACTTCTGCTTTTAAATTTTCTTTCTTAAAACTTTATCCTGCCAATTTTTTCAAGTTTTCTTAAATTCGTATTGTAGTTTATTATCTACCAAAAAAAAAACATAATTTCTTCCTTCTTTTTTTCTGCCTTCGGCGTATCCTTTGAACCACTGGCAACTGTGTGTAATTTTCTTTGTTTTCGTCTTGCAACTTGGCACTAATTTGCACTTTGCAGGATCAACACACATTGTACGAAGTAGATTTGTTTTCAACTCATCATAAACTTGCTCATATTTCTCTCTCTCTACATCAAGCTGCACTACACACATGCTTAAACCACACCCCTCTTGTCGTCCTCCTTCTTGCCCCCTTTTGGCTCAACAGTTTGAAGTAATTTAAACATGTTATTTCGTCTGTTGTAAAATACAATTACTTGGCTTGTTACATGCACATTTGTCTGGTTAATGGAACTCGAAAAGGATTCAGATTTTTATCTTCTTTTTCTTCTTCGTTTTTCGTTTCTAAAAATTTTCTTATTGTTCGTTTGACTGTCTATTTTCGTTTCAAAAACGCACATACAATCGTTCTTTTTCATCATTCGTTTCTTTGGTTTTATTAAGGGGGGCGGGGAGGTTCTGTATGTTCAAAAATGATTAGTGTTTGTTGTCGTTGTTGTTGTTGTTGGTTTATAGTAGTTGTACTTAAAAAGAATTTTTACATTAGTAAATATTATTTGATTTTCGTATACTACAAATGCGTTAAAATACAGACTTAGTTTTTGTGCGGGGGGTTATATTTTCATTCTCTTCAAAGGCTTTGAGTATGAGAAGGGTGTATGTCCTCGGGTTTTTGATTTTAAAAGGAAAATGATGTTTGTAACAACAACAACAACAACTGCAAACCAATTTTAAGTATGTTCGCTACGAAAATTTAAAATTAAAAAGGAATTTCTGTTGTAGTAGTAGTAGTAGTAGTAGTAGAAGTTGTTCTTGTTGTTGTTGCTTAAAACCCTCTTCATCAGTTTTTGTGTGTTTTAAGTGTATGAATAGGATTTTACTTGCTTAAGCAAATATAATTTTGTCAGACATTAAAACTGTTTGAACTACAGATAATTGAATAAATTTCACATTCACTTTTTCGATTTCTCGTAATCCCTCTCTATCTCACTCTCTTTATCTCTTAAAAAGGGCTCTTTTTTCTATTAAAGAATTGCAAATAAGTGCTAATATACCTAAAAGTATTAATTTGGTGATTAAAAAATTTAAATTTTTTCAAATATTCAAAAAAGGATATATTGCCGGCTCCTTTAAGGAACAACATTTTTCCAAATTTGTTAATATAAAACGAATCAACTTCTAAAGCAGCAAACTGTAAGAATAAATTAGGACAACTATTTTAAACATTTAAAAAAAAAGAAAACTCAAATTTGTAAGTTGAATTGTAATAAGCTATTGTTGTTTAGGTAAGATTTTTGGCCACAAGTCTTTAGAAAAACTTATGGAAATTGCTTTGCTTTCTATTTATAAAGGAAAATATTAAAATTTTTAAAATTTCCAAAAAAAAGGATATATGGACAGCTTGTTTAATTATGAAGTCTTTTGTGATTTTTTTGATTTATTCCAAAACTATAATTAAAACAGCAAATTGTATGCATAAATTCAATCAAGTTTTATAGAATTATCATAATTTTTTTTACAAAAAGAACAAGTTGTAGAATTTTTTTTGCCTGTAATAAAATTTTAATAATTTTATTCTATTGCTTAGAAATGTTTCAGTTATTAACTGACCTAAAAAACAGCAAAAACTACAAGCATTTATAGAATTTAGTTACTAAACATTCAAATGAATTTTTTAATATCTCTCTATATATTTTTTTTAAACTACTCTGCATATTGTTTGCCTATTTTGTTGCAACAAATCATTTTTTCTTTATAAAAATCTGCCAACAAAATATATTTTCCATTGCTAATGGCTGTAAAACCACATATTGTGCAAATTTTTTATTAAAAATTAAAAAAAATTCTCACTAAAACTAGAAAAAAACAGCCTAAAACTAACAAAATAAACCACAATACTATTTAGCAACAAAATGCAATATGAGAAACTAAAAAATTGCAACAAATTTTTTAACACTATAGAAAACACTAAAACAAGAAGAGTAATAGAACAACTTTCTAAATCGCTTTAAATTGTACAATACAATTACTCGCACGCCTGGATAAACAATATAAATTGAAATTAATAAAAAAATAAAAAAAGTAACATAAAAACCCTAAAAAAATGTTTAAATGTAGCAGTTCAAAAATAAAATAATGAATAAAATACAGTTTTTGTTTTATATGAAACAAAAGGATATACAAGGCAAATTGTTTGTAGCTAAAATGAAAAGATGAAAATTAGTTTTATTCATTGTTTAGTTCCAACTGGAAATTGTGATAATAAAATTTTCTCTGTAAATATAATTCACAAGGATCAAAGCAGCAATACAAAATTGAAAATTTTTTTAATGCAATATTGTAAAAAAATACTTGTATTGTGTGCTTGTTTTTATTTAAATAATAATTTTATGCTTAGAAATTAATTTGAAAAAGTCATTTTGTTTATTTTGTGAAAAAGGATATAAGAGGCGAACTGTTGCTATGTAAAACAGAAGCATATAAATTAGTATAATTTGTTTTTAACGCTATAATAGAAGTTGTAATAAGAAAAACTTTTAAAAATTGTAGGAGATTTTTAAGAAATTTTTTTTTGTGTTGACATGGTTTACATAGCTAAAGAGAATTCTAATCAGAGATTCAAAATAAAGTCGAGGAAATAGGCAGATAGCCAAATTAAATTGCTAAAAATAAATTAAAGTAGAATAAGCAAACGCACAACAACAAAACACACATAACGTACGGTACACAGAATTACACAAACGAATATGTAGGAATTTACGAGCATAGGAACAAAGTAAAGATCGTAATAGAAAACCACTTCCAATATATCATTAACTAACTGTTTGATTATACATATTTTTAAATTGGATGATTTTTTAAGATAAAAAAAGGATATATGGATTGTACCATTATGTGTTTGAAATTTTATGCTGAAAATTATTTGTATTGACATGTTACATATGCCTACAAGTTCTAAGAAGAATATTTCGTTAAAAATTCTTCTTCTTCTCTTTTTATTAAAATTTTAGGTGTAGAAATTTTGCTTATTTATTAAATTTTCTCAAAATTCAATTTTTTAAAACCTTAATAAAATTCCTTTTGCCTTATGCAGATACTTTCTATGATATTTTTACATTTTATGGCCTTAAAGGGAATTAAACTTTTAAGCTGTTTTATCACATGCTGCTGCTTTTGCTGCTGTAAAGAATGTTATCCTTTTTTTGTTTAACATGCTAAAATCCTTTTCCTATGCTGTTAAATACAATAAAAATAAAAATTACAACAATTATCACTTCCACAGTTTGCAACAGGAGAGTTGTTACTCTCACAACAAGTGTACAACGTTTAACATAAATTTCATTTTGAAGACCATATGCTGGCTACATATGGGTATGAAGAACGCCTACTGTTTGCTGCTGGTGCTAAAGGAAAAACCATTTTAAAACACATGTTTTCCTCAGTGTCTATACACAAAAATTATAACTTTATTGTCATGTATACACAAATGCTGCACTAGAGTATTTTGTTATGACAATTTCTTTTTTTTTAAATTTATTTTATATCCTCTCCTACCCCTTACAGGCAAAAATATTACATAATATTTGCTGTTGTCTTTATTGGTCTCTCTCTCTTTTGGTTTTTTTTTGTATGTAAATATGCTTGAATATCTCATTCATTTTTTTTTGTTTTTGGATGGGTCTTTATTGTTATTCATTTCTTTTTTTGTAACAGCAACTAAATTGTGGCCATTTACAAAAATTTGTTTATAAAAAAAAAGAAGTCACAACGTTTGTTGGTGCAGCGTTAAAGGACTAAAACAACAATGTTACTTAAATATAACAACCAACATATGCTGTTTGCAAAATTCGTATTTTTTTATTTGTATTTTTTCCAAATGGTCGTTATTTAAAAATAAATACTAACTATACAGTGAGTGACAAAAGTTTATAGAACAAAAAAAAATTAAACAACATGGCTGCCTTCCAAAATGTTAGTTGCTTTGTGTTTCAACAAAGTATCGTGTTTCATAATGCCGCTGTACAAAATATATACAATGTATTGTGTTTCAAAACGTCTTAAATGTGTATTTTTAACGCAATCAAAAAGCAATTAGGCATCGGACTTATAGTTGATGCATTGTTTGGTTACTTTGCATATCTACATAGCTTATATACAGTAGTAGAAGTGCATACAAACTTTTTATTGATACATTGTGGAAGGCAGCCCATGTCTACGTTAAAGGAAGTTCGGTGAAGGTCGCTCTTCTTGAATTCTTCGAATTACCAATCGCTGATAAACTGCTAAGGAATAGATGGATAAATTGCGTTCCCTACAACATAGTACAACGAGAAAATGTTGAGACGGGAATACCACATGGAGACATATTTTACTCCACTAATTATGACGATAACTATCCCCCTTTGTTTTTTGAGGATATTAACTGACTAAGGCCTTAAAACAATTTGCTTCGCGGACACATGTTAATACTTGTCCACTAAGCAGGAGGTCGGAACACTCTCTGGATCCTGAACAGAGATCAGCAGTGAATCGCTTTTTCGCTACTCATAAGTACTCTTGAAATTTTGGGTATGAGTGAGTCAACAGTATTGAAATCCAACTACTCTGATTCATTCGTACTCAGTACAGCATTGATTTATAAGTACAAGTTGCAATGAGTATGAGTACAACGTTGACATCAAACCCATAACAATCGAAATATGTTTGATTCATACGCCTACTCATTCAGATTCATAAATTTAGAAAAATACTCATAAATGATTCGAGTGATTCGAATCATTCATTAAAATTTACAGTCTTAGTTGTTGTTGCATTTACACAGAAAGGAGAAAGACACATAAACAAAAAAGACAAAGACACCAAGCAGAGTAAACACACAACCTTCTTGTGAGTATGTAGTGGTCGTACGCGAATCATACTTATTTTGTGATTGGTGTATACCATGAGTCATGGAGAGTCGAAATCAATAACATCATACTTATTGTTAAGTACGAGTACCATGAGTATTTCAAACTTTGAGTATTAGTATGAGTATGACATTAAAGTAAGTATGAATGCGTATAAGTATCAGAAATTATAAGTATGATTCGAATCTACTCATCGTTTTGAATATTCATTGCTGACCTCTGATCCTGAATAGGACAAAGACCAAGGGATCTGACTATGAACAACGATAAAAGCGAAATTTTGTTTCTTAACAAGCAGTTCAGACTCTTCAACCAAGGTATGAACGAATATGCTGTAGTTTCGATGACATGCTTATATCCTGCAGTTAACTTTGAATAATTCGAAATTTCTGTGAGAATCCTTTCAGCTTTTATGGATGAGTACGCACGTCAAAGGCATACTCGTTAGAAACTTAATCGCTGCCTGGTTGTTCGAGTAAATTAAGAGATTTTTAGGAATTACGCCACCGTAAAACTTGCCATGACCCCAGCAGTGGAGGGAAAATCTGTATGGAAGTTTAACCGAAATTTTTTTTCTTAACAAGCAGTTCAGACTCTTCAACCAAGGTATGAAAGGATATGCTGTAGTTTCGATGACATGCATAAGCAAGCAGGATATAAATCCTGCAGGTAACTTTGAATAATTCGAAATTTGTGTGAGAAATCCTCTTAGCTTTTACGGCGGAGTACGCACGTCAAAGGCATACTCGGTAGAAACTTAATCGCCACCTGGTTGTTCGAGTAAATCAAGAGATTTTTAGGAGAAATCATGACACCCTACATTAGGCCGCTTTCAAAGTTGCCATGACCCAGCAGTGGATAGGAAATCTGTATGAAAGTTTAACAATTTGTAGTCTTCAGTATAAACCTGAAAGATCTCCCTAAGAACTTTTGGAACTTCAGACCGAGAATTTTAGCACATCCATTGTCTAGTTTGGATCAATATTTAACCGCCTTGAGCCTGCCACAGATCTAGCTTTCAACTTCAATAGAAGAACCAACCAGGGGAACCACCTGATTGAAATCGCCGTAGTCTAGTAGGTAGTGTGTTGGCTTGTTAGACGTAAAGCCAGGGTTCGAGCCCCAGGCCAGACATCAAAAAAAAGTACAAAAAGTATTTCTTCGGCGACTTCTTCTCAGCAGATTTTTGGCAAAAACTCTGAGTTTAAATGAAATTGTCATGAAAAGTTTCTCAAAAATCTGTCGTTCGGAATCGACTTTAAACTATAGGTCCCACCACTCATGTATAAAAATTAACACACACAATATAAATGGTGTGAGAAACTAGGTCGTAATCTTGACTGAAGGGTTGTAATGACCAATTATGTATGTATTTGTGTATGCCTGAGATGTAGTGAAACCGTGTGCACTGGTAACCAGGATGGCTAGTCAGCCGAACTATTCCAATAGGCTGTATATTTTACCGAAATTAAATTTCTTTCCATATCCCTACGCTGCGTATCCTCATTCGATTCTTCAGCATTCTTAGTTGGGGTGTAGCACTGATAAGCAGAAAGTTATCTGATTCTTGTACGAAACCGGCAGATTTAATACGATATCTGTAGGGTTTCCATTCAACTAGAGTTTTCCTAAACCGTTTGAACAAGTTAAGTCCAATACCAGTAGGTCTTGATAGTTTTCCTGGTATAAAAACACAACTCCCTTGATTGATGGATGTTTACCACAGTCCTGTAACATGATTTTACTTATGCCAAGAAGAGGAATGGATTGTAATTAATATTCACAGTATAAGGCGTTTAATTTGATATTTCTTCTTTAAACTATTTTGAGGTACCCGAAAAAGGATATGAAAACAGCACTTTTATTAAAGCAGATTTCTTATTTGTTTTCTTTATTACGAAATCTCTTATTAAAGCATTACATTGTAATGTAGTTTAACAGAAAATCAGAAAATATTTGCTTACATTACTAACTGCTGAAATAAAAACGTATTTATAAATATAATGGCCAATCTCATATTCCTCATATTCCTTTACCACCTGAAGCTTTATCAAATGTATGAACAATTACCAGAGCATATTTATAAATAAATTTATTTTATTTTTATTTTGTTTTTCTACCCAATTTGTATTGCATACCCTGTATATGATGATTTTTTATAAATATATTTTGTGTAGTTTTTAAAATACTTTCTTGTTTTTTTTTTTTTGTTGTACTGTGGTGGTATTGTTATTTTACGTTTGAAAAACAAAACCATAGCATTTTACGAGTAAAGAAAGAAAAAAATATTTTTATTTTTATATGCAAATGTATAATGTTATTTTTTCCTAATGACAATAATATTGCATTGCAATGTAAAAAAAAATACTTGCAAAAATAGCACGCTCATATTGCAGAGAGATTCTTTCCTTTTTTTTGCTAAGGGGAGGTGGAATTTATATAAATTGTAGACTACAATAAAATCATGCATTATTGTTTCAAAATATATACTTTTTGTAAACATAATAGCAAGGTAATGATGTTAAGGTATTGTTTCTATTTGTAAATAAGAGTATTTTTAAATATATTCTTTATAAATAATATATAAGACCGAATTTGAATTGCATTAAATGAAAATATTTTTTAAAACTATTTTGTTACAAAAAATAGCATACATTTATTTAAACTACATACAAACTATATGAAATAAAAAACTTTTTTCAATATCCTTGTTTGATCCTTGAGAAATTTCAAAGTATTTCTTGCTTACAACTTATATTTCTTTATCCTTTTACTAAAGCAAAAGAAAATTTTGGAAAATTTTAATTATTATGAAAGCAGTACGTATATCCTTTTTTGCCCTTAAGAAAATTTTCTTCAATATTATAGAATTTTCTTTATACAATTTTGTATTTACTTTTAATATATCTAAGCAATTTGAAATTTGTCTAAAATCATTATTATTTTTAAGAGCAAAGCAAATATCCTTTTTAACCCTTTAGCAGAATTTAATCAGAATTGAAAATCTTGTTTTGAACATGTTATATTTTTAGTTTAAAATCATATAAATATACAAATTTCTAACAAATTGTATTGCTTATTTCCTTTTTTAATATTTTCTAAATTTTATGTTCCCTCAAATTGGAAAAATTACGTTTTTAGAAAAATTTCTCTATGTCCTCTTATTAAATACCTTTACTACAATTTCGAATCTATAATACAAATTAATTTTAGAAATTTTTTTTAACGAAAATGTTAAAAATTTAAAATTAAAGTGGTTTAATTAAGTACACTTTATTAATTTTTTTGGGAATTTTTTTTGTTTCACATAAATTTTCTTTACTACAATTTGTATTTCGTTCGAAAGGATTTATAACAATAAAAATATTTAAAAAATTGTGTTTATTTAAAAAGTGTTCTGTATATCCTTTTTTCCAAGCTGTTCAGAATTTAATATTTTCCTTAAGAACTATTGTTTTAGTTGCAAAGAGTATAAATCCAAAGGAATTTTATGCATTAGATATCAAAAAGATTTGATAATAATAGTTTCAGTTCGTTTAAGCATATAAAAAGGATATATGGGCAAGTATTTTGTTATTTATGTATTTCATATAATTTAAAAGATTTTAAAATATTCGGTTAGCTTAGCAACATGTGTTATCAAAAGATTTGTATATTTTTTTCTGGTAAAGCTTTTATTTACAGATTTTTCTAATTGAACAAATTTTTTTTCTGTTTTTTAGGTACGTTTAAACAAAGTTTTGGCTTTACATTTATGTAAGTAAATTTGCAATTAGATATATTTTAATGATTGACATACATTGTATGTATGTATGTATTCTACTCCCACTTCAATTTGATTTTTGTGTTTTAATTAAAATTACAAATTAAATCTTCTGTTAATTAAGTTTTCAAATTTAATCGGGTTTTTTGTTTTTGTTCTGTTTGCAAAAATCTCATTAATTTCAATATTGATGAGTTAATATCCAGAAAACTTATGCATGCATAAATGTTTATCGCTCTCTCTTTTTTCAAGCTGTGTTTTTTTTCCTTCTCTTACTGTTGGTGTTGTTGTTGTTTTAATTGAAGTGAAAACTTCAATTTTCATAGAGTCATTTGTATTTTATAGGATTGTTTGTATTGACTGTGTGTCTGTGTCAATACAGTGAGGCGTTTGACATTTACTGACTTTTGTCACTTGATTTTAATAGAATTTGCATACAAAACTACACAGTAAATATACCTATAAAGTTGCAAAATGAACGAAAAAACGAAATGGTACAGAAGAAGAAACAGAAAAATTTCAGCTTGTTTTTCTATTTTTTTTGTAGAGCAAGAGGATGCTATGAAAAGTAGAGAATAGACAAGAAAAAATAATATTGCCATAATGTCAAACAACAGAAACAAAAAAGGATAAAAACTGGTGGAAATAAAGTTGTTCTAGTTGTTGCTTTTGTTGTGTAACGCTTATAAATTTCATTGTTGTTTCCTTTAAATGAAAAGATAAGTAAATTATTAGTTTTTTGTTAAAGTTTTTCTCTACTGGTTGTTTAAAACAACTTACATCAGAAAGCAGGTAGATAAAGTTAATTACAACACTTAGACAATTTGTAGTAAAGCCTTTAGAATTATTATTAAAAAGAAAATCCTGTATAAACACTTATTTAAAAAACCAATACTAATATCCTTTATTTTGTTAAACAAAACGATTAAATACATTTGTAAATTTTATAAAATTATTTTTAATTTGATAATCCCCCTTTTTTTCGTATATCAAGACAAGTAACTTTTTTTGGAAAAATAACATATAATAGAAAATATAAAAATATCCTTTTTTCCTTGGCAGTTTTAAAGCAATATAGAAATTCTATATGTTACAATTTGTATATCGTTATTTACTGTGATGGCTATTAATTTTTTTTTAAATATTGCTGTATATAAAATAGTTGTCCCTATATCCTTTTTAAATCTGCAGGAAAAAATTTATATTTTTTAATTTTTATTATAAGAAAACTTGTAACCAGTCCACAGGCTTGTTTAAATATAAAAATTTCTAAAGAAATTGTAATAATTAAGGTAGAGGTCCATATATCCTTTTTAAATTTGATATAAATAATTTAAAAATTTTTAAGATAATATTTGATAAAAGAGGTAAAAAATTCTTATGTTTACTTTAACATAACTTTTTTTAAGAAATTGTTATATTTAAAGCAAATGTTCATATATCCTTTTTATTGTTCTGTGCAAATTTTTGAAATTTTTGCCAGAAACAGTTTGTAAATAGTCCTTAAGCTTATTTATATAAAACAATTTTCCAAAATTTCTTTATATTGTAGAAGTTTTCCATATATCCTTTTTTCTGTTTTCCAAAAAAATCTCGTTTTTATTAAACAGTTCTGCTGTACCACATTTCTAATTCGTTTTGGCTTGTTTTTATAAAATTTTCTTTTTATTTATTTTTTCTGAAAAATACATATTTACGACTTTTTCATCTTTTACTTTTAATACCACTACTTTCCTTGCTGCCATTGTTATTTTATCATTCGTTCTTTTTTTTCATTTGTTACTCTTATTGTTTTCCTTTTTTGTTGTTGTTCTGTTAGCTGTGTGCTTTGCTTCCCACCATTATCCTTTTTGCCCCTAAGCATATGCTTT
The DNA here is from genome assembly GCA_932273835.1 of Sarcophaga variegata. NCBI lineage: Eukaryota > Metazoa > Arthropoda > Insecta > Diptera > Sarcophagidae > Sarcophaga > Sarcophaga variegata. The sequence continues at coordinate 120,579,243 of OW026360.1, read as the reverse complement.
AGATTAGTGTGAGGCTACAGTCATGACTTGGCATTAAACACTGAATTGAATTGAAAAAAATTTAACAATCCAGGGAGAGAAATAAAGAGAGAGAGAGAGAGAGAGAGCAAAATAAAGCTTCAGGAAGATTGCTACACTGTTCATCATAACGATATCGTAAATTTTTAATACCTTGGGGAAAATCGTCATTGCTTGCGGGCTTTGGCAATAGAAAGGATGATGTTGGGAAAGTGTTTGTTAGAGTTTAATTAATGAAGCATTCCTTTTTTTAAAGTCATTATTCTTTTAAAATTGTATACATTTTTTTATATACTTTTTATTTTAATTTAAAAGCACAATGTTAATGGTATATTAAATTTATATGCAGCACAATTTGTGATTTTAAATCAAGATTATGGAAAATTAAAAAGTTTTCTTAAAGCTTAAAACATTAGAGAGCTGTTCATATATCCTTTTTTTAAAGACTGCTTTAAACTATGACATTTAAAAAAATTTTAGTTTAATATGAAATATTAAGTATTTTAGTAGAAAAATTTAACACGTCCTTATTTACAAATTTCACAAAAATGTCATAACAAGGTGTATTCGTTTGTCTGCTTTAGAAATATGAAATATTTTTATTTAAATTATTTAATTTACAGAGGCTTCCCTTATGTCCTTTTTCAATATACATAAAAAAATTTCTTATTTTACTAAATAAGCCTGGAAAATATTCTGGTTTTTATAGTAAGACAAAATGTTGAAACATATCTCTTTTATATCCTTTTTGCTTATGTCCTTTCTGGGAATTTTTCCCAGTTTACTATATAACAACTTGTGTTTATTTGTCAACTTAGTGTACTAACTTAAATTTCTTCTTAAACTATTAAATTTGTTGTCTTCTGCATATATCCTTTTTCAATAAGTTTAAGGAAACTTTAAATTTCGAATGAAATGACTTTATAACTGTATTATAATAACTAAAAAAATATTTGAAGCCATTATTTCTAAAGAAAAATAAATTTTTCTCTTGTAATCTTTTTGTTAAATACCTTAAAACTTGTAAAACAACTCGTATTTGTTTGTCAGCAATAGTAATTGGTCAAATTTTTATCAAATATAAGAAACTTGTGATACTGGCTTTATAGCATTTTTTTATTACAAAAAAAAAACAAAATTAAGGATTTTATTTTAATAAAATTATTTGAAATTAAAATTCTATGTGTTTAATTCCCTTAAATTATGATAACAACTTGTATTTAATTATAGGCTATACTAATTACTTAAGGTTTTAGTAAAATTGGTAAATTTAAGGCTTGTCTTCATATATCCTTTTTTTTTTTTTGAAAAAATTTTACAACATTTTGTTTCACAAAGAGAATTAAAAAAATAAGAAATTAAATATTTAGTTTTTTTAAACAGAGTTTAGAGCAGCATAAGGATTGGTACGGTGTGGAAATATACAATTTTATGATATTAAAACTTGTATTTGTCATCTATAGCTTTGTTGTAGTATTTTAATAGAACTTGTTGTTATTAAAAGCTTCTTGTACATACTTTTTCCAAAGGCTTGATATAATTTCACAAAGTTTTAGATTGTCATTGTAATCGTTAACGAGATTAAGGAAAATAATTTTTCTGAAAATTTAAAATTTTTGAATTTTTTTTTATATCTAAATATCTGAAGCCGTGTTGACCCTGGCTGCCGGAAATTATTATTACAATTTGTGCTTATATGATAGCTTTAAAAACCGATATAAATTTCTTTAAAATTTGTTGGATTACAGAAGTTGTCCGTATATCCTTTTTTGGGACCACATCTTAAAAACTTTATTTCTTGCCATAGAATTTTTTTAATTAAGGGAATTTTGTTAAAGTAAATGATTTTATAATATATTTTAAGGATAATAAACTAAATAATAGCTTATATTTATTAAATTTATGTATATAAAAAGACTTTTTTGAAGATTCCAAGTGAAACCTAGTCTTCACAGATTGATTGACTTCTACTAATTGTAATTATTGAATTCTGAATAAAATAAAAGAGTATATTTTGTTTTATTAAAGGCATAATAATTTCCTGCTTATTACGAGCTTTTTTTTAGCAAATTAAAGTTATGAGAGAAGAATTGTTTTGGCTTGTATAAGAAAAAATTCCTAAGGACAATGACACGTAGCCTAGCCTACATATTTACTTAAACATGTATATACGTTCAGACATGTAGTATAAGACCCTTATACACATTGTTTTATGTATTAATCTAAACAAATGTTACGTCTTATAAATAAAATCTTAAGAAATCTTCTTAGAGAAAAAAAAAAAAACTTTGTTATGCTGCTTTGTTTGTTTAGCTGAGTTTTTCCTTGTCCTGTAACATCAATAACTATTTTTATTTCACCTACACTGATGTAGGTAAACAGAAACTGGATAAGAAGAAATAAATTGTTGATGTCATCAATTTTGAATTTAAGTGGGTTTATTTTTATAGACTTAAGGAAAAAGAGAAAAAGAAAAACAAGAAGAAAACATAAAAATTCCTTAACAAAACAAATAGTAAAACTATCGTTTTATCTTCCTTTGCAAGTAGGCTTAAAGCTTGGAGTGGCTACTGGTCTGACAAGCATGCATGCTGTGGCTGTTGGCCTTTTTATGCCTTAAACATGTGTGAATATTTTGCAGTCTTAAAATGTATATACAAACAGAAAGTCTTTGACCATTTGTAGGTTTAAGATAATAAAAATGCTAAGTAAGTTAGATTTTGATGACGATGATCACGGTGATGATGACGATAAAATGTGTATGTTACTTTTATGTTCCGGAGATACTACACAATTTTGAAGAATGTTTTGGTTACACAATGGGATTTGTAGTTTCCTTAAAAAATGATTGAAGCTGACTAGGCAATTTTTCTTATTTGGATTTTTTTTTCTGAAATGTTAAAAAATTATAACCACAATACGTGTCAAAGAGTAAAGAATTACAAGCTTTAAACTTTTTTCTTTTGGCTTGTAATTGAAAAAGTTTTTCATATATCCTTTTTTTCATTAGAGCTAAATTTTCAAATTTAATGTTTTTTACAATCCCTTATAAACTTAAAAAATTTATTTCTTACCTTCCAAAATATTCAATAAACACTTCCATAAAAAATTTTTGTTATTACAAAACTTGTTTTTATCGCTTAATTTTTAGAAAAAATAAAATTTTTTGTTCTAGCATAGGTAACAACAGAGCAGTTCATATATCCTTTTTTTAAAAAAATTTAAAAAATATAAATTGAGAAAACTACATATTTTGCTAACATATTTGTATTCTAATTGATTTTCAAAGCTTATATCATTAAAAATGTAATATTAATGTGCAATTATAAGAAAAAAACAAGTTTTCCTGTATACATCCTTTAGAAAGTGAATTAAAATCTATTTTTTTTAAGATAATACAAAAATATTCATATGAAATAATATAAGAAATTTAAAAACAATTTTTTTAAACTTCCTTGTTATTCACAACAACAAATATTTAAAATTTAATAACTTCTAAAATTTTCATAATTTTTTTCACATGCCCTTTTTGTCCAAAAAAGGTTTAAATTTCCATCACAACTTGCAATATTTTGTGCTTTGTTAAGAATTACTAACTTTTAAGAAAATATATTAATTTTAAAGGACTAGCCAATATATCCTTTTTTTGGTTTAACCCTTAATAATTTATTTTAAGCATTAATCACTTGAAGAATTAAAACACAAATTAAAACAAACTTAAAAATACCACTTTCTAATCCATTTTGTTTATTATTTCAAGATTTACAATCATGACTCTCTTAAATTTGCTTTAGATTTATCCCTATCCTTTAAAAAGCTGAACTTTTAACTTTTTGAAAGAATCTTTGTAACAAATTTTTTTAGGTTTCGTCATTGTCTAATATTCTATGTATGTCTTTTCGAAACCTTTTTCAAATTTTCTTAGACATTTTAGAAATAACAAGATTTATTTATATCCTTTCCTGACAAAAATTAAGAATCAGCTTTTGCTAAGTGTTATTTTAAAGCATAATAGACATTTCTATAAAAAATATATAAATAAATCATTGAAAATCACTTTCACTAAATCAGAACAAAATTACATTAAAAAAACAAACAACAGGATATAAAAGTGCTTTTATCCTTGTCCTTAATACGTTTTGTTAATAAATTAATTGACTTCAGCAAATATTTTAAGCTTAAAAGTGTTAATTCATATATTTTTCTTTATCTGTCATCCCTTAATTCGTATATACTCTTACTTTTTAATCACTTACTAGTGTACAACTAGTATTTCAATGCTTAGATTGATTATCTTCAAAGGTTATTTAAAAATTTTCGCAAATAAATAAGTGTTCGGTATATCCTTTTCTGAGGATTCCATGAAATTTAGCCTACGATTTGTATTATTACATGATAAACATAAATTTAAAAGAAATTTTCAGAAATTTTAATAATGACGAAAGTCCTTCATATATCTTTTTTTATAATTCTTTGTAGAATAGTGTTTTTCAGCTCCTTTTGAAATTGTTTTCAATTTAAATAATAATTCAAAGGGTGCTTTAAAGCGGTTTAATAAATTAAGTGAAAATTTCTTTGAAGTTCTGAAATATTTAAAAGTTTTATATGTATCTTTCTCTGATATTTTAAGACTATAACTTGTATTATCAGATCGTAAACAAGAATTTTGTAAATTTTTTCATAAATATTTAAAAATATGGAAGCCTTCCCTATATCCTTTTTTTGAAATCCTTTAAAAAATGACATTATGTGGTTATTTTTTATATTATTTTAGTTATCATAGTGTAATGTAAGGTGATTTTGGAAATATAGGAAATTTATATGTTCCCATTGCATAAAATTAAAAACAGATATACTTACAACTTGTATTATTGTGTTATAAACAAGTGTATAAAAGAGTTTTTTGAAAATATTTAAAATTGGTCAAGTCATAAGAATATCCTTTTTTTTTAATTCTAGGTATTTTGATTTTAAGAAAGAATTCATTGTGATTTTTAATTTGTCTTATTAAAATAATGAAAAGTAGCTTTGAAACCTTTAAAAATGTATGTCTTTTAGGAAACCTTTTTATAAAATTAAAAAAAAAATGTTTCCACAACATGTGTAACAAGGTTGTAGATAATTATATAAAGAAATTTATTAAAAATAATTAAAATTAAGCAAGTCGTGCATATATCCTTTTTTTGAAATTATTTTTTAATATTTTTTTAATATTTTTTTGTTTATAAGGCATAATTCCAGTCGTTATTTGCTTTTTCATGAAGTTAAGGCTATTGTTTCATTTCCCTGCTTTTGGTCTCTTTTATTTTCTATTAAACTAAAATAAATTTTGAAAAAGAAATGAAAAAAAGGAAAGGAAAGCAATAGAAGTTGAAATAAAATACAATTTAATTTTTTGTTGGTTTATTTTTTTTCCTTTGCTGGTATTATTTTCTATTTTATTCTTATAATTTTTATAACTTTAGGCTTTAGGAAATAGAACATTATGTACCGGACATAATGTTTTTGTGTTCACACATACAATACAGTACAATACTTTTGTTAGAATAACCTTTTTTTCTAGGCACAGCACAATATATATATGAGACTGATATTGGCAAGGAAAAAAAGAAAATTAAAGAAAAATTCCTAAGGACCTGTAAAGGAGAACAAATTGACAATTGGGAAGAGGGGGAGGTGAAGATAAAATGTTTATAATAATAAAAACATAGAGAAATGCTAAAACAACAATAAAATTTTTAGACATTTAAGATGTTTATTTGTAAACAAATTGTAATAAAATGAAAAAGAGTATGAGAGTGAGAAGAACAGGATATTAAAGGCTTTATCGCATTCATACGTACATACGTACATATATGTACTCGAGTTTCATGTATAAATAAATGAAAAATAAATATTTGATTTAACTTTTATATCTAAAAAGGATATGAGATGAAGAAGTCTTGTGTCTGCCTTATACTATGTACGTTCGTTCGTACTTTAACTGTTTGTCTAGGAGTTTAAGCAAATGTTTTATATTTTCTTTATTTTCCCATATTCTGAGAAAATTTTCACAATTTACAGAGCAAAAACAAGAGAGAATGAAAAATAAAAAAATATTATAAAGAATTTTGTGGTCTAAACATAATATTTTGTTAAGTTTTTCTTTTTCTTTTTTGTAAAGCACAAGACAATCTAAAATACCTATATGGCATGAAATATAATATAATTGCATGTATGTACATATGTACGTGTGTAAGTTTAGCTTGGGTAAATATTGGCTTATGAAAAAGGACATTATTTATACAGGAATATTTTTGCCTAAGGTGCACAATTCTATTCTTTTTCATTATACTACAGATAATATTTACTAAAGTCCTTTTGTCTTCAGATCTAAATATTTTAATTAAATACAATTAAAAATTTATGTACAGAAATTTATCTAAATACACACATCCATAGATACACATACAGGGTTGAGAAATAAATTTTTTGGCAAATATTGCTTACGGAAATATGCATTTGAAATATGGTGCAATAAATTAAATTTTTTTTCCTTTTTGAGAAATTAAATTCTAAAGTCTACAGAATTTTTATAACTTCTTTTGCCTACAACTAGTGGTTTAATATAAGGATTCGTTATATAATTTTTTTTCTTAAAATATGTTAAATTGTGAAAGTTTTCCATGTATCCTTTTTTTAAATTTTCATAAAAATCTGCTTACAATATGTAATTTTATGTATTTTAACGTAATATAAAAATAGTTTTAAAAAATCTTATTATCTTAAAAGTTGTAGGAATATCCTTTTTTCACTCTGTGTATTGATTTCGTGTAGAACAGTCTTCACAAGTCTTTCTTTGATGGGGCATGTTGTTTAAACCTCAGTCTCTAACATCGGATCCGCCATCTAACGTTTTTTTTTTCAACTAGTGCATATTTCGTGAATGGTAACACTTAGCTCATGTCTGATTTGACAGATAATCAGTTTTATCCTTCCGCTGAACGAATATGGTTGTGTATACGCTTGAACAACGCTGGGAAATATTGCGACATTACTTTGAAAATCATGGTAATGTTGCAGAATGATTTTAGAAGAAGAGAAGCACCGTCAGCTCCGCATGTTCGTTATCTTGCGAAAAAAGTGAAAGAAACTAGCATCCTCATCGATGAACCAAAGCGTGAAAAGCCAAAAACAGTGCGTACACTCGAGAATATTGCTGCTGTGGCAGAGAGTGTGCGTGAAGCGCCATCAACATCAATTCACCGTCGTTCGCAACAATTGAACATTTCGGAGACATCATTGGCACGAATTTTGCATAAAGTCCTTGGTATCACGCCATACAAAGTGCAATTGGTTCAGGAGTTGAAGCCAATTGACCATCCAATGCGTTTACGCTTCGATAAGTGGGCCTGCGATCGAGTTACAGAAGATGCCGATTTTGGCAAAAGAAATCATCTTTTCAGATGAAGCTCATTTTGATCTTGGCGGGTATGTAAACAAGCAAAATTGCCGCATTTGGGGCACAGAAAACCCGCACGCATGCATTGAAAAGCCGACGCACACAAAACGAGTCACTGTTTGGTAAGGATTTTGTTCCAGAGGCATATTTGGGCCATTTGTCTTCGAAAATTAGCAAGGAGTGGCCGTTACAGTCAATGGTGATCGTTATCGGGCCATGTTGAACGAATTTTTGTTCACAATAATTGAAGAGGAGAATATTGGCAACATTTGGTTTCAACAGGACGGCGCTACTTGCCACACAGCCGAAGCTACACTCGATGTTTTGCGTCCTGTTTTGGAAGATCGCATTATCAGCCGCAGAGCTGATGTCGTTTGGCCACCTCGGAGCTGCGATTTGACACCGTTGGAGTATTATTTGTGGGGTGCCGTCAAAGATAAGTGTTACGTCGACAAGCCAGAGACAATTGACGCTTTAAAGGACAATATTCGTGAAGCCATCGTAGAAGCATTTGTAGAAAATATCATCTGGTCCTGCCGTCTTTTGTAAATTTTCGACGTCATCTGTTGTTCGTTATTCCATGTTTGCCGTGCTAACAATGATCCTGTCAACATGATGGGGGAATTACGCATTCTTTAAGAATATGTAGGAATTCTTCTGCTATTTCCATCTGTTCCTTCCATAAACGCCTCAAAGGTTTTATTTGCAGGATCATTAAATATCAAGCATTTGTTATTAGTTTCCCTTAATTTTTAGCTTAAGTTTACTAATTAGAATCTATTGGGTTTTGGGTTGGAGGATTGGTAGGGTATTTTTAAATGACAAACAGAAAATGTTTAGTAAGGAATTTAATGTTATTGTTGTTGGGTTTTTTCTTCTTTAATTTTAATGTTTAAATAACGTAAACAATTTTTAATTTTTTTGCCTTAAGCAAAATATAATTTTTTTCTAAAAAAAAATACTCGAGAACACACACATACTCATAAGCCAATATATATACATACATATGTACATATGTTGTTTACATTAACTCATATTTTATTTTTTATTAAATTAAATGAAAAAAATTATTTGTTTTTCTCCATGTATGTGTCCATGAGTGTGTGTGTATTGTTTTGTTTTAATATTGATGTTAAAAATATTTGTTTATGAACATAAAACTGGCAAAAGGATTTGTTATCCTTTTGCTAATTTTAAATAAATATTATGTTGAGCTGTTATTATTTATTTAAGTTTTTTTCTTTGCTTTTATTCTGATTAAAAAAATAAATAAAAATTTAATAATAAAAAAAAGAGAAAAATTGGTTTCAATATGATCACATCACTAGTTTTTATTTAATCAACCTATGTATGAAAAAAATGAAAAAGGATAAAAAGTGGATACAAATGGAAAATATGACTTTAAATGAGCATTTGTGGTAAAATTTATAAAATAATTGAATACATGGTTTTGTTTTTTTTTTTCATTTAATTTTAATAAAATTGTCTGTCTGTGATAAATATCTTATTTAGAAATGACTAACAAATATTTGTTTTTAATTTGGAAACAGAAATTTAATTAAAAAATATTTTACTCTGCTTATATTGCATTTTTATGGATGAAATATTTTGAAATTTAAATTAATACAGTGGAACAAACAAAAAAAAAAAAAAAAAAGATTTTGATTGCTTTAAAAGGACTTAAATGAAAAATGGGTTCACTACAGTGCATGAAAGGATCAAAATAATCAGAGAAAATTTCTTTTGCATGTTTATTTGAAGTCTTTATAGTCTAGTACGTAATGCGTTGGCCACGGTTCAAACCCCAGGTCAAACATCTCCAACAAAACGAAATATGAAAAATTATTTCTTCGCCGTGGTCTAGTAGGTAGTGTGTTGGCTTATTAGACTAAAAGCCAGGGTTCGAGCCCCATGCCAGACATCAAAACAAAATACAAAAAGTATCTCTTCGGCGACTTCCTCTCAGCAGATTTCTGGCAAAAACTCTGAGAGTAAATAAAAGTGCCACGAAAAGACTCTCAAAAATCTGTCGTTCGGATTCGACTTTAAACTGTAGGTTCCGCCATTCATGTATAAAATTTAACACACACAACATAGGTGGTGTGAGAAACTAGGTCGTAATACTGACTGAAGGGTTGTAATGCCCAATTACGTACATTACGTACGTACGTATTTCTTCGGCGACTGGCTCTCAGCAGATTTCTGGCAAAAACTCTGGGAGTAAATAAAATTGCCATGAAAAGTTTCTCAAAAACCTGTCTTTCGGAGTCGACTTTAAACTGTAGATCTCGCCACTTAAGGATCAAATTAACACACCCACCATAAAAGGGCTGTAATAACCAGTTATGTATGAATGTATTATTTATATCCTTAATCCATGCCAGGACTTTAAGGTTTTAGCAAATGATTTTAGCTTAACTTTGTTGCGTGCCAGTAGTATTTGTTCGTCAATTGATTTGTCTGTCGCCTCAACAATATTTTTTAACTATTTAAAGCTAAAGCAGAAAAAAAACTGAACTTTAATTTCTCAAAATAAAAAAATATGTAGCCTACTTTCAGGTTACTTATTAAATCTTATGGCAATTTTTTTTATATAAAACTTTATCACCTTTTTTAATATTTAGAGTTCAATAATAGTGTTTAGTGCCTCAAAGGAATTTTTTTTCATTCGTTTGCCTTTAGGAGGGAAAAAATTTCTATAGCCTACTTTTAGGTTAGTTATTAAATTTTATGTGTTTTTCTCAACAAACTTTATTACATTTTGACTAATTTAAAATCAACATTAAACGACATATAACAACACCCTAACTTCCTCTTTGTTATCCATTTTTTTTTCACAAATAATGCCCAATAATAGTAGACATTATGTAGGATGATCATATTTATAAAACTTTTTAATGCACATGATTTTTAATACATATTTTTTTTGCATTTATAATGTTTTGCTATAAAATTATGCCATAATTTAAAAGAAGCAAAAAAAAACAAGAGAAAATAATTCCAAACTGCATAATAATAATAGCATGTGTGCAGTAAAAATAAATGACATTTTGTTAAACAAATTAAAAATCATAAAATATCATGTTATTTTTAATTATGCGGAAATAAATACCATAATAATGTAAATTTACTGCAATTTTAATATACAATAAATGACAATTTTTTTGCTCTCTTTCTCTCTCTCTTTCCTTTTCTCTCTTTTTGTGTTTTTATTCTTTTCTGTATTAAAAATTTTTTAAATTAATTTTTGGTAAATTAAATTCCCGTTACAAATGCCACAGTATTTAAAAAATAAATAAAGAAACAAGGATTATAATAAATTTTTATATGGCATTTGTTGTTAATCCCCTGGTAGCAAATGTGTTTAGGGAGTAAAAAAAATTTTATAAGCCAGAGGCTTTAAGGGAAATAATAGAAAAAAATAAGCAAACAATATTTAGAGGATTTTGTAAAAATAATTTCATTTAATTTAATTGAGAGAAAGGATTTAAAATAATATTTCGTTTAATTAAATGTAAACAAAAGTCCTTATATATATGTACGATGTATTAATGTCACGTAAAGGTACTACAATAATGCAAGCTCTGCCACTTCCCTAAATCTATAATGTTTTCTTCACTTTTTTTTGCCTTGACAAACCTCAGGATCTTGTTCCATGTCAGTAAGGATAAAATCCTGCCTAGTGGTTGATATGTGCTCAGGTGTTTTCTTCTGAAATATGTGAACTTACCTCAGTTTTTCAGAATGTGATTCATTGTTCTTATCACAGAATCAATATATTAAGCTTGAGTTGAATTCTTTGCAGAATAAATATCATCAGAATACTTCTAGGCAGTCTAATACATAACATAATTGGTCATTACAACCCTTCAGTCAGGATTACGACCTAGTTTCTCACACCACTTTCATGTTGTGTGTGGTGGGACCTACAGTTTAAAGTCGACTCCGAACGACAGATTTTTGAGAAACTTTATATGGCAATTTTTAGAGTTTTTTCCAGAAAACTGCTGAGAGGAAGTCGCCGAGGAAATACTTTTTGTATTTTGTTTTGATGTCTGGCCTGGGGCAGTCTAATGCAAGATTCAAATCCTTCCTCATTACAATTACATAACAAAAGTTTAGATTGTCTTAAATCTATTTCGTTTGGCAAGATTTTCTACCTCTCCTCACGTTCTCTTTCATCGAATGTATTCATCTAAACATTTTTTTCACTCATAGAAATATTCGGGTCCTATAAACAGCGTGTAAGCTTACATACTCGTAAGCTCATCTGCTAGCTCATTGTTGAGGAATCCACATTTCCTGGCATCCAGCAGATGGTGATTATTACCCTGCTTGACTGATTCAGCTTGCCTATAGAGTCTTACACTATTCTCTAGGTAACCCCATACGAACCAGAGGTCAGCAATGAGTATTCACACCGATGAGTAGATTCGAATCATACTTATAATTTCTGATACTTATACGCATTCATACTTATTTTAATGTTATACTCATACTACTCACACTCAAAGTTTGAAATACTCATGGTACTCATACTTAACAATACGCATGATGTTATTGATTTCGACTCTCCATGACTCATCGTATGCACGAATCACAAAATAAGTATGATTAGCGTACGAATACTACAATACTCACATGAAGGTTGTGTGTTTGCTCTGCTTGCTGTCCTTTTCTTTTTGCTTATGTGTCTTTCTTCGTTCTTTGTAAATGCAACAACAACTATGACTGTAAATTTATGAGTATTATAAGTATTTTTCCAAATTTGTGAATCTCAATGAGTAGGCTTATGAATCAAACATATTTCGAATGGTATGAGTTTGATGTCAACGTTGTACTCATACTCATTGCAACTTGTACTTATAAATCAATGTTGTACTGACTACGAATAATTCAGAGTACTTGGATTTCAATACTGTCGACTCACGCGTACTAAAAATTTCATGAGTACTTATGAGTAACGGAAAAGCTATTCATTGCTGATCTCTGATACGAACCTCATGCTCGCCTAGTGGCCTGACATTCAGATAATATTGCTGCATCACGTCCTTTGTGCTTCATATTCAAGTTGAATTGTGTACATTTTTCGATGGTGTAGACTTCCGTAGATACTTCACTCTGGGAACGCAAAACCCCTTTTTTCTCTTAAAATATATATGTAGCTTCCAAATCAATCAGTTTCATTCAGTTTCATTGCAACGCTTTTATAGAGGCCGCTGTCAGCCACTGAATTTGTCAGATAACTATGCTCTCTGAAACACTAAATATTATGACGAGGGAAAACTCACTTGCATCGGTACAGAGAACGGCTGCATTGCGTGTCGCGTCGGCGTACCGTACAGTGTCCGCTCCGGCCGTACTGGTGATAGCGGGTATAATCCCAGTGGATCTGCTGGCGGCAGAGCGGATGGAGATTTATAAGGCGAAATCGGCTGGAAATCATATAACCGGTTACTCCAGGGAAAACACAATTTCAAAATGGCAACAACGATGGAACGAGGCGGATAGAGGAATATGGACGGCGAGACTTATTTCGGACATAAGGCCTTGGATTGGTCGGAAATTTGAAGAGGTGAATTACTACGTTACACAGATGCTATCGGGTCACGGATATTTTAGGAAATATCTGTACAGAATGGGCAAGGCCGCCTCCCCTTACTGTCTTTACGAGGAAGGGGAGGTAATTGAGGACGCAGAGCACACTGTTTTCGAGTGTGCACGCTGATCGCTCTGTACTGACGTCAATAGTTGGAACGATCACAGCCGCTAATATTGTCAGCGTTATGACTGCGAGTAGTGAAAATTGGACCTCGGTAGTGAATTACGTAGAGCGCATTCTGAAAAAAAAATAGAGATCTTGAGGCTGCAGAACAAGTAAGCATGTCGGCATATGTGATACTGTCACACGTGCCAAGCGCAACCGAGACGATGATCTAGACGAAAGGAATAGTGGAGACGCTTAGATGACTTTTCAACTTTCGATTCGCAATCATGACGCGGATAAGAACATGAAGGGCACAAAGAGCCAATAGGACTCCACTCCGAAGTAATACCGCCGTAGTTCCGGAGTGGGAACAAATAAGTCCACAGGAGACGGGGGGGGGGGATTTAGTGGGTGAGGGCCCCACATACAGAGGATGTGACGACTTCCTCTATGGTGCGGTTAGGTACATTTACTCCTCCTCGGCGAAAAAAAAAATGCTCTCTGATGAATCTCATGTAAAACTATTTCTTTATTATCGTAACCATAGTTTTCATAGGTTTAGTACTCACTATATCTGATAGAGTAAACAAAACGGTGCAACAGGAAGCAATCTAAGAAATAGAGACCTATTTCCAATAGTAAAAGAATGTGGGAAAACTACGAAGCTTAGAAAAGAATTACAATAACAAATCAACAGTAAGAGTCTAGAAGTTGCCAAATCGAAAAAAAATCAAGAGAGCTTAAGCTAACGTTGCCAATCAATCAGTTTTAGTAAGAGAAGCAATATGTATTGCAATTTAACCAAGAGGTAAAACCATAAAAAAGTAAAAAATTTATTTTAAAATTGCAAACCAGGAATCTACAGAAAAAATATGTGTTTTTAAAAGATAAAAATCTAACGCTTTGTTTCATTTAGGAGAAGATTGTTCTTCAAAACTATTTTATACTTTTTTAAACATTTCTTCCTGGAATTTCATTGCTCATATTTAAAAAAATATTCAAATAAAGTTTAAGTTAATAACAGCTTTTCTTTGAAACATGCCACCACCAACCATTTCATTTAGTTTGTGCACAGGTTTTATTAAAATTTTTTTTTGGCTTTTTCGTCCCCCCTTTTTTTTGTCATAAATTTGGTTTCTTTTTAAAAACACTTTTTCTCCATTTGAAATTTATGATTTTTAATAAAAAAAACAAGAAAGAAAAGAAAAGAGAAGACAAGCAGTAGAAAAACTTTCAATAACTAAAGTCAACGTTAACATTTTAATAAAAAAAATTTTCAAGTAACTTTAGTAACCAGTAAATAATAGACTATTAAAGTGGGGAGAAGAAGATAAAAAAACATGAAAAAAACTCTATAAAAGAGACAAGAAAGTGGGAGTAAGAGTAAAACGAATTTTAAACTTTTTCGAAAATATTAAAAGCAGAAGAACAAGAGGAAGAAGAAGAGGAAAAAGCACAAAACAACTGGTTGAGTATAAAAAGTGAACAGCATGCAATAACGAGTAACAATGAAAATCATGCAAACAAAAAGAGAGAAAGAAAAAAAATATATCCTGGTAAAATTTAATAAAGACAGGCCACAACAAAACACCAAAAAGCAATAGACAAGAAGCTGTTGGGGGAAAAAAAGTGATAAAACAGTTTTCAAGAAAAGACAAAAAAGAAAAACTTTTTTAAAAGAAACAATTTTGTTTACATGCAACATATACATGCAACAAGGGCAACTTGATAACTATATTCAGCAGATAGTAACTTAAGGAAGGGGATATTAGCTCCAGAAGTTGTTCTACAAGCGAGAGGAAATGTCGATAATAGAGTCATTGAAACCAAAGAGCGCTGAAACCAAATGTCGTTGGCATCCAGATCATTTAATTCAAGCCAAAAGAAGTTGGTAATCATTATCGTATAGTGTTCGCCGTTGACACTTTTTTCTTAGCCAACGTTGTTCTCATAAAAACGTGGACCGGGGAAGCCGAAGTCCAAAATTCCAACCAATAGTTTAGCGATGAGTTGGATGGACTTTTATTTCATGCGGATTCAAGATGATTTTGAGATGAAAATTGTGTTCAGTTTGCCATCTGCTCTGGCAAAAATTTAGCGAATACACGTCTTTGTCTATGGGCGGCCATGATGATTTGATAAACGAACTGAATTGACAACTAATTTGGCGGATATAACTTCAACGCTATCAACTGTCAGAGTTAGGTAGGTAGGAAGGTAGAGGTGGCTGCCCATCTAAAAAAAAATTTTGGATGGACTCACTTAGGCCGCATTGGGCCCATTGTGCTACCATAGTCATCCGTTATCTCCTAGTCTCGAAACCTCTCGGAGCTCCTGATGAAGCGATTCAGGCTGCCAATGTCAATCCTTGAGAGTTCCTCCAGATCATCCATGTAGTAAGTACCCAAGTACTTCTTTCTCCTTTGGCAAAGAGCTGGGCATGTACCCAGCGGATGAGGGACAGTATCCTCTTCTTCCTCTTCTTCCTCATCTCTGCAGCTTCTGCAGAAGTCGTTAGCAAGGTGTCCAAGACCAATGCGCCTCTCATGCGTACCCATAATGCAATGCCCCGTAATGACACCGACAACTACACTGAGCACGCCTCTTTGGAGTTTAAGGAGACTCATTTTGCGCCCCTCATCCAGCCTTGGCCAGATTTTACGAGCCGTTCTACCCGTGTCCGAGGCCGCCCACCTGTCGTTGACGGAATCGACGATCGCATTATCTGTTATGAGTTTACAGGTCCTCATAGGTGTGCCCAGATTCGAGAACTCATCGGAGAGTTCGATGGTCGTGCCCCGACTGGCAAGTTCATCAGCTTTTCAGTTACCCGGAATATCACTGTGCCCCGGTACCCATACGATATGGATATCATATCGTTCCGCTATCTCGTCGTGATATCTGCGTTGGCCATACACCGTCTTGGAGTTCATCACATTAGAACTCAGAGCCTTGATAGCCGCCTGGCTATTAGAAAGTATAGTGACGTTCCGCTTCCGTCCCCAATAATACTCGCCACAGCCTGTATGGCCACCACCTCCACCTGAAAGACACTGCAGTGGTTAGTGGCAGTCTTATAGACTGAGCTAATCCAACCGATTCCGAAAAAATTCCACTGCCAACAGCTCCGTTCAGCTTAGAACCGTCGGTGTAGATTTGTACGGAGTCTCTTAACTGGTGTGTCACACCACCCTTCCAGCCCCGTTGTCCGGAACCGATGTCCTGAATCTACTCGTGAAATCGTACCGCGTTGTCATGTAGTCACTGCTCCCGACAGCTCCAACTTCCCTCAGGATCCTTGCGTGGCCGTTAGAGTTAAGAGTTAGAGAGTTAAGAAGTCCCTGTTGAAAAATCCCAAATTTGAATACCTACTCATCGGGGAGTTATCGGAAACCGTGCTAATAGAACCAGAATACTACTGAACATAAACTTGGGTAAACCAATGCCTTTCTGTGCTTTGAAAACCGATTTGCAAAAATGGCAGAAAACATCACATGGACTATGCTGGAACGGTGACACATAAGGAATAATTGTGAAGATTCACTGGAGCGTTTCTTATTGAAAAACCATGAGTATCTTGAGACTAAAAAAAGGCAACTTGAGTACACCGTTCTTATCGGGACACTCCGCTCTTTATGTATACCAAAAGCGCAGATGTGTGGTGGATAAATAAATAAAATATGGGGCACATGGTGAAGATATCGAAATGATGAAATACTTCTTTTGCCATTGGCCAGCTTTCGTAAATTCGAGATCTCAATATTTTGGTAAAGACTTTATGGCAGACATAACTTATTTCAGAGGAGAGAACTGTAAGAAGATAAGAAAACTTGAGCAAAATACAGACTTTATATAGAAAGTAATTTTTTTTACGCCGAGGAGGGGGCCCTTTAGCCGCTCCATGTTCATATCCGCGTCCGGATTGCGTATCGAAAGTTAAGGAGACATCTACGCGTCTCCACTATTCCTTTCGTCTAAATCATCGTTTCGGTTTCGCTTGGCACGTGTGACAGTATCACCTATGCCGACATGCTTAATTGTTCTGCAGCCGCAAGATCTCTCTTTTTCCGTCATAGAATGCGCTCTACGTAATTCACCACCGAGGTCCAGTTTCCACTACTCGCAATCATGACCCGGACAATGTTAGCGGCTGTGATCATTCCAACTGCCGACGTCAGTACAGAGCGATAGCTCTGCCAGCGTGCACACTCGAAAACAGTGTTCTCTGCGTCATCAATTACCTCTTCTTCCTCGTAAAGACAGTAAGGGTAGGCGGTCTTGCCCATTCTGTGCAGATATTTCCTAAAATATCCGTGACCCAATAGCATCTGTGTAACGTAGTAGTTAGGTTAGGTTAGGTTAGAGGACGTGTACTTGTCAATTAAGACAAGTACAGTACCCGGAGGTCGAATTGACCCATTGTACAACGTCCTAGTTTCTCACACCACTTATGTTGTGTGTGTTAATTTTATACATGAGTGGTGGGACCTGCAGTTTAAAGTCGACTCCGAACGATTATGTGAGTTCCAGCCGATTTCGCCTTATAAATCTCCATCTGCTCCTCTGCCAGCAGATCCACAGGGATTATACCCGCTATCACCAGTACGGCCGGAGCGGACACTGTACGATATGTGCCAACCATAGAAAGTATGGTTGGTAAACCTAACTATGAGCACACAGAGATAATGATTGAATTTCTTGAACCCCTTAATTGGGGGATTAAAATAATAGGCTCTGGCCTCAATACTTATTCATGCCCAAGTGATTTATTTTCAAAATAAATGATAATGCCGAATAAATAGAATTTCCTACACCAAGTGGTTTTTTAAATTTCCAATAAAAACGGTTTCATTTAATTGAGTTGGTCACCTATTTCCAGCACTTACATATATGTATGTGCCCCCAATTTTAAAAGTAAAAGTTTCAATTATTTGAAGACCACAGCACAACAATAACAAGAAGAATGAACACAATAAAAACAAAAAAAAAAAACTTGGGCCTTTTAAATGACTTCCCGTGCTGTAGGTTTCGGTTGTTTGTTTGTAAGAGAGAGAGAGAGACTTGGCTTTTGTTACTCAATTTGTAACGAAACCAGAAAAACCAAAAGTTTTTGTTAAAAATCCAACGAAGTTGTAGTGTGGTCATACGCAACAAATATTTTCCATAAAAGGCATAAAAGACAGTCAGCCAAGTCAGTTAACAGAAGGTTTTCTGAACCAGAAACTGCAACTACAACAAAAATAATCACCAAACTGCCAGACAGACATGTCATATGTTAAATGGAAAGGATTTTTTGTGCTTTCTTTCTCTCTTTCTCTTTCTTTCGTTTTTTTTTTGTATTGTTTTTAGGCATGTTTTGTTATTTTGTTGTGTGCAGTTTTGCCCTCTCAACATCATCAGCAGTAGCATCATCGTCATCATCATCGTTTTTGTCGTCGCACTATGTGGCATTTACCCTGAAAAGCTGGCCAAAAAGGCAAAAATGAAGAATAAAGAAATTTAAGAAACTGAGTATGCAGTTCGATAGACAACAAAATTCTGCATTATATAGTGAACTTTCACGACTTTAAGTTGAGATTTGTAGATTTGAGACGATGTCAAAGTCAGGAAAGCGAAGAAAATTAAATGCGTTTTTGGTGTTTTTTTGAAATTTTAATAGGTTTCTATGATATTTTTTTGTGGCTAAACGAATAGAGGTTTTATATTGATTTTTTTTTATTTGAAAGGTATGAGCAACTGCTACTTTCAGTTTTCTCATATATTAAGGTTAAAATTATTCGTTCAAAATTTAAAAATAATAAAAATTTCACGTTTTTTTATCCTACCCAAAAAAAGATAAGGATTTTAAAGGTGAAAGTAGTTTTTAATAGTTTAATGTTATATACCACAAGAAAATATGAACTCTCTACATTCACGAACAAAAGAAAAAAGTTTGCGCAATTATTTTTGGCGATTTTTTGGAAATTTTACATTTTTTTGAAATATTAAAAAAATTAGACGCAATGTAATAAAGCCATGGGCAATAAAGCCATATGGCGTACGAATTATGCGAGGAAATTCATTAGAAGCGAAACCAATCCAGATTTCCTGAATAGGTTACTTTTAAGCAGTGACCCTTTTATAAGCTGCAGTACACAAAAATCGCGAAGGAATAGAAAAGCATTTTCATCAGATACTATTAAATTACTCCTTCCTGACATTGATGATAAAAATGATAACGATTTCAACGATTGTAGTTAGTTTCACTTTTAAGTATTAAATAATGTAAAATAAATATTATAAATAAATATTAATTATCATAGAAGTTTAAAAACTTAATTACATACATATGTATATCGACTATTATAACAATATGAGATGTATGTTTGATTTTCTTAATGGGCCGTATGTGGTACCTAGGGGCACTTATGATGCGATCATAATAAAATGTGATCACAAATGATTCACATTCATATTAAACATGTTCATGTCGAATTTCATCGAGGTAATAAAATTTCTAAGCCAATTATAATTGCTAAATATATTTTCTTAAGGGGCCCTATTTTGGACCAAGGGCCAATTATGGACCGACCATAACAAAATTTGGTAATATGATATAGATTTACAAAATATACGTTCATACCGAATTTTATCACGATACCGATGTTTTTAAGCCATTTATAAGCGCAAACGTGAATTTCTAAAGGGGACTTTATACGGGGACCAGGGTCAAATGTGATCCAATTTTCACCATGATTTCTTAGTACACAAAACTAATCCATGCTAAATTTTATCATGATTGTTGCATAATTACCATAATTATGTGTAAATAAGTGCAATTTCGAGGGGAATTTGTATGGGGGCTAGGCGAAATCACGGACCGATTTGAACCAAAATCAGTTGGGTTCATCCTTGGGCCTAATTATCACTAACACTATCAAAAAATTCCAGCCATTAACTCATAAAACACTTCTATTAATTTTTGCCACATAGTGCGTCGTTATCGTCGTTGTCGCCATTGTCATATTGTATGTTGTATCCTTCCTAGCAATTGTTGCTAAGAAAACCAACCAAAAAAAAAACAAGATTGACAATATTTTTCTATTTTCTACAAACAAAAAGTGTTTTCGTATGCAGTTTCTCTTTCTTTACATCTGATGCTTCAATTTTTGTCCTATTCTTTAGCATATCCTTTCATGTTATTGTTTTCCTGTATTTTTTTGTTGCTCTTTTTTCCAATTTTTTTTCTTATTTGCTGTATGAGGTTGTGTCAACTTTGTTTTACAATTTCTTGTTTTTTTTTTATTTTTTTTGCTCCAAATACTCTCTCTTAAAAACAAAAAAAGAACCAAAAAAAAGGAAACAAAACACTAACAATAGTTTTAAATAAGGATAGTAGTGCATAGATAGAGAGAAAAAAAAACAAAAAGAGAGTGAGAGAGAGTCCTTGTTATGGCTCAACTTATGACAACAACTGTTGTTCTTGTGTTATTATGTCAACTACACACAAATACTCATACTGGCGGTTACTTTTTTTATGAATAACTTACGGCTTACAAATTTATGTGCATGTATGCGTATCTCCGTGTATGCGTGTGTGCGTTAGGAAAATGACAATGAATTTAAAGAAACGTTAGAAATTTAAACAAAATTTGGTTTTCTGTACGAAAGGGCTTAGAACTCTGTGTAGTTAGTTTAGATTAAAAATTGTGTATGAGAAATGTGTATTAAACTTTGCCTTTATAAAGGGTTCGCCAAATAACTTTTTTTTTGAAAATGCTTTAAAAAAAAACTACTGAATATTTTCTCAAATTTCTTTTTTTATTTGAAAGTACAAACCTTCCGGTTAATAATGGAAAATAATTTCATTCAAATGGCTGCCTCGGCTGGCCATGCAGTAGCCTACACGATCGGTCCGATTTTTAAGCACATTATCGATTGTGTGCAGCTGTATTTCACCAATGGCTTCACGAATATTGTCCTTTAAAGCGTAAATTGTCTCTGGCTTGACGGTGTAACACTTATCTTTGATGGCACCCCACAAATAATAGTCCAACGGTGTCAAATCGCAAGCTTCGAGGTGGCCAAATGACATCAGCTCTGCGGCTGATAATGCGATCTTCAAAAACAGGGCGCAAAACATCGAGTGTAGCTTCGGCGCTGTGTGGCACGTAGCGCCGTCCTATTGAAACCAAATGTTGCCAATATCCTCCTCTTCAATTTTTGTGAACAAAAATTCGTTCAACATGGCCCGATAACGATCGCCATTGACTATAACGGCCACTCCTTGCTCATTTTCGAAGAAAAATTGCCCAATTATGCCTCTGGACCAAAATTCGCACCAAACAGTGACTCGTTTTGGGTGTGTCGGCTTTTCAATGTGTGCGTGCGGGTTTTCTGTGCCCCAAATGCGACAATTTTGCTTGTTTACATACCCGCCAAGATCAAAATGAGCTTCATCTGAAAAGATGATTTTGTTTTGCCAAAATCGGCATCATCTGTAAGTCGATCGCAGGCCCACTTAGCGAAGCGAAAACGCATTGGATGGTCAATTGGCTTCAACTCCTGAACCAATTGGACTTTGTATGGCGTCGTCATACCAAGGTCTTTATGCAAAATTCGTCTCAATGATGTCTCCGAAATGTTCAATTGTTGAGAACGACGTTAAATTGATGTTGATGGCGCTTCACGCACACTTTCTTCCACAGCAGCAATATTCTCGGGTGTACGCACTGTTTTTGGCTTTTCACGCTTTGGTTTATCGATGAGGATGCCAGTTTCTTTCACTTTTTTCACAAGATAACGAACATACGGAGCTGACGGTGCTTCTCTTCTTCCAAAATCCGTACGCAATTTTCGCACACATTCTGCAACATTACAATGATTTTCAAAGTAATGTCGCAATATTTCCCAGCGTTGTTCAAGCGTATACACAACCATATTTGTTCAGCGGAAGGATAAAACTAATTATCTAGCAAATCAGACATGAGCTAAGTGTTACCATTCACGAAATAAGCACTAGTTAAAAAAACGTTAGATGGCGGACCCGATACTTTCATCGATAAGCAGTATAATACTGAGTTATGTAGGTCACTATACCGTTGCATCATTGCAGCCTTGACTGAACCTAGTATACTTTCCTGTGAACCAATAGGCAGCTGATAGCAGATTCGTTACGCCAAGGTATCGAAACAACGTCTTCCTCACCAGCCGTTTTAAGAAACTAATCTGTCTGGAGGGAACTATAGGCTACTTTTTATTTTAAAATAGTAGGCGAGGTGCCACGCCCACATACCCATATAAAAATGAATGTTTGTTTGTATGTACCTTATAGAATCGTAAACTGTGCATTTGATCATGTTGTGATCTTTAGCAAAGTTGTTGCACATGAGCAGGGGAAGGTTTCTATGTTGATATGATTAGTTTCCGGCAGGTGGCGCCACTGAAAATTACTTAAAATAAATTAAATCGTAAACTATGCATTTGATCATGTTATGATCTTTAGCAAAGTTGTTGTACATGAGCCGGGGAAGGTTGGTGCGATTAATTTCCGATGGATGGCGTCACTAAAATTATTCAAAATGAATGACAAGCAATTGGTCAACCTATACCTCACGTACGGAAGAAGAGAGCATTACGAGCCTCAGAATCAGACGAGCCTTAAGACTGGAAGATCTTCGAGTATATGCCGCTGAGAACCCCGTTCACTTGAACCACTTGAAACTGATCGAATGCGTACTACTCAGGCCCGTTCATCTGAATCATCAGGACAACGGGAAACAATATCAATAAAATGATTCAAAATTAATTGGACATTTGTGTAATGTCTTCTTTCCTTTAAATTTATTTTAGTTTGTGGCTCAGCAACACGCGCATGGTACAGCTAGTCCAAGATAAAATGACGGAGTGTAATCCAGTTACAGAAGGATCCTGCCTTACTTACAAATTTTTTGTGTTTAACTTTTATTACCAAAATATTTAAAACCATAACATTACTTTAATTAATCAAAAAAATTACTAGAAACTTTCACAAAATAATTAAATTGTTTCCATATATCCTGGCAATTATGCCACACAAAAATGAAACCAAAAAAACGTAAACAAAAACCAGCTGTTTTCTAACAAAACGCCTAAAAATAATACAGAAACTGCTTGAAAATGCATTTAAAATTTGGCTGTTTATGCTTCAGCCACAAAATTTCACCAAAAAATAAACACGCATACAACCACACTCTAACGCATACTGTTACGAAAAGCGAGAGAGAGAAAAAAAGAAACATAAACATTGATACTCATATTCCAAAACAAACTCATACATATGCATTCCTACATGCACATTCTCTCTACTCTTTAAGCTTAGTTTGTGTGTGCATATATTTATTACGTCTTCTCTTTTTCATAAGATTTTCTCTTCTCTGCATTCTTAGAGGAGAAGTGGAGAAAGAAAAAAGAAAAAGCTTAAAGGATGCTTCAAGTGTATTCATCTTTATGTAATAAAAATTGAGTGTGTGTGTGTGCTTATGTAAGTGTTTAAGTGTATTTATGTATGTGCGTATGTGTGTGTTAATATATGCACAGTTTTCTTATACAATAAACAAGTCAAAAAGTCTAACCATAATTTGCAAAAATATTTACCCACTATATGAGGCCAATATATGGGCCAACTATACTGTTACACATGCACACACACACATACATACAAAGATTTTGTTTCGGTTTCGGTTTCAGTTACTTTTTTTCACTCTTAACTGCTGTGAAGTAGAAAAAAAAGAAGTGAAACTAAAAAATGTAGTAAAAAAACGCCAAAAGAAAAACCAGGAGTTGAAAATCATATTTTTCTTTAGGTCGACTGTATGATACCCTACATGATGACGAAATTTTTCGAAAAATGGGCATCTTTCTTTATTATTCGCACAATTCTGTGTGCCACTGTTCACAACTTGATGTAAACAACAATTGCTCTTCTTTGTTATTCCTCTGTTTACGCCCTTTGCATAAGCAATAACAATCACTAAGCAATTATACGACAGATCCTTGTAAGGGAGATCTTCAAACCACGGTAACTCTCTTCACATTGACTGAACTTCACTAACTCACTCGCCTGCTTTGTTTTGCCTTTTATATGGCAGAGTAAACAGTCTGATGAATGTTCGTGGCTTCGCCTTCTCGCAATCTCTATATATGTAAACATCGTTGTTTCATTATTCTTGTTTGTGTATTTTGTTTAAATTTATTCTTGTAGTGTTTGTTGTTGTATTTTTGTTTACTTGTCTACCATTTTTTATGTTGGTGTTTGTTGTTGTATTTTTGTTACTTGTTTACCATTTTAATGCTAAGTGATGTAAAACCAAAACACCAACATCTACATTCTTCATTTTCGTAACAATATTAATTTTAACAGATTTTGAGATAATATTTTCTAAGTCATCTAGGGCGGATTCTACGGGGGTGAATCAGGAAGTATGTGACTTTTCGAATCGTATTTTTTCAAACTGAACAAAAAACTTTTTGGCACGGTAGCACTTAAAGGTCATTGTGCTTGCAATAAGCATGGGTACAGGATCGCTATATTCAATACTATTATCTGCTGATTCTGTTGTGTGGAAAAGGAGTCAATAGAGAATTGGGTGAACAAACGTGTAGTAAGGGGGAATATTAGTCACAAGTTATTACTCACATGTAAGCTGGGAGAAAAAAACTTGTTAACACTTCCATTCAATGAGCTGGTTCTTTTCCTCGATGTACTGTAGTCTTAAAAGATTAACTAGGATCCCAATGTTGGGGTTACAAATTGTTCACAGGCGATTAAATTCTTTCAGGTAAATAAGGACGAATCTAGAATATGATACTCAGGAGAACTCTATAGTGATACTAATGTATATGGCTAATATTGTAAGTTATTCATAAAGGGTCCGCCAAATAACTTTTTTTTTGAAAATGCTTAAAAAAAACCACTGAATATTTTTTCAAATTTCGTTTTTTATTCGAAAGTACAATCCTTCCGGTTAATAATGGAAAATAATTTCATTCCAATGGCTGCCTCGGCTGGCCATGCAGTAGCCTACACGATCGATCCAATTTTTTAACACATTATCGATTGTGTGCAGCTGTATTTCACCAATGGCTTCACGAATATTGTCTTTTAAAGCGTCAATTGTCTCTGGCTTGTCGACGTAACACTTATCTTTGAGGGCACCCCACAAATAATAGTCCAAAGGTGTTAAATCGCAGCTACGAGGTGGCCAAACGACATCAGCTCTGCGGCTGATAATGCGATCCTCAAAAACAGGGCGCAAAACATCGAGTGTAGCTTCGACTGTGTGGCACGTAGCGTCGTCCTGTTGAAACTAAATGTTGCCAATATACTCCTCTTCAATTTTTGTGAAAAAAAATTCGTTCAACATGGCCCGATAACGATCGCCATTGACTGTAACGGCCACTCCTTGCTCATTTTCGAAGAAAAATGGCCCAATTATGCCTCTGGACCAAAATCCGCACCAAACAGTGACTCGTTTTAGGTGTGCCGGCTTTTCAATGTATGCGTGCGGGTTTTCTGTGCCCCAAATGGGACAATTTTGCTTGTTTACATACCCGCCAAGATCAAAATGAGCTTCATCTGAAAAGATGATTTTTTTGCCAAAATCGGCATCTTCTGGTGTAGGCTACTGCATGGCCAGCCGAGGCAGCCATTTGAATGAAATTATTTTCCATTATTAACCGGAAGGATTGTACTTTCAAATAAAAAAAGAAATTTGAGAAAATATTCAGTAGTTTTTTTAAAGTATTTTCAAAAAAAAGAAAAGTTATTTGGCGGACCCTTTACATGAGTGGCGGGACCTACAGTTTAAAGTCGATGCCGAATGACAATGTTATATGGTCGGCGTAGTTTAGTGTTGTACCTTAGCACTGACACCTCGAAAAAAAATTTTTTTTTGGAAAAAATATTTCCTAGAGCGATCTCCTCTAAGTTTTGTGGTAAAAGCTCTGTGCCATTAAAAATGTATTCAAATTTGTCGTTCGGATTAAACGTTAAACTGTAGGCCCGGTCACTCATGGATAAAATGAACACCTTCATAACATGGGTGGCGTGAGAAGCTAGGCCGTAACCCTGATCAAATTTGATGTATTTTGTTTCAAATGCCGTTTATAGAGTTACAAGTGTAAATATTTTTTATAAGACTGAGTAATAAATTTATCACAGTGTTTATTTTTATGAATTTCATTTTACCACAACATTTTAGTCATTTTACCACACTTATAGTTCTCTTTTATATTAAAAAAAAAATTAAAAAATTTAATAAAATTTTACAGAGAATTGATGCTATGCATGTATGACTCATATCATAAGTTAACAGATTTTTCTTTTTAAAATATCGTATAAAATTAAATGATCTGAATGAAAACCATTTTGTTATTAATATATGACACAAAGGATTACAAATTTACAAACGTACATGCATATATTCTTTTTAATTTAATGTTTTTAAACTTTCTTTTACCAATTTTATGGCTGTTTCTTGTTTTCCATTTTTTTTGAGAATTTTTTTGTCGATATTAAAATAAAAGAAGGAAAAAAAATTGTATTTTTCTTTTTATCATTTCCTTCGTAAATTTATTCACACATTTCCGTTTGTAAAAATAAAAATAAAAACATTTATTTCAAAAGTTTTTCTTCGAATATTTTCTGAGAAAGTTTTTCTATTTTTTTAGTTTTATTGCTATTCTAATGACCATTTTTAAAATATAACTGCGTTGAAAGTTTTTCTTTTAACTTTATTTAGATTTCTTTTGCTTTCTTTATTGACGACAATATAAAGAAAAAGTTAAAAAAACGAGAAAAAGAGAAATCTGTTGATTTTAACGGCTTCTTCTTAGAAAATAAAATGCAATGAATTGAAGAAAAAATTATAGAAAATAAAAAAAAGATAATGGCATGGAAATAAAATAAACTCAACTGTTAGAGATACGCTTGAAAGGATTAATGATATAAATGATATGATTATTAATTTACTTGCTTCCCTCTTGGAGACCTACATATGTACACAAGGCTACAAAAGTATACATATGGTTAACAAATTTCAGAAATTTTTTAACCAATCCGTTTTCGTTGAAAATCTTTATAATTGTCTGACAACTTTCCTCGATTTTAAGACGGTCTTTTGCATTGGTTAAAAAATTTCTGAAATTTGTTAACTTTTTTGGGCCTGTGCAGGGCCACAAAAGTGTACATACGATTAACAAATTTCACAAATTTCTGAACCAATGCAAAAGACCGTCTTAAAATCCAGGAAAGTTGTCAGACAATTATAAAGATTGTCGGATTAACGGATTGGTTAAAACATTTCTAAAATTTGTTAACCGTATGTATAATTTTGTGGCTGAGTGTATATAAGAAGTTATAGGTTTCAATTGCATATTAATGGAAATGATAATATTGCTTCGTATTCTCTTTTTTAAGAAACATCCCCTAAAATATGCAATTTTTTCTTGTTTAATAATTTCTTATTTGTAATTTTCATTAGTTTTTGTGTCTTCTGAAGATATTATTATTTTAACTTACTTATGTCTATTTCTACCTTAAAAGTATGCTTTATATTTTTATATATTGCTTCATATTCTCTTTATTAAGAAACATGCCCTAAAATATGCAATTGTTTTCGTGTTAAATAATTTCTTATTTGTAATTTTCATTAGTTTGTGTGCCTTTTCTAAATATTATTATTTTAATAGGCTTACTTGTATCTATTTCTACCTCAAAAGTATGCTTTATATTTTTAAATCAAATGAATTACTCTTTCAATCCAATTTAAGCTGGTGTTATTTAAATATTTTAATTAAATTTATATAAATCCCTTAAAATCTGCTATAATTTATCAGTCTATAGGTTTGTATTTTTTCTAATAAATTTAATTGAACTCCTAAAAGTATTCCGTAAATTTAATATGTACTTTGTACTTTTCCTCTTTAAGGCAGTAAGATTAATATTTTAATTTAATTTGTTTTTAAATATCTTTAAGGCATTCCATCAATTTTTGTTTTTAATATTTTATTTAAAACTTATTTTTATTTTAATTCTTTTTATTTTATTGCGCCTTAAAGCACACTCTGATTTATAAATTTTCATTTTATTTTCTGTTTTCTTTATTCGGAATTTTATTGTATTACTTTTTATTTTTTTCTAACGAGTTTAACTAAATCCCCTATAAGTATGCTAAATATTTTTAATTAAATTTTTATTAAATACTTTTAATTTTCTATTTCCACATTTTTTTTGCAGAATTACATTGCATTTAACCCTTTATTTGTATAAAATATTTGCTATTTTCTAGGCTACAAGCCATAAAAGTATGCTTTTTATTTTATAAATATTTTGAAAAGTTATAATACTACAATTTTGTATTGTAAATATTATTGGAACTTCAATAAATAAAAATTATTATTACTAATTTGAAAACTTTTGTAATCTCTCAATAAATTTGCCTCTCTTTCTTACACTTTCTCCCTCTCTCTCTTTTCTATTTGCAGGTAAATATTATTGAGACAAGGGTATCTAAAAAATACGAAAAAGTAAGTTTTATAAGTATTTCCATTAAGAAAAAAAGAGGAAAAATGCAAAATAATTTAGAAAAGTAAACCATTCAGAGAAATCAAACATGAACCCAAAGTCTAGCCAATCAAGGATTTAACCTTCTCATTCCCTTTCTCTCTCTCTCTTTCACTCTTTTTCAGAGTCGTTTATAACTTTTATATTTACCTAGACTCTATTACAAATACCATAATAAAACCATCACTCCATAGGGCCCACTTGCCATCACACAGATAGACAAAAATGTTGCAATCACTGTGTATGCAAATGCAAATGGTAGAAAAGCGTAAAACATTAAACTTAGTCTATAACAAAAGAGTTATAGGGGACTCAGATATGATATGCTGCAGTAGAGGGTTGTCTGGGAAGTTAATAACAAAAATATTTTAGATTTTATTCTTCTTTCGAACTACAATGAATATTTTTATTTGTTATTGTTTATAATGGTTTTTAAAGAAAATGCTTAAATTTCCTGAAAAACCTTAAACTTCTCACACAACTATCGTATTTTTCAATTGCTCTTGACTGCATGTAACAAATGTCTGAACGTATGATTTTTATTGAACAAATTTCTCTGTTTCTATTGCTAAGTTTTCTCTTCTCTATTTTTTCAAATAATTTTTTGATAAATCCTGAAAGTATGCTAAGGTTTGTATGTGTCTCTGGTTGTTATGCTACATAGCATAAGTGAAAAAGAAGAAGCACATGAAAATAAAAAAAATTAGAAAATGGAAAATTTTCAAAATCATTGATTGTCTGAAATATAATCATGCAAAAACTATAGAAAGAGAGAGAGAACGAGGGAGAGAGAGAGCGAACGATAGAGTGTAGAATAGAGACAGAGAGTAATGGTAGCAATGGTAGTAACAAGAAAAATGAACAAGATTAAAATCATATTTACACTATCAATATGCAGACAATAGTTATAATATCCATTGGTACTCCACACATACTGTTACATACATACTTACACACAAATACTACTAACCTTTCGCTATTGACTATTTCAAAAGGATATTGAGTAAAATAAATAATAAAAGTTTTATTTAGATTGCAAAACCGAGTATAGAGAGAGCAAGCGAGAGTTCATAAATTTTAAATTGATAAATTAAACTTTAAAGCCTTAAAATAGGCAACACAAACTATGTATGGATTTCTTTAATTAACCCAAATTGAAAACCATATGGATTTAACATTGATAAACTTTTCAAAATTTCTTTTACAAATATTTCATTGCTTCCCTAAGGATTTCATGTTAAAGCCTCTGGTAGTATTGTTTGGTATTACTTAGAAATGTTAGTAGTATTTATGATATAAATTAAGGTTAAATTGAATTTCTTTCAAACAAAGTCAAAATGTATAAAAACTTAACAATTTTTTTTAAATAAAGGAAATCGAACTGTTAGCACCTGAAAGTAGACTATGAACACTATTTTGCTAAAGAAATGAAATTGTTGGCACCTATAATTAGGTTAAGAACAATGTATGTTTGTTTATTAAATGTGAAAGCATACTACTAATCAGAAGCAGCCTAAAAATATACTACAATTTAAATTTTATTGTACAACTTACAAGGCATACTTCAAAGAACGACCTTCTAAGCAACAGTTCAGTAACTGTTGCTAGACAAAGCAAATTACTTTTAATAAACTTATAGCCTAATTCAGAAATTTTTTGAATACATATGATTATTAGTTGAGTTTAGGCTGGTATAAAAACAAAAAATATTGCCTACTTTAAGGCGTCAAAAATAAAATTTAAAATTTTCGATGCAGTTTTTCGAATCAATTGAAAAACGTATTGAGAAAATTAACATTTCAATTACTAATTAAATACGTTGTCGATTTAAGCATGCATTTAAATTATTATAAACAATTTTTGTCTACTTTTAGGTAAAACACTTTAAATATC
The DNA here is from genome assembly GCA_932273835.1 of Sarcophaga variegata. Classification (NCBI taxonomy): domain Eukaryota; kingdom Metazoa; phylum Arthropoda; class Insecta; order Diptera; family Sarcophagidae; genus Sarcophaga; species Sarcophaga variegata. The sequence goes on along the minus strand of OW026360.1, from coordinate 120,548,601 downwards.
AACAGAGGTCAATTAACTCGATTTAAAGTTTTATAAAGGCTTACATTTATTTTTCCTTTAGTTCCAGCAGCAATAAAAATAAAAATCTAGCATACTTTTAGGTGTTAAAATTCGTTAAAAACTTCATATAGGAAAACAGAACTTTTTATTTCTTATTGTGAATCAAAATTTTAGCTTCAACCCTTTATATCCCCTTTTATTCGATGCTTACAAATCAACATTCTATATCCATATTTGTTATTTTTAAAAATTTGCTTATAAAAGTTACCAATTGCAAAAAAATAAAAAACAGAAGCCTTTGGTAAAAAACCTGTAAAAGCTTACATTTACAATTATTTCCGGTATGCCAAAAACGTCATAAATAAACTCTCTTTCCCTCTCTCTTTTTTGCCGATTTTTTGAGCGAATTTTTAAATATTTTTTGTAGGCTGCCTTTTTGACCCTCCATTTTTTATGGTTTTATTTTTGCCTTTGTTTTTCTTTTACTTTCTTTTTTTGGTACACTTTTTATAATGAAAATTCAAATATTTGCGTGCTGCCATGGTGTCTGGTCTAACAACCTTGTTTTATAACAATTTTTTTTTCACAGGAATTTATTGCTTTAGAAAACATTGGCTAGAGTGTGTTTAAAAAAGAAGGACGAACAAATATTTACAATTTTACAAAAATTTAATCAAATATTGTGAATGATTTTGCATGAAAGAAATTTTATTTCTTTAGCGAGGTTATTAGGCAAGCAAGAAGCAAATGAAATGAAGAAGAAAATATTTCTTTTTATTAAACATTTGAAGATTTAAAAAATACTGCCTACTTTTAGGTAATTTTTTAATATTATTTTTCACTTTGAGACTTCAAAAGTTACCATTTATAGCGGTTGGAAGAAAGTGGAGTTCAGTTATGTTCTAAGGCGTACAGTTTTTCTAAGTTTTACTTAGGAACTGCTGCTTCAGGTGAGAGATATTTGGTTTTGGGTTAAGTTTCTACATTCTGGTCAGTTCATATGACTTACATAGGTCAATACCACCATTTGGTATGCGAAAACGGTTCGCATTCTAACAGGAATTCTAACGGGACACTGCGCTATTGGCAGTTTCGTGAACAAACTCGGTTTGTCCCACTAGGATTTCTGCAGAAGCTGCCGTAATGCGGAGGAAACGGAATCGGTCCAAGGTCTTTTATGCAAGTGTCGATAACGGCTGTCCTGAATTGCTCGGCACTCGCATAAAAAGTGTTGCACCGATTCCGTTTCCACCGCATCATGGCAGCTTCTGACGTAATCCTGGTGGGGCAGACTGAGCTTGTCAGTGAAACTGCTAATAGTGCAGTGTCCTAGTTTAGTTCTAGATAGAATGCAAACCGGTTTATTGTCGAACTCAAGTAGTTCCCTAGTTCTTCCGCTGTCCACTGCTGGACACAGCAGCTTTGAAATTCGGCAATCAGGACCACCCGCAGTTTATTGAATTCTATGCTGCTTTTTCTAATTTGGAAAAGTATTCCTGTCGATGCGCGTATAATCCCTTTACCGTCTCCTCCTCAGACATATCCGATCCCTTGCGTGCCAGTTCTATCGCCTTTTCGTTTCCCTTTATGCCACATTGGCCCGGAACCCATTAGAGGCGGGTGTTGTGTCAACGTATGCGATATAGAGAGGCCATGCAACTCCTGACGCCCATTCATTTAACGAGATGTGATCCCAGTGCTTTGGTTGCTGCTCAACTGTCCACATAAATTATCAGGTTCTAAGGAGGTAGGTCCCCGGTTTCAACCATGTGTGTAACTTACTCAAAACCAAAAATCTTCGCCTGCATTACGCTGGCCTAATTAGGTAATCTGAGGGACCATGTCAATTTTACAATCTAGTTTATCCCTTGTTGTAGGTGCTAATATTATCCATGAGTGGCGGAATCAACAGTCTACCGTTGACTCCGAACGCCAGCTTCTAGAGAAATCTCTTAGAATTTATGCCAGAAGACCGCTGAGAGGAACTTAAGGAATAATTTTTTTCATACTTCGTCTTGTTGGAGATGCCTGACTTGGTGTTTGATCCCTGGCCTCAAGTCTAATAAGCCAACACATTGCCTACTAGACTATAGACGCTTCATATGACGCTTTGGTTTTATTTGTCGAAAGTTTCCTCGAAAGTCAACAAAAACATGATAATGGAATGACCACCATTCTACCGATGTGTCGACTATCATGCAAAGACCTTCTTTTAATTGTTTTAAAAGCGTCTAAAAAAATTTCAATCTGGTTTGGCTATTCATTTAACTTCAGATCCTTTCAGTCAACGTAATTGTTTAAGAAGGAATTGTTTTCTCACATTTCTTTTATAAAATATTGCCTACTTAAAGGCTTGTCTGTCTTATAGCTATTTTAATGGTGTTGTTGTTGTTGTTGTTCTTGTATCAGGTAAATATTTCTACGTTAATGGCTTTTACTATATAAATTCACGGCTATTATTTCCTTTTTTTTATAAGCTTCCCTAGCCAAGGCAAAGCTATTTTATGTTTCATTTTTTTTTGTAGCTGTCTTATAAAATGTAATGCATTTATTTTCTATTTCTCTCTCCTACGTACACTCTTTCTCTCTCTCTCTCTCTCTCTGTATTTGTAAAGGGTGTTTTTTTGAGGTATAGAACTTTAAGTTGGCATTACTTTTCAAGATGGCGACCGATTTAACAGCTGTCAAGTGATTTATTCTCAGTTTGGTTTGGCAATTCATCATGAATAGACTCACGCCTGAACAACGCTTGCAAATAGTGCAATTTTATTTCGAAAATAATGGTTCTGTGCGGAAAACGTATCGCGCACTACGTCCATTTTATCGTCGACAAAATCGTGTTTAGCGATGAAGCGCACTTCTGGTTGAATGGCTACATCAATAAACAAAACTGCCGCATTTGGAGTGAAGGTAATCCTCAAGTGTATGTGGAAACACCGTTACATCCAGAAAACTGACAGAACGTTACAGTCAATGGTGATCGGTATAGAGCCATGATTACCAACTTTTTCATTCCTGAATTGAATAACCATGATGTCCAGGAGATGTGGTTTCAACAAGACGGTGCAACATGTCACACAGCTCGTGCCGCAATAGATTTATTGAAAGACACGTTTGGTGACCGCCTAATTTCACGTTTTGGACCTGTGAATTGGTCTCCAAGATCTTGTGATTTAACACCGCTAGACTACTTTCTGTGGGGCTATGTAAAGTCATTGGTCTATGCGGTAAAGCCACAAACGCTTGACCATTTGGAAGACAACATTCGCCGTATTATTGTCGATATACGGCCACAAATGTTGGAAAAAGTCATCGAAAATTGGACGTCCAGATTGGACTACATCCGCGCCAGCCGTGGCGGTCATATGCCAGAAATCATATTTAAAATGTAATGCCACAAGATTATCTCTCGGATAAATAAAATTCATGTCAATCGAATAATCCATCGTTGTTTTATTGCAACTTAAAGTTCTATACCTCTATGAAAAACATCCTTTAGTTTCTTATAAAATGTAATGCATTTATTTTCTATTTCTCTCTACTACGTACTCTCTCTCTCTCTCTCTCTCTCTCTTACTCTCTCTCTGTATTTATAGAATTGTTTGTATGTGTTTTATAGCATTTACTTTTTCACCTCTTACATTCATCTTTCAACTTTTCTTCTGGTTGTTGTTGTTGTTGTTGTTGTAATTTTTTATATTTTTTTTTAAACAATTTTTTACTATTTTTGTTTTTGTTGTTGTTCACAAATAGATTTGCATAACTTTGTACAGAGAAGAGAGAGAAGGAGCGAGCGACAACACGTTCAATAACCTTCTTTCTTGATTTTTTTTTTGTTGAACCTGTATGCTGGTATTTCTTTTACCCCTTTTTTTTCTCTGTGAAAGCCACAGAAGATGTTGTAGTGGAAGGAATAAAGAATAGCTGCTTCCTTGTGGCAGTAAGTGTGGCAGTGTCTGGAGGAGTACGGCTCTAAATGAGTGTGTATTTTATGGTAGTTTTATTAATGGATTTTTCTCTTTACTTTTAAACAAAAAGTCGTAAAGAATTTTATTTTTCTTTTCTCTGTATTTTATTTAACAAAAAAAAAATGTTTTTATTTATTCTCTACACCACCTCCACAACTACCACCTTGTAACTTGGCTTGGCTTTACTTCTATCCCTTCTACGACCATAGCTATTCCTGTCGTATAAAGTTTAAATAGCATCACGTATAATTTTTCTATGTCGCATTCATTCATTTTTATGTTGGCTGTGTTGGTTTAAATTTTCGTCTAGAATTCATGTTGTTGGCGTTGATGAATTGCATGGGCCAGGGAACAGCTCAGCTACACACAAACACATACGCACACACTTACACACTTACACACTTACAATGTAATCGTTAACCAACCATTCAAGCGCTTAAAAGCAGGCAACAAACCAAACAAACCAATTTCAGAAAATGTATACAAGTTCCCTTGCCTGATACAAATAAATTCTATTCATTTCATATCCTTTTGCTACTCTATATATGTATGTATGTGTGCCTATATGTATGCTTATAAATGTAAATGTGTTACCAGTTTATCAACACCGTGTACTCTCTAATCGTGTATTGTGACGGAATTGTTAAAAGGCGTTCCTGTGTTTTTTTTGCTCTGCTTCTTTGTTACTCTTCTATTTTCATATGCGGTTTATTGTTGCTGTTGTTTAAGAAAACAAATGTTGATTTTGTATGCGCGTATTTTTCTATTTTCTCTTTTTTTCTTCTTTATTTGCCTAAAAGTAGTCTAGGAGTTGTATGGTTTTTGTTTTGTTTTGCCAAAATGTATGCAAAAGAGGACTTAATAAATTGGAACATGAATAAATAGACGTTTTGTCATTGTAGTTGCATTGCATTCGTAATAAGTCCATGGCGTTTTCTTTGTTGTTTTAAAAGCTATAAAAGAACTATTTTTCTTCTTCTGTTTTTATTTGAAATTCATATAAAATATGCCACAATATGCATTTAAAATTAATGCTTAACAAATTGTATAATTTAAAATGTAATAAAAATTTAAAAACACATTTGAAAACCTCATAAAAATCGTATAAAATTAAAGAATTAAAATAAGAAAGAAACTATAAAAATTAAAAAAAAAATTTGGTGCATATTTTAAGGCTTGAGTTATTTAATTTCCATTTCAAGAAGAATAAGGCTCTAGAACGCCGTCCTAAGTGAGGTCTATACTTTCCGCTTTTATTCAAAATATTATATGCTCGTTGCATGCATGTAGTTCTGCTTATGTATTAAATTATAATGAAATGAACATCAGAGCTCAAGCAGCAGTAGAGTCTTCCGTACGAATCTTTTTGTAGGACTGCAAGGTGCCTACTCTAATTATAATCTCGACCCTACAAAAAGTTTTTAAAATTTTTTTATGCATAGCTTTCTATTTTCGGCTTTAAATAGAGTGTCAGTTTTATTGCATAATTTGAGGTGACGAAATTGAAAAGAAGCCTTGAGCTAGACTTGATATAAATACCAATGGAAATTACACTTCCGTTCAATAAATTTTTAAATAAATAGGAATTATTTTCTTGAACTTGTCTAAATAGGATTAGAATTATTAAATGGTATCTTATAAAAGACCAGAAATGGGTACAGTTTTGAAATCACATTCCAAGAAATTCATATCCAAAACCTTATAACTTTTATGAAACAAAATTTGTTAACTGCCCCTAAAAATAAAACAAAATTGTTTAAATTCTAACTAATTAAAGACCAAAAGTCCTTAAAATGTTTATAACTACATTATTTAAATTGATTTAATTGCATATTTTTAGGTTTTAAATTAAGTCGTTAACAAAGAATATTGCATACTTTTGGGCGTAATTTTTTTTAGTTGAGAATATTAAAAAAATAAACAATTTATAACAGCAATTTGCTTTTAAAACGTTTAATCAATATATTTCAATTTAAAAAAATTTAGCATACTTTTAGGTATAAAGAAAATTTACTTGCAACATTTTTTCATTTAAGCTTGAAATTTATGCATTTCCTTGTTACCTCTACGCTATCAATTTCTCATTTCAAATTCATAAGGATTTGAAGTACCTGCTCATTCATTTTTTTGTATCATTTTAATTTTATTACCACAACCGTATTTGCAATTTAATGTTCAATAAAAAACAGAGAGCCCGCTGTGAAGGCCATAAACTTAAAAGGTATTTTTATGGAAAAATTACGTTCTATTGAGCGTAACCACATGAATGAGATGAGTGCTACGAAATTCACATTCATTGACTTTAATATGGCTTTTGATTTTGGCGTCTGTACATTTCATGCGTACGTACGTACGTACGTACATTGCATGAACTGGTAAACCGTAACCAACCAAAATGCTGGCAATGCAGTTCTTTTACGAACTGCTTTCAGTTTTGCTTTCTTATTCTTGTAAGTCTTCTCTCTTTTTGCTCCACGAACTGATTTTCCAATAATTTCAAGAGTTTCACGGTGCAATGCAGGCAGCCATATAAAGATGGTATGGCATGGCATGGCATAGCATGGCAGGTAATGGCAGTGGTCATACATAATGCATGAAATGAATGTCTTGCGCCATAAAGAGTCGATTGCGTACATTTGCCATAATTAGTAATTGTACAGCCGAGCTGTAATGGTTGTCATAAGATGTTGTTCAAACAGGACAATACCATTAAATAAGGATTTAACGGGGAGCTTTTAATGATGCCCGTATACATGTATAGAGTGCTGTTCAGTTACTGCATTTATGGCTGTTAAAAAGTGACGTAATAAAGTCTTACCTTTGCAGTATTTTTCAAGTGAGTTTTAATTAAGGACACTTAATAAATATTATTTAAAGGTTTCTTTTGTTTTTGGAAATAATTTATTAAAAGGAATCGTTAATGGATAGTAACAGCGCTCGTAAAGGAGACTCTTTTATTAGGCAAAAGAGAAATCATAAATAATATATTCTGTGCATTTTCCTGGTAACTATTTTACATTGCCTTGAATAAAAACCTCTTATTGGTATTATAGAGAATAATTAATATAGCCCCTTATGCTAGGCTTTAGATATTTTTATTTTTGAATTTACGAATTTACTAAACTGTTAGCTTAACTTATACTGTTCTTAACTATACGGTTTTATTAATCCATTTATTTAATTCAGGATTTTAAGAACTTTAAATTCTTTACAGGAAATTTTTTCAGTGCCTAAAACTATGCTTAAAATTTTTCCAATACTTTTAAGTATTCTATTCTATTTAAAAAAATAAAAAGAGGTATTAAAGCACTGTACACATTTGGTTTTTATCGAACATAGTCGAATCAATAGGAATAATTTTTTGAACGCCTAAAAATATGCTTTACTTTTTTAATTTCTCATATTTTTAAACTGCCATTTAAATATTTCATGCCTAATTATATGCTTTAGTTCTAACATAACCACATTTAATCTTATTTGCCATTACCGTTACCAAATACCTTTACCAAATCTTCCATTTGCCACAAAGTATGCTTTGATTTTTTGTTGTTGTTTTACTCTATTTAATTAATACAATTCAGGCAATTGAATATCACATTCCAGCAAATTTCATTACAAATTCAAATGTTATTTTCTAGTTTGTGATTTCTAAATGATTTTTATTGTCTAACCAGCACTGCCTCTGCTCATTCCCTAGCAATAAGGGAAGCATGGCTCTGTTTGTGTCTGTGTGTTTTTCGACTATTTTAACATGAACTATGAATACATTATCTCCCACTGTCTCTTTCGCTTTGCTTGTAAATGCAATTTTAAAATTTATTAGCATGACAGGTTTTAATGCTTTTGGGGGAATCCAGCCTAACAAGCGCCTATTTGCGAAAGGGGATGAGATGAGGGTTTTATAGAAAGTCGTTGGAGCAAAACATTAGCAAAATAATGCGAATGATTTTGTATGGAGGCATAGTGGCAAAGTAATGATGGCAGGAAATCGCATGCAACACATTTCTTTACACGCTTTTTCGTTTATTCGTTTTAGACATTCATTTCCACGTTCTTTTTTAGTTGTTGTTGTTGCTGATTTTTTTTGGCTTCTTTTTTTTGTTTGTTTTTTGTTGGTTTTCAGTGTAACAATTGAAGGCGTGTTAGTGACAAATTACTTAAACACGAAATTGAAATTCATCACACACCAACACATTGAAACATTCATTGAGTCAGACTTACATACTCTAACGCCGAAACAGCCAAATTTATTCCCTCAGTTTGAAGCCAAAAGGAGTAGACAGACTTATCAGACTATCAGCCCTGCAGTCAAACCCGTCAGACAGCCAACTATTCAGCCAACATGTCAGCCAGCTTATGCAGAGTGTTACACAAACCTATACATTGTTGCTGTTGTTGTACACAGCATTTGCAACAGCAATGGCATCATCGTCATGATCATCATGTTTGTTTTACAATAATGTCAACATGTTGCAAGTATACATAGGATATTTATACAAAAACAATAATATTTGTTGATGTATGTGTGTGTTAATGTATTTGTATATCTCCTCTTAGAATGTATGTGTGAATGTATGTGAATGAGAAAAGAGAAAAATTGCTTGAGTATGTCTGTGTGTGTGTGTGGACTGTATGGTTCAGGTAATAAAAATATTTTATTTGTTAAACAAATATGTCATGTTGCATGTTGCATGGAATCCCTATTTATGCTCATGTACAATTTGTGTTATTGTATTGCAATAAATTAAATATTGTCCTTACCAGCAATTAAGGATATTAAAAAGGATCATGAGATGTGCATTATTAAGTCACGGTACTGTTGATCAACGGGTTTAAAACTTTGATTTGGATAACGATATTCGTCTCTTCTGGGGAAGATAACACGGGATGTTGAAATTTTTTCCTGAGGTGGTCTTGTACACTGACTGCCGAGGCTTTGTAGATGACATAATGATGATGATTTGGCTGACAGTGCTCTCCCTCAACGTCTTCTGCATAGAACCCCTGAAGCCATTCACTGTAAAAAGTGAAAGGAAGGGAGCCTTTTGTAGTATACGGATGAACTAAAGACATATAGTGCAGAATTGAAGTCGCCGTAGTCTAGTAGGTAGTGTGTTGGCTTATTAGACGTAAAGCCAGGGTTCGAGCCCCAAGCCAGACATCAAGACAAAATACAAAAAATATTTCTTCTGACAAAAACTCCGAGAGTAAATAAAATTGCCATGAAAAAGTTTCTCAAAAATCTGTCGTTCGGAGGCGACTTTAAACTGTAGGTCCCACCACTCATGTATAAAATTAATACACACAACATAAGTGGTGTGAGAAACTAGGACGTTGTACAATGGGTCAATTCGACCTCCGGGTACTGTACTTATCTTAATTGACAAGTACACGTCCGCTAACCTAACCTAACCTAACCTATAGTTCAGAAGCAGCGTGAAATTTTCAAAACTCATTGGGAAAACACTCGGTTATAGTCCAAGCAAAAGCTTCTGCTATTGGGAGATGTGTTCAATTTATTTTGGATAAGGAGTACAAAGGATAGTATGTTCTCTCAACATTATCTGGAAATTAGCACTCGATTCGTATAAGCTTGACTTGAGAATAACAAAGAGCCGTCCAGGCCTAAGTGAATCCGTTGAATAGGGTCACTCTGCTGAAACCTGAATTATGAGTAAATTTTCGGCAATGTACTACCAGGTGATCTTGCGAAAAATAGAGCTTTCATGCCGCTGACAGGTTGGTAATATGTCCGAGGAGTAGAAAGATGTCTTTAAGAGCGTGTATTCAGCGAAGGAGAAATATGTCGAGAGGAGAAAACTCTTCTCAAAATAGCATGAGACAATCGAAACTCGTGTTGAATAATTACAAGTACAAAGGTTTGAGTAATATATTATGTATGTTTGAGATTGTGTAGTAGCCTGTGGATAGTAAGCGGCATTTCTATTGTGCACTTTAGACACAAAGAACAGATGTTCTGAAGAGAAAGCAAGCCTTTTAAAAATAAATTTATGTTTAGTTTTAATTAAAATTCTTTATTATTCGCACAATTCTGTGTGCCACTGTTCACAACTTGATGTAAACAAAAACAATTGCTTTTCTTTGTTATTCCTCTGTTTATACCCTTTGCACTAACAATTATTATTCGACAGATCTTTGTAACGGAGATCTTCAGACCACGATTACTCTCTTCAAATGCACCGAGTTTTCACACAAGACTGACTGAACTTTTACTAACTCCGTTGCCTACGTTGCCATCCCTTTTATATGGCAAAGTAAACAGTCTAATGAATGTTCTTAACGAATGTTCCGTGACTTTGCCTTCTCGAAATCTCTATAAATGTAAACATCGGTGTTTACATCGTTGTAGTGTTGTTGGTGTATTTTTATTTACATTTATTCTTGTAGTGTTGTTGGTGTAATTTTGTTTACTTGTTTACCGTTTTTTATGCTGGTGTTTGTTGTTATAGTAAGCAGTACGGTAATTTGTAAACAGGTTTGTTTACTACATTGTTTTGTTTTTGTAGCTTTTGTTTATAATTTTAATGTTAAGCGATGTAAAAGCAAAACACCAGTATCTTGGTTTTTTATTTTCGTAACAATATGATGAAAGAAATTAACCGGGAGAACACATATTTGGGCCCTGCACTAGTAGGAAACACCTGTATGATTATCAAATTGTTCCTACTGACGCCTAGTCAGGAATTGCTTTGACCTGATGACGAATTTGTCAATATATCGTGTTTTTCTTCGATTTGCAATTGATTGGTTTGATTTGTTGGTTTCATCTTCTATTTTTCTTAGGCAAAGGACTCTCCCTTTCATTTGAACTTTCAGTCCGTTTTTAAAGGTTTCGGTAATGTACTTGGTGTACCTTTTTTGTTGTAACAGCTGCGAGAATAATTCCTTCTTAGGGCCATTTTTTGAATGCAAGTTGAAACTTGAGATTAAGTTAATCTCCAGTTAAATTCCCATTCAAAAAATGAAAACTCAGTTAACTGAAGATTAAATTTAACTGGAGATTAACTTAATCTTAATCACAAAAAGTGGCCCTTAGAGCTTAAGCAGCTCAGAATGAATTGTACGATATCCACGTACTTACCTACTTACTTAAATGGTCGTTACAATCCTTTAGTCAGGTTTACAACCTAGCTTATAACACCACTCATATTGTGAGTGTTAATTGTATACATGGATGGCACGACCTACAGCTTAAAGTCTACCACAAGGACATAGTTTTGAGAAAATTTTCTTGGCAATTTTTAATTTACTCTCAGAGCTGTTATCAGAAGACTGCTGAGAGGAGGTCTCTACACATGTTGTTGAGTGTAAGCTAAAGAACACTCTTTTGCTATTTGCTACTTAGTAATGCGCTCCAATAAACGTGGAATTGTCATCAATAATTGGTGTTTAACACGTTGACTGCCGCGGCAATTTTCAGAAAACTGGCCGAGCAAGCCAACATTGAATTTTTGTTCTTTTCCCAGAAGCCATTTATCGATACTAGCACTGATATAATACGATTTTATTCGTAGCTAAACAAAAATGGCAGGTTTAGTGAGTACGTAATAACTCGTAGTTGGCACCCTAGAAGGGAACACAATCTACGAGTCATCTCGTAGCCGGCAGTCAACGTGTTAAGAAGTCGCCGTAGGCTAGTAGGTATTGTGTTGCCTTATTAGACGTAAGGCCACGGTTCAAACCCCAGGTCAGACATCAAAACGAAATATGAAAAAAATATTTGTTCGGCGACACTTCCTCTCAGCAGATTTCTGGCAAAAGCTCTGAGAGTAAATAAAACAGCCATGAAAAGTTTCTCAAAAATCTGTCGTTCGGAATCGACTTTAAACTGTAGGTCCCTCCACTCATGTATAAAATTAACACACACAACATGAGTGGTGTGAGAAGCTAGGCCGTAAGTGTATGGTATGTATGTACATATGTAATTGGTGTTTATAGGGTTTAACTGTAGTTTTCAATGACCTTTAAAAATATTTACTTTTAAATGGAAACATCATCCTGAAAAAAGAAAAAGAAAAAAACACAAATTTATCTCCCCCTTATAGAGAAACTTATTACAAATCCTCCGGCCATTTTCAAGTGTAACTGTTTAATTCAGGCAATTTAATACCCCAACACCCATGCCAGCACCGTAAAATAAGAAATTCAAGCTTTAATAGCCCACAAATAAAAAAAAAATGAATTCCAAACCAATACCGTCCCCAAGGCAAAGCGAAAAAACAAGTAAGAAACGATACAAGAAATCCTCGAAAGGCCTTTAAGAAGGTGGCAACAGAACATGGGCACATACATTAAACTTTTTAATGGATTTTCATGTTGATAAAATTATAATTCGCATTAAACCCTGAATGACAGCCAGCGACGACTATTGCCGTATTACTGTATCCCCCCATGTTAAAAAAGAAATTTCAATTTTTATTTAAAAAAAAAACAAGAAAAAAAGGACGCCTTTTGACAAATAAAGTGCCGAAAATTCAAACTTTTTCTTTTCATCTGTAGTCTGTAGTTTAGAGACTGTAAAGAACAGCAGAAGAGAATATAGCAGCAAAGCCTAAAAGAATATCAAATTACTCAAGCATAACTTTTGTTATGGCCAGAGAGAGAGAGAGAAAAAAGGGACACTTAAACAAATACTCTCTAACATGCACACTCAAACACCATTCGTCCGTCCATCATTTTCTGTTTTTAATATTTTTGTAATGGATATTCCTGCAGCAGGGGAGAGAGGGGAGGGCGTCATAAGAAAAGTTTATTTTGAAATCTGACCAGTAAAACTAACAAATTTATTTGCTGAGATGTTATTGTTGCTACAGTTGTTGTTGTTATTTAGTGATTTTTGTTTTTGCTTTTGTTTGTTGTTTAAATAAATGATCCATCACCGTTACAGTAAATCTATCTTTTGCAGTAAGAGAGTGTTGAAATAACGGAAAAAAAATATACATGCACTCACACACACACGCACCCAGACACGCAAATTTAATTCGAAAGGAAATGGTTTGTAACAGAGAAAGATGTTGGAAAGTCGTTAAAGGACCGAAGCAAAAACTGAAATGAACTTAAAAAACATAACCCAGCGAATAATTTTTCGTGAAATAGCTTCTCCTAAAAGCCCCCCGGGTTAAATACACTGATCTAGAAACGAAGTCGTGGTGCAAACCTTAGCCCAGACACATCGAACAAAATGAAAAAAATTTTCTTCGGCGTCTTCCTGCTTAAAAAAACTCTAAAAATAAAATAAAATTGCTATGAAAAGAGTCTCAAAACTCTCATTAGAATTCGAATTTAAACCTTAGGTCCCACTACTCGTATATAAAATTAACACACATAACATGGGTGGTGTAAGAAGTATGCCGCAATCCTGACCAAATGAGTAAGCAAACAAGGCTTGTCAGGTTCTTATAGAACCTCTTTCAATATCCCACTTTGTCCAATAATGTCGCCTATTTCCCCGAGAATGGTCGATAATTCTAAAATCGGCTTTATTTGGGTGTTTGGGTTATAAGGTTTTACCCGAATATTGGAAAACTTCACATGTATTATGCTCATAAGGGTCACCTTGGCTACAATTAGGCTGTTAAATAGAAAAAGATTTCACTCCTTGCCTAATGCTTCCTGAATAGAAGAGAGCTCTAGGGGAATAAAACAGTCCGTGCCTTTACCATGACTCCTAAAGGACATTTGAGCTCTTTATTTCATAATTTCCGCAGAAGGTGAAATTAGAAGAGACACTTAATATGCAACTACTGAGCCTTTATGCGAAATGTGTCGCCGTAGTCTTGTAGGTAGTGTGAGCGTAAAGCCAGGGTTCGAGCAACAGGCCAGACATCAAAACAAAAATACAAAAAGTATTTCTTCGGCGACTTCCTCAGCAGGTTTCTGGCAAAAGCTCTGCGAGTAAATAAAATTTGCTATGAAAAGCTTCTTAAAAAATCTGTCGTTCGTCGTCGACTTTAAACTGTATGTCCCGCCACTCATGTATAAAATTAACACACACAACATAAGTGGTGTGAGAAACTAGGTCGTAATCCTGACTGAAGGGTTGTAATGGCCAATTATGTTATGAGCCTTTGTGCGAATATATTCTTGACATCCTTGACATGATTGTTTGGTTTTTTGAATAATGCTCGATTTATAAGTGAGCCTGGGTAGCTTAGGCTGGAGAACAACTCTTCTGAATATCGTACGTCAACTTTAACTTTTAAATAAAAAGTAATGCGACCATGGGCCTTAGTTGAAATTTCACGTGTATGTTTGATGACGACAACTGTCATAACTATAGCTAAGAGAATAGTCCCTCAAAAAGTATTGTTCATTGATGGCTAATTTTTACGATAGAATTTACACTTCTGTTGCTTTTTGTCCCCTGAAAATTTCACCATAACTATAAATAACTGGCTTCTGACTCCCTAACATATGCAATATATTTTTTGCTGGGTTAAGATTCTTATTTATTCGTATTTTTCTAGAATATTTTCCATTCAAAATTGATAAAACAAATTTCCATTTTCTTTCCTTTTTTCTTTCTTTCGGAAAAACGCTCAAAAAAGTTAAAACTTTTTATCTTACAATTTCCTCTGGTTACTAAAAGTATGCTAAACATTTTTATTATTTTTTTCCTCTCTTTTTTTCTTGTTTTGCCAACGATATAGCAAATCAAGCGTAACAACATTTATTTTGATTTTCAATATTTCTTTTGGCAAAACCTTTTTCTTTTTCAAAAAAGTCAAAGGCATTGGGGAAATGAGAAAGAAAAATCGTATCCAACAAATTCCCTTTCTATGATAAATAGACCCTTATCGTAGAATTAACACAGGCATATAAAACCCCAAAAACAACAACAGCAACAACAATATTTACATGGCCATCATTAGAAATTGGGTGAAAATGAGAAGAATAGCAAAGAAAAAAATTATTATTATTCAAGAATATGATGAATAAATGAATTTATAATAGAAAAGGCAGAAGTACAGAGAGAGAGAGACAGAGAGAGAGAGAGAGAGAGGGAAACAACTGAATTTTTATAAATTGTAGCATATTTGCAGGAGGCTTAAAATAATTGGTTGCTATAATAGCCAAGAAAATAAGGAATAATAAAGAAAAAATGAAACGTAAAAGAAAAATATTAATCAACACAAATGGTTATAATAGATCCTTGTTTACGAGCTAAAATATATTTCCTTTCATAAATTGTATTCAAATTGTTATAAAAACCATTGCCTAATTTTAGGCTGGTAATAGGAATTGTTAGGTTTTAATAATAATAATAAAAAATGTTTTAATTAAGATTCGTAAAGGCAAATTATGCCATTTGTTAGTATGACTTTCTAATGATTGAAAAGCTTTGTGTACTTTTAGGCTGAACTTAGATACTATTTGTAGAATTAAATAGAAATAAAGAACAAAGAATATTTTCGGGCATTATTTTTTGAATTTTTCCAGTTGGAAAAGCTACAACGTACATGAAAAACAATTAAATTTTCAACAAGAAAAAATTCAAGAAAAAATTAAAGCCTACTTTAAGGCCCTAATAAATTTTGAAACAAATAAATTTGTAACTACAGCCTAAACATAAAACTTAAACATACTTTTCCAAAACAGAAAAACTCTGAAAAAAGCGATTCCTACCATTCCCATTGCTACCCTCCCATTTACGTACATTTTCCAAATTTTCTTTTTATTTTAATTTATTTAAATTAAGGTTTTCTCTAAACAAATAAATACTTTGTAAATTCTTTCAACATTTTAAATAAATATTTACTTTACCTGACGCCTTCAACAAAATATGCAAGAAGCGCAGAAAAGAAAAAAAAAAAAACATTCTCCCAAAAGTATGCTTTACAAATTTCATTTAGTCATTAGGGGAGTGTTGGAGTGAGCACTTGTATTATTTAGGTTTCCTCGAAGAAAAAATAAGTTATTGTTGACAGTTTTGTTTAAAATATTTATTTTGACTTTTTGTAATTTGTATTCGATAAACAAAAAGAGCGAAGAGTCTTGGGCTTCCTTTTAAGCTGTAACACGAGTCACATTTCAAATGCCATAGGGAAGCAAAAGGAAGAAATTTGGGCAACTTTTAAATTATGCTGCTAAAAATTTGAATTTCTATTTAATAATCAAACAATACCTGGAACCAATGAGTCGTTATGTAATTCCAAAATTTTTTTAAAAATGTTGTTTTTTATTTTTTTTACAGGTAATAAATATTTTAATGCATACTTTTAGGTTTTAGAATGCCTATAATGGTACTTTACCTAAATTAGGAAGAATAATTTTATGTTAGTATTATTAAGAAATAATGCGAGAAGTTTGTATAAAGGAAAGTGAAAGAAAAAACACAAAGTTATAGAAATTATTGCCTAATTTAGGGATTCAGTACTCAAAATTTCCATTGTATGATTCAAGGATGTATTATTCAAGGATATAATAGATATTTTGAGTATTTTTGATCCCAAAGTAAGTGACTTACAGCTTTAAAGTACCTCTTAAGAAAGAAAGGTGCTGAAACGTATTTTTTTCTTAAAATTATGAAAGTGGCCAACCGTAAAATAGGCAACATTTTGAAAAACTAATAGAATGCTTTTTACGAGAATGTACAAAGTTAATGGGTTCAGCCTTATAGATAATGGATGGATTAGATAAGACTGCCTTTAACTTCGGCCAGGGTGGAACTAATGACAATCCATGTCGTTGTCAACCCCGAACGAATCCAGAGGTTTTTCTCTCCAAACACTACCAACAATTCGTAGCTGAATGTGTAGATGGTTTTGGCATATTTGCGCAGATTACTGTCCGTTACAACCACGATTGCATTGAATGTGCTGAGCACTTGATGATCCCGTTGACAGATTTATGCTGTTCAGCATACAGTGGTCTCCTGGAATAATGCAGAGCATATGGCATATTTGCACAGATTATTGTCCGTTACAACCAATTAATTGGAATTAACAGAGCAGCCATGAAGCAACTTGCAGCAAGGAAGAAAACATCATTCACGTGAAAATATTAGGCAAACGGATAGCTGTGATGATTATTGGAAAATGTGCTGAGCACTTGATGATCCCGTTGACGGATTTAGGCTGTCCAACATAACAGTGGTCTGCTGGAATAATGCAGAGCATATGAATTGACCAGACATAGTTAGGTTAGGTTAGGTTAGGTTAGAGGACGTGTACTTGTCAATTAAGACAAGTACAGTACCCGGTGGTCGAATTGACCCATTGTACAACGTCCTAGTTTCTCACACCACTTATGTTGTGTGTGTTGATTTTATATATGAGTGGTGGGACCTACAGTTTTTAAAGTCGACTCCGAACGACGGATTTTTGAGAAATTTTTAATGGCAATTTTTATTTATTCTTAGAATTTTTGCCAGAAATCTGCTGAGAGGAAGTCGCCGAAGAAATACTTTTTTTGTATTTTGTCTTGATGTCTGACCTGGGGCTCGAACCCAGGCTTTGCGTCTAATAAGCCAACACACTACCTATTAGACTGCGGCGACTTCTGACCAGGCATAGTCAGTTAGTTAGGTTATGTTACATTGGCAGTCGTCTCAAAAAGCATTACTTTCTTGAATTCTATTAGGTTTCATTGTAATATCAATAGTGCCTATGCTTTCATTCAAATATCTATCAACTGGCTAGTATTTCTCAACCATTCTGACAGTTTTATTATGATTTTGTTGAAATCACATTTGACATTTAAAAGATGGCATATGAAAACTAACCAAACCTGGGAAAGGGCGTACAGAAAGTGCCCCAGCCTTCTGCTGAAGTTGCAGAGACCATGAAGAGAAATCGATTATCCTTCTACTGGCTCCATATTCGGCGTTATGTATCAGAAGAAGGAAGTATCTGGACGTTTGCCATGCCATTTGACTTACTGACTTATAGGATTTATCATGAGCTAGGGATTGCTCAGGGGTTAGCGGAATGATGCCTTATGGCAGACCTCCTAAATGACTCAAATTAAATGTAAAAGATAAGCTTTATTGAGAAAGAAACTTACTACAGTCATACCCTGTATTTACAATTTTTATTTCTTTTTATGTTTTAAATTTATTATGGGCTTTAAAGTAGGCTTTAGTTATTCTTTTTTGTTTATTTTTTTATTGCTTTTTAAAATTGATCACTATTTATATGTTTTTCTTTCTCATTTGCAATTGTAAACTTCATGTCAATCACTTGGACAAAAAAAAAACAGAAGGGAAAGAATAAATTCAAAATTTATTTTCTTGTACAATCAATTGTTTTACAAGCAGACAAATGACGCCCTGGTTTTTGTTTTTTTTTTGTATAAAAAAATATAACAATTTTTTTTTTTAATAAAAAAATATGTTTTCCATTTCAAACACCATCACCATTATCGTCACCCCTTTTTTCATTTTTTATTTCAATTCGTTTTTTTTATTTTTCTTTTGTGTTGAAACCTAATGTTACATGATGATGTCGATGATGTTGATGATGCCAAAGTTGCCTGCTGCTGCTGGAGTTGCTGTTGTTGTCTGTAAATTACATATAATTTGTTATGTTTTATATCTGAACTCATCGTCATCATCATCATCATCATCAGCACCATAATCATCAATGAACAACAACACCAGCAGAGCCTCTTTGTACCAGCATTACAAGCCCATTCAGTCATACTGAAAAGACAGGAGTTATACAAGCAGGCAAGTCAATTCTCTACAATGTATGGAAACATACATATAATATGGCATGACAGAGGTAGAGGATGGAGGCAAAATGGAGGTAGAAAAAGTGTCGAATACAATAAATAGACGTTAATTTAAGCAATTTATTACTTAAAACAACTTACATGCGTACGAAAAAAAAATCATTTCACTCACTCACTCACTCACACGTTCGTTCATACAGAATGAGAGCAATTTACTTGCTACCCCTTATACAAAAACCATATTGCAATAAACTGTTCCAAGTATGCTACAACTACAGCACACAGCTACAGCACACATCTAGTATGCTAGTATTTGTAAGAGCAGCATCAGTTGGAAATTTAAATAATGACTGACTATAACATGAATTATGGTCGGAAATTAGTGTTAATTGCAGCTATACAGAAAGATATAGTGAGTGAGAGAGAGGGAGAATAAAAGAAGAGCAATAATGGACGAGCCAAAAAGCAAATGAACTTTGAAAAGTAAAATAAGAAACACATGAAACAGGGCAATGGTATGGGGTAAAGGGTATGAAACAAATCAAAAAGAATTGCGTACAATTTGCCATGGAAATGCCAATTTATTTTTGGTTAAATAATCACATACACTCTTTGTGTACCACATATATCTCTCTATCTGTCTATTTATCTACGTAGAGAAAGGCAATACATGATGAAAAGAAATCAAAATTGGGGCCAATGATCTCACAATGTCGAAAAAAGAAGGTACATACATCAGAGATCAGCAATGAATCGCTTTTTCGCTACTCATAAGTACTCATGAAATTTTGAGTATGAGTGAGTCAAAAGTATTGAAATCCAACTACTCTGATTCATTCGTACTCACTACAACGTTGATTTATAAGTACAAGTTGCAATGAGTATGAGTACAACGTTGACATCAAACTCATATCATTCGAAATATGTTTGATTCATAAGCCTCTACTCATTCAGATTCACAAATTTAGAAAAATACTTATAATACTCATAAATGATTCGAGTGATTCGAATCATTCGTCAAAATTTACAGTCATAGTTGTTGTTGCATTTACAAAGAAAGAAGAAAGACACATAAACAAAAAAGACAAAAACAGCAAGGAGAGAAAACACACAACCTTCATGTGAGTATTGTAGTGTTCGTACGCGAATCATAGTTATTTTGTGATTCGTGTATACGATGAGTCATGGAGAGTCGAAATCAATAACATCATGCTTATTGTTACGTACGAGTACCATGAGTATTTCAAACTTTAAGTATGAGTAGTATGAGTATGACATTAAAATAAGTATGAATGCGTATAAGTATCAGAAATTAGAAGTATGATTCGAATCTACTCATCGTTTTGAATACTCATTGCTGACCTCTGGTACATACAGTAGGTTATTGAAATCAACAAAGACTCACAGAGATTGTTAAGATTTATGCAGAGGTTTGTATTAACGATGAGATTAAAAAATTAAAAATTTCAATTTAATTGGAACACATCTAAGTGCCTGTTAGTTTAAGTATTGTCAGTCATGTTTTTATATTTTCGAAGAACATAACATATTGATTTTAATTGAATTGGGTACATCTACTTCTTGTTTAAATGCTCATTACAAACCCCAATTATTTATTCTAGCCAACAGCGCCAGAAACATTTATTTGCTGCCTAGCAAACGTCACCAAAATAAGTTGAAACAATGTAGACAACAATTATAGCACTAACAATAACAATCGTTCTGGTTTATTTAGCCCCAACAAGACCTAAAATCGCTGCTATTATTGATTGGCCATAAGGACCTCAAACTCTCTTTTTCATTGCCCGCCTAACAATCAGCAACGATGATGAACTTAAATTCTGATGTGATATCCGTATATTTTCTAATTTTATGGATTTAAGAAGCTTCAATCCCGTTCAAATTATTCGTCGAAAGTACCCTTGAATCCCCTTGACTAGTTGATAATATTAATAGCGAGCAGGATGGAGGTCAGCTAGTGCCATGGTCTTGCAATGAGAAGAACTCAATGAGCACATTTTCCCACCATTGCATTCTATACAATATTCCAATATTGCAAGCAAAAACAGATGGCAACCCTGCCATTCTAGAACTTTACATACATACATACATAATTGGTCATTACAACCCTTCAGGCAGGATTACGACCTAGTTTCTCACACCACTTATGTTGTGTGTGCTAATTTTATACATGTGTAGCGGCACCTTTAGTTTAATGTCGACTCCAAACGACAGATTTTTGAGAAACTTTTCATGGCAATTTTATTTACTCTCAGAGTTTTTGCCAGAAATCTGCTGAGAGGAAGTCGCCGTGCTATTACCCTTCAGTTAACCAACCAGATGAAGTTCCGGAATGTCTCCAGCCAGACGAGTTCAGGACAACAGCAGATCTGCAACTTTTCTGCAAGTATCTCTACAAGAGAAAGTAATTCTTCCCAAGTTTCTCTCAGAAATTGTCTAGAAATCATACAAGATTCTTAATCCTTTTAAAATAGGAAAATCGAAAAAATATCAGCTCTTAGAAGACCACCAAGTCCGTTCTCTGGCATGAGCACTTTTCGGGAAAAGTCTTCAATCTTGAGTTACTTTCAAAATGACCTCTAAATAGGCCTGCAATTGAAAAATGGTGTCTTAATTTTATTTCCCTAAATAGGCCCTCTTGTTGATCATTTTAAATAAAATAAGAAAAGAAAAAATCTTTCTTTCTTTTTAAATTATTTCCAGGACTACTTTAACACTTTAAAATCCTTTTGCGGGCTCAGCTGACATAACTGCAGCAAAGGTCAATATTGAAGAAAAAATCTTTACAAGCCTTAGTAAGGGTTTCTCTTTCTTTTTTTATTTTTCTATTTGTATAAGTGTGTGTGTTTGTGTGTGTGTAAGGATTGTCCTCTTTAAAGTATCAAATGGAAACCAGTGACCTGGGGATTTGTTTTGTTGCGCTCAATATCACCATTTCTGCTGAATAATAGAATGTCAGCAACATGACTGCTGTAGCGGCACGCTATCAATGCACAACGACAATGACTTTAACTACCGCTACAACAGCAACAACAACAACAAGCAACAGCAAGTGCTGCACCAACACCAACACTAACTACACAATCATGACAATGTTGTCGAGAAAAAGGGGAGAGAGAGAGAAAAAAACTTTTCCTTTTTAAATCCTTTTATAATGCATATGTTTCTGCTGCAGTATTGGTGCGGGTGCATTGGTATTGGTATGACGAAAGTGTTTGGTCTCGCGAGATGAGAGAGCGAGCGAGCTGCATACAACAAACACCAGCTGTCCATTTGAACATACGATATGAGAGCCGCCATTGGGATACGGGGAGATCTTTTTGTAATGCGGCTTTATAAACGCTTTGTTTGTTTTGTCGGGATTGTAGTTGAGATATGCTTTTCGTTTTTATCTCCCTCCTCCTTTTTCTGTCTTCTTTATTTTGTTTCAAAGTTTTTGTAGTGTTTTTCTCTCTGTACGTACGCATGTATTTCTGTTAATATTTTTTGTATATGTTTTATTAGGGGGATGCTTGAAAAGCTTGTTAGTTTATATGAAATTTAAATCATTTTTATTATAAATTTTTGGGTTCTGCCTAATAATTTAAAGCTTTTGAAAGGTTTTTAAATTTTTTTTACACACACTCACAATACATTTGTAAAATTTCACTTAATTTTAAGGGGGAGTATGTTGTTTTGTTGCAACCACTTCAGGGGTCATAAATGTATTATATTTGGATTGTGTACAGAAAGAAAACAAAATATGGCAAAAGAATCAAACAAAAATAAGCAGCAGATTGCATTTGTGAAATCGATTTTATTATTATGGTTCCGCGTAGACTATACTCCTAATAGACTTGGGTTGACGATTATGTCAACTGAACTCTGTCTAGGTATACAGCTTAGGATAACTTTCAGAAGACGTGTTTCGAAATCAGAAATGTCAGGAAGCTTATGGCCACCTTGCCTTCTATAAGAAATGAAATATTCTCGCAGACACTTTTACTTACTTACTGACTCAGTTGGCCTTCATAATCCGTTTATCGGCATTTTCAAAGCGCCTTCATCAGGTGGTCGCAAAAATTGATGACTGTTCTTCTCTTCATAGTCCTTTTAATGTAATCAGGTCCTTTTTATGGACGACCTCCATTGATGCTTGTGTTAAATACCAGCTTCGTGAAGCATTCTTATACGCTGAACCACGCTAACGTCTTTCGTTCGGATCAGAGGTCAGAAATGAGCATTCAAAACGATGAGTAGATTCGAATCGTACTTATAATTTCTGATACTTATACGCATTCATGCTTATTTTAGTGTCATACTCATACTACTCATACTCAAAGTTTGAAATACTCATGGTACTCGTACTTAACAATACGCATGATGTTATTGATTTCGATTCTCCATGACTCATCGTATACACGAATCACAAAATAAGTATGATTCGCGTACGAACACTACAATACTCACATGAAGGTTGTGTGTTTGCTCTGCTTGCTGTCCTTGTCCTTTTTGTTTATGTGTCTTTCTCTCTCTTTGTAAATGCAACAGCAACTAAGACTGTAAATTTTGACGAATGATTCGAATCACTCGAATCATTTATAAGTATTTCTAAGTATTTTTCTAAATTTATGAATCTGAATGAGTAGGCGTATGAGTCAAACATAGTTCGAATGTTATGAGCTTGATATGAGCTTGTCTCCTGATGTCGATGTAAACGGTCTGAATGACAAATTTGTTAATATTAATGTTCCTACACCTGACAGTAACCTATATGATGACCTTTGTTTTTTGTTTCGCTAGAAAACCCCTTTAGTTTTCGTTGTGTTAGTCAGCTCGAGGTTTTGGAATGCTTATCTTCTGTGAAATCGAATGCGATTGGTTCTGATGACTTAGATCCTCTGTTTTTAAAAGCTTTGTCACCTAGACTTTTGCCGTATTTGACTCATTTATTCAATACAGTCTTAACTATGTCGTCCTTTCCTGATGAATGGAAACAGTCGAAAACCATTCCCATTCCTAAATCCAACAACGAATTCAGGCCAATTGCCATTCTTCCATTCCTGTCTAAAGTAATGGAAAATCTCATGGCTAAACAAATAAATAGTTATCTCGTGAGTAATAACTTCATATCTGATAAGCAGTCGGGATTTATGAAAGCTAGGAGCTGCACTACTGCTTTAGTTAAAGTAGTTGATGACCTTAGGTTGAAGCTGGATGAAAATTATATAGCGTTTTTGGTTCTTTTGGATCACACTAAGGCTTTTGATACAGTTGATCACAGAATATTATTGAGAAAGCTACAGACCCTCTTTCATTTTTCTAATTCAGCTTGCAGCCTTATACGTTCCTATCTCATTAACAGATCTCAACGAGTTTACCTAAACGGCAACATCTCGAATTCGGTACACGTTGGAAGAGGTATTCCTCAGGGATCAATTTTAGGGCCCCTTTTGTTCTGTATATACATTAACGACCTACCTGATGTTTTGGATAATTGTAGCGTACATATGTACGCTGATGACGTCCAGCTCTATAGGAGCGCTTGTATTGATAATATCCGACTATGTGTAGATACGATTAACGATGATTTACGGAAAATTGACAACTGGGCTAGTGCTAATGGACTTTGTATTAATCCCTCTAAATCGAAATGTTTATTGCTCTCCAGGTCTAAGAGAGCGTTTGACGTGCCGGAAATTATTATCAGGGGAAATAAAATTGATTTAATGGTCGGCTAACGTGGTCTAGCCACATTAATGTCATCGTTGGTAAAGTTTATGGTATGCTTAGGAACTTATGGGATGTTATAGATTCGACTCCTTTTGCTATACGCCTGCAACTGGCAAAAACGTTTTTGATTCCTGTTCTTTTATATGGATCGGAAATTTTCGCAAACTGTGATGCGGATGATAGGCGGAAACTCAACTTGGCTGATAATAACATAGCCAGATATGTATTTATTAAGGGACGTCGGGACCATATATCACAATTTTCTTACCAGATATGTGGTATTCATTTTGATAATCTATTGAATATTAAGTGCCTAATTCTCCTCCATAAGATTATTACTTTGGAACAGCCAGTATACTTATTTAGCAGGATTAGATTTGCTAGATCCAACCGCGGTAGGAAAATTATCCAATTAAGGCATAGGACTCTTTTGTCGAAACGACAGTTCTTTATACACACCATCAGTCTTTGGAATGCACTACCTAATTATATTCAGAACATAGGCAATGCAACTAAGTTCAAAAAGGAGCTATACAATCTGTTTAAGTAGTTTGTAACATATTTTGATTGTTTATACATTTTTACTCTTCATTTTTATTAGTGATTAATTACTTTCATTTTTCTAATTTATTATTTAAGTTTCATTGTATCTCATTATATGAATATATTTCCTTGTTTGTATTTTTCTTTATATTTGTATCTTTTCTAATTTAGTTTTTTACATATACTCATTTTCTTATCCTAATTTTTTTGTATCGATTGGTATTTCCTGAGGTTAAATCATGTTCTTATTCTTATTCATTTTTATTTATACTGTACTTCAAACAATTCATTACTCATATAATGAGCGATTTGTTATTACTTTTTCCTATTTGATGTCCTCCCATAGCACTTTCATTTATAAGATTATTATCTTGTTGTGCTATGATTAATATATAAAATAAATAAATAAATATTTTTAATGTCAACGTTGTACTCATACTCATTGTAACTTGTACTTATAAATCAATGTTGTACTGAGTACGAATAATTCAGAGTAGTTGGATTTCAATACTGTTGGCTCACTCATAATCAAAATTTCAAGAGTAGCGAAAAAGCGATTCATTGCTGATCTCTGGTTCAGATACGGAATCATCGTCAACTCCCACAGGACTGAAGAAGTTGCCGAGAAATTTTTGTTTGAATACTTTCAAGACAACTGTATCGATGTATAATAGCATCCAGACCTTCGCACACAGGAAGGAAGAACGGATTCTAATGATTCTACGCTGGATCTCTAGTCTAATATCATAGTAATGGCGGATGTATAGATTCTTACTTACTTACTTAGTAGATCATTACAACGCTTTAGTTAGGATTACAACTAAGCTTCTTCAGGAGTGACCTTTTACAGTTTAATGTCGTCTTGGAACGACAGATTTGTGAAATTGGAGAGAAAGGAAGTCGCCGAAGGAAATATCTTTTTTAATATGTCGTTTTGTTCGAAATGACAGAGCTGGAGATTGAAGCACGGAGTCTCGTCTAACAATATGTAGTGTGTTGTATTGCCCATTTGAAAGTATTGTCATCGATCGTAAAATGGGTTCTAATACACTGCACGACTTTTGTTATCGAGCTCATATACTTTGGACTCAGCGAGCAAAATTTCTCATCTACGCACTACGCTCCTGCTAACCACTGCTCTACTCGCCTATCTATTTAATTTCAATACTCAATTCAATTAATTTTACAGAGAGATCTCTTTTTCGAGACAACACCAGATACCCTAAGACCTTATTTAGCTATGTTAGTGATATTGTGACATTCTCGTATCAGATTCAGTACTCGGCTAACAAGACCCAGAAGATCGTTGGACAGCTCAGCAGATTAATGGCGAATATTGGAGGACCGCTACCGGCGAGACGGAGACTCCTGATGGATGTTGGAAACAGCATTATGCTCTATGGGAGCGAAATTTGGGCCGAAACACTGGATGTTAAGAAGAAGGCAAACTCACTTGTATCGGTACAGAGAACGGCTGCATTGCGTGTCGCGTCGGCGTACCGTACAGTGTCCGCTCCGGCCGTACTGGTGATAGCGGGTATAATCCCTGTGGATCTGCTGGCGGCAGAGAGGATGGAGATTTATAGGGCGAAATCGGCTGGAAATCATATAACCAGTTACTTCAGGGAAAACATCATTTCAAAATGGCAACAACGATGGAACGAGGAAGATAGAGGAATATGGACGGCGAGATTTATCCCAGACATAAGGCCATGGATTGGTCGGAAATTTGGAGAGATAAACTACTACGTTACACAGATGCTATCGGGTCACGGATATTTTAGGAAATATCTGCACAGAATGGGCAAGGCCGCCTCCTCTTACTGTCTGTACGAGGAAGGGGAGGCAATTGATGACGCAGAGCACACTGTTTTCGAGTGTGCACGCTGGCAGAGCTATCGCTCTGCACTGACGTCAATAGTTGGAACAATCACAGCCGCTAATGTTGTCGGGGTTATGACTGCGAGTAGTGAAAATTGGACCTCGGTAGTGAGTTACGTAGAGCGCATTCTGAGACGGAAGAAGAGAGATCTTGAAGCTGCAGAACGAGTAGGCATGTCGGAATAGGTGATACTGTCACACGTACCAAGCGTAACCGAGACGATGATTTAGACGAAAGGAATAGTGGAGACTCTTAGATGACTCCTCAACTTTCGATTCGCAATCCGGACGCGGATATGAACATGAAGGGGCCAAAGGGCCAAAAGGACTCCACTCCGAAGTAATACCACCGTAGTTCCGGAGTGGGCACAGACGAGTCCACAGGAGACGAGGATGTGACGACTTCCTCTATGGTGCGGTTAGGTACATTTACCTTGTAGTGATATTAACATAGCCATTCCTGAAAGCAGCATAGGGCTGTCACGAAGCTTCTGCATCATCTTTACAGTTTTCTCTTTGTTCTTGCTTCTTTTATTAGTCCACTGTAGAAGATTCTAGTATAAAAGCGTTGCCATCAGTCAGTGTTTACGTACAACAGCAGCACTTTTCCTCAAAAAAACTACAGGCCTGTGAAAATACTACGTATAATAAATTCAATTTTATTTTATAATGTAATTGAAAATAAAATAAAATTTTCAGTTTCCAGGAAAAAATCTGTCCATATTAAATAAATATTTCATTTACAAAAAAATAGAGAGAAAAAACAAATGTTTTCGAAAAACGATTTCAGTTGCCATTTTAAAGTCTCATAACTGTCTGCATAAATATTTTATTAAAATAAAATTTTACTCGTATTTCATGGCATAAATGTCAATTGAATTTGACATTTAATAGAATTTATGAAAACCACACAAACACACACACACCCACACTGTACACACAAATGTAACTTACTTGCATGCAGGCAATAAATATACTCTCCAATAAATATACTCACACTATCTATCTCTCTCTCTCTCTCTCTCTCTTGCTCCATGTATGATACGAGTATAGAGTTTGAGTTGATAGTAGTTGGATAAACCAGTTTGGAAATCCTGTTAAACACTCTCACAGACACACACACACATATATATATTCCACTGTTATAAACTAAAAATAATTTATAACGGTTTATAGAAACTATAAAATTTTAATTTGAAAATTTTATTTTCAATAATTTAGTTTGCATTGATGAGTGTCAAATACAGAGAGATAGAGAGAGAGAGAGAGAGAGGGGCAGAGAGTGTTGTCACTTTGGAAGAATTCAAATGTGATCACTTTTCCTGCATTATGGGGTGCTTATAGTCGTTAAAATCGTCCAACTGAGATAGGAATTGACAAGATTTGGAAGAAATTTGAAGAGACTGGAAGCATTGCAAATGCGATTCATCGCCATGTCCTAACATGACGAAAATATTGCAACTGTTAGTGAAGCTGTGATGGAGTATGTAGGGCTCATTATATTGTTACGTTTTTACCTTCTAAAAAAACGTTTAAAATATAAGCTCGTCGTGGATTGCAAATAAAATAAAAATAAATTTGTGTTTAGTTGTAATTAAAAATTCTTTATTATTCGCAGAATTCTGTGTGCCACTGTTTACAACTTGATGTAAACAACAACAATTGCTTTTCTTTGTTATTTCTCTGTTTATACCCTTTGCATAAACAATAACAATTACTAGACAATTATTCGACAGATCTTTGTAACGGAGATCTTCAAACCACGATTACTCTATTCAAACACACCGCGTCTTCACAAAACACTGACTGAACTTTTATTGACTTCGTTGCCTGCTTTGTCTTGCTTTTTATATGGCAACGTAAACGAAATTTGAAACAATATTTCATCGGCGACTTCCTCTCAGCAGATTTCTGGCAAAAACTCTGGGGGTAAATAAAATTGCCATGAAAGGTTTCTCAAAAATTTGTCGTTCGGAATCGACTTTAAACTGTAGGTCCCGCCACACATCTATGAAGTTAACGCACACAACATAAGTGGTGTGAGAAACTAGGTCGTAACTCTGACTGAAGGGTTGTAATGACCAATTATGTATGATGTAAAATCAAAACACCAGTATCTAGATTTTTCCATTTTAGTAACAATATGTTGTTTTGTAATTGAATTTGAACCTCCATCCATATAAGGTCCAATTCACGGAACAATATAAATCGGCTGACCATTCAGAATGCCGTAGGTATACGGATAGGGGACTAGAGCAACAGATTTTTAAGCAGAGTTTTCGAACATCATTTTCTTCAGTAATTAAGTTTAATTCCCTCATAATTTTTATGTCAACAAGTAAAACTAGTGGCATACAGAGCTCGGAGAAACCACAAGCGTGCGCACTATCTTCTGTTGATGCGTGACTTTTCGAAACTGATCCTGAAGGAATCATTCATTACTTTCAGTTCAGAGAACGATTTCGGTATGATGATGATGACGATGACAATCTTATTTTTTTGCATTAAATTGAAGAGTATTACCTAGACGACACGTGGTTTAAACAATACTGTGCCACGAGCCACACAACTCCACCGATTTTGGCTTTATTGCATGAGAAGTTGCCAGACAGAATAACTGCATGTGTTGAAGGCGTTACTTGACCACTAAAATCATGCGATTTTACCGCGCAATTTCACCTGTGGCATCACAACGGGGCGCTATGCATGCTCAAGTGACCTTTTTGGTAAATTAAAGCTACCACGCTAACCTAACCTAACCTGACCTACCGCGGTATACTGTAACTACGCATATGTTTTCCTGACGTTGAAACGGAATTTGAAAACCAGCATTTGTGAGGTCATCGTCCATACACCACCCGCAGCACTAATTATGGAAAACAATTTCAAAAGATTTAACTGCTTTAAGCAATCTAGAGGCGGCCATTTAAATGACATAGAAATTCCCATATGGCTCGGGTCAAGATCCAAGCATTATAATGATATAAAAGTATCATCGAAATCATGGCTTCATGTGTGTTTTATTTCACTTCACTTTTGAAACCAAAGAATGGATAACCCTTTATATGATTATTATTATTGCTACATTCTCTATTATTAAATTCATTTCCATAGTCTTAGACTTTAATCTTCTTTCTTTAATTTTTCAATTCTTTTTGTTTTAAATTCTGTTTCAATGTTTTTAAAAGAAATCACCACAGCGTATACGTGCTATTTATTTAATTAAATAACACTCAAACGCTGTGGGTGTTTTATAAAAAAAAGTTTTTATTTGAACATTTTACACTCTCTTTCCCTTTCTTCTCCTCTTTCTCTTTTCCTATAATCATGTGTGTGTGTGCTTTTAAGACCCCTTTTAAATAAAAAACTTTATTTTCAATAGGTTTTATAAAACAACAATAACAAAAACTACACAAAAAACACACAAAAAAATAAAAACAACAAATAAAACTGTTCACATAAAAACTTCGTTTTTTGTTGCAACAAAAATTTTAAGCCATGTAAACCGAACACACTCACATACATCCGCTTAATAATATTTAAAATAACAAAAGCCGTCTTAATAAAGATTTCCACAAAATAAATTCCATTTACAATGAAAAAGAAGTAAAAAATTTAAAAAAAAATTTAAAAAAATAAAAGAAAACCTGCCTCAAATATCCTGCTTTGTAGAACTGGGTAACTAAATATAGAGAAATAAATTGACCTTTGACCTAAAAAGCCTACAAGTCAGATTATTTAAAAAAAAGGTCAAATAACGCTTTGACGTTTTGAAAGCTTAATAAGAAATATTTCTTTTGGCATCCTTCTCGTTCAAGAGGCTTCTAACTAAAGCTGTGACAGTAAGCCAATTGCCTTGAAAAATCTTCTTAAATCCTTCGTATAGATTCGCAGGACATACCAATCATGAAAAAACTCGGGGGTGTCTTCAAAAGATGTGCTTTATTCATCTTAAACAGAAGGTACAAACGTAAGGTATATAGCAATGCCATCATAAGAGGTCAAATCTAAGATATTTTGATACTGTCTGGGGAAGCGGAAGTAGCTGTATAGAGAAAGCAACTCTACTCTCTGCTGAGTCCCAACTCATTTGAGATTTGACATCAATTTCCACGCCAGCCAAGGTCATTGTGTGTGGAGTAAAGGCAGATGTTTGGAAAGGCATGGTAGGTAGGTTGAAGTGGTAGCCCTGACACCAAAAGCAAACTCGAGCATGTATAGCGGCCCGCAGTGACGTCACGGTTAAAAGTATACTCAACGAAAATAAAGGCTCAATGAAAATAAAGACAAGAACAGGCAAAGCCTCTTCCCGTACCGAATGGGTTTGAAATGATCAAAACTTTTTTGGAAGGAAGAGCAGAATTAAATCGTGCATTAGACTATCCAGGGTGAGTAAATGGAATTTAGAAAAGGCACTACAGACTCAAAGTACACTTATTCAGAATGAGGATAATCTCGAGACCAAGATGTAATGGCTCTGTAATGATAAGAAAGAATTATTGCAACACACCCTTGAAATTTGTGGAAGAGCAGATTTAAATCGTGCATTAGACTATCCAGGGTGAGGAACTGGATTTTTAAAGGGCACTATAGACTCAAAGTACACTTATTCGGAATGAGAATCATCGCGATACCAATATATAGAGGCTCTGTAATGATAAGAACGAATTATTGAAACACACCCTTGGAATTTGTGAATAGTAATGAACCCCTGGATGCATATCAGGTGCTGAAAGGGGTATTGTCCTTGTTAGTACCGGTGTGAATCCTGGAGGGATACCATTTTACAGGTTGAGGGCAGTACAGTTGCTTCCAGATGGTGTCTGGCTACCATTTGCAGAATTTATTTCTAAGCACTTCATTTGGATGTATACATACATACATATAGGGTTATCCATTTCGTGGTTTCAAAAGTAAACGTAAATAAAACACATATAAAATATTTTTATTCATAATATTTCTGTTTTTATTGTAAAATTTGAACGTTGACATTATGTGTGAAACACTTCATCCCTTAAATGACCTCCACGCTAAGTGTTGCAAACATTGATTCTTTTGAGATAATTTTCGACCACTTTTTGACACATATTGGGCGGTATCTCAACCATAACTTGGCGAATGTTGGTTTTTATGTGCTCAAGAGTTGAAGGTTTATCTGCATAAACACGGTCTTTCGTGTAGACCGACAAAAAAGTCTAATGACGTCAAATCGCATAATCTTGGTGGCCAGTTGATATCGCCACGACGAGAAATTACGCGACCAGGAAATGTCTCTTGCGATAAAGCCATATAAGCTCGAGTTGTACAGAGCATGTGGCAGCGTCTTGTTGAAACCACATATTCACCAAGTCGTATTCTTCAATAGCAGGCAAAAAAAAAGTCGGTTATCATATGACCATAACGCTCCGAATTGACGGTGACAGTCGTTCCATCGTCGTTTTCGTAGAAGTAAAGTCCAATCACACCTTGGGACCAAAGAGCGCACCAAACAGTGACTTTTTCTAGAGGTAATGGCCTCTCTTCAATTACTTGAGGATTCTCAGAACCCCCAAATACGACAATTTTGTTTATTAACATACCCACCGAGTGTGAAATGTCTCTCATCGCTGAAGAAAATTTTGTTCGAAAAATTGCCGTCCATTTTTGTGGTAGGTTTTGATAATTTTTATGCCTTGTGTGATAGTTAAGCGATCCATTTTCGTCAATGTCTGACTTTTAACTGAAAAGAAAAAATTGTTTTTACAACTTAGTTTGACAGATGTCGAATTCCTCCAGTCCCATACTTTTGAAACCACGAAATGGATAACCCTTTACATACATAATTGGTCATTTCTACCCTTTAGTCAGGATTAGAACTTAGTTTCTCAACCCACTTATATTGTGTGTGCTGCACAGTTTGCAGGCGACTCCGAACGACAGATTTTTTGAGAAACTTTTCATGGCAATTTTTATTTCACACTCCGAGGTTTTGCCAGAAATCTGCTGAGAGGAAGTCACCGAAGAAATATTTTTTTTTCATATTTTAGTTTTGATGTCTGACACGGGATTTGAACCGTGGCCTCACGTCTAAAAAGCCAACATGCTACCTACTAGAGTAAGGGGGCCTCATTTGAATGTATTCCTATAGCAAAAACTAAAAATTTCGCTTGTCAGACTGTGAAAAGCGTTATTTGTTAGCGATTAACGATGATTAGTAGAATACAAAATGGATTCAAAATTTTTTTTTATCAACAATTTCAGAAGAATTTAAAATCATCTGCCATTCAACTGGAAAAAAATTATTTTCTGGGGTGTGCATGATATCTTAAAAATATTATTTATCATGAATAAAAAAAGAAAAAAAAAACGTTGTTTATAGGGGTCCATAATTGACAAATTTATTTCCCTCATTTAAAAAAAAGAACAGTTTTATGATACCATTTTCCAACATGTCCAATTGATTGGTTGCCATCACTTCCGTTTCTAAAATTTCTTCTGCCGTTTTGTGTTTTTTATTTTTGCTTTTACTCTCAACCACTTTCACTTTAAACAAGAGTGTCCTGTCACATACTTGTCAATCCTTTATCAAATTGCCAAACATGTAAAAAGCAGACACAAGAAATAAAAAAAAGAAAATACCTTCATCAAGTAGAAAAAAAGGAAGCATAAGCGGATATAAAAAAGTGTTTAAGAGCGGGGTTGTATCAAAATTCAAGGATGGGCAGCGATTAGTAACATCCCTTGTAGAGGGTTCTTCATTTTTCGATTGCATTTCGCTGAGGTATTTATTTTCTAATGCGAGAAACGAATTGACGTTGAGAAACTTTTTCATGGCAATTTTATTTACTCTCAGAGTTTTTGCCAGAAATCTGCTGAGAGGAAGTCGCCGAAGAAATACTTTTTGTAAAGGGTGTTTTTTACAGAGGTATAGAACTTTAAGTTGGAATTACTTTTCAAGATGGCGACCGATTTAACAGCTGTCAAGTGATTTATTCTCAGTTTGGTTTGGCAATTTATCATGAATAGACTAACACCTGAACAACGCTTGCAAATACTGCAATTTTATTTCGAAAATAATGGTTCTGTGCGGAAAACGTATCGCGCACTACGTCCATTTTATCGTCGACAAAATCGTCCATCAGAGCAGTTAATTCGATTAACCATGGAACGTTTTCGCACCACGTTTACTCTTATTGATAACTCGCATCCCCAGAGATGCTGTACGGTACGTACAGAAGAAGCTATTGCTGCTGTAGAGCGTAGCATTGAGGAAGACCCGAATGAGTCCATCCGCCATCGAGCACAGTAATTGGATCTGTGTCCATCCACTTTATGGAAGATTTTGCGGAAGGATCTTGGTTTGCGTGCTTACAAAATCCAACTCGTGCAAGATTTGAAGACAAACGATCATCAAGTAAGGCGTATATTCTTCGAATGGGCCCAAAACGAGATTACCGTTGTTCCCGATTTTCATAAGCGAATTTTGTTTAGCGATGAAGCGCACTTTTGGTTGAATGGCTACGTCAACAAACAAAACTGCCGCATTTGGAGATAAAAAATTCATGTCAATCGAATAATCCATCGTTGTTTTATTGCTACTTAAAGTTCTATGCCTCTATAAAAAACACCCTTTATTTTATCTTGATGTCTGGCCTGGGGCTCGAACCCTGGCTTTACGTCTAATAAGCCAACACACTACCTACTAGACTACGGCGACTTCAATAAAAATTAACACATACAACGTAATTGGCGTGATAAACTAGGACGTTGTACAATGGGTCAATTCGACCTCCGGGTACTGTATTCGTTTTAATTAACAAGCACACGTCCTCTAACCTAACCTAACCTAACAAATTGATGTTTGGCCATGCCACTAAAGGCTTATTCTTGCGATAAATGGCCAAACTTACGAATTGACTGTTTATGTAAATCGCGTGAGGATGACTCGCTTATTGCTTAAAAATGTCCCAGTATGGAGAAGATCTCAAGTTCAATCAACAGCCTTAAAGCAAACACGTCCCCAGGGGTCGACAAAGTTGTGCTGTCACCGATTGGAAAAACTTTTAAAAACAGCAACAGGATTGTGTGGGGCATGCAAGACAGCCGAAATGATTGAAAAATGGCGAGCACTTTTCAACAACGTTTCCATCTTCTTAAAAGGCATACAAGTCCTGATGGCTTTGCCAGATCCTCTGTTTTGATGCCACTAAGGCCTTATTCTTGCGATGAATGGCTAACCCTACGAATTGATTGTATATGTATATCGCATGAGGATGACTCGCTTATTGTTGAAAAAGGTCCAAATATGGAGGAGATCTCAAGTTCAATGCCTTAAAGCAAACAAGTCCCGGGGATGACAAAGTTGTGCTGTCACCGATTGGAAAAAATTTCAACAACAGCAACAGGATTGTGTGGGGCGTGCAAGACAGCGGAAATGACTGAAAAATGGCGAACACTTTTCAACAACGTTTCCACCTTCGTAAAAGGCCTGTTTATGTAAATCGTATGAGGCTGACTCGCTTATTGTTTAAAAATATCCCTGTATGGAGGAGATTGCAAGCTCAATCAACAGCCTTAAGGGAAACAATGCTCCAGTAGTCGATAAGGTTGTGCTGTCATCGATCATTGGAAAAACTTTAAAAAACAGCAACAGGATTGTGTGGGGCTTGCAAGACAGCCGAGCACTTTTCAACAACATTTCCATCTTCTTAAAAGGCAAACAAGTGCTGATGTCTTTGCCAGATCCTCTGTTTTGATGCCACTAAATGGGTTACTCGATATAAATTTTCTTCTTATTTTTTAATTTTTCCAAGAGAAGCATATGAAAAGCTTAAGCACCACCCTTGTATGATAAGCGTGTTGGTGTCATGTGACGAATAAAATTTTTTTTGTTTTAAACATTGCTTGAGAGTGGGTACCCAAGTAAAGTCCATTCATATATAACAGATGAAGGTCTGCAACGGAAATGTTAAATATTGCTTAGACAAACATGTTGTTGACATGTTGTCACAATATATTCTAAAAAGAAAAATATATGTATATATGTACGCTTTTATATTCATTTCTATTACATTCGGGAAAATGAAGCAAAAAATATTTGGCTTTCATAGCGTATTATGGAAAAACAATTACGTTTTATGATGTCAGACATCAAGACTAAGGCATCAATAAACAGAAAACAAAAAAGAGGAGGAATTTTTATTGCATATGAAATATATTTTATAAACCACTCACTGCAGGATAAACTAATAAAAGAAAGGAAGAACACAGAATTTAATTTATTTTAAAACTTAACATGACAAATGGTTTTCAAATTAATAATAAAATATGGGTCACACAGGAAAAATACATCGAGACTTTTTAGTTTGTGATACATTTCTGGAACAAAATTTATTTTATTGATAAGCAGTTCAAATTAAGCTGATATTTGTTTTTATTATCTACAATTTATCCCAGAAGCTTCTATGGTTTAACATTCTATGGTTTAGCAGAAACCTGCATAAGTGATTTTCAGGACACTTAGTTTTCTATTATTAGGTTAGTTTAGCCTAGATTGAGTTGGCAGTGGCCTTAGTGAACATATTGTTACGTTTTTATTTTTTAAAAACGATTCAAATATGAGCTCGTGGATTGGAAATAAAATAAAAATAAATTTGTATTTAATTTTAATTAAAATTCTTTATTATACGCACAATTCTATGTGCCACTGTTCACAACTTGATGTAAACAACAACAATTGCTTTTCTTTTTTTCTTCCTCTGTTTACACCATTTGCATAAACAATAACAATCGCTAAACAATTGTTCGACAGAGCTTTGTAACGGAGATCTTCAAACCACGATTACTTTCTTTAAACGCACCGCGTCTTCACATGAGGCTGACTGAACTTTTACTCAGTGGATTGTGGTCTAGCGATGTCCTTGTCTTTCTAGTAGACCACATCCGAAGGTGGTCGATTAGTCAGTGCATCGCTCAATACATTACAGAAAGAATACGTTCTTCAGTTGCACTATCCATATGTGGAATGCTCTTTTTGGAAAAGTTTTCCCGTTCACTTACGGCGCCGATTTAAACACTACTCCCTCTTTTCTCTCACAAAATATTCTCGACTATCCTCTTTACTTACTTAATTGGTCATAGCAATCCTTTAGTCAGGACTACAACCTAGCTTCTGACACCACTCATGTCGTGTTAATTTTATCCATGAGAGGCGGGACATACAGCTTAATACCGAACGACAGACTAGGGAATCTTTACATGGCATTTTTATTTTATTCTCAGAGTTTTTGCCAGATGACTGCTGAGAGGAAATCGCCGACAAAAATTATTTTTAAATATTTTGTTTTATTCGAGATGTCTGAGCTATGGGTTTGAACCGTGGTCTTATGACTACTAAGCCAACACACTACCTAGCTTGCTATCCAATATGATTCGAAGATATGATCAATTGAGGCACTTTGTAGCTCCCTGTGAATGTTATTTATTCTGTTTTGGTTGGTTTAATTTCCAGTCCATAATCTTTGCATTATTTCGATAGTAATCTCATGGTGGATTTCAAAATTTCTGAAACTATTTTTGGAACATATCCCGTAGTTACTACCACATCATCTGCATAAGTGATAATCATTCAGCATCTTCTTGCTACGGTTGGCTAACGATGCAACTGATACATAATTGGTCACTACAATCCTTTAGTCAGGATTACGACCTAGCTTCTCACACCATTTATGTCGGGTGCCTTAATTTTTTACATGAGTGGCGGGAGCTACAACGACAGATTTTTAGAGAAACTTTTCAAGGCAATTTTATTTGCTCTCAGAGTTTTTGCTAGAAATCTGCTGAGAGGAATTCGCCGAAGAAATATTTTTCATATTTTCGTTTTGATGTCTGACATGGCCTCACGTCTAATAAGCCAACACACTACCTACTAGAAGACTACGGCGACTTGAAACTGATACAGACACTTTTCTGTGCCTGTAAATAGGCCTCTTTTAAGCCATT
Source organism: Sarcophaga variegata (assembly GCA_932273835.1). NCBI lineage: Eukaryota > Metazoa > Arthropoda > Insecta > Diptera > Sarcophagidae > Sarcophaga > Sarcophaga variegata. Next base: position 120,510,802 of record OW026360.1, on the reverse strand, counting down.
GAAAAAAAAAGTTCGTTCAATGGAAAAACAATCCTGTTTTGTTTCTGTTCACAATTGCCTTAAAGGCCTTAAAGGCATATAATTTTCAACAATTTATGTCTACTATCCTCTGCTCCTTAACTCATTTACTTCTACTATCTCTTTCACTCTCTCTCTCTCTCTCTGGCAGACTGTATAAAGTATGGCTAATACATACTTCATTGACCAGCATTATTGTTATCAGAGTTTACAAATATGCTGTAGAAAACCTATGGCAAAAATGCTTAAATTTGTGTGTGCGAGTATCGGTGCATAGGTTAGACTCATATTTCCTATGCTTGTCTTGCATATTGAAGTGTCATAATTTTTCTAAAGTGTAGAGAGTCTAGTAGAGAGTATGATAACGTATTAAATTTCATTGAATGTAAGTCATAAAAATAAATAAATTTCTTTGGATAAATATTAGAAGGAAAGAAAAGAAAATTTTCGAAAATTTTTGCAATTTATGCTTGGTGCTGAAGTAAGAGTATCTGTGTAGAGATTGTTAAAGGTTTAATGAAGTCAAATCCAATGAAATATAAAGAAAATAAGCTTTTTACAGGCACTTTAGCCATACACACACATACACAGATATGCTTAGACACTTAGTAAGGATAATAGCTGTTATGCTCTTAAGTCGTAAGGCTTTACAAACACTCTTTCGTTTCCTTCTCTGTCTCTCTATCCATTTCTAAGTATTTGAAGTATAATAAAATAAAATTATTTGAATTTTATCACAACAGGATATTAATTTATTTTCTCTTAAGCATACACACACACACACACACTTGCATACATACTCTTCTTCCTTTCTCTTAATTTCAATCCCTTTTTTGCCTTTTTTGTCTTTACAAAAATTTTTAAAGAAATTTTACGCAAATTTTGTTTTAGAATTAGAGGCGGGGGCGGGCGCCTCCTTCGTAAATAGAGTGTGTAAATGAATGGTTTGATGAATTCCTGGCATTTTGTTTTGTTAATTAAATTTTATTGTTCCAGTATCTGGTTTTGTTTCGTAAGCAACAGACAAATTCCCAGCTCTGCATGAATGAATGACACAATGACTCTTTCTCTCTCTCCCTCTCTATTCGGGTACAGTTTATATACACTCTCAACCAGCAAAGCCAATAGTCTCTGTATCTGTGTGTGTGTGACTGTGTCTATTTTTGTTTATTCAAATGCCATGCTAATAATATAGTTATTATTGCTACTGTTGTTGTTGCTGTTGTTGTTGTCTCTTAAATAAATGTTTATTAAATTAAGCTTTCTGTCATCAAAATGAAATAAAAAACTGGCGTATAATTTTTTTTTGTGGGGACTTTGGTTTTTAATTAAAAAGGAGAAAACGAAACAAAAGAATTGAAATATTTTTTTAAAAGAAAAGAATTTAATTAATTTGGGGTTATTTTTAAAAGAAAGAAAAAGGAAGACAGACTATTATTACTATAAAGGATATTTTTAAATGTTTATTGCTTTGTAATTAAACCTAAAAATACAGAATAATTTGAATTCTAAAAAATTTAACAATGAAGGAAGTGAACAAGTTTGGTTAGTAAGGCGAACGTTGGTGTAGAAACGCCTTAACCAAAAAATGGGAAAACATATATAAATTCGCAGAGAGAGAGAGAGAGAGAGAGACTGAGTTTGTTACTAACACGCCAATAGAAAAAAATTTTATGCAGAATTTTATGAAGTCCTGGCTGAAAAATAGTAATCTTAGTGACTTAGGCAGCCCACTAAGCAGGTGGAGATAAACGCTTCTCCACCTGTAGCAATTATTAATTGCCTTTTTACAATTACAATTCGGTTTTTGATCCAGTAAGCTTGGACTTTTTTTTTATAGCTTTACGAGCTAAAGGCTGTGAATCTTCAAAAGAGGTTGGTAGCCCGGCCTAACCAAGGTGCACGATTCGGTGCAAGACTTACTCTCGGCTAGCTGAGCACTTACACTACCATTCATTTAACATAGTTCTGCGGCTTTTAAGTGTCGGAAGTTTGATTAATGCTAGTCTGGCAGAATAAGAAGGTAAACTTGTGAGATTAAAATTCAATCCTCGGAGACAAAACATCAGAAATTGCTTTTGTACAGATTCGATGACGTCGGAATATTTTTTATATAGAGGATCCCATATTATGGATCCATACTCGAGTATAGGCCTTACAAGAGATGTGTACGGCGATTTAGTAACATAAGGATCGTTAAATTCTTTTGCCCACCGTTTTATAAACATGTACGCTTCTAGCTTTATTTACTGTCATAGTTATGTGCGCAATAAAATTTAGTTTGGGATCAAGTAGAACTCCTAGATCCAGGAAGTTATCTACAAGCTCAAGCTCGTATCCATCAAAAGCATAGTTTGCAGGAATGGGATTCTTTCTTACAAATCTCATGTATTTACATTTTTTGAGATTAAGCAGCATTAGATTTAAATTACACCATAAATTAAACGAATTTAGGTCATTCTGAAGAAGTTTCTGATCGGAACTTTGGCGATAACTTAAGAAAATTTTTACGTCATCAGCGTACATTAGGATATTGGAATAGTGAATCGTATCAGGCAAGACGTTAATAAACAATGAAAACAGAAGCGGTCCAAGATGGCTACCCTGAGGTACCCCAGAAAGGACATCAATACTTCTGGAGCAGCAGTTTTTAAAAAGTACGGTTTGTTTTCTGTTAGTTAAATACGAGTAAATCCATTTTAGACTAAGATCAGAAAATTTCATTAAACAAAGTTTCTTCCTCAAAAGTATTTGATTGACTTTATCGAAGGCCTTGCCGAAATCCGTTTGTTGCTGATGAAAAAATCCTCGATACACAACTGTTGAGAGATGAAGCAGTTTTGTTGTAGTAGAACACTTTTTTCTAAAACCGTGCTGATAAGGAGATATCAAGTTAGAAACTTGATAACATAAGTCATCAGTTACCATTTTTATTTTTTATATGGACGCTTGTAAAACCGTTTTATTGCCCGGCAATCGAAGGTAAAGTTTATGATTCTGACTTTTCTATAAAGATTCCTAATTTATAGGAATCATCTGTACCACGGTTTCGTTTAACCAGGAAAGACGATCAGATATCAGAGCGATGCAAATAGTCGTGATTAGTATCTTAGACATTTCCAGTGTCCCAGTTATATTCTGGTGAAGTTGCCATAGTCTAGTAGGTAGTGTGTTGGCTTGGAAGACGTAGGGCCACGGTTCAAATCCCAGATTAGACATCAAAACGAAAATATAAAAAATTATTTCTTCGGCACCTTCTTCTTAGCAGATTTCTGGCAAAAACCCTGAGAGTAAATAAAAATTGCCATGAAAAAAATTCTCAAAAGATTTGCCGTTCGAAGTCGAATTTGAACCGCTGGTCCTACCACTGATGTATAACACACAAAATATAAGTGGTGCGAGAGGCTAGGAATACCCATGCCCTGTGAGGCATTAGAGATGGTTAGCATAGGAATACACAATAAAAATCAAATTTCAATTGTTCCAACGTATAAACAATTTATTGATTTTATTTCTTTCAGTGTATTGTGGTTTTATTAAGTTTCTAACATTTACTCTCTTAATATTTTTGTTTCTCTATTGTTTCTTACTTTTTCATTATCTTCCACTGCCTCTTGCTCTCACCCTCTCTCTCTCTCTCCCTTTTTTTCTATAAGAAGAAACAATACTTCTCTATTGTCTTTAACTATTGGTTTTATCGAGCTATGGTGCTATGGGGGGTATTGATGAAATTGGCCCTGACTTTGTTAAGCGAGACGAAGATAAAAGGTCTAGTTTTTGTTTAATGTTTTATTATTGTTTTTATAGTTGTTGTTATTGCTATTGTTGTTGTTGTTGTTGCTGTTTAAGGTTTTTGCTTGCGTTCATCATTATTGTCATCATCAAACTTGAACAGGCAGTCAGTCTTCTATGGCCTTTAAAACTACGGTGGCGATAGAGAAAGAGAAAACAGGCAGGAGTGTTTATCGGTCTACATATATACATTAAAAGGAAACAGCATCCATTTTAGTATTCATGGCTAAAACATTTAGCCACAATTTGTACACATGCACACACGCACACACACTGTATAACCATAGGAATATCCTTTTACTGACTGGCTGGTCTATATAGTCATGGCAAACTCTTTATCATTTATCGAGTTGTTGCTGAGGGTACTTTTTGAGTTCTTGGCCACATAATGACACTTCATGGACAAGTTACTGACTGAAAACGTATAAATTGTACAGATTTTTTTCATCTTTCACTTCTGTTTCTTCTTTTTTTCTATTTTTTTGTTTTGCTTAGAAAAGTTGTTTATGGTAGAAATAGAAAAAAAAGACAAAAAAAAAATAAAATCAATACAAAACATTTTCTAGCATTTGAAAAAAAAAGTCCTCCAATCTCAGCTTTTCCCAATCACTTTGCTAGGCATAGTGCGTAAGTATGTGTTTTAGTAAAACCATCAATAGAAACAAAAAAGAAAAAATACCCTAGTCCTTTCAAGTCAAATGTATTTGATTTTTATGTTCTGCTGAGTTTTTTCCTTTTTTTGCTGTTTTAAACCCTTTTGTTTTGTTCTGCTCAATGTTAGTTTAAAAACCTTGAAGTGTTTTTAGGCTTAAATAAACACTGTTTAATGCATGTCCTTCAGGATCAAAAAACCTAAAATTAAAGAGTCTCTTTGAAGACACAAAAAAGGATGAAATTTAAAAAAAAAAACATTTTAAAACACAAATATCAGCAAGAAAAACTTTAAAGATTTGTGTTTAAATTTTTATTTTCGCCTACAAGTATGCAATAAAAGACAGATAATGTATCTAAAATAATTAAACAATTTTTTTCAGAAATAAAAATAAAATAAAATCTAAGGACCTGTTTCTTTTTATCAGTAAAAAACAAGCCTTAAAGTATGCAATAACTATCCAATGCAAATATGGAGTACAAATAAAAATATAAAACAAAAACACTTTTTTTAATTTATTTCTATTGAAGCAAACTGAGCTAATGGCAATAGCGACACTATGGAAACGTTGTAAACCTGGGAAGCCATAGACACACTCTGCTTGGCTTTATAGTTTCCTATAATCAAACAGATCCTTTGCTTTTTAATTAAGAAATTTTATTGCCTACTTTTGAGCTCCTCAAAGGGTAAAGTCTATTAAATGTTAATGGTTTTATAAGGGAACTTAATTTGTTGTTTATTGAAAAACAAAAGCATTCAAACAATGCACTAATTTAATTGTCTACTTTTAGGCATTTCAAGAGCAACAATATAAAATATTTGAAATATCTTAAGAAGCTGTAGCAAATTAAAATAATTTATTTTATCAAGCGTCTCTATTTATATTTAAATGTGTTTTGCCTTCCAATAATGCCATAAATGGCATTGTACAGAAATAAATTGCCTACTTTTAGGTACAAGAAAACACACTTCTGTATTAAATAAATAAAAATTAAATTTTGTTGCTTACTTTGAGGCTATTGTTGGTACTTTGATACAATATAGAGCCGTAAATTCAAAGTATATTGTAGGATTCAATAGAATTTTCCAATGAGATTTCATAAACCTATAATATGTACTGGGTTTTCTTCTTCTATCTGTTGGGCCCGAGGTTTATTTGCATTGAGCCAACAGCTCAACCTACTACAGCTCTGACCTCTGTTTCAATACAAAGTCCGATGGGATGCAATTGAGTATAGCAAACGGTTTCGCAGTTGGAGTGTAGAAGATTGGAAAGCTGACTGCCTGCGTACTCTGTCTTTCAGGGCCATATTTGCTTTGCACACCGTCCACCAGTCGTGAGTACCATAAAATAAGTTTGGTTCCACCATGGCACGATAAAGACAATGTATGAAATCAGATTTAAGTTTCCAAATCGCAACCAAGCCGCTTTTAATACCTCTGTTTATTTTACCTTATTGTCCTTTAAGTTATTCAAGACATAAACCGTGTGTAGAAGATATCCTAACTGAATCCAGCAACATTAAGTTGTTTGTTGCAGATGCCTTAAAACACCCATTGCTGCAATAAAAAATTAATTTCCAATGTTAATTGCTGTATAACAACGTCTTACTTTCGTGGCTCTAGAAAAACAGACTACACAAGAAGGCTTTTAAGCAATAAAAAATGTATTGCCTACTTTAGGGCATATTAAGAGGATTTTCAAAATATAAGAACTTAAGTCGATATACATATATACGTATGTCTTGATAGTATGGCATTAACGCCAAAACATATGTAATAGTGAGAGAGAGAGAGAGAGAGAGAGAGAGCGATTTTTGCCACACCATAAAAATCAAATATTGTCACGATGATAAACATGTTAATAAAAATTAGCCGGGCATAAAAAGGCAAACTCTTGACATATTCTTTAGCAGAAGAGGTTTCGTTATTTTTTTCTTTTTCGTATGATCTTAGAGTGATGGTTTTCTGTTTGTTTAAACACAATATAAATAAATGTCAACAATATAGACAAGAGTGCTAGTATATGTTTATTTATATGGCCTGGTGTCTGGCTGCCTGGCTGTTAGAATTTTATGTGTTTTGCCTTGGCAAGACTTTAACACTCGGTTTTGCTTAGCATCCGAAGAAAAAGTAGAGAGAAAAAGACAATAAAACTTTGATAAATTAAACAGATTTATTACTTAAATACAGCATCCTTCTTTTCTTTCTCTCTCCCTCTCTCTCACTCTCTCGTTTGGCTTAATTTCACATTGTTAACGACACATACATACATGAAGCTTTTGTAGTGCCATTGTAATGTGGCTGTATTGTAGTGTTTATTTTCATTTCTCTCTAGTACTGCTCTTGTACTGCTTTAGCTTACAATCACAGGCATTAATATTACACGTCTGTATACATTTGTCGTGAATTCATTCATTCACTGTAAGTCTAGTGAAATGTTTTATTGTGTCCTTTCGTTGATTTCTTTTGCTTAATTTTTCTCTTTGCCTCATTGCCTGACTGCCTGCCACAGTGGCTGCGACTTGCCATCCTGTTTGTTTAGCTGTCATTGTAAATGTCTCCGTGTAGTTTGTTTTGGTCTGTTCTGTTTGCTTTACATTGGTTTCGTTACTGCCTTCGAAGAGGAAAAATTCAACAATTTTTTGTTCAACTAAACGTTAGTCTGCCATTCTTAATGTTTTCTTTCATTCAATGGCATCCTATTTATAGGATTTAATTGTTTACTTTTCATTTACATTTTTACTTAATTCTTATGTCTGATACTATGATGACATGTTTCTGACGTATCTCAACTCCGTAAGTGTAATCGCTTGACTCTCACATGGATTGTACATTTCCAGTTACACAGGACTTGCAGGCGATCCCTGTAATCTAAAGAAGTAGAATTGACTTTCATCTGGAGAGGATACATACCTACTTAGGCCAAGTACTAGCCATTGTAATGCCATAATCGTTTATTTCTCATTTTTGAACTTTCTGATGAAGCCACTTCGATACCCAATGTTCCTGCTCGTAAGATCATCTGCATAGTAGAAGCATGCGCACAACAAATAAGGAACAGTTTCTTTCTCTTTTTCGGCTCTAAAACTACAATAGAAATCATTGGTCGTATGGCCAAACTAATGGGTCTCAATATAAGTACCAAGAATGTAATGCCGCGCAATGACTCCAACTTTTACTACTACTTTACTGGCTTATTTCGCCCATGTCCGAAGCTACCCAAGCGTTGTGGCTTAATCGTGTATATTCTTAATGGAGTTCCCCATGTAGAGAATTCACCCGAATCCGAAGGTTGGTCTTCACATCCCTTAATTGTGTGCCATTAAACTCATTACGTCTTTTCGAGGTTGAATAAGTTTCAACTTCAAATCATTGAAGGTATATAATATACGAATTAAGAAGGATTCACCAGAATTCATACGCCTACCAGTTTCAGTTTATAAAGGGTGTTTTTTATAGAGGTATAGAACTTTAAGTTGCAATAAAACAACGATGGATTATTCGATTGACATGAATTTTATTTATCCGAAAGATAATCTTATGGCATTACATTTTAAATATGATTTCTGGCATATGACCGCCACGGCTGGCGCGGATGTAGTTCAATCTGGACGTCCAATTTTCGATGACTTTTTCCAACATTTGTGGCCGTATATCGGCAATAATACGGCGAATGTTGTCTTCCAAATAGTCAAGCGTTTGTGGCTTTACCGCATAGACCAATGACTTTACATAGCCCCACAGAAAGTAGTCTAGCGGTGTTAAATCACAAGATCTTGGAGGCCAATTCACAGGTCCAAAACGTGAAATTAGGCTGTCACCAAACGTGTCTTTCAATAAATCTATTGTGGCATGAGCTGTGTGACATGTTGCGCCGTCTTGTTGAAAACACATCTCCTGGACATCATGGTTATTCAATTCAGGAATGAATCATGGCTCTATACCGATCACCATTGACTGTAACGTTCTGGCCACCATCGTTTTTGAAAGAGTACGGACCAATGATTCCACCAGCCCATAAAGCGCATCAAACAGTCAGTTTTTCTGGATGTAACGGTGTTTCCACATACACTTGAGGACTACCTTCACTCCAAATGCGGCAGTTTTGTTTGTTGACGTAGCCATTCAACCAGAAGTGCGCTTCATCGCTAAACAAAATTCGCTTATGAAAATCGGGAACAACGGTAATCTCGTTTTGGGCCCATTCGACGAATCTACGCCTTACTTGATGATCGTTTGGCTTCAAATCTTGCACGAGTTGGATTTTGTAAGCACGCAAACCAAGATCCTCCCACAAAATCTTCCATAAAGTGGATGGACACAGATCCAATTCCTGTGCTCGATGGCGGATGGACTCATTCGGGTCTTCCTCAATGCTACGTTCTACAGCAGCAATAGCTTCTTCTGTACGCACCGTACAGCGTCTCTGGGGATGCGAGTTATCAATAAGAGTAAACCTGAGAATAAATCACTTGACAGCTGTTAAATCGGTCGCCATCTTCAAAAGTAATGCCAACTTAAAGTTCTATACCTCTATAAAAAACACCCTTTATCATGAGGTCCATGTAACCATGTGATGTAAATATTGCTCCGTTTTTACCTTTTAAAAAACGTTTAAAATATGATTTCTTAGATTGCAAATAAAATAAAAATAAATTTGTGTTTAGTATTAATTAAAATTCTTCATTATTCGCACAATTCCGTAAGCCACTGTTCACAACTTGATGTAAACAACAACAATTGCTCTCCTTTGTTATTCCTCTGTTTATACCCTTCGCATAAACTGTAACAATTGGTAGACAATTATTCGACAGATCTTTGTAACGGAAATTTTCAAATCCCGATTACTATTTTCAAACACACCGCGTCTTCACACAAGACTGACTGACTGCACTTACTCCGTCGCCTGCTTTGCCTTGCCTTTTATATGGCAAAGTTCGGAAAAGCGAACGTTCATGACTTCGCCTTCTCGAAATCTTTATAAATGTAAACATCGTTGTTTACATTTATTGTTGTAGTGTTGTTGATATATTTTTGTTTACTTGTTTACCATTTTGCATGCTGGTGTTTGTTGTTATATTAAGCAGTACGATAATTTGTAAGCAGGTTTGTTTACTTGCATTGTTTTGTTTTTGTAGCTTTTGTTTATAATTTTAATGTTAAGCGTTGTAAAAGCAAAACACCAGTATCTAGATTTTTCCATTTTCGTAACAATATTCTCAATGGGGTTCCCAATGTAGAGGGCACACCTGAATTCATCTGTCCAGCAATTTCATGGTATATCACTAGGTCCATGTAACCATGTGATGTAAATAATAAGCGGTTCCCTCATATGTTTGAGAAACTTGCGTCAGCTGTAAACCAAAGGAATGACTTTGTTTTGTTGTATTGAGTGTCCTTGTGAGAAACTTTACGTATTGAGTTTTATGCTTCTCGAAAAGGTGGTAATATCCTAGGGAATCAAGGCTTCTTAATTAAATTTTTGGAAGATGCCTTCGAATTCTTGTGTTTGCAGGCAAGTACTGTAAGAACTAAACTTCACAATCTCCATACTAAACAGCTTTCCATGAAATGAAATTCTTTGAAATTCTTTTTTAATTTTATGCTCATGTTAAAAACAAAATTTTCATATTATTTCTGTCATTTCCAGTTGAATTTTCTTTCTTTTTTATTTTTGTGCTTTTGTTTGTTTTGTTGTTGTTTATTTTCCTTTAAATTGACAAGGTTTTCCATTGTTTCGTGAATTGTATAAAAAAACGATGCTGCGATGATGATTTGTTTGTGTTTTTAAACAAAAGTATTCACATTCACATCATGTCTAACCTTAAACCATACTCTGGAGGCCACTAGAGCATTTCGCAGCCAACAAAAAAGGCAGATGTTTAAAGGAATGATGACACTGGGCTGCACAAAAAGAATGGCATCCTGCTTCGCATTTACAGGGAAGATTATGCAGAGCATACCGAAGATATTTTCCGATTATTGCAGCTTTTGCCAGTGGGAAATCTTTGCTATCAAGGGAGATATAGAGTGACAAAGGCAAGCTATCGTTACGTTGGTTAATATAGGGTCCGCCAAATAACTTTTTTTTTTTGAAAATGCTTTAATAAAAAACTACTGAATATTTTCTCAAATTTCGTTTTTTATTTGAAAGTACAATCCTTCCGGTTAATAATTGAAAATAATTTCATTCAAATGGCTGCCTCGGCTGGCCATGCAGTAGACCACACCAAAAGATGCCGATTTGGCAAAAAAAAAATCATCTTTTCAGATGAAGCTCATTTTGATTTTGGCGGGTATGTAAACAAGCAAAATTGTCGCATTTGGGGCACAGAAAACCCGCACGCATTGAAAAGCCGACGAAAATGAAATAAATGATGAAGAAACGAGCCACTGTTTGGTGCGGAATTTGGTCCAAAGGTATAATTGGGCCATTTTTCCTCGAAAATGAGCAAGGAGTGGCCGATACAGTTAATGGCGATCGTTATCTGACCATGTTGAACGAATTTTTGTTCACAAAAATTGAAGAGGAGGATATTGGCAACATTTGGTTTCAACACTACGGTGCTACGTGCCACACAGCCGAAGCTGCACTCGATGTTTTGCGCCCTGTTTTTGAAGATCGTATTATCAGCCGCAGAGCTGATGTCGTTTGGCCACCTCGGAGCTGCGATTTGACACCGTTGGACTATTATTTGTTGGGTGCCGTCAAAGATAAGTGTTACGCCGACAAGCCAGAGACAATTTACGCTTTAAAGGACAATGTTCGTGAAGCCATTGGTGAAATACAGCTGCACACAATCGATAATGTGCTTAAAAATTGGACCGATCGTGTAGGCTACTGTATGGCCAGCCGAGGCAGCCATTTGAATGAAATTATTTTCCATTATTAACCGGAAGGATTGTACTTTCAAATAAAAAAATAAATTTGAGAAAATATTCAGTAGTTTTTTTTTTAAAGCATTTTCAAAAAGAAGGTTATTTGGCGGACCCTTCATTTACACGAATAGTCATTGAAATCTAGAACTCTGCGTTCCTGACTACGACAACTGTTCTTAGGACATTGTGCGATAGGGAGACAGCGTTTTACTCATAAGATTAATGCTAACAGCTGTATAAAGCTGTTACAGTTCTACTTTCTCTGGGAAATTCCTGGCGTAAATGAAATCTACTGCTTTCAACTTACTATCTGCTTACTATACTTACTATATTCGAAATGAAACTAGAGAGTATTTTCAGCTCAGATTGTTTGTATGCCAAGAAGTCTGTCTAATTACGGTCTTGTGGTTAAACAATGTGCCGAAAAAATCCAGATTAATGGTACAGTGCGGACGCTGTTTAATAATAATGTTGCGGTAAGGCAAAGTTTCGAATTAAATCGAGTAACATGTAGTCGCTGTGGTCTAGTAAGTAGTGTGTTTGCTTATGAGACGGGAGGCCAGGGTTCAAACCCCAGGTCAGACATCAAAACGAATATATGAAAATTATTTCTTCGGCGATTTCTTCTCAGCAGACTTCTAGCAAAAACTCTGTAAGTAAATAAAAGTTGCCATGAAAGAAAGTTGTAATGAAAGAAAGTCGTCGTGGTCTAGTAGGTAGTGTGTTGGCTTATTAGACGAAAAGCCAGGGTTCGAGTCCCAGGCCAGACATCAAAATAAAATACAAAAAGTATTTCTTCGGCGACTTCCTCTCAGCAGATTTTTGGCTAAAACTCTGCGAGTAAATAAAAATTGCCATGAAAAGTTCCTCAAAAATCTGTCGTTCGGAGTCGACTTTAAACTGTAGGTCCCACCACTCATGTGTAAAATTAATACACACAACATTAGTAGTGAAAGAAGCTAGGTCGTAATCCTGGCTGAAGGGTTGTAATGACCAATTATGTATGTATGTATGTATGTAACATGTTTATTTAGCCTTATCTTACCTTGCCTTACCTTATACTTCCCTTTCATTCAAGTTTACAATTAATTCCTTTAAGGCACTGGCCTTCTATGTAACATGCTAGAGGTGGAGTTTACGAAAGCAGAGTACACAACTTTTGTATTTTTTCTCCATCCACTGTGGTGTTTGTGTAATTCTAGGACTATTTCTAAATTTCCATGACTATTTGCTTGTCTTGTTGTAAAGTTTCGTGTTTTAAAAAAATTTTTTCGTTTTCATTTGAGAGCTTTCTGGCTCTTACCCCACCCAGCTGCTGTTACTTGTTTTGCGTCTGATTATTAATCTTTTGATGTCACCATTATTCATAATCAGTCGTGTTGAAAATAATGCTAATGCTTCTACTAATGTTCATGTTAATGTTGTTTTTTGTTTGGTATTCTACTCATTTGATATTTTATTAACGTTTTCAATTGGAATTTGTTTCATTCGAGGAGCGTGTTTTATAATGAAAAACAAAAAATATTTTCTGTTTTAGATTTTATTTGTTTTTGTATTTGTTTTTTCCTTGTGATTTTCAATTCATTTTCGTTTTTTTTTTTTTTTGTTGGCATGTCCTTGTGATTTTCTTAGAAAACGCGATAAGAATTTAAGCTTCAAGTCTTTGGCAGTTTAGCATTTACGGCAGAATAATATTGTTAGTGGAGTGGGGTGGGGGGAGTTGGAAGTTGTCATGGCTTATTTCAAGTGTGTATAATTAATGATGCCAAGAGACGACAACAACAACAAAAAAAAAATAAATCTTTTGGTTGTTTTTCAAAGAAAATTTCCCTAAATGGTTTTAAATTTCAATGAAAATTTTTTTTGGCAAATATTTGAATGGCTGTTTGAGATTCTCGAAAAAGTTTTCTTTTGTGCTTTAAAATATGAAAAGGAAACTGAAGAGCTAAAAATAGAGTTGAAGACATGAAAATGGAATAGTTTTCTCAAGAATTTTTTATCTTTATTTTGATTTAAAAACAAGTTATTCGCGTTTCATTAAATCACGATTCTAACACTCTTGTCCAGAGGCATCCAGAGGTTTTCATCCTCATCTTCAGCCTTAATGTGGTAGCCCTTAATGAACAAGAGAATACTACAAGAAGTCCTTGTATTTTTGATTGTAGATCAACATTGTTCTTGTCAGCAGGGACTTATCAATCAATTTCTGTCAAAATGTTAAAAAGATGCCACATTTAGCTTATGTTTGACAGCCATTGTTAGCTAGACTATCATGTGATTTGAGCAAAAAAGTAAAAAAATTGAATTTCTAAAACAAACTCAACGCTTAGACCCAAGCTATGCTTGATAAATAGAGTGGGTACCTTATACCACCACTTATAATCATGTAAGAAAGGATCTTTCCTCTTCCTCGTTTCTATAGCTTTTGCAGAAATCGTTTATTACATATCCACGGCCAAAGCATCTTCCATGGGTGCCTATAATTCAATTCCCAGTAATGATTCCAAACACCATTTTGTGCAGGCTTCTTTGAAATGCATGGAGCAGACTTTCCATAAGGCGCTCATATTTACTTGTTCGTATTCGAAGTTGTTCACACAGCGTTAACAGCATTGTATTGTTAATTATAAGCTCCCAAGGGTTCTATGCGGTTACCAACGTCAAAAACTCATCAGAGAGTTCAATCCTTTTGCCACGTCTCGCTAGTTGTGCTGCTCTTCACTTTTCTGTAATACCACTATGTTTCTTTTCATACATACAGTGGTGGCCTTATAATTAGAAACGACTTGGCAACATGTATGTTTGTTAATTTGTTTTACAGTTTTTAGTGTATACCTGGGATCAAAGGCTTTGTTTGGAGGACGTCTTACATACGTTTTTCTATCAGATTGGGACAAATTAAACTTAGATTCGTCACTCCAGAGAACACCAGAGTTCCAGAAACATCGATTGTAATTATAAGGCCATCACTGTACATACAAACATAATTGATCATTACAACCCTTCAGTCAGGATTACGCACTAGCTTCTCACACCGCATATGTTGTGTGTGTTAATTTTATACATGAGTGGTGGGTCCTACAGTTTAAAGTCGACTACGAACGACAGATTTTTGAGAAACTTTTTCATGGCAATTTTTTATTTACTCTCAAACCAGAAATCTGCTGAGAAGAAGTCGCCGAAGAAATATTTTTCATACTTCGTTATGTTCCCCATACCTGTGGTTTGACTCTTAGTCTCACGTCTAAAAAGCCAACATATTACCAACTAGACTACGGCGATTTTTTATGCTTCTTTACTCTTCTTTATGAAATGAGTCTCGTACCACTTTGCCTGAAGATTCACGGCAGGCATAAACCGTCTCGAGAGGTCATTATGTTAACCCATTAGTGCCCAGTGGCAACTTAAGTTGCCAGCAGAGGTTGCTTAGTTTTTATGCTCTGACCGGAAATTGTAAAAAACAAGCGGTAACCGTTAGAAAAAAAGTAATTCAGACATTAATGGATTAATACTCAGTGCCTTGAAAACCGCCTGGCTATCATACGCCTGGAAGATGCTGAATAGCTTTGGGAACGGTCCCATCAATAATCACCCTGATCCCCGAAAGTAAAACATTTAAATGGCGGTGGTTTGGCCACACGTTAAGAAGGTCGATGAATAACATCACAAGAAACGCCACAGGGTAGAAACCGCAAGATATCTAAGGATTGGACAACAGACACTTGTTTAGAGAGAAGGCAAATTGATGTGAAAGCAATGGCATAAGACAGAAGTACGTTCAGCGGACTTATTGAGGCCCTATGCACTTTATACAATCGATCGCAACAGCTACACATGCGTAGTTTTACTCTCATCGAGCTCAAGACAGGAATAAGTTCAGTGGACTGGTTGATGCCTTATGCTCTTTATAGGATCGATCGAAACACCTACGCATGCGTAAATATTATGAGGAGAAATTCTACTCTCCTCGAGCTAAAGACTGGAATAAGTTCAGAGAACTAATTGAGGCCCTATGCTCTTCAGAGAATCGATCCAAACAGCTACACATGCGTTGATTTTACATGGAGAAGTACTCCTCTCATCGAGCTAAAGGCAGGAGTCCTATGATCGATCGAAGCAGCTACAAATGCGTAGATTATTCATGGAGAAGTACTACTCTCTCGAGCTAAAGACTGAAATAAATTCGGTGAACTGATTGATGCCTTATGCTCTTCATACAATTGATCGAAACAGCTGCACATGCGTAGATATTACATGGAGAAGTACTACTCTCGTCGAGCTAAAGACAGGAATAAGATCAGGGGACTAATTGAGGCCCTAAGCTCTTCAAAAAATCGATCGAAACAGCTACACATGCGAAAATATTATGAGGAGAAGTACTGCTCTTGTCGAGTTAAATACTGTAATAAATTCGGCGGACTAATTGAGGTCCTATGCTCTTTACAGCTACACATGCGTAAATATTATGACGAGCAGTACTACTCTCGTCGAGCTAAAGGCAGAAATAAGTTCAAGGGACTAATTGAGGCCCTAGGCTCTTTATAGAATCGATCTAAACGGCTACAAATGCGTAGATAGCTCGTCGAGCTAAATACAGGAATAAGGTCAGAGGACTAATTGAGGCTCGATGGGTAGTTATTATGTGGGGAAGTACAACTCCCGTAGAGCTAAAGTAACAAATCATTTGAAGAACTTAAACTCATTGTCATGTTATAGTTTTCCATACGAGACTTCAAGAACTTCGAACAAATTGCAAAAAAATTCTTTCAATTGAATTTCGCTTCTACAGCTTTGGGAATAGCGGGCCTATTTATTTATGTAATAATCGTTGCATATTTATTGTCACAAAAACAATCTCTTGAAATCACTTGAATTTGTTTCATTTGCTTTTGCTTCCCCCGTGGCTGCTAAGACTTCTTAATTTCTAAATTAAGAAGAAAATAAAAAAAAGGGAGCAAAACAAGGTCCTGCAATAAAATAAGAAGAAAAAAAGGAAATTAAGGAGAATAAAACAGTCGCATTATTGTGTTGAATAAATCACAACGAAATAAATACAAAATTATTTTAGGATTTCCTTTACTTGTCCTGTCATTCTTCTATAAAAATTTATTCTTTTCGTTTCTTTGCTCTTCTCTTCAGTTTTATAGTGTTTGATTTGTATTTTTTTATTTTTATTTTTCTATCACTGATTATAATTTCATTTTGTGTCCTTTTTTCTTTTTTTTTTGCTCATCCGATGCCTGTTAAACATGACACTCAGTGCTGTCTGTCTGCATGGCCTCACTAAAAAGAGAACGAACAGAAAATTTTTTCACATTCAGTTTCAGATGCAATGGCCTACAGGCAGATTGAGAAATAAAATGAGAGAAGGCGAGAAGAACAGAAACAGAAACAGAAACAGAAATTGAAAAACGTTACAGGCATTATGCGATTGATGCTGACTGTATGACTTGTCTAACAGGATAATACACTGACAATGTGTATGTGTGTGTGCATAGTGCTGTATTGTGATGGTATTTGTTATAAAGCTTTTGTTATAAAGTTTTTATTATAACCAGAGGTATAAAACAAAAAAAAAAAACTGAAAAAACTAAAATCTGAAATGGCATTACCACAGCAGCTATAAGTTAGTAAAACATTACTCGCCTACTATTTTTATGTGTATTGTTGTTGTGTTGTGCTGTTGTATGTTATCCTTAAAGTCGTCCCTTTTGTTCATTATGGTTTATATAGAGAGAGAGTCCTACAATGATGGACTTCATTGTGTCCTTAATTTATTTTTGCGGGAATTTTTTCAACATTTTCAACATTCTGTCCCGTATTTTTTTTCTTCTATTTTTTATTGTTTTTGAGGGGCATTACAATGGCAGGACATTGTGCTGAATTTGTAATTCACGTTACCGCCTTTTATTTCACAGACAAGTTGTGCCAGAAGTTCGTTTCTTTCTTCTTTTTGTTGGTTTTTTTTTTGGTGTGAATTCTTGCAAAAATAATAAGAATATTTAGGAACAAAAAAAAAAAAAAAAAAGAAAAAAAAGAAAAAAAAGCGTTGAAAACTTCCAACAGAAGTTTGCAGATAATGTGACATCGCGTGTTTTTTATTCACACTTTAATTTACAAAATTTAGCATAATTCGTACTCTTTTTTCCATTTTTTCTCTTCGATACTGACTGTATACCATTGTTATTGCCAAAGTAAATGGAAGTATTTCATTTAAAGGCAGGCTAGTAATGGTGATGGTAGTGGAATAGACCCTGTAGAAAATTTTTTACAGACATAAGGAAAATATGTGTAATAAATAGGCCTGTTATTGCAAAATTAATAAGAGTTTTATTCGACCACAATAAGAGTCATATGTTCGCGAAAATACTGGACTTTGTGGACTGGTTTGTTCTATAGTAGATGACTGGGACAAACTCATTATAATTCTTCGATGATCTATCTGTTATTACAGATTAAAAACTGCCGAGAATTTCGTGCTTTGTAAAGACCACAAGGTGGAAACCTTGTTGCCCAAGTAACGCCATCGGAAACCTCACGAACCTCATGAATATCTTTTTGATATAAAGTTCCGTTCTATACTTCAGTGCCATAACAGAATCTCCATATTAGGTTTAAAAAGATTTCTATTCTGTTTAAATATTCCTGGCTGGTTCATTCTTAAAAGAACTCTGGACAATCTGATGCTTTACTTAAAGCCCTTACCACTATAATCTACCCAGCAAAAGTATCGTTTTCTCTCTCTTTCATGTGCCTCCTCTGATTCCACAGAAATTTTTAGGCTGTATTAGTGCTGTATGAACCTCTTTATTGTTTCGAATTCCAAAAGATTTGGAATCCACCAGAAGGTGGTCTGTTATTTGATACATCTTTCCCCGACAGTCTTGGCAGCGGCGGTGACGGGGATGGCGGGAATGGCGGGGATGACTGGGATGACGGGGATGATGACAGCAAGGGAGAGGGCCAAATTGGGCCCACACATAAACAGCAGCAGCAGCAACAGGAACGGCGAAGCGGAGCAAAAGAACCAGCAGCAATCGAGTCAAAACTGTCAACGATCGCATGCCTATCTACGCCCAGGGACAGACGAAAGCGGCAGTAAGAGCAAGGGGCGCACGACACGGAGTACACCACGTGGGTGATCACATTTCGGGGTTGTCTCCGCTATACCTCCTATTTCTCCTAACAAATACTTCACGGGCAAAATCGCCCAACTTCCCTAAAGTCCGGCTGTCCACTAAAGCCCTACTAAAATCCCAACCCGCCCCGTCCCATACTATCTAAGCACCTAATGTAATGAGTTAATCTCATACGAACTGAATCGTCAGATGGCGGTCTGAGTCTTAGATGTTATTGCCATATCTCGTCCATTTTATTATCTGTCCAAGTTAAATTGATCACATAGACCTGCTTTAGGAAGATAAACGAGATTTTTACTGTGGAAACGGAATATTTCATTCCGAACTCATACGCCTCCGCTCCTGACCGAGTCCGATTACCGCAAAATGGTACTCGACCCTTGCTGGAAATGATTTTCTGCACTGATAAGCGGTTGCTTAAATTCCAATGTTAAATTATGAGAATTATGTTGGCTTATATTCATCATATGTTGCTTTTGTTGTTGCTGAATGATGATGTTCTTGTTGTCTTTTCTTGAAAGAGTATGTGGCATCCATATTGCTCTTTTCTCTCTTATTTTTACAGACTTGTAGTAAAGCATTTTCTTAGAATTTGTTGCTTATTGCGGAGGGAAAAATTGAGAAGAGACCTCTCAGCTACTTTATTTAGCAGATCACTCTGTGCCCTGAGAAAATTATGTGTTCGACTTGTCTGTCATAATGCTAATCATTGTCTTCAGCGCCGAAGTTCTCATTACACCGATTATAACAATGCATGCCAGTTTCTATATTATCCATCTGATCTAATTTCAAATTCGACTATACATATCTGCCTAAACATGTATTGTTACGTAAATGGAAATGGTGTTACATCGTTTAACATTAAAATGATAAACGAAAGCTACAATAACAAAAACAATGAACTTGTTTACATGATAAACAAGTAAACAAAAATATACCAACAACATCAGTAAAAAAGGGGATAAACTAGTACACAAAAATGCAACAACAAACAATGTAAACAAAACACACAATCAACAATGAAACATCGATGTGTACATTTATGGAGATCTCGAAAAGGCGAAGCGACGAACATTCGACTTCAAGATCATTCATCAGACTGTTTACATTGCCATATAAAAGGCAAGGCAAAGCAGGCGACTGAGTTAGTGAAGTTCAGTCAGTCTTGTGTGAAGACGCGCTGCGTGCGAAGAGAATAATCGTGGTTTCAAGATCTCCGTTATAAAGATCTGCCGAACAATTATTAGTGTTTATACAAATGAGTGTTAAGAAGAATAAAAAAACAAAGCAATTGTTGTTGTTTACATCAAGTTGTGAACAGTGGCACACGGAATTGTGCGCTAAATACAAATTTATTTTTATTTTTTTTGCAATCTATGAACTCATATTTTAAACGTTTTAAAAAGGTAAAAACGTAACAATATTCATTGCTTTGGTCACAATTGGCCTAACATTATATACACACAGTTACTAAAGTATACATACGGTTTACAAATTTCAGAAATTTTTTAACCAATCCGTTTTCTTTAAAGTTCCCTCGATTTTAAGACGGTATTTTGCATTGGTTAAAAAATGTCTAAAATTGAACTGAATTATGGCCCTGCACAGGCCCACAATAGTATACAACCGATTAACAAATTTCACAAATTTCTGAACCAATGCAAAAGACTGTCTTAAAATCGAAGAAAGATGTCAGACAATTATAAAGATTTTCAACGAAAACGGATTGTATGTATACTTTTGTGGCTGAGTGTATCTGCCTAAATATTGTTACGAAAATGGAAATGGTGTTACATCGTTAAATATTAAAATGATAAATAAAAGCTACAAAAACAAAAACTATGAACTTGTTTACATGATAAACAAGTAAACAAAAATATACCAACATTAGTAAAAAGGACAAATAATGTAAACAAAACGCACAATCAACAATGAAACAACGATGTTTACATTTATGGAGATCTCGAGAAGGCAAAGACACGAACATTCGACTTCAAGATCATTCATCAGACTGTTTACGTTAGCATAATAGGCTAGACAAAGCAGGCAACGGCTCAGTAAAAATTCAGTCAGTCTTGTCTGAAGACGTGGTGCGTGTAAATAGAATAATCGTGGTTTCAAGATCTCCGTTATAAATATCTGCCGAACAATTGTTAGTATTTACACAAATGAGTGTAAAGAAAAATAAAAAACAAAGCAATTGTTGTTGTTTACATCATTACAACCCTTCAGTCAGGATTACGACCTAGTTTCTCACACCACTTGTGTTGTGTGTGTTAGTTTTATACATGAGTGGTGGGACCTACAGTTTAAAGTCAACTCTGAACGACAGATTTTTGAGAAACTTTTCGTGGCAATTTTATTTGACTCTCAGAGTTTTTGCCAGAAATCTTCGGAGAGGAAATCGCCTTAGAAATATTCTTTGTATTTTGTTTTGATGTCTGGCCTGGAGCTCGAACCCTGGCTGAACTACGGCGATCTTCTGCATACTATTGGGAAATACTTGGCTTTCCTGGAAATTTTTTTGCCAACATTATTGTCAAATACATTGCCTTTATTTTCTGAGACACTATCCTTTATAACAGTCGAATATTCTTCTATTTATCTACTTTGTACCTTCTCTAGATTTGTAATCGAAAAATTTTTGGAAGAAATTTTAAATTAAAAATTTTAAACAGATTTTTTTTTTCAAATACTTAATGGTACTACCTCTACACAGATTGTTGGTTCCTGTTGATATTTTTTCTGTTTTTCTTGCTAAAATGATGGTAATTCGTCTTTTCTTTTATGCTTGTTATTCTATTCTTTACACTGCTATTACAACTTTTGCAACAACAATACATTTAACCGAATATTCTGAAAATTTTTTTCTGCAATTCTTTTTAAATCCATAGTTTCTCTCTCTCTGTCTATATCTCTCTGCCTGTGCCATTTACTAGCAGTAATGCTGTTCATTGTGGAAGTTTTTAATCAAGAAAAGAAGGACAATAATTTCAACTACGTTTTGTATTCGACTCTACAGGCGGCTACTATACAGACACTGTGCATTAGTATACGTAAATTAACACTAATACATAGAGACTGAGAGAAGAGAGAAGGAGTGCAAGAGAAGTACAGTAAATTTGCTTCCTAGCCGGCATTCCTTTGCATAAATATTTGCTGCTTGAAACGTGACAGTCATGTTTTATTGTTAAAACTGCCAACTGCGTTTTCTTTTTTGTTCGCTTTTTGAAAAAGTTTTTCCTGTTTTTTTTCTTTCTTTCAATTTCGGTTATTCAATTTTAGTTTCATTTTTCTTTTCTATTTTTTTCAATTTTTTTTTACTCTGACAGTGTAATTTTTCTCGGGCACTGTATTTAAAAAAAAAAAAAAAATTTTTTTTTTGAATATCACCCTACAAAGCAGCCATTGTTAGGGTTTATTAAAGCTTTTGATTCGTTGCATGAATAAAAATATGAAAAAAAAAAAATTCATTTGTATTATTCCTGTGTATCCTTAATTCTCTGGTCTGGCATAATATTATTGTCAGGACTTGTTAGTGTTTTTTGCATATAATTTTTAAAAGCAGTTGCAGTTGTACAATGTAATTGAAATACAGGCTTTAAATTAGACAATGACAAGATTTTGAATTATTATTTCAAAACAATGAAAGACAAAGAGAAGTGGAGCAACAAAGAAGAAATCTTCCTCCGAATAAAAAGGATGGAATTATTCTGTGATAAAGGGTCCGCCAAATAACTTTGTTTTTTGAAAATGCTTTAAAAAAAGCAACTGAATATTTTCTCAAATTTCTTTTTTTATTTGAAAGTACAATCCTTCCGGTTAATAATGGAAAATAATTTCATTCAAATGGCTGCCTCGGCTGGCCATGCAGTAGCCTACACAATCGGTCCAATCTTTAAGCACGTTATCGATTGTGTGCAGCTGTATTTCACCAATGGCTTCATGAATATTGTCCTTTAAAGCGTCAATTATCTCTGGCTTGTCGGCGTAACACTTATCTTTGACGGCACCCAACAAATAATAGTCCAACGGTGTCAAATCGCAGCTTGGAGGTGGCCAAATGACATCAGCCCTGCGGCTGATAATGCGATCTTCAAAAACAGGGCGCAAAACATCGAGTGTAGCTTCGGCTGTGTGGCACGTAGCGCCGTAATATTGAATGTAATACAATCCACAATAAAAACTACAGCCTTCTGTTAGGGGTAATTGTATAATGAAATGTGTGGCCTACTTTAAGGGTTAAAAACTAAAGTATTCTTCAATATATTTAGTTTATTTTCCTTATAAATTTTAAGCCTATTTTAAGGCTTGAATATTAATAATTTTTGTTGTATTAACGAAAGGTTTTCCGTATTTTTCAATTTCTTTCCAGGTGGCGGCAACTCTGACATTTCTAAGGATCAATGCAATAAAACTGTGGATATTTTTGAAGATGTTAGCTCACCGGAGGTGACGAATCAAAATGTTGGTCGACCTTTAACCTGCTGGTATCGTTTTCGTACGCTGAAAGGTGCTCCAAGGGATTTTGTGCTGAGATTACGTTTTAAGAAATTCAAAATTGGTACCTTGATGAATGCTACGCATTGTGAGGGTGGTTATTTACAGGTGGGTACCTTGTGAAATATGTCTTTTTAAGTTATTCTTAGTATTTTCATGAAGGAAGGAAGAAGTTTAATGCCTGCTTTTATGCTTAAGATTTTTAAAATTTTGTTGCATAATTTTAGGTGATGAATTAAAAGGTTTGTTCTTGCTAAAGACTTAGATTATATATTGGAAGCTTTTTAACTTGAAATTTTTATTTATTTTTGGTTATAACTATTTTCAAAATTTTGTAGCATAATTTTAGGTGGTCAATTGAAAGGTTTCTTCTTGCTAAAGACTTAGATTATATATTGGAAGCTTTTTAATTCAAAATTTTTATTTATTTTTGGTTATAACCATTTTTAAAATTTTGTAGCATAATTTTAGGTGCTCAATTGAAAGGTTTCTTCTTGCTAAAGATTAGATTATATATTGGAAGCTTTTTAACATGAAGTTTTTATTTAATTTTGGTTATAACTATGCTGACAAGTCTTACGCCTAATGTTAGGCTTTAATTTTTGAAAAAAAAAATTGTCATTCCTTTAGCAGCTAATTTTAAAGATTTATTTTTCTTTCTCTAAAAAGAAACATACTTTTTCTATGATTATGTATGTTTGAAATGTTGAATATAATTTGTTAACATTTATTGTTTTGCCAAGAAATTAAGGCTCTGGGGAATTGTGATTTATGGTTGAGGACATGTAGCAAAGCCATCATCTATCTGGCATCTTAGCAAAGATATCAAATTAAATTTATTGCTTAATATAACCAAACAAAACACTGGCTTACAAACTACAGACATACATACATACATGCAGTCTTAGAATGTTGGAAAACAAATATCTTGAGATGTATGGTATATGTGTGGATGGATGTATGGTATATGGTTGTAAGTAAGCCATATCCTTTAAGATAAATGTATGACATGAGCTTAACATATGGCCGTCATATTAAGAGTATGAAAGCAAAGGAAAAAGTCTAAATAATGTTCATAGATTTGCTCTCTAGATACAATAACATCTACACGCTTAAGTGTAATAGTGTATGTTTGATTTTCACTTCCTGTTGTTTGAGAAAAAAAACAGCCGCCATTTTTTTCATAGAAAAAAATTGTTTTTTTTTTCCATATTTTTTGTCCTTTACTACAGCAGCATAAATGATGACAAATGGGAATAATCATGGCCCAGTTGACAACTTCATATTTATTTTAGTTACCAAAACCAAACCAAGCAACACCAACCAACCAACCGAACGTTATCAAAAATCCAAAAAGCCAAAATAAAATTTCTAAAATAACACACAGTTACTGTTAATTCCCTGCTCCTGCCCCACCTTCGTGGCTATGAAATATTATGTTTGCTAGTCAATAGAATAGAATTTTTATTTTCAATTTTTTCTCTTTTGCCTCTCCATTGTGTTTCCGTTCGCCGCCGTTCGTCGTGTAATGAATTTCAATTTTTATCAATTTTTAATGTCAATTTTTTTATTACTACCATCACTTTTTCAACTTCTTTTTTATTTATTTGTTGTTTTTGTATATTTTTCTGGTCAGATTGTGGATGGCAATGCCAAAACTGATGTCTCCAATCGCCGTGAGCCGGGCATGTTTTGTGGTGAAGCCGAACAGCCGCAAACGTTTATCAGTGAGACGAGTTACGTGAAAGTCATGTTTCATACGGAGAAATTTACAGACCAGGTAAGGATTTTTCTTGTTTTTTTTGTTCATTGTTTAACTTAATTAGTCATAATAAAATACGTTTGAGAATTGCAACAATTTTTATCACAAACCGATGGCATACATATTTTTGAAGCAAAGCCATCATATTTTTGAAAACAAAAAAAAAATCATTCAAATGGGAAAAGCAGTCATGCTAACCTACTGTCGCAAGCAAATTCTATTTTAAATTTTCGCTTGCATTGAAAAAATCTAACGAAAGAAACAAGCATGCAGCAGATACAATCAATCCGGTACAGAGCATACAAGAATGCTGTTCAAATTTATCGTTAAATCCCTAGATATAGGGTCCGCCAAATAACTTTTTTTAGAAAATGCTTTAAAAAAAAAACTACTGAATATTTTCTCAAATTTCTTTTTTATTTGAAAGTACAATCCTTCCGGTTAATAATGGAAAATAATTTCATTCAAATGGCTGCCTCGGCTGGCCATGCAGTAGCTTACACCAGAAGATGCCAATTTTGGCAAAAAAAAATCATCTTTTCAGATGAAGCTCATTTTGATCTTGGCGGGTATGTAAACAAGCAAAATTGTCGCATTTGGGGCACAGAAAACCCGCACGCATACATCGAAAAGCCGACGCATCCAAAACGAGTCATTGTTTGGTGCGGATTTTGGTCCAGAGGCATAATTGGGCCATTTTTCTTCGAAAATGAGCAAGGAGTGGCCGTTACAGTCAATGGCGATCGTTATCGGTCCATATTGAACGAATTTTTGTTCACAAAGAGGAGGATATTGGCAACATTTGGTTTCAACAGGACGGCGCTACATGCCACACAGCCCAAGCTACACTCGATGTTTTGCGCCCTGTTTTTAAAGATCGCATTATCAGCCGCAAAGCTGATGTCGTTTGGCCACCTCGGAGCTGCGATTTGACACCGATGGACTATTATTTGTGGGGTGCCGTCAAAGATAAGTGTTACGCCGACAAACCAGAGACAATTGACGCTTTAAAGGACAATATTCGTGAAGCTATTGGTGAAATACAGCTGCACACAATCGATAATGTGCTTAAAAATTAAACCGATCGTGTAGGCTACTGCATGGCCAGCCGAGGCAGCCATTTGAATGAAATTATTTTCCATTATTAACCGGAAGGATTGTACTTTCAAATAAAAAAAGAAATTTTAGAAAATATTCAGTAGTTTCTTTTAAAGCATTTTCAAAAAAAAAAAGTTATTTGGCGGACCCTTTACTTGCTGTTTGTCGACCTCTAACATACTTTCAACGTCGCTTCAAGAGACGTGTTATGAACTTCAATTATATTTTGTTTCCGGCTTATCTGGATAGAACGGCATTAGAAATGCTTCAGCCAAATTTATGCTGAGAAACAAAAGAAGGACTGACCTAAAGGACAGATGGACTTAAGTATGACAGATCTTGGCATTATTACACACTACATTACAATCAAGAGTTTTGTTCCATTAAACCCCATTCGGCTGGGGAAGTTCCATTAGATTTCAAGAAGAAGGCGAATGGTTCTATCTGGAATACCCTTGTCTGTCAGAAAAGTTCTTTCGAGCAAAAGATAAGTGTGTTTATTGCCTTCTTGTAGATTAATCTACAATAATGCACAGAATATTTATATGATCAGCGCAGTATCTTCCTTCTATACTTATAAACTGCTTGTTCACAATGTAATATGGACACCAGAGCTGGTCGTATTCTTTCAAGTGATAGGAGTTTAGCAGTGAGATGCCTTGTCAGTTTCTGTTTTCCGTAAGATCGCTCTTTTCGGAATCCTAATGAAAACTTGATCTCTTCAAATGTCTGATATTTCTATCGTTAACCATACTTTACGAACAACCAAAGTTATTCTGGATCGCTCAATGATTTAATCACATCTCAAAGAGATGACCAATATTTCGATCTCAGCAGATGTTGGTAGATTACCTATCTATAAAAAATCTCGAACAGAAAAGTCCTGGTGCCAGGCTCTCTTCACAGTCATTTCGAATACTGCTTAAACCTATAACCGTCTCTAGATCCGTGTTATCGTTGCTTGTTTTGTTTTTGTGTTAAAATCTCCAGTGATATTGACCAGCATACTTAAAAGATTCTGTTGAAATAGAAATTTAATGGAAACTCTGATAAAGTCATTAGAAATCACCCGGTACTCCAATACATATTAACTGAAATGCCTTGGTTGCTGCTGCTCCACCCAACAGACTCTCTGGTGCTGTCGATGCCAGAGTAGAGAAACTTGTAACCTGTTGGGAGAGCACTACATGCCCTTATGAAGCCATATAATCCTGCTCAATAAAGTAATCTAATCCCACATAAATCAAAAATAGCCAGACTGTAGGAAGACGCTTTACTTTAAACTTGTTCTAGCATTTTTCGAGAGTGTTCTCATGTTCCATGTACCAATCGAAATCCTTTGTCTTAAATCTAGCATCTGAAAAGCAGTTCTATTTGAAGTTATAATCGTTACTGTAGTGTAACTGACTGACTGACTGCTATAATATTGATGAGGTAATAATTCTAATTCCTCAGATGCAAGCAGCGCTCTTAAGATTCACTAAATCCTTCCCTTGTTCTTTATTCGAGCTTGGGATTAACGGATTACACAGGGTATAAGCCATCGGAATTATACGACAATGTCTTAACCGGAGATAGAGCCGCCTTCCTTATCATTTCTTCATGGGTCAGAGATCGTAACAAAGTAAGGATCCTCTGAAGAGCATTTGTTACAGCAATTATTGTATATTCAAGTTATTGCTAATATCTCAGGAATGTGTTTTCATTGTGAAAAACCTTGTTACGTTTTTACCTTTTAAAAACGTTTAAAATATGAGCTCGTAGATTGCAAATAAAATAAAAATAAATTTGTGTTTAGCTTTAATTAAAATTCTTCATTATTCGCACAATTCTGTGTGACACTGTTCACAACTTTATGTAACAACAACAATTACTCCTCTGTTTACACCCTTTACATAAACAATAACAATCACTAGACAATTATTCGACAGATCTTTGTAACGGCGATCTTCAAACCACGATTACTCTATTCAAACGCACCGCGTCATCACACAAGACCGACTGAACTTTACTAACTTACTCGCCTGCTTTGCCTTGACTTTTATACGGCAACCTAAGCAGTCTGATGAATGTTCTTGAAGGCGAATGTTCGTGGCTTCGCCTTCTCGAAATCTCTATAAATGTAAACATAGTAGTTTATTATTGTTGTTTGTGTATTTTGTTTACATTTATTCTTGTAGTCTTTGTCGTTGTATTTTTGTTTACTTGTTTACCATTTTTATATGCTGATTTTTGTTGTTGTATTTTTTGTTTATAATTTTAATGTTACATACATACATACATACATAATTGGTCATTACAACCCTTCAGTCAGGATTACGTCCTAGTTTCTCACACCACTTATGTTGTGCGCGTTAATTTTTACATGAGTGGCGGGACCTACAGTTTAAAGTCGACTCCGAATGACAGATTTTTGAGAAACTTTTCATGGCAATTTTATTTACTCTCTCGCGAAAAAATACGTTTTGTATTTGGTTTTGATGTCTGACCTGGGGCTCGAACCCTGGCTTTACATCTAATAAGCCAACACACTACCTACTAGACTACGGCGACTTCTTTTAATGTTAGGCGATGTAAAAGCAAAACACCAGTATCTAGATTTTTCATCTTAGAATTTTTGAATCTTAGATGTTGACATGATTAAAGAAAGCATATAAAATTTTTTTGAATTGGTAATAATTTGTTTATTTTTAATAAAAACATAGGCCCATGAACCATAAAGTAAAAACAAAATTTTTTTTTAAATTATACTCATAAATTAGCCTCATAGAAAATAAATTCCATTTTAAAAAAATTAATTTTTCTTTTCAACAATTTTATTTTTTGTTCTTTTTTCAAGTTTATAAATTTAATTTTCATTATTGATTTCATTACATAACGCCGCCCGTTTAAAAGCGATGTAAACGGTGGCAGAGTGAAAAATAAAAAATCGGAAATTAACAACAAAAAAAAAAAAAACAAGAGAAAAAAAAAACAAGAAAATGTAACGAATAATGTCAACTCATAAATATCATTATGCATTAAGTCATATAACAAACTGTCAACATGTAAAAGCAAAACAAATCGACATGCACACGAGTGTACACGAGAGAGAGAGAGGAGAGAGTACATGCACATAAACACATTAATGAACTCAATAATATAAACAAACACACGCGTTTATAAACATGCTCACTCTCATATGCACACACACACTTCAATAAAAACAACCAGAGTGATATATGGAGATAGAGAGAGAGAGAGATGGAGAGAGAGAGAGCGTTACGCATTTAAAAATAAAATATACACACACACTGTACATGCTTTAATACATTGTAACACAATGCATTATTAGTTGCTGATTACGTGTAAGTGTGTGTGTGTATGAATATCAATAACGTAAAATTTAAATAAAATCTCGCTTTTATACACACTTCCATACACACGAGTAAAAACAGTTTATAAATGAGTGTAAATGTATGTTAATTGATCAGCACATATATGTATGTCTTGCATTCACTGACAACTTTTGAGTAGAGAAGGAGAAAGCAGGAGAGAAAAAAACAGAAGACAAAAAATAAAAAAAACTTCAAGCCGGATGTTCACAAAAATCCATGTTGTACATGTGTTTTCTTGTTTTTTTTTTGTCGTGTGTAAATGTGTATGTAAGTAAGTGCGAAAGCAAGTGCAGTTTGTTGTCTACATATTGGTGTACATTTGCATACGTTTTAAACTCATGTAGACCCACGGTTTGCAAGCATTTCGTATATGTTTTTGTATATGTATGCTGTGTTTATGTTTGTATGAATGTGTATATGTGTGTGTCAATGTAATATTGTGTTAAATTACATTTTATGAGCAAGTGCGTGTAAATGCACACACACACACGCACAGGTTTCAAGCATTCAATATCATTTTACGCAGTCAATGTATTAAATTATTGACAGCAACAATTTACGTACACACATACACAAATAGGTTTCTACATTTACACATACACTTACAGCGCTGTGGGTATTTATAAAATATTTACATGTTTATCATGCATTTGCATGCTTAAATGTTCATTTAGGTTGCGGCATTAGGGTGCCTTTCATGATCATGGTTTTTCTTACATTTCTGTGATTAGCTGGAGTTCTCGGATGGAAAAAATAGTGCTGCGAAGAGCACTATCTTCGAATAATTTTATTTTCTGCAGCACACGAATAGCACTGTTGCAATTCTTACAAGCAGAGATGAGTTTCATCGCTTCATGACTAGTAATATTCCATGGTGCGTCATGCAGAAGTTATATAATCCGCCTTTGATGCCTTTTCCTTAGAAGATATAGGGTCCGCCATATAATTTTTTTTTAGAAAATGCTTTAAAAAAAACTCCTGAATATTTTCTCAAATTTCTTTTTTTATTTGAAAGTACAATCCTTCCGGTTAATAATGGAAAATAATTTCATTCAAATGGCTGCCTCGGCTGGCCATGCAATAACCTACACGATCGGTCCAATTTTTAAGCACATTATCGATTGTGTGCCGTTGTATTTCACCAATGGCTTCACGAATAGTGTCCTTTAAAGCGTCAATTGTCTCTGACTTGTCGGCGTAACACTTACCTTTGACGGCACCCCACAAATATTAGTCCAACGGTGTCAAATCGCAGCTCCGAGGTGGCCAAACGACATCAGCTCTGCGGCTGATAATGCGATCTTAAAAAACAGGGCGCAAAACATCGAGTGTAGCTTCGGTTGTGTGGCACGTAGCGCTGTCCTGTTGAAACCAAATGTTGCCAATGTCCTCCTCTTGAATTTTTGTGAACAAAAATTCGTTCAGCATGGCCCGATAACGATCGCCATTGACTGTAACGGCCACTCCTTGCTCATTTTCGACGAAAAAATGGCCCAATTATGCCTCCGGACCAAAATCCTCGTTTTGGGTGCGTCGGCTTTTCAATGTATGCGTGCGGGTTTTCTTTGCCCCAAATGCGACAATTTTCCTTGTTTACATACCCGCCAAGATCAAAATGAGCTTCATCTAAAAAGATGATTTTTTTTTGCCCATAATCGGCATCTTCTTGTTTAGGCTACTGCATGGCCAGCCGAGGCAGCCATTTGAATGAAATTAGTTTCCATTATTAACCGGAAGGATTGTACTTTCAAATAAAAAAAGAAATTTGAGAAAATATTCAGTAGTTTTTTTGAAGCATTTTCAAAAAAAAAGTTATTTGGCGGACCCTTTATTTACTATTCGCCTTTTTCAAAGGCCCTCCTGATGTAGTGGCTCATATTAAGAGCCTGTATAAATATTCATTCGAGGTTTCTGCATCTGCATTTGTTTGTCACTGCTTTTATGATTTCAATTCACCTCCTTTATGCTCGCCAGAATAAATTAAAAATCCATCTTTTGCTTGTGAATTTGAACAATAAATGCCATTAGTATGGTTTTCAATGTTGACTACTGTGCTCGATCGCTCACATCGATTAACGCAAAAGCTCTTTTCAAGACTTTATCCTTTTCTACGAAATCCAAATTTCTATACAACCTCTACGAATAATGCTCAAATTTGGCCCTTCATATACCCATAAAAAGTTACACAAGTGGACCCAGTTTTCAATCTTTCCTTTTGCTAATGAACGCAAACTTTGTGTGGTAATTAGTTTGTGCCTCATGTGGAGAATTCAGATCTTATGCCAGAATTTGGTTTCAGCTTTCGTCTGTGCAAGCAAGTGGAGCGATTTTATATCTCCTTGTGTATAGAATGATTTCTTTCGGATTCACTGCCAGTTCGTATTCCTTAATCCATTCATTAACTTGACTTTTAATTCCATTTTATTTTTGTATGTTTAATGAATTGAATTTTAAAACAATACCTAGGAACCACCCTAATATCTGAATATTAAACAAAATATCTTCGTATACCTGTAACAGGATATTGGCGGTAAATATGAGCCCATGTGTGTGTGCCGGGATATATTTGCCGATAAATGCATGGTTATATGACACAAATCATTAGTGATGAGCTTGTCGCTCTTTATGATTATGATGGCCAGCAGTAGCAGTGGTAGCAGTGACGCTTTTACATGAACATAATGACGACACTGATGATGATGATGATGACAATGATGAATATGCTGACGTTGAATGCTCATAATTATGAGCCGTCGTTTACTAGGCATTTGGAATATGATGAAATTTACAAAATTGTGTGTGATATTGTTTGTCACAATGATTCGTAAAATGTTATATTTTTTGAAAAGGAAAAAGAAAAAATCTCTCATTTGATCTCTCCAGCCTTGCCAATAACCTCAGCCGTTTATTATTTCACAACTAATCCATAGACAAACACACAAAAGTACTAGAAATTGAGATTGTATATCAATGTTAGAATTGAAAATATGATAGAGGGAAGCAATTTATTCAAACGTGTGAACTGGAAACTTTTTTTGGTTTTAATTTTATTAAATTTTTTTATTTGTTTGTATGTATTTTATTGCTGCTGTCACAATTACCACTACCGCTGTGTGATAATCAGATTTGTTGATATTGTTGTTATT
This sequence comes from Sarcophaga variegata, assembly GCA_932273835.1. Lineage (NCBI taxonomy): Eukaryota > Metazoa > Arthropoda > Insecta > Diptera > Sarcophagidae > Sarcophaga > Sarcophaga variegata. The sequence goes on along the minus strand of OW026360.1, from coordinate 120,478,436 downwards.
GCCATTGTTGTAACCTAATTTGCTACAATATTAATTGAATTGTCTGACATTTTATGAATTTATTTTCATTTAAAAATATAACAACAAAATACTTGGTTTGTGTTTTTTTTATAAAAAAAAAGAACTGTTGCAACAAAAAACAGGAAAAGTTTAGTAGAATATAAACCTATAATGCCCTATACTATCTTTGCATGAGTAATCGTTGGAGCAAACAATCCCTTTGAGGTACTTTTGACCTTTTTATCACGGCGTTTTAAAGATAACTTAACGAATGTGGTTGCTTAATCTGGATTATACGCGCAGATATAGTTGTTGACATACAGAACAGTCAGTCATCATTACGACCTGGCTTTGGACACAAACTAATATATTGTTTCGAAAATGGAAAAATCTAGATGCTGGTGTTTTGCTTTTACATCGTTTAACATTAAAATTATAAACAAAAGCTACAAAAACAAAGAATTTGTTTATACCAGCATGAAATAATGACAAACAAGTAAACAAAAATACAACAACAAACACCAGCATAAAGAAGATGATAAACAAGTAAACAAAAATACAACAACAAACACTACAGGAATAAATGTAAACAAAATACACAAACAACAATAATGAAACAACGTTGTTTATATTTATAGATATCTCGAGAAGGCGAAGCCATGAATATTCGCCTTCAATAACATTCATCAGACTGTTTCCTCTGCCATATAAAAGGCAAGGCAAAGCAGGCAACTGAGTTATTGAAGTTCAGTCAGTCTTGTGTGAAGACGTGGTGTGTTTGAAGAGAGTAATTGTGGTTTGAAGATCTCCGTTCCAAAGATTTGCCGAAGAATTGCTTAGTGATTGTTACTGTTTATGCAAATATGCAGAGAAATAACAAAGAAGAGCAATTGTTGTTGTATACATTAAGTTGTGAACAGTGACACACAACATTGTGGTCAATATGGATTATACGCGCAGATACAGCAGAATTGATCATTACAACCCTTCAGTCAGCATTACGACCTAGCTTCTCACACCGCTTATATTAAGTGTGCTACTTCAATACATGAGTGTTGGCACTTACAATTTAAATTCGACTCCGAATGACAGATTTTTTTGAGAAACTTATTCATTGCAATTTTATTTACTCATAGAATTTTTGCCTGAAATCTGCTGAGAGGTAGTCGCTGAAGAAATATTTCTTTTCATATTTCGTTTTGTTGGAGTTGTCTGGCCTGGGGTTTGAACCGCGACCTTGAGTCTAGACTACAATGACTTCAACGGTTGTTGTTGACATTTCCGCACAAAAAAACCTAATAGCGTCAAATTGCCAGAACATGAAAATTTCAATGAAATGAAGCTTCAATAGGTTATGGTGTGTGGCACGTACCATCGTCTTGTTGAAACCTTATACCATTCAGTTTATGTTTAGTTGCAGGCCAAAAAAGGTTATTTAGGAGATCCTTATAGAATTGTGAATTAACGGCAATGCATCTCCCAGGCCAATTTTCGAAAATCAACACCTCAATGACCCTTCCACTCCATAATATACGCCAAACTGTCAGTTTTTTCGCATGAAATAGATTTTTCGCAATCTCCTTGAAATTCTTTGAGTCCTGTTATACGACAATCGTACCTATTTATGTAACCAACGATTGACAACTGGACTGCTTCGCTGAAGAAATTTTTTCTTCGAAAAATTAGTATTGAAAGCCTATTGCTCTAGCACCCAATTACAATATTTACGATGGTATGAATAGACAGAAAAAAGTGTGCTTTGGTCCACTTAGCAAGCAATACCACATTGGTCGGTGTGGCTATAACTGGGGTGTTACAATTATCAGCACGAGTACTACCTTTGATACTGTAGGGTATTAAAATCATAAGAGAAAAAAAACAAATGTTTGAATACAAATGAAGCATTTGTTATAATAAATTATTTATTGAAAGCGCTGAGAGCAAAAAACATTTAAGGGTTAGGGTTTATTTTTTTAAATCGTAAGCGACTGTTTATTTAACGGATACATGCACGATTATAAATATGACGCCATAAACTGGATGATTTAGATGAAATGGAGACTAAAATGGTAATAACTAAGTATATATTATGATAGACTTTCCCTATCATTTGAATATGAAATAAAGAATCTTCTGTTGGACCACTTGTTGTGCCAAATCTGCAATCATTCTGCTCAAATAATTAAAACAATAATGTTGTTACGAAAATGAGAAACCAAGATAGTGGTGTTTTACTTTTACAACGCTTAACATTAAAATTATAAACAAAAGCTACAAAAACAAAACAATTCAAGTAAACAAATCTGTTTACAAATTATCGTACTGCTTAATATAACAACAAACACCAGCATAAAAAATGGTAAACAAGTAAACAAAAATATACCAACAACACTACAATAATAAACGTTAACAATGATGTTTACATTTATAGAGATTTCGAGAAGGCGAAGTCATGAACGTCAATAGGACGTTCGTTAGTCAATGTAGTTATACTTTAAGTAATACAAATGGAGAGTGCAAATAAAATAAGTGATTGTTGCCCTATCGGTATTGTTCACTACAATACAGAGTCAAAGGATCATACAAAATTAAGTGTTTTGTCCCTGTTGTATAGATAACAGAGAGTCCATGGAAAAACTACTTCCTTGATTGCAGCCATAGGACAGCAAATGTCTGAGTACGACGCATACATCCAGGCTCTCTTAGCAAGTTCATTAGCACTTTTATTTCTAATGGTAATATCATTACTCAGGAAATATATTTCCTTCTTAGATTAGAGCACTAGATCGTGTTATTATTAGGCGACATTAATGTCTTGAAAGCATTTAATCACAAGAACCTAAATTCCTATGTATGTTATATGTCCACAGTAACGCAAGGACATTCACTTGAAACGCTAAAGGTTTCTGGTTATCTAAAGAATGCTTTACAAATAATAATACCCACACCATATACCTTTAGGGACACAAAAAATGGGTTTCTTCATATTTTAAATGATAGCATCTCCCCTCCTTCTCCTACCAGTCGCCACTTCCACGAAAACTATGCCTGAGGGCACCTTGTCTGCTTCTCAAGGTTCTACAAACAAGGATGGCACATGGCTTTCTCATGCCGTTTCATTTTCTAAGACAGCTAAAATGTTTCAAAATATTTGAAACGTTTTTTACGTAGAAAATAAATTTAATTGTTTCACAACGAGGTCTGAGGTGAATTTCTTTGAAGTAAACATGCGTATGAGTGATATTGAATTACTTTTCAAAATATTAATCATACGTCCTGGGTGTTCTAATTAAAACGAGTTATGCAGACGACTTAAAAATCTGTTTTTTTTTAAATTTTTTAATTCTTTTCTTTTGTTTTTTGGCTATTATTTGCACAAATTCTATTGTTAGCTGTGTTTATAGAGAATATAAATTATCTTTCGTTGTTAATTAAGAAATTTTGTGGTCCGTTTTTATTTTAAAACCCATAGTAATCAAGAGCATAAATAAAAAGCAAAAACAAAGAAGAAAATAACAAATTTCTTTACAATTTCAATAAAGTTCTGCCAGACACTTGTAATTGAAAGATGCCAAAAGAATAATTCAAACGAAGAAGAAAAGAAGGCAGACTTTTCAAACAACAAACTTACTTTGGGAACAAGACTGATTTTTGTGTTATTTATAAGACCTAAAAATGATAATCTTAACGTGTTTTGTTTTCCTATTTTTTTTCTTCTTCTTTTTTATCTGTTTTATTCAGTTTTGCATTTGTTTGTTCTTGATAAAGTTTATTAAGAAATCTTCTGCAACAGTTCTACACCCCCCACCACACTTACACACACACTCATGTTGCAAAGAAGTCTAAGAAACAAAAGAAACTCAAGATTTTTTTAAACAATCTGAAGCTGAATCTGTATCTGAATTTGGATGTAGAATCTGGTTTTATTTATACATTCATTTGACTGACATACACTCTTCTTTCTCTCTCTCTCTCCTTGACTCTCTGTCTCTCTATTATTTCCTATAAGTAGTGCTAGTTTTGTGGAATTGCTTCCGTCTCTAGTTCTATAGTCTGGCTTATCTTTCGTTTTTGTTTTCTTTCTTTTACTCCAGTTTGGTTTCAGTTCAGTAAAACCACCTCTAATAAAGTCATAAATATTTATGAAAAACTTTTTTCCTTTCCCTTCTTTCTCTTCTAAAATTATAAATAAAACTGCCAGCCTCCTCTAGTCAGTTAGCCAGAGACAGTCAGACAAATAGTTTCTCTAGCAGGAGACATGCATAGAGAGTTTAAATGATGGTTGGCATGAGGTTAAGGAGAAATGCAAGGAAAAGGGGCACACGAAGAAAAAAAAATATCTATGAAAAGCCATTATAATGAGTTGAGCTGTTGCTCATCAAGCCATAAGTTCTTCCTGTTTATTTTTGCTTAAATGATAGTAAATAACAACAACATCTACAACAACAACAAGTATAACAGAAGCAACACAACAGCATGAATGAAAACAACATTGGCTGTGGAGAGGGAGAAGGAGAGAGAGAGTGAGAAAAAAACTGAAACAGTGGCTGTACAACCAGGAGAAATGGAGCAGGTCAATACGACCATAAAAGAAATGCTAAAGAATGGAATTATCAACAACTAAGCTAGGAGTGTATCTGCTTTGGACACAAATTGATATATTTTTACGAAAATGAAAACGCTAGATACTGGTGTCTGGCTTTTACATCGCTTAACATTAAAATTATAAACAAAAACTACAAAAACAAAACAGTGCAGTAAATAAACATGTTTACAAATTATCGTACTGCTTAATATAACAACAAACACCAGCATAAAAAAAATTCTAAACAAGTAAACAAAAATATAACAACAAACACCAGCATACAAAAATAGTAAACAAGTAAATGAAAATTGGTACGCATGCGAGGCGCATTCGTATTGGACAACGAATTCTGCAGAAGCTGCAGAGATGAGGAAGAAGAGGAGACTGTCCCTCATCTGCTGGGTACATGCCTGGCTCTTTGCTAAAGGACTTGGGTACTTACTTAATGGATGATCTGGAGGAACTGTCAAGGATTGACATTGGCAGCCTGAATCGCTTCATCAGGAGCTTCGAGTGGTTTCGAGACTAGGGTATAACGGATGACTGTGGTAGCACAATGGGCCCAATGCCGCCTAAGTGAGTCCATCCAAAAATTTTTTTTGGATGGGCAGCCAGCAATACCTACCTACCTACCTAAACGAAAATACACAAACAACACTACAGTAATAAATGTAAACAACGATGTTTGTAGATCTTTTAAACAATAATGTTTACATTTATAGAGATTTCGAGAAGGCGAAGTCATGAACATTCGCCTTCAAGAACATTCATCAGACTGTTTACGTTGCCATATTAAAGGCAAGGCAAAGCAGGCGAGTGAGTTAGTGAAGTTCAGTCAGTCCTGTGTGAAGACGCGGTATGTTTGAAGAGAGAGTAATCGTGGTTTGAAGAACTCCGTTACAGAAATCTGTCGAATAATTGCATAGTAATTGTTATTCTTTGCTGTTTGCTATTTCGCCGTAGTCTAGTGGGTAGTGTGTTGGCTTATTAGTTGTAAGGCCACTGTTCACAGCCCAGGTCAGACATCAAAACGAAAATATTAAAATAATATTTCTTCGGCGACTTCCCCTCAGCAGATTTCTGACAAAAACTCTGAGAGTCAAATAAAATTGCTATGAAAAGTTTCTCAAAAATCTGTCGTTTGGAGTTGACTTTCAACTAAAGGTGCCGCCACTCATGTATTAAATTAACACACACAACATAAGTGGTGTGAGGAACTACGTCATAATCCTAACTGCAGGGTTGTATTGACCAATTATATATGTATGTAAGGCCTAATATATAGGTACTGCCATGAAGAAAACCGAATCTGTAGAAGTTAAACGTAAAACCAGTGAGTTAATGAAGTTCCTAAGGAATAACTGGAGAGCTTATCAGGTACTATGTAAGGCATTAGCCTTACTGACACCATACAATGAGTGATTTTATAGAAAATCTCATACACACCAAGAGTAGTACTGTAGTTGATGGTACAGATTTATAAAGAAATCTTAATCTGTAGGGTGCCCTTTTTAAATCTATTTACCATCACAGCCAATAACATTATCATGTTGATAAAATGCAGTGGCAAAAGTTTTTCTCCTTCGTCTCTTCTCTTATTTACATTAAATAAAAAATAAAAGGAAAGAAAAAAAGAAAGGAAAAAAACAAAAATAAATTGAGAAAGATGGTATAAAACTTTGCTTTTTAAAATGCTTAAGACAAGAGTGTTTCGGATGATAGTAATGAAGAGCTTTACAAGAGCAGAAATGCAACAAAAACTAGAATTTTTTTTCGTAAGGCAAAGAATTTGTTTATCATACTTAAACATAAAGGTTAATGATCTTAAAATTTTACGTATTTAATGTAAAAACAGTAGTAACAAATGCAATAGAAATACAAAAAAATAAAAAATTATTTAATGGAATGGATATTAAAATTAAAATATAAAAAAAAAATAAAAGCAAATAAAATAAAATTTAATCCAAGAAAATTACTTAAAAGATACAGAACAGTAAAGAGAAAAAGAAATTGTAGCTTTTCTTAGATTTATTCAATGTTTATAATACTTGAAATTAAAAAAATATTGTTGCCTATCTTGAGGCTTATAAATATTTTTAATTAAATTTTTAAATACTTTTAGGCTTATTATAAGCCTACAATAGACCATCTTAATTCCCATTTATGGAGGTGAAAATAAGCAATGGAAACTTTTATTTACAGTTCTTGAGATTAAAAATTGTGGCATATCCTTAGGCATAATTTTTTTGTTTAATCACGGTTTGTTTTTATTAATTTCTCAAAGATTTACCAGCATTTTTATACTGTTTATATTATGACCTTGTGTGTATGTAGCAAGAATTTTATTGCCGTAGTAAAATTTAAAAATTGTTCGCATATTTCTAGTGATTTTAAAGGCAATACTTAAGTTTAAGAACTGAGGTCTACTTTTAGGCCTGTAAAATGTTGTTCATTTTTAAATTTCAAAAGTAAAATTAAATGGAACACATATAAAGATGGGATTTCGTTGAAACTTTTATTAAATTAGAGTGATTGGACTCGTTAACCGTTACGTACGAAATACAATGTCTTGTAAATGACTGCCTCGGAATTGGTTACAGCAGTTGGTAATTTCTTACTTGTTTTCAATAACTTTTTGCTATCGGCGGTATCTTATCTAATGTTGATTTTAAAGCACTCTAATGTTAGGGATTACTGCTATGTCCTAAAATATTTGAAAAGTGACCCTGTTTCTCGTCAGCTTTATGAAGTGAACTATATTCGAAAAAGACAAATCTTACGCTAAATATAAGATACTTCAAATGTAAAACATTTAGCAGCTACCAGTATTGCCAGATTCGAAGTTTGGAAGCCACTAAATGGATAATTAGATAAATTTAACTCTCAATATTTTGAAATAGAAATTGAATTTCTTACACATTGTTTCCATTTAAACTGATAGCAACAACTAAAGGTTTATTAATAAAACTTAAAATTAAAAAATGTTGCCTACTTTTAGGCCTTAAGGCTTAATTAAAAGTTTTGTTTATTATTTAAATTCTAGCAAATGTTTTGTCACGGCAATTGTTATGACCAAATAAATACAGGTTATACACATCTAAGCAGTTTTCTTCTTCTAAAAATACTTTTGTATGAAACTTAAAGTATACTTTCAGGCTTATAAATTTAATTATTGAAAATTTTTAATTGATAATTATGTTTTTACAACAAATTTTCCCCTTTGTTTATTGTCGGAAGATATATATTTATTATTAAAAATTCAATATGAAAAATGTTGCATACTTTTAGGCATTAATGTGCCGGTAAAAGTTTTGTTTATTATTTAAATTCTAGCAAATGTTTTGTCATGGCAATTGTTATGACCACATAAAGATAGCTTATACACCTCTAAGCGGTTTTCTTCTTCTGAAACCAAATTTTTCTAACGAAACTTAAAGTATAGTTTCAGGCTTAAACATTTAATTATTGAAAATTTTTAATTGATAATTATGTTTTTACAATAAATTTCCCCTTTGTTTATTAACGGAAGATATATATTTATTATTAAAAATTTCAATATGAAAAATATTGCATACTTTTAGGCGTTGAAAAAATTATTTTAAATTTTTTGATTTAAAAATGAGTTTCATAAAGCATTTTTCATCGTATAATTCCTTTGGTCATCCAGGGTTTGTGTTTTTAGCTAACTCATATAACTGAAAGCCTACCTTTAGGCGTTATTTTTATTACGACTTAAATTCTCACAATTTTTTATACTCTCAATTTTTATACAATTTCAATGACTTTCTCTTTCTTTTTGTTTTTTGCTCTTATACTTGCAGACTTATTTTACTTTCGATTCTCGTGCCGAACAACAAACAGAAGTTTATTTACGTTACGGCCAACATCCCGAATTATATCCCAATAGACGTGGCGAAGTGGTACAGGGGTAAGTGGTGTAATCATTACAATTACGATTGGCCCAATAATAAAACGGCCATTGAATGCCAAATGATTGGCATTCCATGTAAATTGTTTACCGTACATGTGGTAAATTCGAAATGTTATTTCTTTCTTCTTTGGGTGTTTGGGTGTTTTGTTGTTAACAATAATTTAATTTTATTATGCAGACCTTTTTTTCCTGTTTCTGTTACTGTTTTGTTGTTATTGTATTAGAGAACAAGTTAAACATTTGCGTTCAAAGTTCATAAAACCATAATCATATTTGCCAGTCTAAGCAAAAATAATAATAAAACCAATACAAAATCAAGAAACGAACGAAAAAAAGAACGAATAAAAAAGCTGAAAAGCTAAATATTTAAAAAAGGGGAGACGGAGGGAGACAGAGAGAGCAGAAGAAGAAGAAATAATAAAATTATTTCCACTTCAACCTTAGGCGTCAACTGATAAGATTTTTCTAGTACAGCTTAGGCTGCCATTGAATTTTTTTTTGCTACGCAAAATTCAATTACCGAACAGCACGATAAACATGGCAATTTAACGCAATCAAAAGAAACATGCCAGCTGGGTATAATAATAATAGAATTTAAATTTCACAATAAATATTTATTTTAAATTATTTATTTAGCAACAGAGGAGAATACAAAACAAATTACGAAAGCAGTGGAAACAGTGGAGGGGGGAGTTTTCAAAGGCAAAAAAGAGGATTTTCAATTTTCGTGAGATTTTTTTACAAACCACGGCTGAAACCACGGCTGGAATTGATTTCATTTGATAAAAATTTGAAATTATTATTTACCCTGACACCTTCCCCTCTCTCAGGACAGGACTTGTAATTTCTATAACTTTGTAAAATGTTTCGCAACAAGACTAATGAAAAACTAGATGATGAGTAAGAGAATATGTAAGAAACAATTTCGTGACAAGAACGCGGTGTTTGGACCAAAAATTACATTTACGCAGTTCAGGGGATATTGTCACGTTTTTACCTTTTAAAAACGTTTAAAATATGAGCTCGTAGATTCCAAATAAAATAAAAATAAATTTGTTTTTAGTTTTAATTAAAATTCTTTATTATTCGCACAATTCTGTGCGCCACTGTTCACAACTTGATGTAAACAACAACAATTGCCTTTCTTTGTTATTCCCTTTGCATAAACAATAACATTCACTAAGCAATTCTACGACAGATCTTTGTTACGGAGATCTTCAAATCACGATCACTCTCTTCAAACACACCGCGTCTTCACACAAGACTAACTAACTCAGTCGCCTGCTTTGCCTTGCCTTTTATAGGGCAGACTAAACAGTCTGATGAATGTACTTGAAGGCGAATGTTCATCACTTCGCTTTCCCTAAATCTCTATAAATGTAAACATCGTTGCTTACCCCATTTATTATTGTGGTGTTGTTGATATATTTTTGTTTACTTGTTTACCAGTTTTTTTATGCTGGTGTTTGCTGTTATATCAAGCTGTACGATAATTTGTAAACAGGTTTGTTTACTTGCATTGTTTTGTTTTTGTATCTTTTGCTTATAATTTTAATGTTAAGCGATGTAAAAGCAAAACACCAGTATCTAGATTTTTCATTCACGAAAATATTCCAAGTGGTAGCCTGTGACATTGAAAGATATATTGTATTCATGTGTAAAAGGAAATAAAAAAGACGGGGCATATCAATATTATCTGATAGTCATGTCGCTATAAAAACATTCGCTTTATTCGAGGTTGATTAAGTATAGAATGGGACTTGTCTAGGTAGGAGAAATAGGTTTATCCACGTATGGATCCTAGCTCATGCGGGAATTCATGAGAGTGCTCAGACAGATCAGCTGACAAAGTTTGGAGCTTCATACCACTCATACGGGCAGGACATCTCCGTGGGAAGAGATATTTGGAAGGCTATATTTGTCCAAAGAGAAAATGGAAAGAAACGAAAACTCTTCTCCACGTCAGATGGGTTCAAGGCAATCTAAACCTTTGCTAGATAAATAGAACAGGAAGAGCTATGTTATGTTTGCATCAAGCTATCCGGATATGGTAAATAGTAACCGGCTTTATAACAAGGCACAGCAGTCTTAAAAGACTCTTGTTCTGTGTAAGTATTACACTTTATGTGCAATACGGATATCCCATGGAGTCGCTGTAGTGTAGTAGGTAGTTTGGCTTATTAGACGTGAGCCCATGGTTCAAACCCCAGGTTAGATATCTCCAACAAAAACGAAATCTAAAAAGATATTTCATCAGCGATTTCCTTTCTGGAAAAAACTCTGAGTGTCAAATAAAATTGCCATGAAAAGATTTCTCAAAAAGTCTGTCGTTCGGACAGATCGTCCCACGACTCATGTATAAAATTATCACACACAACATAATTGGTGTGAGAAGCTTGGTCGTAATCCTGACTGAAGAGTTGTAATGACTCATTATATATGTATGTATGTACACAGATTCTGTGTTGAGGAAAACGAATTGCCAAAATATTTACTTGAAAACTGGGCAACGCTACAATAGACCGTATGGGTGCAGTACTCTAGCATTGGCTTGAATATCCAACGAATTTATTGCCAACATATTGCGTACATACTGACCATCAAAAGTGCTTTGGTTCTGATGAAAGTCAAGCCAGTTAATCTGCACTTTAAGTGAGAAAAGGAACCCCTGATGTGATTCATCTCCGAAATCGGAAATTTGCCAATTGTCTTCAAAGTAGGGTATCAATTACTGAATAATAGATTAAAATTTTTAACAAAACCTATATTTAAAATAAAAATTCAAAATTTATTTTCTCTTCAAATTCTAAAGGGTCCTCCAAATCATTTTTTTTTGAAAATGCTTTAAAAAAAAACTACTGAATATTTTCTCAAATTTTTTTATTTGAAAGTACAATCATTCAAATGGCTGCCTCGGCTGGCCATGCAGTAGCCTACACCAGAAGATGCCGATTTTGGCAAAACAAAATCATCTTTTCAGTTGAAGCTCATTTTGATCTTGGCGGGTATGTAAACAAGAAAAATTGTCGCATTTGGGGCACAGAAAACCCGCACGCATACATTGAAAAGCCGACACACCTAAAACGAGTCACTGTTTGGTGCGGATTTTGGTCCAGAGGCATAATTGGGCCATTTTTCTTCGAAAATGAGCAAGAAGTGGCCGTTACAGTCAATGGCGATCGTTATCGGGCCATGTTGAACGAATTTTTGTTCACAAAAATTAAAGAGGGGGATATTGGCAACATTTGGTTTCAACAGTACGGCGCTACGTGCCACACAGCCGAAGCTACAGTCGATGTTTTCCGCACTGTTTTTGAAGATCGCATTATCAGCCGCAGAGCCGATGTCGTTTGGCCACCTCGGAGCTGCGATTTGACACCGTTGGACTATTATTTGTTGGGTGCCGTCAAAGTTAAGTGTTACGCCGACAAGCCAGAGACAATTGACGCTTTAAAGGACAATATTCGTGAAGCCATTGGTGAAATACAGCTGCACACAATCGATAATGTGCTTAAAAATTGGACCGATCGTGTAGGCTAATGCATGGCTAGCCGAGGCAGCCATTTGAATGAAATTATTTTCCATTATTAACCGGAAGGATTGTACTTTCAAATAAAAAAAGAAATTTGAGAAAATATTCAGTAGTATTTAGTTTTAAAGCATTTAAAAAAAAAATGATTTGGCGAACCCTTTATTTGTCTATTCATTCCATTAGTTCATTTATGTGTTTTGATTAAATTCTTTACCTTTTAAAAAGCATTTAATTTTATCGTATCCTTTCTTTGTTTGTGCTAAATTATTTCTCTTTTTTCTGCAGATCATATTGCGAACGTGAATATCGCGATTGTCGCTTGCAGACCTGTTACGTGCAATCACCTGCATATCCTGGTCTTTATCCCAGAGCCTTAAATTGCCGTTATAAATTGCATACCAGACAGCCATACATCAAATTGTATCTACAAAATGAACAGTTTGCGGTCGATGGACAAAGGTAAGTAACAACATGTACAACAAAAAACGAAAACAACAAGAACACAAAATCCCCCTAAAGCCCTTTTAACTTTTTGGCACTTTAATGACTTGAACAGCAAGCCAACCCGCCAACTAGCCAAACGTTTAAACACAGGCTGACATGGCATGGCCGAGTTGCATGGTGGAGAACAAAAAAAAAAAAAAACAAAAACAAGTGAAGACGTAACATGGCAGTGTTAAGTCATGAATGAAAGTTTCTTTTGTTTTCTTGGGCATTCTTTTATGAAACGAGAGAAATTAGCGTTTTATTTAGTTGTTCACAGTAATTTGTCATTTTGGCACGTCTTTAGTTTTTAGTTGCTGGCCAAGACAACTGCTTATGTCACATCTTCAACACCAGTACCAAGCAGCCGACAAGGAGTTATAAATTGTCAGTAAAAAAGAGAAATTATTCAGAAAATAACTTACAGCCTAAGGAATACACAGGCATTAATAGAGAATTGTTTTAGAAACTAAAAGGGTAGAGTTATGGAAAGATTTCTTCTCTTTTTTATTTCTATTTTTTCTGTTGGCACCATGACAATGGCAATTTGACAAATATTAACAAACAAAGAAAACATTTTTAAAAATGTTGCATTTGCCAGCCAAGCCTTGACTTTAGTGCAAATCCTTTTTGTACAGAGATTTCTAAGGATGTTAAATAAAATAAAATTTCATACTTAAGTACAAAATATTCAATAATTGTTTGCATGCAAATCATGATGAATTATTTTACAGACTTTTAAGGCATTTTATGAATGGCATTCCATTAAGATACTAAAAGACGATTACTTCCCTTCGCCACAGCCTAACAATAATGTGGTTGCGGCATAACTTCTTTAGATTGAAATTGTTAGATAAAATAATAGAGTGCAAGGATAACACAGCCCTGCAAATTTGGACTTTTTTTGTGCAAATAAGATGGCTCCAGGTGTTTCCGAAGGCATTTTGCGCGCTGAACACGAATCAGGTTTTCGAGAAAAAGGGGGTTGAAACCCCTAAAAATAGCGGTTTTGGCCATTTTTGAAACATTGTAGAGCTAAACACTGACGTGCTAGAACCATCGCGGTTTGGCCTTTTTTTGAAACATTGTAGAGCTAAACACTGACGTGCTAGAACCATCGCTATTGTCAGAAATAGACAATTGATCTTTGCTCTTTAAAATGAGCCCAAAGCCAAATTCTTTGCATGCAACCTTAATGTAGGGGGTGCAAGAGAAAAAGAAACACATTACGGAGGTCCTTAAAAATTAATCATATTTACTTGAAAATTGTTACTCAGGGGTTTTTGGGCTCGCTGATTACAGATCTTCATTCAGATTTAAAAAATTCAAAATGGTGGATCCAATATGGCGGTCGAGGTTTATGAAAATTAATCAGATTTAATTGAAAATTGTTACTCACGGGTTTTTGGGGTCGCTGATTACAGATCTTCATTCAGATTTAAAAAAATTCAAAATGGCGGATCCAATATGGCGGTCAAGTAAATCTGATTAATTTTTATAAACCTTGACCGTCATATTGGATCCGCCATTTTGAATTCTGAAACCTGAAGCCATCTTATTTGCAAAACCCATGCAGGGCTGTGTAATCATCTCAACAGTTTTAAAACATTGTGCCTTTCATAACAACTCCACTGTCTTTATGTGTACTTCATTCATTTTTGTTCTGTCAACTTCCAGAACTAACTGTTGTTTTGTTGCTGTTCTTTTCATACCACCAATCTCTCGTGGTCTTTCTGTGCAGTGTGTTATATTGTAGTGTGTTATCTTGGTTTGTTCCTCATCTGGTAATTTCTGAACGTAGCTTTTCTGCTCACTAAATGGAAGTTAAATTTCTTTCCCGGATTCAAGCGAACGCCGTTTAAAAATAATACAATCTGGTTCTAGCCTTTAAACTGTAGATCGCGCCACTCATGTATAAAATTAATGCACACAACATATATGAGTAGTGTGAGAAGTTAAGTCGTAATACTAACTTAAGGGTTGTAATAACCAATTATGTATGTAAGTATGTATGTATGTAATCTGGTTCTAGTCAGCTCAATAAAGTTGCGAACCCTTTTTAGAGAGTGCGCTCCGTGTCGTCGCCGTGGTCTAGTAGGTAGCTGTATGTGACTGTATCTGTGTAGTTATTCTGTCTTGGACTTCCCACTAAATCAGGCATTTCTTGGCCAAGATGGGTCTAATTACTGCTGTATGGATCCAATATGTCATTTTAGGTTTGAGACCCCAATTTCTCCCCTTTTTTGCAAGCTAAGAGAGTAATGGAGATCACTATTGGGTTGCATTTGATGGCTGAGGAATAAAAATTTTAAATTCGAAGGCTTTCACTGCATTGCAGAGAGATCTCGAAGGTATACCGAAAAGTAAATATAAGGAGAGATGCGGTAGCCGCCTACAATACGTCATGGTTATAGCATCCACATTCCCTATATTAAAGAGCCAATATGCCTGGCACCAGTGTACTCTCTCTCTCTCTCACTCTCTAATCTATTATTCTGTTCAATTATTCTAAGTTTTGTTTTCTTAAACACAAAAAAAAATGTTAAAATCAGCTGTCCTTGCTCTCTTTTAAACGCTTATTTATTTTAACTTTTTTCCATATTTTCTTTCTTTTTTTTCTTGTCGATATCATCTGCCAACTTTAGAAGATAAGTGAGGATATTTTTTTTTATTTTTTCATATAAATTTCCCCCTTTTTTCTTTCTTATAAATCGTATATCCTTCAATACTTAAATTCTTTTTTTTATTTTTTATTCTTTTTATTTTAATTCTTCTTTTCCTGTTGCTACAACACACAGCACAAGCTTTTAATTTGAATTCGTTTTTCATTGAATACGTTTTACTGGCACAATATTTTCCCTGCCCTAACTGGCTTGTCATATCTTTTTCTTCTTTTTCTTGTTCTTGTAATTTCCTTGACTTTAATATTCAATGAACACGTAAACGATAGGATATGAAGAGAAGAAATAATCAAGAAAAAAAATCAAAAGGAAAAACAGAAAAAAAGAGAAAAACGCAAGTTAAACTACTTAAAAGAAAAGGAAAGAGAATCGTTTTCGTTGTCTTCTTGGACAAACGGTAACATCGGTTGCCGTTTCTCTAAGGAAAAGCATTGGTTTGAAGGGATGTGTGTGTGTGTGCAAATGACATACAAATGATGGTCGCTGGCATGATTCGTAAACTTTTGCTTCGTTTTAACTTGTCATGTAATTTTTAACGCACACATTTAAAACTCAGTTGACACACAAACACAAACACACACATACATATGTATGTATGTAGGTGGATGCCATGCATTCAAATAGATTTTCATCAGTTACTTACGGAGGAGTACAGCTCATTTTATTTTTACTTTCAAATGTCCTTTCCTTTACTTTCCCTTGCTTTCTGTTCGTTTTGTTACGTTTCCTACAGCAAATCTTGAACTTTAAGAAACGGAAATTAAAACACATTTCTTAACATTTTTCTTCTTCTTCTTCTTCTTCGCTTTTCCTTTTTCTTTTTCTTCTTTTTTTCGAAATCCTTTGAACTCTTTTCCTATTTGTTACATGCTAGTGCAAGACATTTGTAGGAGAGAAAGGGTAAGAATGCAATGTAATACTGCTGCAGGTTATTTTAAAGGAGATTGACAGTCACTTAGAGTTGCTGTTAAAGCAGCTGGAATTGGAAACCAATTGTTGCCATTTATTCTACCTTAATTTGTAGCATCTGTCTTGACTCTATTATTTTTAGAATATCAATGGCTTTCCCCAAATCACTTTTAAATTAATTTGTTTGTATTGCTCAGGGTTTTTCTCTTTGCCAGTTGAAGAGATTTTTTTTATTGGCTGGTGTTGGTATATTAAAATGGCTAATTTTGTAATCCATGCTCCCAGGGAAGAGGTTAAAATAAAATTAATGACTAGGGAAGTGGATACAAATGAAGAGAAATTTATTGAATGTAACTATTAGAAGAGAGAAACACATACAATTGTAATGAAATGTGCTCGGAAAGTAAGCAAAGGCCTTAAAGAAATCTTTAAATGATGACACGGCATGGGTGTCTTTTGACTTAACTCATATAAGTACATAAGTAGCTTATGGACCAGTTTTAATTCGTAAGCCTTATCTCAATGCGATTCTGGCATATACACTCAGCGCCAAAAGTTAGTAAACACCCCTTTCTTAGGATAGCGAGAAAAGTAAATGATAATAGTCGAATAAATTTCCAAAATTAAAAACACTTATTTATTACTTATAAAATGTTAAAATAAAAACAACAATTCATGATAAAGGAATATTTTTTATACTTAAAAACAAAACTGTTTTATACTTAAGAACAAAAGTGTTGACTCACTTATGGTGCTCACTGTATATCTCCTTGCTTCCAAAGGAGAACAATGGGTCGTAACAAAGGTTTTTCCAATTGTATGAAGAGCCATTTACGATGAGAATTTAAGTTGTGAGCGTGTAGAGCTACGTATTACTATGAGGTTCCCATTTGGGTGATACTATTAGGCCCATTGTGCCTCCACATTCCATTTTATTGGAAATACGCTGGTTAGGAAAATTCTTTTTGTGCGAAATACCCAGACTATCTATATTACCAGGCCATGTTATTCATCATGAATTCAGAAATTCCTATCAGCGATGTCTAAGATAGGGTTCCCAGTATTTTCGCAATTAAGTTCTAGGCAAAGATATATTAAATAACAGACGGTCTCTTTCTCTCCCTTCACACACTTCACAACTCAGTTTCTTCAGAAATCAGATGGCGACCATGCAAACAGTCGAGAGAAAAATAAGCTGATTTGTAATAATTGCATTACAATTGGGCCACCTCACCCTACAGCTCATACATACCCTCTATTCTCTTCAAGAAGTGTCAGACAGGGAGTGAAAATTATAATCCATTTTCAGCTTAATCCTGGCGAATAAGAGCGGTTCCAAAAAGAAGTATCCTGTATCTTATTTAACCTACACATCCGAAACACAGTTTTCAAATATGTTTCTGTGCCCTTCTGCTTTTCCTGCAGAAATAGACGGCAGTTATTGCTAAGTTCCAGCATAGATATATAAGGACATTTGAAATTGTCTTCATGGCAGCTTGACTATTCGCATATGACAGTATATACATACATAACATACATAATTGGTCATTACAACCCTTCAGTCAGGATTACGACCTAGTTTCTCACACCACTTATGTTGTGTGTGTTAATTTTATTCGTGAGTGGCGGGACCTACAGTTTAAAGCCGACTCCGAACGACAGATTTTTGAGAAACTTTTCAAAGAAATTTTATTTACTCACAGAGTTTTTGCCAGAAATCTGCTGAGAGGAAGTCGCCGAAGAAATACTTTTTGTATTTTATTTTGATGTCTGGTCTGGGGCTCGAACCCCGGCTTTACGTCTAATAAGCCAACGCACTACCTTCAAGACTACGGCGACTTCGGAGGTTCCCATTTGGGTTATTCTATTAGGCCCACTGTACTACATTGTGGAAAATTCTTTTGGCCTGCGATACCCAGTCTTTCTACGTTATTCGACCATGTCCTTCATCATAATTTTAGAAATTCCTTTCAATGATATCTAAGATGGATTCCCAGTATTTTCACAACTGAGTTTTAGGCAGAGACATGTTAAATAACAGAAGGCCTCTTTTTCCCCTCCAAGTCTCAATTTCTGCAGAAATCAGATGGCGGCGCCTAGCCGGCTAGTAAGTCGTCCTGAGGACAACGTAGAAAATGTGTAGTCAAGAGGGCTGTTTGGCCACCTCAATCTAGCGCTCGTACATATTCTCTATTCTACCCAAGAAGTGTCTGTCTCCCTAATTTTCACTTTAATCCCAGCGAAGTGGAGCCCTATGGAGCAGTTCACCAGTCTAGCCTGCACATCCGAAATATAGTTTTCAAATATGTTTCTGTGCTCTTCTGCTTTTCCTGCAGAAATTAACGGCAGTCATTGATAAGTTTTAGCGTATTTAAGGATATTTAACCCTTTCATGCCCGAATTTTTTGGGCCAGAGTTAAAATTTTTTTAATGACATGTGTTTGTTAGTCATGGCCTAAATATGAAGTGATATTAAATCCGGAGTCCTACGTATTCTGGTTTTACACGTTTTTAACCAAGCTTGTGCCTGCAAAAAAAATGTTTTAAAAAAATTAAAAATTACGGAATTTATGAACAAAAATGTACAATGTTGCCTATAGGCAATATCGGGCATGAAAGGGTTAAAATTGTCTTCATGGCAGCTTGACTATTCGCGTATGACAGTATATGCTCAGGGCAAATCCCATCTGTAAGACACCTATTTGACGTTGTCCTCAGTGTACTAGCAATTAGGATAGCAGAGTGCCTTCTCATGTCCTCTAAAATTTTCCATTGTTTTATAGCTACTATCCACCATATAAGCAAGTTTCTTAGTAGTACATCAGGTTGTGATGCAAGTTTTGAGCCACCATTTTCTACCAGCGACTTGTCGAAAGGTAACGCAAGCTTACCAGGGCCCTTCAAGTATATGTTAAAGTCATAAGAGGAAATAATTAAAGATCACCCTTAGCTGCTGTAGAAATCTTCAACAGCTCTTATAAGTCCTCCTCTTATTAGTCGTTTTTATACGATTTTTAATATCCACTAACTAGCCATCTGCAGAGGATATCGTGTTTTACTACACAACTACATACATAAAGGAGCTAACAAACTTAAGCTTCGTGTTATTTATTTCAAATTCTTTGCTTGTATGCAGGTCTACTTTGCATGTAAGGTTCTCCACAGACGATTTTGAATTCTTGTTGCTATATTGTTACGTTTTTGCCTTTTAAAAACATTTAAAATATGTGCTCGTGGATAATAACAATAATAACAATAATAATTTAGTTTTAATTAAAATTCATTATTATTCGCACAATTCGGTGTGCCACTGTTCACAACTTGATGTAAACAACAACAATTGCTCTTCTGTTTACACCCTTTGCATAAACAATAACAATTACTAGACAATTGTTCGCCAGATCTTTGTAACGGAGATCTTCAAACCACGATTGCTCTCTTCGAACACACCGCGTCTTAACACAAGACTGATTGAACTTCATTAACAACGGTCGCCTGCTTTACCTTGCCTTTTATATGGCAGGGTAAACAGTCTGATAAATGTTCTCGAAATCTCTATAAATGTAAACATCGTTGGTTACATTCATTATTGTCGTTTGTGTTTTATGTTTACATTTATTCTTGTAGTGTTGTTTGTGGATATTTGTTTACTTGTTTACCATTTTTTATGCTGGTATTTGTTCTTATATCAAGCAGTACGATAATTTGTAAACAAGTTTGTTTACTTGCATTGTTTTGTTTTTGTAGCTTTTGTTTATAATTTGAATGTCAAGCGATGTAAAAGCTAAATACCAGTATCTAGATTCTTCATTTTCATAACAATATGTTTTTGAAGTCGCCGTAGTCTAGTAGGTAGTGTGTTGGCTTATTAGACGCAAAAGCCTGGGTTTGAGCCCCAGGCCAGGCGTCAAAGACAAAATACAAAAAAGTATTTTTTTGGCGACTTCCTCTCAGCAGATTTCTGGCAAAAACTCTGAGAGTATATAAAATTGCCTTGAAAAAGTTTCTCAAAAATGTGTCTTTCGGAGTCGACTTTAAACTGTAGGTCCCACCACTCATGTATAAAAATTAACGCACACAACGTAAGTGGTGTGAGAAACTAGAACGTTGTACAATGGGTGAATTCGACCTCCGGGTACTGTACTTGTCTTAATTGACAAGTATACGTCCTCTAACCTAACCTAACCTAACAATATGTTTCTTTGTTATTCTGTATTTATCACTGGTTCTGTGTGAATCCGATCGCTATAAGGCTGTCGCTTATAGAAATCTTCTAAAGGACATTTTTTTCCACGTACATTATCGATTGCCTCACCCTATATTGCTTTATTGTCCTTCTTTTTAATTCCAAAAATGTAATTCTAATTGAAATTACAAATTGTTTTTAAAATTTAAAAACATTTACCCCAGAAAATTCTAATTAAATGATTAAAAAAAGAGGAAAGCCTTCCTTTTGTTTCCATGGAAAAGGAAGGACGGACAGTGGCGGCTATAATAATGATAAAGGTCAACATTTCAAGTTGAATAAATAAGGGAACGAAAACAAACCCATAAACAGACCGTAAATGTTAAACAAAAATGTAAAAGTCAAAATCATAAAAAACAACAACAATAACAACAATAACAATAATGGCTGAAATTGAGGGGCAGAAAACAAAACAATAAAACAAAAAACAGGACTGAACTGTAAGGCCAAGACCTTTATCAAGTTCGTACATAAAATTGACCATAAAAAAAAGAATTGTTAAAGATAAGTTAACAACATAAACACACAATACGGCCACAAAAAAAAGTAAACAAAAACAAAACAGGACAGACAGACAAATAAACAAACGGCTTAAAAGCCAGGAATGGCCAGCCTATACAATCAAAAAAATTAAAAAAGAAAAACCCCGAAAACGTCTTGTTTTAATCATTTTTTTAAAACAGAAAACAAAACCATTTGATATCTTCTTCTTCCTCTTCTTCTTCTCCGTTTTGGTTGTATTTTTAATTTATAAATTTTGTTGTTATTGTTGAGCTTCCAGGTTTCCTGTTTTTGATTAATTTGGTGTACACTGGGTGCATTGAGAGACAAAGAGAAAAGGCTCTGGCCACTCTGAAAAAAGAATTTTAAAGAAATACCCGAACAAAAACACAAGACAACATCAATTACAAAACATATCCGTTATCAAAGGCTTGTTCTCTGTTTGTATGCAGTATATGCGTGTGTTGGTACGTGTGTAAAAGTAAAAGAAAGCTTTTCAAATAAGAAGAGAGAGAAAGCGGGAGAGGGTTGTATGAAAACCAAAATAAAAAATAAACATCCTGGGAATTTCTAATTTTTATGAAATATTTTTGCATTTACACATGCGTCAGTCGATCCAGGTAACAAAGCTTATGTGTTACCCTACAAAAAAGAAGAGATTTTTGGAGGGCTTTAAGATTAACAGAAGAAAGTCTTGGCCGCCACTATGCCAGAGAATTAGACTAGTTTTCTCTGTTTGGAATTCTAGTAGGAAATTTGTTATCAAGACTGGGTTAAGATTCTAAATTAATTTTTGTTTTTGGTACTTATACCGGTACCAGTCATTTTGACTGGTATATTTTTCTATGGCAGAAGACAGTGTTCCTTTGCATAATATACAAAAACGAATTTGTATGGGGTTCCTTCTAGTTCTGAAGAGAATAATGAAAGCGGGGAAGATACACAACTTGAAGTAAAACTATGTGAAAAAAAATAAAAGAAGGAGGTGTTGCTGGAAGGTTACCAACTCATTGCATATTCAAAGACTTATCTAGGCCTACATCATATGCTAGAAGAAATATTATGGAAGAGAAGCCAAGCAGTGCCTTTTTACTATTGATTGACCACCATAAATTAGAGCATATCAAAACTTGCATCGAATTAGAAGCCTCTAGAGTTTTAGAGAAGAAATTGACATTTTCACAGGATAAATTGAAAGCTTTCATTCGTTTCGATAAAAAAAAATGAAAGGAGTCAACGCTTGCGAACTGATAAATTTGCGTCAGTGTCAACTGTTTGAAACAAATTTATTGCCAACGGCCAAAACTGTTTCAAACCAGGAGCAAATATTACATTTGATGAACAATTGTTTCCAACGAAAGCCAGATGTACGTTTGCGCAGTATGTGCCGAACAAATCAGACAAGTTTGGAATAAAATTCTGGCTGGCTTCTGACGTTGAAACGAAGTACGTTGTAAAAGGCTTTCCTTATCTAGGAAAAGATGAAACACGAAATTTGGCAACACCTCTTAGTGAATTTGTAGTAATGAGACTACTGGAGCCTTATACCATGAAAGATAGGACTGTAATAACCGACAACTATTTTACCACTGTTTCTTTAGCTTCTAAATTATTAGCCAAAAACACTACGTTGGTTGGTACCGTACGTTCGAACAAACGTAACCTTCCAAAAATTTGCAAGGAAAAGAGGGATAGTATGGCTCGTTTTTCAACATTACTGTATGCAACAAACGGATGTACACTTACAGTTTATAAGAGTAAGCCCAACAAAAAAGTTGTTTTATTGAGTACTATACACAAAGGCGTCAAAATTGATACCGACAGCAAGAAACTAATTGAACTAATCGACGTCATAGATCAAATGGTACTATATGGCTAATGACATATAGTTTGAAATCAGGATCTAGGAGATGGATGACCACTTCAAGTTTTTTTTTTTAATATTTTTGATTTGGTCGGAATAAATTCCTGGATTTTGTATAAAAACACAACCGGAAAGAATATTTCAAGAAAGGATTTTTTGTTTTGTTTGGCTGAAGAACTCACTTTTGATTATCAGTCATCAGGTCAAGAGATAAGAAGTAAAGCTGACTGTCCAACAACTCCTCTTTCAAAAATATTTTATTATTATTTTACCAATACTGTTTATTAATTCTATAAAACATTATAGCACATACAAAATTTACACACTCAAAACGTTATTTTTGAACACCAGTCATTTTGACTGGTGTTGGTATAAATGGGAATAAAAATTTCTTGGTAAATCTAGTGTTAAATCGCATTGTAATACGTGCCTTACTTTGCTTGACAACTAAGCGAGAAGTAAGTTCAGCCACAATAATCTCAAAATAATCAGTAATTAAATTGGAAACCGGCTCCCAACAGAGAATTCAAAACTTCCAACGACTTTCGTTCTTGGTAGAAGTGGCTGTCCCCTCGATGGAGTCACGAGCGGACACACTCAGTCCGCACACAGGGCCCATTGTGATACTATAGTTTCACATTCTCTCCTAATCCAGGAACCACTCTGAGATTTCGGTGAAGCGACTCATACTGCCAATATCCATGCATGACAGTTCATTCAGATCCTCCATGTAGTAGGCACCCAGGTGCCTCTTCCTCTTGGCCAAGTGCCGGGCATGTGCACAGCAGGTGAAGAACAGTCTCATTCTCCTCCTTATCTCCATAGCTTCTGCAGAAATCATTTGCAATGTGTCCAAGACCAATACGCCTCGCTGGCGTTCCTATAATACAATGCCCCGTAATAACCCCGACAGCAGTGCTGAGCTTACTTGTTTGGAGTTTAAGCAAAGCCGTCGTGCGGCTCTTATCCAGCCTTGGCCAGATCTGACTTTCGTTCTCAAGTTTTCGACTTTTTTCTACTAAGATCCGAATGATGACAAGGAGACATTTTCTATCGTTTTCAATTCCTGTTCATCTCCTCATACCCTGAGGAAATTTGTATAAAATCTATTTCAAATCGCTGTCAGTGAACAGATACAAAAATGTCCCATGAAAAGTCTGGTTACCGACCTTATTTTGTACTCATTGAGTCCCATCGATAGATGGCCAAAAATTTCTATCCACATTGCAATCCAAACTATCCTCACGCCTCTGCTACTGGCTACGCATTCATTCCCTGATTGTAGGGTTAGGCCTTGGAATAAGTACATAATGGATCATTGGCTTTAGTGCAGGATTGTTACAAACACCAACAAAAGCTAATTCAATTTGGTCCAAAATTCTTACGATCATAAATGCTAAATTATCCCAGGATCCATATAATCCGTGATTTGTGTTCAAAGTTCATTCCTTTCGAAAGACGAAAAGTAATATTCAAGTGAATATAGACAACGGATAGTGTCAAGAGTAACTACAGGACAGTACCTCTTAACTCCTGT
This sequence comes from Sarcophaga variegata, assembly GCA_932273835.1. Taxonomy (NCBI): domain Eukaryota; kingdom Metazoa; phylum Arthropoda; class Insecta; order Diptera; family Sarcophagidae; genus Sarcophaga; species Sarcophaga variegata. Next base: position 120,454,167 of record OW026360.1, on the reverse strand, counting down.
AACTGCTGTAAAAGACAAGCCTCTGTACATTATTTAAAATTCCGCATAGGCTGGTGTTATTTAAGGTATTTCACCCAACAACACAGAGTCAGGCAATAGGTCTGGCCAATGTGGCAATCCAAAGCTCCTGTCTACGGAGCTGCTACTCAAAATTCTTTCAATTTCCGTATTCTGAAGTTCTCATTCTTATGAATCAATGAAAACAAAGCCGTCTGATTACGGTTTATTCACAAAGCGAATTTTGGTGCCCATGTAAATAAATTCGCACAAGTGGACTACATTAGTTTCCCCAGCATCGATAGACATTTTTCTTCCACTAGAAATACCATATCATTGGCGTACATAATATAAAAAGGCTTGTGTAGCGCTAACTAAAGTAGAAACTTTGTCATGAATTCCTATTTCCCTGGACTATACTCCTCTGGACACAATAAAGCTCTCGGGGTGCATAGACGACAACATCGTCAATACTCGCCAAAAAATGCTGAGGATGTTAAACTCATGATGCTAACAAATCCGGTGGTCCCATGTTAGGCTAGTGCTACCATCGGCGTACATAATATATAGAGGCTTGTGTAACGCTAACTAAAGTAGAAACTTTGTCATGAATTCCTATTTCCCTGGACATACGCATCAAAGCTCTGAGGGGTGCACACTCAGGACAACAAAACCTCAGGGCTCTCCAGAAAGATTCTAAACACTTTCAGCTCATGATACTTTCAAATCCGACGATCTCATCTTCTTCTTGTGTTTTAGTTAGGTTAGGTTAGGTTAGTGTGGTAGCTTCCATACCAAAAGCTCACTTGAGCACTCATAGCAGCCCGTTGTGACGCCACAGGTGAATGCAGTCTTTGTACTGACCAAGTTCCTCCGAACCAGGAAAGAAGAAGAAGTTGGTCAGCGTAAGGGTTGCACATTTCAAAGCACGACTACCTTACGCTGGAAAACCAGCCAGAAATCTTGATGAACGAGGCTATCTATATCCATGACATCAATGGATGATAGCTCCGTCAAGCTGACAAGGATTGGAGAGCCAAATAACTTATGTCTGCACCTCGCAAGAGATGAGCATTGACAAAGAAAGTGGATAACAGTCTCCTCTTCCTCAGCGGATTTGCAGCCACAGCAGAAGTCGTTAAATGGGAGCCGCATTCTTTCCGCGTGTCTTCCCATAACACAGTGACCTGTAAGCATGGCCACTGTGATCGAGAAGATGTTACGACCAAGTCCAAGTAACTTGTTGGTACGCCTTCTATCCATTGAGGGCCAAGTGAGCCTGCGGTAGAGCAGAACTCCTCATTGCTTCAGGATAGGTTGGCGTCTCGGAAGAATTTCCGCGCGATGGCCATCTTGAACGAGATAAGTGGCATTCCTAAGTTGATTGAAGAGCATTCCGGAAGTAGTGCGCCAGCTCTGGCTAGCTCGTCGGCTCTGTAGTTGCCCGGAATGCCACAGTCTCCTGGGATCAGATAAGTGTGACACTGAAGCGCCCAGAAAGAAGATTGAGGCAGCGGCGACATGCCCTGACGATTTTATAATTGTTCGTAACGTTCGACAGAGACTTTATGGCAGCCTGGCTATAAGAAAAGATCGAGATGCGTGTTGTGTTTTAGTAGAAACCATTTTCTAGTAGATTCCCCTTCCCCTTTCCTTTTTCTTCATTCTTTGCCACGTGATTTCCTATTATCTTTGCCATTTCGAAGAAAATAACACTGGACACTGACTAGCATAGAAGAAACGGGGTAATCATGCCAAAATAAGATCGACCTCGATGTAATGCAAGCTTGGTTCCAAAGTGAAATAGATCCTCAGTGATTAGATACAATGGGTTTTTAGGTGATATATGCGTTGGCAGAGACTAAGATACCGTATGAGATGATGACCTCTATCTAACCTCTATGTGATCATAAAGTTTTTTCCCTGCCAAAGTAAATGCACCTAACGGTCTAGTTTGTAAAACGTTACAAACACCAACACAAACTCCACATGCCATTATCCTTCAAGTATGGCAACTTACTCGTGCCTTTCCCTTGCTTTCATTGGTTTTTTTTATTGGTCACGCATATTGTTTCTTTTTTTTGCTCAATTTTTGTTTTTTTAGGCTTGGCTGGCTTTTAGGCTCGAACGTGTTAAATAAAAAATAAATTTTCCTTTGATGTTGTTAATTCCTCTCCAAAAAAAAACAACTTTTTTTCTGTTTTTTTCTAATGCTGTTGGTCATTCAAGTGTAATTTTGCTTTAGAACGTCTCTAATCAAAAACAAACAAAAAATAGAAATCTCAAAGAGGAATCGGTTAAAAGCAAAGAATTTTACATGAATTTTTATGAAATTTATTTTTCAGGGTGCTTTCATGAAACTTTAAAGACAGAAATATTTAAAAAAAAAACTTTTCAGTACAAAAATAAAAATTGAACGCTATTAAGCAAAGTTAATAGGATCCTGAGCAATGACGCTGATTTCCATTCAATATTCTCACGTGTGAGTGCTTTTAGTATTGTTATGAAAATGAAAAATCTAGATACTGGTGTCTTGCTTTTACATCGCTTAACATTAAAATTAAAAACAAAAGCTACAAAAACAAAACAATGCAGTAAACAAAACTGTTTACAAATTATCGTACTACTTAATATAACAACAAACATCAGAATAAAAAAAATGGTAAAAAAGTAAACAAAAATACAACAACAACACTACAAGAATAAACGTAAACAACAATGTTTACATTTATAGAGATTTCGAGAAGGCGAAGTCATGAACACATTCATCAGACTGTTTACTTTACCATATAAAAGGCAAGGCAAAGCAGGCCACTCGGTTAGTAAAGTTCAGTCAGTCTTGTGTGAAGGCGCGGTGTGTTTGAAGTGAGTAATCGTGAAGATCTCCGTTCCAAAATCTGTCGAATAATTGCCTAGTAATTGTTATTGTTTATGCAAAGGGTATAAACAGAGGAATAACAAAGAAAAGCTATTGTTATTGTTTACATCAAGTTGTAAACAGTGGCATACAGAATTGTGCGAATAATAAAGAATTTTCATTAAAACTAAACACAAATTTATTTTTATTTTTATTTGCAATCTACGAGCTTATATTTTAAACGTTTTTAAAAGATAAAAACGTAACAGCAACAATAAATTGTGTGCAGATCTGGCAATCCATCAAGGAAATTGAGAGAAAAGCTTTTTCTTCAGCACTATTGGGCAGAGAGTGAGGAAGAGTTTCACCATCATTAGCCTGGCCCTCTTTAGGACTTTAATTTTAAAGTAAAGCTTAGTTTGTACCGGACATACACCAGGTACACTTTGCTCACTCCAGCTACGCAATCTCTAGTTATTTTCCATGTCACATACATAATTGGTCAGAAATCGCAGTAGTATAGTAGGTAGTGTGTTGGCTTATTGGACGTAAAGCCAGGGTTCGAGCCCCAGGCTAGACATCAAAACAAAATACAAAAAGTGTTTCTTCGGCGTCTTCCTCTCAGCCGATTTCTGGCAAAAACTCTGAGAGTAAATAAAATTGCCATGAAAAAGTTTCTCAAAAATCTGTCGTTCGGAATCGACTTTAAACTGTAGGTCCCGCCACTCATGTATAAAATTAACGCACACAACATAAGTGGTGTGAGAAACTAGGACGTTATACAATGGGTCAATTCGACCTCCGGGTACTGTACTTGTCTTAATTGACAATTACACGTCCTCTAACCTAACCTAACCTAACTTTGTGCCGGACATACACCAGATACGCTTTGTAAACACCACCTTTGTAATCTCAAGTTATTTTCCATGTCACATAATTGGTCATTACAACCCTTTAGTCAGGATTACGACCTAGCTTCTCACATCACTGATGCTGTGTGTGTTAATTTTATATGTGAGTGGCGGGACCTAGAGTTTAAAGTCGATTCCGAACGACAGATTTTTGAGAACCTTTGCATGGCAATTTAATTTGACACTCAGAGTTTTTGCCAGAAATCTGCTGAGAGGAAGTCGCCGACGAAATATTTTTGTTTTGATGTCTGACCTGGGACTTGAACCGTGACCTTAAGTCTAATAAGCCAACACACTATCTATTCGACCACGGTGAGGTATTTTTCATGTCCGGCAACTGTATTATTGACCGCCTACTCAACGTTCCTCTCCTCAGCCGATAAAAGCCCGCTCAGTACGTAACTTATTAATAGCAGTGGGGTAGAAAAGGATAGGGAAAGGTGTAATAAAAAAATAAAAAAATTTCATTTGAATTGTTGCTGATGTGCTGGCAAATTTTATGTTGATTGCTGTTCCGTAACCTCCTTTTTGCCGCTGAAAACTTGCCATTAAAAAAGGTTGCCTCTATTATTATGACTTGCCATGCCAGTCATTATATGGCCACCTTCACTCATCAACCAACCATTTTTATATTGAAATTCGGGGGCAATAAAGCAAAAAGCAAAACATCTTTCTCCTCCCCCTAGCCGTTCACATTGCGTTGGACATGGAATGACCAAAAAATTTCACGGATAATGATGAAAGAATTTTTAGAAATTTATATCGTTTTGTTGTTTTCTCCCTCTCTCTCTCTCTGCCTCTCAGTCTGATGAAACATTTGCATTCGTTTCTGTTGGCCTGGCACTCTAATGATAATGATAACGATGACGATGACGATGACGATGTTAATGATAATGATGACTGCATTGAGGATGAGATGAGTGCAGATGAAGACAGATACCCTTACTGAATGATAATTTGTTTTGTGTTGGGTTTGGATGGGGAGGCCATGGTTTAATAACCGACATGCTAATGCTGTGTGGCATATTTCTGTATTGAAAAACGTAAATTTTATGCTGTTGTTGTGTTGAAAAAATATTCGTTGTTTTTTTCTTCTTCTTCTTCTAAATTTCATTAAAATAATTGATGATGAGAGCAGATATTTTAATATGCCATCGTTATTGTATTATTGTTGTTGTTGCTGTTGCTGTTGCTGTTGCTGTAGTTGTATTGTGTAATGATGTTGCAACATTGTTACATAATTAAACTTAAAAACAACGCTCTAACAATTATCTCTAAATTGAATGATGATTTATGGGTCATAATAATGAGTGTGTAGTCTGCCTGTTAAAAAATATTTCGAGAATGTATTCGAGAGTGTTTAGGTTTTAACGAACAAAATTAATTTAAAGTATCTGCAGAGTGGTTAGAAACAAAATGAAATAAAACAAAAGTATCACAATTAAGTTAAGTAAACTATTATCAGCAGGCAGAATATTCTCCAGGTGGGTTACAATAAAAGAAGAAAGTTATCAAGTGACTTTGAGGCGCTGAGATATGGAGTTTCAACATGCCCTTGTAAAACAATTTCATATAATAAAATTCTCGGTTAATAGAAGAGAAGATAATGACTCATTCTTCATTGCCATTCTATATCGATATGACTTTGTCTTCTTTGTTACAAGAAGGATACACACTCTTATTGTCAGTAGTCAGTTGTCGCCCACTCAATATTACCTACAACGCTTCGAAAAATGCTGGTTTCTGTAGAAGGCTTTAGGAAATTTAGAGAATAGCAAGAAAACCTAACTCCGCTAGAGGCATCCAGAATCATTAGATGACTAGATAGCGTCAGATAATAACAGAGGAAATACGATTTTTTAAAGCATTTTTTTTTACAACATTTACAAAAGTTTTGTAAGGAAACCGCCTTGAAACACGAGTATAAAGTTGAGTTTAGTAAGTTGTGTCAAATTGTCATACCCTGGTCATACCTCACACTAGACATGTATATTTCCCATATTGACTTCGAACGACGGATCTGAAAAGCTTTTTCGTTCCAATTTGTTTAATCTCAAATCTTTTCGCCAGACGACAGATTTATGTACCCTGCGCGTGTTGCTGCGCCACCAACTAAAATAAATTTTAAGGATTACACAAATGTCCAATTAATTTTGAATCATTTTATTTATTTTGTTTCCCGTTGATGAACGGGTCTGAGTAGTACGCATTCGATCAGTTTCTAATCGTCACTTCTCGTTGTTCCAGTGGTTCAAGCGAACGAGTCTCAGCGGCATATACTCGAAGATTTTCCAGTCTCAATGCTCGTCTGGTTCTGTGGCTCGTAATGCTCTTTTCTTTCGTGCTTGAGGTGTAGGTCGACCAATTGCTTGTCATTAATTTCGAATAATTTTCAGTGACGCCATCCATCGGAAATTAATCGACCCAACCTCCGTCGACTCATGCCCAACAACTTTGTTAAATAATGCACAGTTTACGATTTAATTGATTTTGAGTAATTTTCAGTGGCGCCACCTGTCGGAAATTGGTCATACTAACTTAGAAACCTTCCCCGGCTCATGCGCAACAACTTTGCTAAAGATCATAATATGATCAAATGCACAGTTTACGATTTAATTGATTTTAAGTAATTTTCAGTGGCGCCACCTGCCGGAAATTAGTCATACCAACTTAGAAACCTTCCCCACAAACAAATAAACACGCATTCATTTTTATATATAAGAAAATTTTGTTATGATGTCAGAGTTTATGTTCGAACTCTCCGGTTCTCATTTAATAATCCAACAGACAGCCGACTAGACTACTGTGACCACTGTCTCACATTCTTGCAGATCTTCAGAAAATGTGATGACTATATCTGCAGGATGTTGTAAAGACGTTCCCAGTGTGTCAAAGCTCTGCTGTTGTCATATGAAATAGGACACCAATTATGTGATCAAGTTCAGACCGTAGGCAACAACGTGTATACGCTGAATAGGCTCCTGGGCAGTTGGCAACTAAGCCTAACCGTCATCTTCAGTTTTGTTTGTAGGCGAACTAACAAAATTATTGAATATTGAAACATGAGATCCAAGAGCAACCAATGCATCCGAACATTGAATTTTCGCTAGGCCATTATTGTCAATGACAAGCACTAAAGGCCTTCAATAACCAACTTATGGCCTGATTTCGATGAGAAGGACACAAAGGACCAACCATGTGTCACACAGCTTATGCTAAATTGGATATGATGCACAAGCAATTTGATGGCAAAATAATCGCACGTGCAGGAGATGAGAACTGGCCACCAAGATATCGTGATTTAACCACGTTAGACTTTTTCTTGTGTGGGTTTCTTAAGTCGCAAATACAAGGGGTTCTCAAAGCCAAAGTAACCCATACTATCAGACAAATTCAGCCTAATTTATACGCCAAAGTCATGGAAAATGGGACATTTGGGACGCTCTCCTCCTCGAAAAGCAAATGGCGTAATGACATCAAATAGGTCTTTCAAACAAATTAAAAATGTCGATGATATCTCACACACACTGCGTTTTATTTAAAGGAAGCTGTTTTAATGAAAGGAAGCTGTTAATGAAGAAGTCGCCGTGGTGTAGTAGGTAGTGTGTTGGCTTATTAAACGAAAAGCCAGGGTTCGAGCCCCAGGCCAGACATCAAAACGAAAATATGAAAAAGTATTTCTTCGGCGACTTCCTCTCAGCAGATTTCTGGCAAAAACTCTGAGAGCAAATAAAATTGCCATGAAAAAAATTTCTCAAAAATCTGTCGTTCGGAGTCTACTTTAAACTGTAGGTCCCGCCACTCCGGTATGAAATTAACACACACAATATAAGTGGTGTGAGAAACTATGTCGTAATCCTGACTGAACGGTTGTAATGACCAATTATGTATGTATGTAAGCTGTTAATGAAAAATGCGTTACAAGCTTACATTTATTGTTCGTTAACTTTTGACCTTTAAATCTACCAGGCGTTAAACATACGTACGATTTAAAAGATTTTATATGAAATTTAAATAAAATTTAATTCCTTTTTTTAAATTGTTTCTTTGCAGATGTGAAAATGTAATGACCTGTCCTATACGACCCATTGGCTCTGGCAATGAACACTGCCCATATGATTGGCTGGCGGTATATGATGGTCGTGATGAGCACTCGCCTCTAATTGGCAAATTCTGTGGCCTGGGAAAGTTTCCATTTAGTATTATAGGTAAAGTAAAACAAAAAAAATTTCAATAAAAATATTATTTAGGGACACAAAACAAAAAATATTTGAAAGATAATATGATGTTAGAAATAGGATGTCAGCGACATGACAAATCTCTGCCGTGTATTAGTCTCAATATTATTAATATTGCCTGGAATTGTTTTACGTGTGTTTTAATTGACTTCTTCCAAGTCAATACAACCTTAATATTAGAGTGATCGTAGTTCCATAGATTGTCTGACTATCATGCGAAAGCCATTTTATGATGTATATTTGAAATTGTCGTAGTCTAGTATGTAGGCTTATTAGACTTAAGGCCACGGTTCAAACCCCAGGTCAGACATCAAACCGAAAATATGAAAAAAAAATTCTTCGGTGACTTCCTCTCAACAGATTTCTGGTAAAGACTTGGAGTGTGAAATAAAAATTGCCATGAAAAAGTTTCTCAGAAAAATCTGTCGTTCGGAGACGACTTCAAACTTTAGGTCCCGCCACTCATGTATAAAATTAACACACACAACATAAGTGGTGTGAGAATCTAGGTCCATAATCCTGACTTGAGCCGGTCGCTGGGAGAAACTCTTTTTCCAATTATTTGTGAGATTGAATTGTCGACCATACATAGCCTTCGGTATAGCCTCGTGAAGGGTTCCATTTCGGCTGGGAGAACATATAAGTGGAAATAAAATTCTTGCACTAATGTCGGGATCTGAGCCTTACAGTTCGCTCACAATACTGTCATAGATGAGAGATTTATTTCCAGTTATTAGGTTGAAATGATCGTCGTTCCATAGATTGCCTTACTATCATGCGAAGACTATTTATCTGATTTATATTTGAGGAGCATAAGTCCAACTTAATTCGATCGCAGAATCACTCCGTTATTTCGTGAGATATTCATTATCCAATCATATGAGTGATCGAATTGCTGACCATTCATAGCTTATGACAGCGCATTTGAAAGCATTCCATTATTGCAGAGAGATAATTGGAAATAAACTTCTTGTACTGGTGCAGGGATCAGAGCTTTACAGATCGCCTTAATACCATCACAGCTGAAGCATTTATTTCTAATTAATAGGTTGTTGTGGTAACTTTGATATCACAACTCAGTTGAGCACGCATTTTTAAGATCTCAATTTTATAATTCCGTGTAAACAAAGCCGTCTGGTCCATACAGAGGCCGCATTTTGTAGTAAATGGAGATAAATTCCTAAGAGCGGACTGCATTAGTTTTCCCAGTGTCGATACATATTTGTTTTCCACTGGAAATATCATATCATCGGGGTATATAATATTTAAAGAGGCTTGTGTAGCGGCAATTAAAGTAGAAAATAGTCATGATTTCCTGTACCCCTGGATGCAACAAAACTCTGAGGTATGCATAGGGGACAACACAACGTCAGTACTCGCCCGAAAGATGGTAAAAACTTTCAACTCATGATGCTATCAAATTCGATGACCACATGTTCTGCTAGTGTTTTAGTAGAAACCATTTTTTTGCCATTTGATTTGCTACATATTATCTTTCCAATTTTGATGAAAGCAACACTGGATACAGGCTAGCATAGAAGAAACGTTGTAATCATGCCAAAAGAAGGTCGACCTAGGTGTAATGTGGATTAAAAGTGGAATACATCCTCAGTGATTAGATAAGATGGATTTTTAAGTGATATATCTGGAGACTGAGGCAGAGAGTCTAAGACACCATATGAGATGATAAGCTCTATGCAATCATAAAGATTTTTTCGCTGTAAAAGCTCCTAACGGCCTAGTTTCTCAGAAGTTACAAACATCAACACAAACTCCGCATGCCATTATCCTTCAAGTATGGCAACGTACTCGACTCTTTTCCCTTTCCTGCATTGCTTTTTTTATTGGTCACACATAATTTCTTTTCTAAATTTTTGTTTTTGTCTTTTAAAAAAAAAAAACTTTTTTTTCTGTTATGTTTTCTTATGTTGTTAGCAAGCCGTTGTGAGGAGAGCCGAAGTAAGCGCAGTTCCTGTACCACCGAATTCCATCAAGCTTATTCATAAAGTTGGTCAGAATGTTAGGTTTTTAACAGATTCTGAGATCTCAAGTAGTGTTAGAAAATTTGAGGAAATTCACAACTGAGCTTAGACCTGGGTCCGTTACAGAAATTGAGATGTAGAAAGTTATCCAGGGATCTAGTAGTCCACTAGTAATTGCTACAACATGGTCACTTTCTTCTTTCTGCGACCATTTGTACTAATCACCGGTAAGATGGGCTCCTGCTGTGCTCTATGATATCTTCTCTGTCATCTATTGATCTGACATATTGATCATTGATCTTTACCCAGTTATCCAATAACAATACATTCATCAGGTTTATTGAATCCCCAGCGCTGCTTGTAGTTTCGACGTTATTTTGTGTATGCAAGTGAACGAAATCCTGCAAATTATTCGAATGTTCGTCTCATTTGAAATAGGCCTCCTTTTACAAAAATTAAGTAGGTAGCCGTCTCTCCAAGAAATCGGATGGATGCACTTAGGCCTCATCTGGCAGATTGCGATATCACAGTTCATTTCAATTATCCCCTTAGTCCTGGAACCACCTAGATTTTCCAATGAAGCAACAAGTCACCTAGATCATCGATGTGGTAGGCACCAAGATGTCTCTTTCTCCTTTGACATAGTTCCGGGCATGAAGTCGCCGTAGTTTAGTAGGTAGTGTGTTGGCTTATTAGGCATAAAGCCAGGGTTCGAGCCCCAGGCCAGACATCAAGACAAAATACAAAAAGTATTTCTTCGGCGACTTCCTCTCAGCAGATTTGTGGCAAAAACTCTGAGAGTAAATAAAAATTGCCATGAAAAAGTTTCTCAAAAATCTGTCATTCGGAGTCGACTTTAAACTGTAGGTGCCACCACTCATGTATACAACGTAAGTGGTGTGAGAAACTAGGACGTGTACAATGGGTCAATTCGACCTCCGGGTACTGTACTTGTCTTAATTGACAAGTACACGTCCTCTAACCTAACCTAACCTAGTTCCGGGCATGTTCCCCGTAGATGGAGAACAGTATCTTCTTCCTCGTCAACCCTGTAGCTTCTGCAGAAATCATTTGTGCGACTCGCATGCACACCCATAATGCAATGCCTGTTAAGGCTCCGATAACCGTACTGAGCATGCTTGCAGTACACCCTCTATCCAACCTCGGCCAGATTATGTGCGCCATTCTGCCCTTATCCAAAGTAGCTCATCTGCGTTTGATGGACTCCGTGATCTCATTGTCAATCATGAGCTCACAGGTTGCCGAAGGGACTCCAATATCCAAGAATTCGAAGGAGAGTTCAATGGTCGTGCCACGTCTGGCCAGTTCATTCGCTCTGCAGTTGCCCGGGATATCATTGTGTACCGGAACAACAATTAACAGAAGAAAAAAAGGAAATCCAATGTTAATTGCATAATAAATTAGAACAGAAGACAAATTTTAAAAATCAAATCTGAACTGAAAACTACAAAAAAAAAACTACAATAAAACAGAATTGATATACAAATACGTGTGTCTGTATTTGTAGGCATGTGTGTATCTGTATTGGAATATAAATTTTCTATAAATTTTGTTTGTGACACCCGCATTCACATGTCCATTTGGATGACCTGAATGGCCCCAATAACATGAAATGTTAATTTCGTAAATATCCAATGCAACGCTGCAATGATGATGCAACAACCATACCACACGCTAACCATTGAGTGGGTGGGTGGATATGCCACATTGTTGGCATGTGTTTAAAAGTGTGGTGGTGTGGTAGTGTTTGTGTGTCTGTGTGTGTGTAACACATATGTAAATGGAGTTGTAAGTGGATACATGACCAAGCCATGGATGTTGATGTAAAATGTACATGCAAACGGTATATTAAATTAAAATAAACCCAGTGAACATTTTTGAATGCAACTGTTCTAAGCCTTAATAAATGTTGTGTGAGCTTTTTAACAATAAAAGCATATTTTATTGATAAAAAAAATTTCTCTCTTCAGTTCATATTGTTACGCTTTTACCTTTTTAAAAACGTTTAAATATGAGTTCGTTAATTGCAAACAAAGTAAAAACAAATATGTGTTTGATTTCAGTTAAACTTCCTTTATTCTTTACACTACTTTTGTATGCCACCGTATACAACTTAACGATACAACAATAATAATCTGTTTATTCACTTTACTAGTTCACACAACTATTCGCTGCATCGTTACAACCACGACTTATTTTGTTCACACGCAACTTCACACAGTATGATGAACGTTTTCGATGTGGAAGGTTTTTGTTCTCGCCTTCTCGAGAATTCTATTGCTAGTACATTATTGTTTGTGTACTTTGCTTACGTTGTCCATCCCTTTTTGTCACATACATGTGGTTGTTAGTACCAGGCGCAACCAGGTTCCTTGTACATATGTGTGTGTGCAGCTTTAGATAATCAACACGTTCATTGTATTCTTAGTGTTAGTGCGTATTTGCATATTGTGGCTTTTGTTTATAGTTTTTGTTCTTAAACGATATTAGGTTGTTTCGATTTGCGTAACAATATATTTTTTAAGGAATTTTCTTTAAAAATGTTTACTGGGTATACATTGTTCAAGGAGTCTATAAATACCAAATATATCATATCGTATATCACCGAAATGCGAGGCATTTGAAGAGAGGAGAGGGAGTCTAGTACAACAAACAGATATTGAATGCTAATGTAATTAATATTTATTAAATGTTTACATACATATGTATGTATGTATGTATGTATGTATGTATGTATGTATGTATGTATGTATGTATGTATGTATGTATGTATGTATGTATGTATGTATGTATGTATGTATGTATGTATGTATGTATGTATGTATGTACGTACGTATATTGAACAACATTTTACAACATTTTAGTTGAACAAGCGTTATCCTTTATCCCTTTTGGGGTTATTACCAATTAGTTTTATTGCATAAAAGTGATAAATTGTTACCTTTTAATCTAAATAAAGTTATACAAATAAAATTTTTATAAAATACGGATAATAAAATTGTTGTTGGTGTTACAGGTACCTCACAATATATGTACGTTGAATTTGTTACATCACCGGCCGGACCTCTATTAAATACCGGCTTTCATTTTAATGTTGGCAATTGGCCAGGACATGTTGAAACTGCCGGCATTAAACATGGCATTTGTGATTGGCTACTCAGTTCGGATTCTTTAAAGGATAGCAGCGCTAGTGAAGGCATATTTTTAAGCATAGCCCACTGGTATCCACCGAATACATCGTGTAGTTATCATATCAAAGGGCGAACGGGTGAAATAGTGCGTCTGTATTTTCCAAGGTGAGTATGAAAAGAGAAAAATTATATTTTTAAACTTTAAATATAAAAAAAAATGGTCACAAAAGACAGTATAATTAACGAATATAATAGTTTGGTACTTATTTTAAGCAAATAACAGGCCACCGCTTAATATAGATTTATGTGAGCAGTTGGTTTCTGTGGAAGTTTCAATAATTAAGGGGGGGGATGGGATTATTATTGAAGTTGCCGTAGTCTAGTAGGTTGTGTGTTGGCTTATTAGACGTAAGGCCTCTGTTCAAACCCCATGTTAGACATCCAAACGAAATAAAAAAATATTTCTTCGTTGACTTCCTCTCAGCAGATTTCTGGCAAAAATTCTGAGCGTAAAATAAAAAATTGCCATGAAAAGTTGCACAAAAATCTGTCGTTCGGAGTCGACTTTAAACTGTAGGTCCCGTCACGCGTGCATAAAATTAGATCGAACAACATCAGTATCGCCGTGGTCTAGTAGGTAATGTGTAGGCTTTTTAGACGAAAAGCCAGGGTTCGAGCCCCAGGCCAGACATCAAAACAAAATACAAAAAATATTTCTTCGGCGACTTTCTCTCAACAGATTTCTGTCAAAAGCTCTGAGAGTAAAATAAAATTGCCATGAAAGTTTGCACAAAAATCTGGAATTCGGAGTCGACTTTAAACAGTAGGTCCCACCACTCATGTATAAAATTAACACACACAACATAAGTGATGTGAGAAACTAGGACGTTGTACAGTGGGTCAGGTCAATTCGACCTCCGGGTACTGTACTTGTCTTCATTGACAAGTACACATCCTCTAACCGAACCTAACCTTCTCAAAAAACTGTCATTCGGATTCGACTTTAAACTGTAGGTCCCGCCACTTATGCATAAAATTTACGCACACAACATCAGTGATGTGAAAAGATAGTTCCAGTATTTAAGAGTAGGATGAGACTATTAAGCACTGATGCCTAGAGCCTTGAGAGTATTCGAGAGAAAAGTCCAACGTAAGATCTTCGGTCCAGTGCAAGTTGGCAATGATTTCCGCATTCGATCCAATAGTGAGCTGTATGAGCTCCTCAACGACATAGACGTTGTGCAGCGTATGAACATCCAGCGGCTGCGTTGGCTTGACCATGTCGTTTGAAAGGAGCAGGAGGTTCCGGCGAGACGGGTATTTGATGCGCGGATTTGCGGAAGGCGGCGAAGAGAACGACCTTGTTTGCGTTGGAAGGACCAAATCGAGGAAGCCCTGTCATCGATTAGTGTGATCAACTGGCGTAGGCTCGCAAGAAGCAGAGGCGCCTGGAAAGATGTGTTACGGAAGGCCGAAATCCGTTAAGCGAGTGGTTAATAGCCAATTAAGTAAGTAAAGGGTCCGCCAAATAATTTTTTTTTTGAAAATGCTTTAAAAAAAAAACTACTGAATATTTTCTCAAATTTCTTTTTTTATTTGAAATTACAATCCTTCCGGTTAATAATGGAAAATAATTTCATTCAAATGGCTGCCTCCGCTGGCCATGCACTAGCTTACACCAGAAAATGCCGATTTTGGCAAAAAAAATGAATCAGATGAAGCTCATTATGATCTTGGCGGGTATGTAAACAAGCAAAATTTTCGCATTTGGGGCACAGAACACCCGCACGCATACATTGAAAAGCAGACGCACCCAAAAGAGTGCGGATTTTGGCCCAGAGGCATAATTGGGACATTTTTCTTCGAAAATGAACAAGGAGTGGCAGTTACAGTCAATGGCGATCGTTATCGGGCCATGTTGAACGAATTTTTGTTCACAATAATTGAAGAGGAGGATATTGGCAACATTTGGTTTCAACAGGACGGCGCTACGTGCCACACAGCCGAAGCTACACTCGATGTTTTGCGCCCTGTTTTTGAAGATCGCATTATCAGCCGCAGAGCTGATGTCGTTTGGCTACCTCGGAGCTGCGATTTGACACTGTTGGACTATTATTTGTGGGGTGCCGTCAAAGATAAGTGTTACGCCGACAAGCCAGAGACAATTGACGCTTTAAAGGATAATATTCGTGAAGCTATTGGTGAAACACAGCTGCACACAATCGATAATGTGCTTAAAAATTGGACCGATCGTGTAGGCTACTGCATGGCCAGCCGAGGCAGCCATTTGAATGAAATTATTTTCCATTATTAACCGGAAGGATTGTACTTTCAAATAAAAAAAGAAATTGGAGAAAATATTCAGTTGCTTTCATTTTAAAGCACTTTAAAAAAAAGTTATTTGGCGGACCGTTTATAAGACTATCATTGTCTGTTTCCCTACCAAATAGAAGAATAGGCCATATGAATATAACGAATTGGTCGATCAGCAGTTCCAATTGACATTAGAGTGTTAAAAAAAATATAAAGAAGTCCCCAAATTTAAAATGTTTTTAAGGCACTTCTCCTTCTACTTTCCAAGTCTATGAAGTCACAAAGTCTTTTTGTGGTTGATTATAAGTCTCTTCATACATGTATGCATGTAGGCGTGGCTTACCTTGATTGTGGTGTTAAATTACTTCATTAGTCTTTAGCACTTTCATTCATTATAAGGCTTCCCTTTGATCTTTCGCTTGCAACGATGGCCAACTAAAAACACCCACTTTATATGTGTTTTTGTAGAGAGAGACTTTGCTCTCTCGTACACACACACAGGCATAGTTAGAGTTATATTAACACGGTGTATATCATTTAAACTTAAGGATAAAACGTTACAAATATTTTCAGTGTGTGTACATATGAAAGCAAAGAGAGTAAATATGTTGTTTGAATGTTTTTTTTTTTTTTTTTTTTTTTATAGCTTTACGAGCTAAAGGTTGGGAATCTTCGAAAGACATTGGTAGCCCGGCCTACCAATGTGCACGATTCGCCGCAAGACTTACTCTCGGCTTGCTAAACGCATACGTACTAAACCCAACCTAGTTCGTCACACTTTCAACCATTTGCCCCCCCCGGGACCACAATCAAGTATTACTTCGGGGGGGGTGGAGATTCAGCGAGTGCTGCCTTCAAATTCTGCTGACCTTGCTCTCTCAGCCAATCTTTGCTGCGTCAACACCTTCCTTGCGAAAACACATACTGCGTTCCAATTGTCACATGAGGTTAACATCAGGTTAACTATGTTATCGGGCGTAACCTGGAATCCTACTGTCCTCTCCAGGCAATTTCGTTGAACAACATATCGCGGGCAAGTAAAGAAAACGTGCTCCGCCGTCTCCCTTTCATTGGGACATTCTGGGCATGCCTCGTCTACATCATGACCATACTTATAGAGATATGCTCTATAGCATCCATGGCCGGTTAGTAACTGTGTCAGGTAGAAGTTCGCCTGACCGTGTCTCCTTTTGGTCCATTCGCCTATGCTCGGTATGAGTCTGTGGGTCCACCTTCCTTTGGTTGAATTGACCCAGTCATGCTGCCATCTATGCATAGCGTCATCCACTAACTGAACAGGACTGGGGAGATCCATTCCCCTCCTTGTGTCATGTTTCCTCCTCTCTACATCCTCTACTAGCCTCAGGGGCATCATCCCCGCAATCACCAATGCTGCATCAGTAGACACCGTGCGAAAGGCAGAAATCACCCTGAGAGCTGATCTCCTGTAGGCCGTTTCTATACCTGCTCTATAGGTCCTCTTATCCATGGCCCCGGCCCATATAGGGGCCGCATATATAGCGATCGAAGTCACTACCTTCATCAGTAACCGCCTCCTCTCCTGTTTTGGGCCTCCAAGGTTAGGCATTAATCGGGCAAGTGCACATGATGTCGCCGCACACTTTCCACCGACGTACATCAGGTGTTCCCTAAACGTGAGCCTGTTATCAATCATTACTCCCAGATATTTAATCGCCTGCTTTGATGTTATGCGCTGGTCGCCTACTGTTAGTGTAATAAATTCCATCTTCTTCCTACTGCTTACAAGTAGTACATCCGTCTTGTGATCAGCAAGTTTGAGACCTATTCCCGTGATCCAGTTCCTGACCATACCAACCGCAGTGTTACATGTTCTCACTAATTCATCTAAATATTTTCCCCTTATCACCAGGGCAATATCGTCCGCAAAACCAATGATCTGTGTACCTCTAGGGAATCTAAGCCCCAGTACACCATCATACATGACATTCCATAGTATTGGGCCCAGCACGGAACCTTGCGGGACCCCCGCCGATACCGCATATGTCTTCCTGCCATCATCTGTGTCATATAAGAGCACTCTATCCTTAAAGTAGTCCTTAATAAGTTCCAACAAGTAGTTCGGTACATCCTTTCCATCTAGGGCTGTTAAAGTGGCATCCCAATCCGCAGAGTTGAATGCGTTCTTGACGTCCAGGGTGATGATAGCGCAGTACTCCTTATCGCCCTCCAGCCAGCGCTCACCACTGATAGCATCCTTTGCTATTGTCATAGCCATCTCTATTGCATCTATTGTGGAACGGGCTTTTCGGAAACCAAATTGGCGATCCGACAAGCCTTCTGCCCCCAGGAATGCTTCGAGTCTCCTACAAATTATCCTCTCCAAAAGTTTTCCAGCTGTGTCGATCATACAGAGCGGGCGGTAGCCCGATGCATCCTGCGCGTTGTTACCCTTCGGAATTAGAACCAGTCTCTGTCTCTTCCATATCCTAGGGAACGTCCTCTCCTGAATACAAGCATTAAAAACTTGTCTAAACAGCTCAGTATTACTTTCAATGGCCGCCTTAAGCGCAATGTTTGGGATCCCGTCGATCCCCGGTGCTTTGTTAAGTTTCATTTCCCCACAGACTGATTCCAATTCCTGCCTGCTGACTTCTGGGATTTCCTCCGGTGACCGTATATCCCGAACGCAGTATGTAATTTCGGCTTTGCGCGGAAAAAGGTCCGCAACGATTGATTGCAGCTTAGCTGCACATGACGTTGCTGGTGGTCGGAAGCAGTTCAGCTTTCTCATCACCACCTTATATCCAGTTCCCCAGGGATTCTCGTCCACATCGGCGCACATTTCCCTGCAGCATCTTCTCTTGCTGAGCGCAATGGCCCCATTAAGGCTGGTCCTACACCTTCTATATCTTTCACGCAGTTCTGCAAACTCATCCCGGCCTCTGGCCCTTTGGAATAGCCGCCGTGCGCGGTTGCATTTACGCCTCAGATCCGCTATATCCGCGTTCCACCAGTAGACGTGTTTCTTCCCAGACATATTACGCCTCCTTGCCATAGAAACGTTGCAAGCCTTCGTTATGGAGCGCATAAGTTCCGTGGCCTTGTCATTCGCGTTCCCGAATAACCGAATATCCTCCAATGCGAGGACAAAGGTTTCCCTGTCAAAGGTGGAGTCCTTCCAAAGAGGATTCGGCGGTGCGGCAGGAACGTTGTGTCCCGTAGAGCGTTCCCGGATCTCAAAAATGATAGCGTGATGATCGCTATGTGTGTAGATGTCAGACACCAACCAGGTAGATGAGGTCGCCAGTGAGTCGCTGACGAATGTCAGGTCAATTTTAGAGCAGCGTCCATTTCTCGAGAATGTATCCCTATCACCACTATTAAGTAAAACAACATCCAATGTTGCAAGTGCGTCGAGTAGGCATTCTCCTCTTGGATTAGTGAATGCCGAGCCCCATTCAACAGCCCAAGCATTGAAATCCCCGGCAATTACCACAGGTCTCACGTGCCTTGCTTCCTTAACGATGTCATCTATTCTGCGTCTATAGTCTTCTATTGATAGGCTAGGGGGAAGATAACAGCTGAAGAAATGTACCCCATTAACGGTGCATTTCACAAAGCTCTCCCACCTGCCGTCGACATTTCCCATTGGGAATTTACCACAGGACCACATCGAAGCCCTATTGCATTTGCTGGCTATCCAACGCTGGTTTTCAGTTGCTCTGTAGTGCTCGCTCAGTACTGCCAAGTCTATCCTCTGCTCCCGCACCGTCTGTTTAAGTAGCTCCTGCGCCGCTTCGCAATGGTTCAAGTTCAACTGCAGGACTCTCATTTACCTGAGTATGTCAACTTCCGTCGTGCCGCTAGATAGTGTGCGCACTTATGTCCTCCCGTGATATGCTTCGCGTCCGCATCCGGATCGCCTCTACAAAGAAGGCAGTGAGGGTCACGGTCGCAAGCCTTGGCAATGTGACCTTGCCCTCCGCATTTGAAGCAGTGTTTGGACCAGTCACTATTACTGCTACACTTTCCTGCTACATGCCCGAACTGCAAGCACTTGTAACATCTCCTTGGGGTTACCTTTCTCAGTAAGCGGCAAACTGTCCACCCTACACGCGGTTTACCAACTTCCTCTGCCCTGCCTGCCAGCTTCATAGGGATTGCGATTACCGCCGTCCTAGTACCTCCTGGAACGTTCCTGATCGTCTTGAGAGCCGACGGTTGTATTTCCCCGATTTGGTCCCTCCATGCGGCGATTATTTCCTCCTCAGTTGTTACTTCATCCAGGTATCTGAGTTCGAATGTAGCCTCCTCAGTTATTGTTCTGACCTCTATCTCTTCGGCCAATAAGCTCCTTAGCTTAGAACGGTGCATCTCCGTAGCCACGTCTGCCGATCTTCTAAACTCCAGAAGGATTTCGCCCCTTTGTGTCTTCTTCACAAGCTGGACATCCTCGCCAACTGATTTAAGCTCCGGGGCATTCCTTACCTTCCTTAGAATGTCCGCAAACGATAGTTTCTCGGTTGGCTTTATTATCACTGCGTCTGGTCTTGGAGGTTTTCTGCGCTTCCTAGTTTTCACGATCCAATCATTGTGCTCCTGGGTGTTTTCCTCTGTTGCTGCGGGCACTACCACAGTCTGGTTCGTAGCAGTTGCTGGTCGCCCAGGCGAGTCACTATTCCTAACCTCAGCGGCAGGCTTGGCTAGTCCACGAGGACGGGTTGTCCTGGTCTTCTTTGGAGGTGTTCTCCTTGGTTTTTCCAATTCATCCCTCTGCCTTTTGGAAGCACAAGGTGTCCCTTGTTGCATGATCGTCTGTGTGCTTCTGTCATTGGTTCTGACCTTTACCTCCTGTTCCGCAACTTTATCCTTAGCGGCTTGCTGGTATAGTGACGATATAGAAGCTACTAAATCGCGCATCGCTTGGTGGATGGACCTCCTTCCTCCGCCCATCATCTCGACGAGTTCCGAGATTCTGTCGCCTAGCTTGGTGAAATCATCCACCTCCTTTTCAGGAGCTTTGCTCCTCTGTAACTCCGGTGGTGACGAGCGAGATCTCTCGCCGTTCTGCTTCAGCGGTGGTGAGTGGAGTAACCTCGAAGCCCTCCGGAAAGGATTCAGGAAAGGGCTGTCCTGCTGGGTCTCCTTTGCACCCTCGGTGCCGGCTGGAGAAGTAGCGCCTGTAAAGTTATATAGATTGTTGTTAAATTCCATTTTATTGGGTCCCAACTTGGAGCCGTTATCTTGGATTCGTTGTGTAGTTACCCCTATTGTGGTCCCATGGTTATCTTTGCAATGCAGGGAGGCCATGCGAGGGTTGACACAAGTCCTCATGAGAGCTTGTGTTCAGAGCCAGACCGGGAGCTAAACAGAAGAAATTCTTAACTGCCCCTACACCCCAACTCAACGGGACGAGTCCAAGATCGTTCTCCAAGGCTTGCCAGGTTTTAACGGGACGGAGACAGATGGTGTATTAGCCTGAAAGCCGTCTGTACCAGATTTCACTCCAGCACATATTGGTAACAGAATACCACATCCGCCAGCCCATGTCATCAAATCCAAATAGTAGTGTAGTCCAGTATACCATAATCAGAATCTTACTGGAATCAATTCTGATGCCTATACGACTAGGCTCCGATCGTCCACATCCGTTGGGTGCGTGCTTGCACGCATGCTGGTATCTGATTCCCACGGTGCTATCGTGATACCACGGTAGTTCAATACTTTGAGCGGCATTGTTTCGCTTTAAAGCATCAGTGTCATTGGGTATATGCCAGACTTTTCATCCGCACCCTCTACCTTTGCCCTCCCATTTAGTCGCCTTTTACGACAAGCAGGGAACCACTATGGTAGTATTCTAATCCGCTACCACACGGGTGATGTTGTTTGAATGTAAGTGTACATGTGTGTGTGAGTGTGTGTATATTATTGTTTTATTATTTTCCATTATTACTTTCGCAATAGTTTTCCTTGGTTTTTCCGTTTTTTTTGTTTCTTTTTTTTATTTCGTATTTTATTGTTTTTGTTTTTGTTTTTATTGTACGTTTTCCGGCTTTTTTTTCAACTTTTCTCCAATGTGTGTTGGTGCTGTTGTTTGTTTATATTTCATTTCATATTTAAGAATACAAATAAAACATAGAGAGAGAGGGGTAGAGAGAGAATAAAAGTTGATAAAATGAAATATTGTTTCTCCGTTTTTTTTTTTGGTTTTTAATGCCAGCATTTTACGTTTGCGGAAAACAACAATATGAAGGGGATTGAATACAACTGTGTGTGTGTGTGGGGTGTATGTTTGCTAGACTCTGGTCACATATATATCGTTGAGAACAATGGACCAGGCCATAAATATGTACGGAATGTGGCTTTTCACACACCCACACATGTGTGTGTGCGTGTATGTATTTAAACTCTTAAATTCTTTACGTACAAATTGTCTAGACAGTGTCAACATTGTTGCCGCTTTCGTTTTTTTCTGTTTTTTTTTTACAATAACAACAACAACAATAAGTTACAACTACAACAATAAGTTGAAGTATAAAAATTAAATGAAACTCAGGGATTTTTTCCCGGAATTTTTTTCTGTGTTTTTTCCGTTTTTTTCTGCCCTGCTGTTGGCAAACTTTCTCCCTCTGAAGTCGCATTTATTGTTTTCATTTGTCACATTTGCCAAAAGTTTTGCAGAATTTGTTCGGTTTGACCATTTTATTGTTACAAGTGATTTTTAATTTCTGACAAATACTCCATGTTAACAATTGTTTCAAGGTATTAAACATACGAAATAATTGAATTGTGCAGGAAGCAGCCACACACTCCTCCATTTGCAGTAACACCAGGCTACCTTAATAAACAAAAAAAAAATTTTTTTTATTTAAATTAATGGCACGTCGTTGTTATTGTTGTTGGGGTCAGTAATAAGAAATGATTTCTTTGTATTTATTTTTAATTTGAATTTTATTCATTCGTTTACTTCCCCTTTTAATTTATATTCATGGCGTATGAGCGATTTTTTAATATGAAATTGAATTAAATATCACGTATACGCCATGGAGGGGTAGAATGCTGAAGTAAAATAATGCAAATGCATGGGTAAAGACATGTGTAATGTAAAGTTTGGGATTTTAAATTCATCAGGAAATTACTGAAATCCACAAATTAAAAGGATACAAAGAAGTTTATTAAAGGTTAAGGGTTGCTAAAGGGTTGCTGCAAAAAGTAGATACACTAAGGTCCACCCAGTAGTGAGGAGAACAACACTTCTCTTCAGCTTCTGACAGCTGTTGTCTGTCATCAATTTTCCTTAAAATTAAATTAAACACACGCGAAGCTATGATTTCATAGAAGCTTTTTCATTGTTATTATAGGGCCTGTACCATGTAATTCTGTATGATATTCCTTGTCTTTAAACTGATTCTCTGTTGGTTGCAGCCGTAGATCTTTTGGTGGTAGTTTTCGCACTTATTCGTGCGTATCTGGCGATCATAAATATTGTTTATCGAATAGCTGAACATTTGGAGACTATTCAAGTAGATACCGACCATTAAAAAGTCAAAAGACGACAAATTTTATGACCTTGGTGGCCAAAACGTAAAATTCTTCTTTCTAGAAACTACTCAAGCAATAAAAACCAAATTTTGCTTGTTGTGTGGATAATAATCTGCAATTGTAGGCCAGAAAGGAAAAAAGCTGAATTTGTAGAGCAGGCGTGTCCAGGCTAATGCAGTGGTGCGTCACCTAACTAACTGGGCAGAATACTGGCCTGAAAGATTCGTATACAAACTATTTCATAGAAAATTAAGAGTTGGCAAGATCTAGAGACCTGCTTGCGTTGTCATAACGGGAGAAATGAAAACTTGTCCTACAAAAGTGTTGCTGGACCAATCTTCTAGAGAATAGTCTTCAGACTGTCTCAATGGAGCAATTTGAAAGAGCATTTCATGGAAAATGTGTAGTTGGCAAGATGTAAAGATTTGTGTGCGCTGGCATAACTGCGGCAATGAGAACTTTTCCTATAACAGCCCTGGAGGACCAATCTTCTAGAGAACATGTTTGGGAGAATGATGGAAAAGTCTGACGAGCATTATATCCTGACTGAATGGAGCAATTTCAAAGATCATTTAATGGAAACTTATGAGTTGGCAACATGTAGATGTTTGCGTGCGTCGGTATAACTAAACCAACGAGAACTTGTTCTATAACAGTGCTGGAGGACCAGTCTTGTAGAGAACATGTTTAGGATAATGATGGAAAAGCCTGAAGGACATCGTATCCTAAATGAATGGAGAAATTTGAAGGAGCATTTAATGGACAATTATGAGTTGGCAACATGTAGATGTTTGCGTGCGTTGACATAACTAGACCAACGAGAACAGTGCTCGAAGACCAACCTTCTAGAGAACATATTTAGGATAATGATAGAAAAGTCTAACTAAGCATCGTATCCTAAATGAAAGGATTAATTTGAAGGATCCTTACTCTTTTAAAAGAGCAACTTTTCTGTAGTAAACGAATTGAGTGCGACCGGAGCGCAGTTGCGCGCTCACAGATTAAAATAATTGAAATCCAAAGGAAATCTTGGAGATGTCTTCCAAAAAAAATTTTACGACATCGAAAGAAGAACTGAATTCAAGAAAATGTAAAAGAGGGTGAAGTCGCCGTAAGCTAGTAGATAGTGTGTTGTCTTATTGGACGTGAGGTCTAAACCCTAGGTCAAGCATCTACAACTAAACGAAATATAAAAAAAACATTTCTTCGGCGTCTTCCCCTCAGCAGATTTCTGGCAAAAACTCTGAGTGGGAAATAAAAATTGCCATGAAAAGTTTCTCAAAAATCTGTCGTTCGGAATCGACTTTAAACTGAGGGTTCCACCACTCATGTATAAAAATTAACGCGCACAACATAAGTGGTGTGAAAAGCCGGGCTGTAATCCTGACTAAAGAGTTGTAAAGACCAATTATGAATGTTATGTATGTAAAGGCCGGTCGATTGTAATACTTTCTGATAGTCTGGTCGTCATTCGAGTGTTCTGCTCATATGCCTGTGAAAGATGAATCTACTAATGCAGTGGAAACAGTGTTATCCTTTGCTGGACCCTACGATTTAATGGTATTGAGTAGGCATATGCATAAATAAGAAGGCTTTCATGCCTTTTAAAGCGCCAAAATTCGTTCTGTGGAGTGGGTAGAAATGTTTGGAAATATATACTCGGTGAAAGAGAATATCAAGTGAAGCAAAGATTCTTCCCAAATCAAATAAGCTTGAGAAAATCTGGACCTTGTTGGGTAATTGCAATTGGAAAATTATTCTGTTATGCGTCAGGTTATAGTCGCCGTGGTCTAGTAGGTAGTGTGTTGGCTTATTAGACGTAAAAAGCCACGGTTCGAACCCCAGGACATCAAGACAAAATACAAAAAGTATTTCTTCGGCGACTTCCTCTCTGAAGATTGCTGGCAATGACTCTGAAAGTAAATAAAATTGACATGAAAATTTTCTCAAAAATCTGTCGTTCGTAGTCGACTTTAAACTGCAGGTCCCACCACTCATGTATAAAAATTAAAGCACACAACATAAGTGGTGTCATAAACTAGGTCGTAATCCTGACTGAAGAGTTGTAATGACCAATTATGTATGTTATGTAGGTAAAGGACGGTCGTGTGTAATACTTTCTGATAGTTCGACCGTCAGACGAATGTTCTGCTCATATGCCTGTGAGAGCTGAATCTACTATGCAGTGGAAACAGTGTTATCCTTTGCTGGACCCCATGATTGAATGGTATTGAGTAGCCGTAAGCATAAAGAAGAGAGCTTTCATGCCTTATAAAGCGCCAAAATCGTTCTGTGGTTTGGTTACAAACATTTGGAAAGATATAAAGGGTCCGCCAAATAACTTTTTTTTGAAAATGATTTTAAAAAAAACCACGGAATATTTTCTCAAATTTATTTTTTTATTTGAAAGTACAATCCTTACGGTTAATAATGGAAAACAATTTCATTCAAATGGCTGCCTCGGCTGGCCATGCTGTAGCCTACACCAGAAGATGCCGATTTTGGCAAAAAAAATCATCTTTTCAGATGAAGGCCATTTTGATCTTGGCGGGTATGTAAACAAGCACAATTGTCGCATTTGGGGCACAGAAAACCCGCACGCATACATTGGAAATCCGACGCACCCAAATCGAGTCACAGTTTGGTGCGGACTTTGGTCCAGAGGCATAATTGGGCCATTTTTCTTCGAAAATGAGCAAAGAGTGGCCGTTACAGTCAATGGCGATCGTTATCGGGCCATGTTGAACGAATTTTTGTTCACAAAAATTGAAGAGGAGGATAATGGCAACATTTGGTTTCAACAGGACGGCGCTACGTGCCACACAGCCGAAGCTACACTCGATGTTTTGCGCCCTGTTTTTGAAGATCGCATTATCAGCCGCAGAGCTGATGTCGTTTGGCCACCTCGGAGCTGCGATTTGACACCGTTGGACTATTATTTGTGGGGTGCCGTCAAAGATAAGTATTACGCCGACGAGCCAGAGACAATTGACACTTTAAAGGACAATATTCGTGAAACCATTGGTGAAGTACAGCTGAACACAATCGATAATGTGCTTAAAAATTTAACCGATCG
The DNA here is from genome assembly GCA_932273835.1 of Sarcophaga variegata. Classification (NCBI taxonomy): domain Eukaryota; kingdom Metazoa; phylum Arthropoda; class Insecta; order Diptera; family Sarcophagidae; genus Sarcophaga; species Sarcophaga variegata. The sequence continues at coordinate 120,428,117 of OW026360.1, read as the reverse complement.
TGTAGGCTACTACATGGCCAGCCGAGAAAATATTCAGTAGTTTTTTTTAATGCATTTTCAAAAAAAAAGTTATTTGGCGGACCCTTCTTGGTGATAGAGAATATGTAGTAAAGCAGATATCCCAAATCAAATAAGCTTGAGAGGATCTGGACCTTGTTGGGTAATTACAATTGGTAAATTATTCTGTTATGCGTCAGGCTAAAAAGAAGTCGTCTGAGGATAGTAATGCCTTTTGACGGGGCACTAGTACACTAGGATCAGAAATAACTTCATGCCCAATATGTAGATTCTGATATGGGAAGAATAAATCAGCAAAACATATACAATAGTTTGTAGTACTCCAAACTGAAACTTTACACTGTCTAATAATGCTTAAGTGGTTTAGTCTTACTCCCTTGGATCGCAAGTTGTTTATTACAAAACTATCTCCTCTGCCTTCTCTGTAAGTAGAAGAGTTCGCTCATATATTAACCTCATCTGTAAAATGTTCTTTTTCTTTCTTTCTTAAGATAAACTGTCAACAATCATATTCTCAATATTTCTCTGATAATTAACGCTACCAACTCAAACACAAAACAACTGCAACCACTTCTGCCATCTGCAGCTATTAAGGAATAAATGTAGGTTTACACTGTATAAGTGTATGTGTGAAGTTACTTACTCATCTGACACTCCTTATCTTTAACATCTTTCACTAACACTACTTCAACATTTTAATCGTTTCTGCATTTGTGTTGCTTAAGATGTTCTGTCTTTCCACTGCCATCAGTTCATATTACTTCAGCTGTTTGTATGGCAATGCCTTGTCTTGTTTTATTGTTTCATTTTCCAGTACAACAACATATTCTTTGTTTTTCTTTTGTTTCTTTTCTTTGCAAAGAGTTTTTAAAAAGAACTTCATCTTAATGTTGCTGGCAACTATAATGTTGCTTGCTGTTCATTTTTTTGTTGTTCATTTCGGTTTCTGATATTTTTCCTTGAAGTCTATAAAAAAAAATTTAATAGGGACTGACATGAACAACCAAAAGCATATTTACAGTCACGCATACGTATGTACATGTATATGGTTGAATGGTGCGATCTATAATAACACTGGGCAACAGAAATGGATTTTAAATCTTTAGTCAGGATCACAACCTAGCTTCTCACACCACCCATGTAGTGTGAACTAAGTTTATCCATGAGTTGCAGAACCTACAGTTTAGGGTCGACTCCGAACTGTACATTTGAGAAACTTTTCACTGCAAGTTTCTTTACTGTACTGAGAGGAATTCCCCGCAAAAATATGTGTTTTCATATTCCGTTTTATTTAAGATGTTTGAGCGTTGAATGACACGCGAAAAGAATACAGCTCCCATCTAACGACGTCTGTGTCTTCAGAGGAGATTGTTATCCACTTTCTTTGTTAATGCCCCATCTCTTGGGAGGTGCAGATATAGGTTATTTGGCTCTGCAATCCTTGTCAGCTTGACGGAGCTATCATCCATTGATGTCAAGGATATTGCTTCGTTTATCAAACTTTCGGGCTGGTTTTTTTTAGCGTGGGAGAGTTGTGCTTTATATGCGCAGCCCTAGCGCTGACCAACTTCTTTTTCTTTCCTGGCTTGGAGGAACTTGGTCAGTGCAGATACTGCGTTCACCTGTTTCTTTTGGTATCAAGGATGTTTGAGCAGGTTTGAACCACTAATAAGCTAACACACTACTAAGTCTAGTAGCCCTTCATTTCATTATTGATTTTAAATCATTTGTTTGAGTACAGTAATCCTTCGATTTACGTCGCCCCGATTAACGTTGTTTCGATTTAAGTCGTCAACTTTGTTGTTCCCTCTAACTTCAATTTGCGTCGTCATTCGCAGTTAGTTCAAAAAAAAGGCAACGTAAATCGAGGGATTACTGTAACTTTTTTAAGTTCCTTGTTAAAAACATACAACTTTGTAGTTGTAGTAGTGAAATTCGATTTACGTCTTTTCGATTTACGTCGCCTTCTTTTGAAACCATCTTCGACGTAAATAGAGGGATTACTGTATATCAAATGGTTTCGAAGCTTTCTGTCGGTATACCTTTATTCTCTATTTGTACGGAAAGTATTCAGTGCGGCCTCTATACGAGAATAATAATTAGTCGTCCACTGTAAGCGTATCATCTGGTATATAAGTTGCATTAATAGTGGCAGTTTTTAATCGGTTCTGTCGTGTATTTGCCTTATCAAGGCAATCAAGCTTTTGCATGAGCATATTGTTACGTTTTTACCTTTTAAAAACGTTTAAAATATGAGCTCATCGATAGCATACAAAATAAAAATAAATTTGTGTTTAGTTTTAATTAAAATTCTTTATTATTCGCACAATTCTGTGTGCCACTGTTCACAACTTGATGTAAACAACAACAATTGCTTTGTTTGTTATTCCTCTGTTTATACCATTCACATAAACAATAGCAAGTGCCCAGTAATTATAAAAAAATAAAATTATTCAACAGATTTGTAACGGAGATCTTCAAATCACGATTACTCTCTTCAAACACACAGCGTCTTAACACAAGACTGATAGAACTTCACTATCTCCGGTTGCCTGCTTTGCCTTGCCTTTTATATGGCAGAGTAAACAGTCTAATGAATGTCGTGGCTTCGTCTTCTCGAGGTTTTTATAAGCGTAAACATCATTGTTTCATTATGGTTGTTTGTGTATTTTGTTTACATTTATTTTTGTAGTGTTTGTTGTTGTATTTCTGTTTACTTGTTTACCATTTTTTATGCTGGTGTTTGTTGTTGTATTTTTGCTTACTTGTTTACCATTTTAATGTTAAGTGATATAAAAGCAATACACCAGTATGTTGATTTTTCATTTTCGTAACAATATTATGTTCTATCAACGCTGGGGAAACACTTGTAGTTTACTCGTATGAATTTATCTACATTGATCTATAAAAATTCGGTCTGCGCAAAAGGCGTAATCAGACGGCTTTGTTTTCACGGAATTATAAGATTGAGACTTTTAGAATGCAGAAATTGTATGAAATATTGCATTCATCCCCTTCTGAAGCGTTATAGGCGAGATACTAATGTTTTAGAGTTGCAGCTCCGTAGGAAGGACCCTGAAACTGCTACATTAGCCAGACCTACTGCCTAAGGCTGTGTTGTTGGATAGAAGGCCAATGCAACACTTAACCAGTCATCCCAAAGTTTAAAACGGCTCTTCTCCTTTAGTAAGAAGAGAACTTTTGGACACAAATCGCTGATTATATGGTTCCAGGGATAATGTTTAGAGGTTTATGATCACAAGAACTTTTGACCAAATTGAATTAGTTTTTGTTGTTGTTAGTAATACTCCTACATATTGAGTTATACTCATTCCAAGTCCTCACCCTACAATCAGGGAACGAATGAGTAGCCAGTAGCAGAGACGGGAGGATAGTTCGGATTATGTTAAGATTCGAAATTTTTGGCCATCGATTGATGGGATTCAATTCCTCATTGGATATTTTTATATCCGTTCACTGACTGAGATATATATATTGACAGCATTGCAGTTTTATATAGTGTAGAATGCATTGAGCCCCACAGTGCCTTAGCAGACCTTCGAACTTTTTAGAGCGTTTGTTTTCCGAATTCCATACAGTGCTTGAATTCCGAGTTTTCGATTGGTTTCCGCTATGATGATGATAGTGTTTGGAATTTATAATAATTTTTTAAATTTTTATATTTTTTCGAAAACTTATGCGTGTGTGTGTGATATAAGATCAAAGTGATACTTAAATTCTCAACTTTCAAACCATTTATGATGTTACTTGATGAATTTAATATCACCAGAGCTATTAAATTTTAAAACCAATATTTTCAATTTCTTGTGAGCCATTTTTTTCTCTGTGATAATTCTGTAGCACTGTGCTTAATACTCTTCTACTAATAAATGTACTCACACACTGTATTACCAATACATTTACGCACACTTTGAAAAAAAAGAGATAAATCTTTACTAGAATTTTCATTAAAATATTTAAGTGGCGTACAAAAGGGAAACGAACGTAAAGAAATGAACGAAGGCACAAACGAAGGAATGAACGAACGAAGGAGTGAACGAACGAACATAGCAGAAATAAAGTTAAAATACAGCAACAATAAAGGCAGTAGTAGTAATAAGAAGAGAAACATTCTTCACACACATTTATACACACAGATTATATTGTTGTATACACACTCTCTTGCTGTATCAAAGTAGTTGTTGTTTATTTTTACTTTTTACGCGTCCATATGTATCTTAAGTGTGTGTGCGTGTGTGTGGTTATAAAGAAAACCTTCCATTAACAAAAAGAGTAACAGAGTTTGAGTGAGAGCAAAAAGAATGAGAGTAGGAGTGTAAGAGTATAGTTAGAGAACCACAAAAATATGTTACACTTCACAAATAAGTTGTTGTTGTATCTGCTTGTATACGAGTATGTGTGCGCGTTCGTAAATGCTGTGCTGTGTGTTGCCAAAGTTTAATGTTTGAGTAGGAAGAAATTAAGCAAAGGAAGGAAGGAAAAAAACTATCTCAACGCATTAGTTTCTTAACATTTACGGTTTTATTGTCTATTTTCAAAGATTTTTCTTTCTTTTTTTTAAAATTTTGTTTGTTGTTGTTGTTTTGAAACAATAGGTGATTGTTTTTATTGTTGTTTGTATATTTTTTAGTAATTGTAATTACTTTTAATTGTGGTTTGGTTTTGCTAAAGTGGTAAACGTAATTTATTGCTTGGGACTTTTTGTTGCATTTAAAAAAATATTTTTTTTTTAAACAGAACTAAATAGTTAAGGAGTGTATAATTACAGGTAAATAGCAATTAGTTTTTAATATCATTTACGTGTAAAAACATGAATTATTTTTTCTATGTTATAAATACTAGGCGTATGATTTATTTTTTTTGAGTGATGAAGATATTGTTTCCATTTCGCCGTATTCTAGTTGGTAGTGTGTTGGCTTATTAGACGTAAAGCCAACGTTCGAGCCCCAGGCCAGACGTCAAGACAAAATACAAAAAGTATTTCTTCGGCGACTTCCTCTCAGCAGATTTCTGGCAAAAACACTAGGAGTCAAATAAAAATTGCCATGAAAAGTTTCTCAAAAATCTGTCGTTCGGTGTCGACTTTAAACTGTAGGTCCCACCACTCTTGTATAAAACTAACACACACAACATAAGTGGTGTGAGAAACTAGGACGTTGTACAATGGGTCAATTCAATCTCCGGGTACTGTACTTGTCTTAATTGACAAGTACATGTCCTCTAACCTAACTTAACCTAAGATATTGTTATTTGAGCCGTCAAATATAAACGATCTCAAGGAATTTGTTCATATTAAATATTAAAGTCGATTCTACTCTGAGGAACTTCATAAACTTTATAATGGTATTCCAAGTCAGACATTTGCAACTAAACGAAATAAAAAAAATATTTTTTCATCGACTTCCTCTCAACAGATTTCTGGAAAAAACTCAGAGTGTCAAATAAAATTGTCATGAAAAGTATTCGAAGTCGGCGGTAAATTCTAGTTCCTCCAACTCATGCATAAAATTAACACACACACCATGTGTGGCTTGAGAAGCTGGGCTGTCATCCTGACTAAAGTATTCTAACGACCACTTACGTATGCATGTAGTCTTGTAGGAAGTGTGTTTGTTTATTAAACGACAGTTTAAAGACAGTTTAAACCTCAGCCTAGAAATTTCGAACAAGACGACTTCAAGCGACTAACTCTCAGAGGTCTTACGGTAAAAAAAACTGCCATAAAAAGCTTCTCAAAAATCTGTCGTTCGGAGTCCTCGTTATAATATAGGTCCAGCCACTCATACATAAAATTATCACATAGAATATGCCTGGCTTGAGAGGGTAGATTGTAATACATACATACAATACATATGTAATTGGCCATTACAACCCTTCAGTCAGGATTACGACCTAGTTTCTCACACCACTTATGTTGTGTGTGTTAATTTTATAGACGAGTGGTGGGACCTATAGTTTAAAGCCGACTCCGAACGACAAATTTTTGAGAAACTTTTCATGACAATTTTATTTACTCTCCGAGTTTTTGCCAGAAATCTGCTGAGAGAAAGTCGCCGAAGAAATAGTTTTTGTATTTTTGTTTTGATGTCTGGCCTAGGGCTCGAACCCTGGCTTTATGTCTAATAAGTCAACACACTACGTACTAGACTGCGGCGACTATGGCGTAGGTTGTAATACTATCAAGTTCGTAGTCCTCATAAGATTTAAGCAGAATCTCAAATCTCTAAGACTTTAAAGGCAAGCCGTAGAGTGTGTCTGTTAAACATCAGCTTCAAGGCTAAACTACGAATGCAGAGCTTTACTAGAAATGAGGACGAATATTCATTAACATGGAGTAGAGAATACTAAAGTAATGCGGATTTGGTTACGTGTCGTGGAAGCCGAATTAAGGAATGCAAGACTAGCTGACGATAAGTATCTGCATTGAACTGGAAGTTGTGGCCAGCTAAGAGAAATGAGAGTGGAGCAGCTTATTAAAATGGACTACGTCTGATAATAAAGAACTAAGCTGAAGGCAGAGCGGAAATCTGTTTATAAATCATAAGAAATTTTAAGTAATTTTGTACTACACTTAGCGCCTAAGTGAGACCTCTTCTTTTGAGAAGATCCGCCACATAATCTAATTCAAAGGAGTAACGCAAAAGCTACTAATGGGTCCGCCATCTAACGTTTTTTTTTCAACTTGTGCTTATTTCGTGAATGGTAACACTTAGCTCATGTCTGATTTGACAGATAATTAATTTTATCTTTCCGCTGAACGAATATGGTTGCGTATACGCTTGAACAACGCTGGGAAATATTGCGACATTACTTTGAAAATCATGGTAATAATCATGTTGGAAGAAGAGAAGCACCGTCAGCTCCGTATTTTCGTTATCTTGTGAAAAAAAGTGAAAGAAACTGGCATCCTCATCGATAAACCAAAGCGTGAAAAGCCAAAAACAGTGCCTACATCCGAGAATATTGCTGCCGTGGCAGAAAGTGTGCGTGAAGCGTCATCAACATCAATTCACCGGCGTTCTCAACAATTGAACATTTCGGAGACATCATTAAGACGATGCTGATTTTGGCAAAAAAAAACATCTTTTCAGATGAAGCTCATCTTGATCTTGGCGGGTATGTAAACAAGCAAAATTGTCGCATTTGGGGCACAGAAAACCCGCACGCATACATTGAAAAGCCGACGCACCCAAAACAAGTCACTGTTTGGTGCGGATTTTGGTCCAGAGGCATAATTGGGCAATTTTTCTTCGAAAATTGCCAAGGAGTGGCCGTTACAGTCAATGGCGATGGTTATCGGGCCATGTTCAACGAATTTTTGTTCACAAAAATTGAAGAGGAGGATATTGGCAACATTTGGTTTCAACAGGACGGCGCTACGTGCCACACAGCCGAAGCTACATTCGATGTTTTGCGCCCTGTTTTTGAAAATCCCATTATCAGCCGCATAGCTGATGTCGTTTGGCCACCTCGGAACTGCGATTTGACACCGTTGGGGTGCCGTCAAAGATAAGTGTTACGCCGACAAGCCAGAGAAAATTGACGCTTTAAAGGACAAAATTCGTGAAGCCATTGCTGAAATACAGCTGCACACAATCGATAATGTGCTTAAAAATTGGACCGATCGTGTAGGCTACTACATGGCCAGCCCAGGGTAGCCATTTGAATGAAATTATTTTCCATTATTAACCGGAAGGATTGTACTTTCAAATAAAAAAATGAATTTTGAGAAAATAGTCAGTAGTTTTTTTTTAAAGCATTTTCAAAAAAAAAAAAGTTATTTGGCTTTACTAATAATAATGGATGAGATGTGGATAATAAAGAAAAATTTTTTTGTTACAAAGTTGTCAAGATTTTTTTTTCTTTAAAACTCCATCTTAAGTTCAATACTTTTTCTTTTCGTTTTATGGATTTATTTTCTCATATAAATATTCCATTATTATTGTAGAAAAACTTTTTATTTTTAAACAAATTATATTCATATGGAATTCGTATTTGGCATTAAGATTTCCACAGCATAGAAGAATACAAAAATTTCTTGATTAAATAGATTTCTTTCTATTGAAGCTATTTATACAGCCTGCATGGCAATCCCTGTCATTTGCTACTTTGTCGGAAGGGGGTTTTTTTTTTATTGTATTTCTGCAATGTCAGAGAGAATTTAATAAAATTAATAGAAAAACTTTTTCAATTACTTTTGCACAAAATCATAATAAAAATCCAAATAAAAATAATTTTTTTACAAAAAAAAAGAAGAAACTGCCAAACTCTGCATAACACAAAAACTCAATTGAAAAAAAAACAGAAAGAAAGAAAGAAAAAACTGCCATAAAAGCTATGCTCTGTGGGCTGGGAGGAGTATGTAGTAGTTGCGTGCTAAGGAAATATTCACTCAAGTCTGTTAGTCTTTTATTTTCATTTTTGTTGCTCTCTCTCTCTCTTAACATTCTCCCTCTCTCTCTCTCTCTCTTTGTAGTAACAATAATGCCTTGCAATAGTATTTTCTTTAGTTCGTGTCATATAAATGCCATATAAAACTTTCTAGACCTCTTTGACGACACACACACACACATACACATACGTATGCATGTACACATACACACCTATGTATGTATAAAATGTCGAATATGTGTTAAAGTATACTTTTAGGCTTATAGAGGAAAATACCTTTTTCGAAACATGTACTCTTATACACAATATTCGTGTGTTTTCATATTTACTGCTGACAAAATTATATTTTTATTGGCAGTTCACGTTTATTTTCTTTATTTTTATTTACTTTTGTTATACTTCTCTTTATTAGGGGGGGTTTATTTCATATCCTTGCAGTAAGAAAAAAGAACGAATAGAAGCCTGAAATAATCATGACCAAAATGGGTTACAATTACATTTGGTTGCTGAAGCTAATAAAATATGAAAAAATATTTTTATTGGCATCAAGTCTTCTCTTCGTATTTCATAGGTTTTAATGCCTGTCTTTTTCTGGTTAAAAGATAAAGGGCATCTTACACCATGAGCACTGCAAATATTTAACCTGGATTATGACTGCAAATACATACATATTTTGCAGTTAACCTGAATAGGGTATAAAGGTTGTGGTAGTAACATTAGGCTGGACTCAAGAAATTAACACAATTGAAACAAGAGAATATAATTTGCTTCAAGCTAAAAACCAAGAGAAAACTACCTATCATTGACAGGGTCTAACGCTAGTTCCAATGCCAAAGTCTGTTTTCTAAGTTCTTCAGGCTTTAAAAGGATAATATGGGGTCTGCTAAATGACTTTTTTTTTGTAAATGCTTTAAAAAACTACTGAATATTTTCTCAAATTTCTTTTTTTTTATTTGAAAGTACAATCCTTCCGGTTAATAATGAAAAATGGCTGCCTCGGCTGGCCATGCAGTAGCCTACACGATCGGTCCAATTTTTAAGCACATTATCGATTGTGTGCAGCTGTATTTCACCAATGGCTTCACGAATATTGTCCTTTAAAGCGTCAATTGTCTCTGGCTTGTCGGCGTAACACTTATCTTTGACGCCACGCCACAAATAATAGTCCAACGGTGTCAAATCGCAGCTCCGAGGTGGCCAAAAGACATCAGCTCTGCGGCTGATAATGCGATCTTCAAAAACAGGGCGCAAAACATCGACTGTAGCTTCGGCTGTGTGGTACGTAGCGCCGTCCTGTTAAAAGCAAATGTTGCCAATATCCTCCTTTTCAATTTTTGTGAACAAAAATTCGTTCAACATGGCCCGATAACGATCGCCATTGACTGTAACGGCCACTCCTTGTTCATTTTCGAAGAAAAATGGCCCAATTATGCCTCTGGACCAAAATATGCAGCAAACAGTGACTCGTTTTGGGTGCGTCGGCTTTTCAATGTATGCGTGCGGGTTTTCTCTGCCCCAAATGCGACAATTTTGCTTGTTTACATACCCGCCAAGATCAAAATGAGCTTCATCTGAAAAAATTATTTTTTTTTGCCAAAATCGGCATCTTCTGGTGTAGGCTACTGCATGGCCAGCCGAGGCAGCCATTTAAATGAAATTATTTTCCATTATTAACCGGAAGGATTGTACTTTCAAATAAAAAAAGAAATTTGAGAAAATATTCAATAGTTTTTTTTTAAAGCATTTTCAAAAAAAAAAATTTATTTGGCGGTTTACAACACAGAAACACTGTTGGCGTGAATTTCCTAACATTGCAATCTGATGGATACTGCTATGGTTAAACTGTAGGTCCCAACACTCATGGATTAAGTTAACACACCCAACATGGGTGGTGTGAAAAGTTAGGTTTGTAGTAACCAATCAAGTCCAAATAAGTTAACACACTACCCTTTAGACTACTAGCATTTAACACAATTTAAACTCCATGAGACCCAATTGCCTTACGGCAATCTGGCTGTCTTCAGAAAATATTAGTGGCCTTAGCTTTAAGCCTATTGTTCAGATTAACTTCAACGTTTGATTGAGTCTTCAGAAACGGTGCTGGTTTAGATCAAATTCCCTAAGGTCTAAGCCCCCCACAGACTAACATTTTCTATCGGCTAACACTACCCTAAATCTCCTACAAAAGGAGATACCGATAAATTTCTTATGTGGTGATCGAATAAACTTATTTTTACTAAATTGTTCATTACAATCCTTCAGTCAGGATTACAACCTGGCTTCTCATGCCATCCATGTTGTGTGTGATAATATTATATATGAGTGGCGGGACCCACAGTTTTAAAGTCGCCTCCGAACGACAGATTTTTGAGCAACTTTTCATGGTCATTACAACCCTTTAGATAGGATTAGGTTAGGTTAGGTTAGGTCGAAGTGGTAGCTCTGATATCACAAAGCTCACTTGAGCACGCATATCGGACCATTCTGATGCCACGGGTGAACCCAGTCCCTGTACTAACCAAGTTCCACCAAAATCAGGGAAGAGAAAGAAGTTGGTCAGCGCAAGGGCTGCACTAGTCAGGATTACAACCTAGCTTCTCACGTTATCAATGTTGTATGTGCCAAGTTTATGGCGGCACCTATAGTTTAACGTCGACAGATTTTAGAAACTTATTATGGCAGTTTTATTTCAGAGTTTTTGCCAGAAGTCTCAGGAGGAAGTCGCCCAAAGATTTTCTTAATTTTACGTTTTGTTCGAGATTTCTGAGCTGTGGTTTGAATCACAGGATCTCGTCTATTAAGCCAACACACTGTCTACTAGACTACGGCGACTAATTGGATGCCTTCATAATAGGAAAATGTCAATAATAAGGTGATAATACATGCTCGGATATCAGTCCGTTCTATTTCGAAATTATTCAAGCGATGCAAAGAACAAATGCTTCGTATAGCAACAGTTAGTCCAGTTACGCTGTATAATATTCCATTTCAACAGAGGCACTTTAACCTTCTCATCTCCATGTCTAACAACATTCTGTTTGATGTGTCATCCCACCTGAGGCATTTAGAGCTTCTGATCTCCATGTCTGACATCAGGCAGAGACATACTTTCTTCAACTTTGTTCTATGAGCAGATAAACTTGAATGCAATTCAATAGAAAAGAGTCTGAAAATCTTATGAGCTAAACAAGGAAAAGTATTACCAAGGCTGTGGCAGGCTTAGTACTGGGCAAACACACCAATTATGTCGGCATAATAGAAATAACAGTCCGCCTTGCTAGAAGTGTGAATGAAATAGGTGTTGAGGTTATTAGTGACTATGTGAAGTTTAGCACTACCTTTCCGTTGTAAGTGAAAGATACATACATAATATAACATACATAATTGGCTATTACCACCCTTCAGTCAGGATTACGTCCTAGCTTCTCACACCACATATGTTGTGTGTGTTAAATTTTATACATTAGTGTCGAGACCTTCAGTTTAAAGTCGACTCCGAGCGGCAGATTTTTGAGAAACTTTTCATGGCAGTTTAATTTACGCTCAGAGTTTTTGCTAGAAATCTTATTCATCATCATTCATCATATTTTCGTTTTGATGTCTGACCTGGGGTTTGCACCGTGGCCTTACGTCTAATAAGACAACACACTACATACTAGACTACGGCGACTACAAAAGGTTAGATTAGAGGACGTATACTTGTCAATTAAGACAAGTGCAGTACCCGGAGGTCGAATTGACCCATTGTACAACGTCCTAGTTTCTCACACCACTTATGTTGTGTGTGTTAATTTTATACACGAGTGGCGGGACCTACAGTTTAAAGTCGACTGTGAACGACAAATTTTTGAGAAACTTTTTCATGGCAATTTTATTTACTCACAGAGTTTTTGCCAGAAATCTGCTGAGAGGAAGTCGCCGAAGAAATACTTTTTGTATTTAGTTTTGATGTCTAGCCTGGGGCTCGAACCCTGGCTTTACGTCTAATAAGCCAACAAACTACCTACTAGACTACGGCATAGGCTCTTACAATTTAATGCTACAAATAAGTCTTACACACACACACACACATACACATAGAAGAAGGTAACCTAAATTTTTAATTTAATTTAAAAGTGCCAACGTGGCAGTTAGGCAGGCATACAGCAAAAAAGAAAAAAAAAACGTAAGGAAATCTTAAGTGATCACTTTTATAATCAACTCAACTCAAGTCAACTCAGCTCAGCTCATCAACATCCATGAAAAACTCATCAAATTAGCGTCAGCAGTAATAAGAGTGTTAAATATTATATTTTTATACCTGCAAGTGAATAACAAACAACAACAACAACAACAACAGCAATAATAACAACAGCAATAGGCTTAACTAAGCCTTAACCAAAGGTTAAACTTAATATCATATGTACACATGTACACATCAGTATGAGTACGTGTGTGTACAAGTATCTTCTTTTTTTTTAACCGTAATAAACTTCTTCAGAGCACAGCAAGGCATACGATACACCATACAAGTACAGAAACACAACTACAAGTACATGGAATTGTAAGGAACACAGCAGAAAAACACACACAGAGAGAGTGAGAGCGAGGAGGAGTAAGTAGAAGCAAGAGATTTCCTATTTGAAGAAGTGTGTCAGCAATACTCGTTATAGTTTCGTTTTTTTTTGGTTTATTTTTCGTGTAGAGTCTTTACATTGTCGTATGATTGCAACGATATTTCTAAGGATTATAAGGACATACCGCAAGGCATGCCATACTTTACTATGCTATGCTATAAGTTTTATATGTTATGGGTATAAACCATAACATATTTTTGGGGGTTTCTATTAGGGTCGTTGCAATTGAAAAGATGTTGAGAAGACAAAAAAGAAATTTTTTTAACAGAAATCATAGGATGTAATTCGAGAGGATTGGGGGCCTGTCGAATATATTGAAAGATACTGGCATAGCTCATCTGTAAGTACCCCTGGAGACTTTCCTCTCCAATTTAAGAGCAAAATCAGCGTTTGTGGCATAAAAAAAGAACTTTTTATGACTAGTCGAGGCTAATGATTCAATTCTAATGATTCATCGCTATGGACGTATAACATAGGCCTACGTTAAGTCCTCTTCTTCGTGTCCCTCATATACTGTTATACCTAGAAAAGTTGTTCGATTCTGAATGGCAATATTGATAAGCTCGTTGTAAAACTGCATTAATGCTGGACGTAAAAGTGTAGGTTAGGTTAGGTTGGGTTAGAGGACGTGTACTTGTCAATAAAGACAAGTACAGTATCCGGAGGTCGAATTGATCCATTGTACTACGTCCTTGCAGAGGGATGGATAATGGAGGGATAAAAAGGAGAGGATGTAGTAAAGGGGATAATGGGAAGTGGAGGAATTACACAGATAAGACACAACAAAAAGGAGAGGGCGCGACTACCCTGATGAAGCCCTAGTGCCTCTCAACCAGCCTAAGCCACTAATGAATCTGTGGAGAGCCTTGATGTCGGCTCTCGACACAGAATTCAAACTCTCAAAGAAGGCCCTGCCAAAGGTCCTCAACCTCAATCTTCCAAGGGCTGGGCAGTTACAGAGGCGGTCTTCGATAGTCTCCAACTCCTGCTCATCGCAACATGCCACGCAATAGTCCGGCTGGAATCTGTTCCAGATCCCCGTCAGCGACCTAATCTCGCAGTGCCCCGTGATAAAACCGACAAACAACCTTAAGCTGGCCTTATCCAAGCCCAGCAGCCAACCTGTTCTCCTATTGTCCACAGCAGGCCATAGACATCTAGAGACAAAACAACCCGATCCGTTCCCCCAACGCCTCTGCTCTTCCTCCCTGACCCATCCATCGATGAGGCCATATAGGTGGCAGACTGGGGGGTCAGGACCAACTATCAAATCGTCCCCAGAAAGCGAACCTAACCTAGAGAGGGCATCCGCCGTCTCATTGCCTAGCATTCCGCTATGACGCGGAACCCAGCACAAACGGATACGGTTTAGTCCAAAAGTCCTTAACGACTCCTAACACTCGCGAACGAGCCGTGATTTGCACCAGACCGACGCAATGGCCCTAAGGGCAGCCTGACGTACAAATAAAAGTGTAACTGCCTAGAGTCATGAGGACACATTAATTATTCGAGACTATTTCTTTTCGTCGCTGTAGTCTAATAGGCAGTGTTGTTGTTGGCTTATTAGACGTGAGGCCACGGTTCAAACCTTAGGTCAGACATCTCCAACAAAACAAAATATGAAAAAATATTTCTTCGGCAACTTCCTCTCAGCAGATTTCTGGCAAAAATTCTGAGAGTAAATAAAATCGTCATGACATGTTTCTCAAAAATCTGTCGTTCGGAGTCGACTTTAAATTGTGGGTCCCGCCACTCATGCTTAAAATTAACACACACACTATAAGTGGTGTAAGAAGCTAGGACGTAATCCTGACTGAAGGGTTGTTATGACCAATAATATATGTGTCGTATATACAAAATATTTCCTTCATGGACTTTCCTTCATGGACTTGCAAAAAATTTTTATTTTTTCCGTCTGAAGGCGGAACCACCCTAATATTTTGTATTACAAAATGGTGAAAACCTAAAGAGCACGTTTAGCTCGTAAATAGAATTTTCTCTATGAAATATTATTTGTTTGTTTGTGTATTTATTTTTTATATTTTATATTACGTTGGCATTCCTTTTTTTTGCTTAAGCATGACCAAATAAAAACGTAACGAAATTGTGCTGTAACAGCATAATTTTTGGTACGTTTTCTTTTCATTTTTTCTTCTTTTCTTTTCTTTCCCTCGTTTTACTGTGTTTATTCATCTGCAATTTCGAATTGGTTGACCTTTTTCCTTCGATTTGAGTTGATAAGTGTGATGAAGTTTTATACTGTAGGCGTTAGGCATGAAAAAATCGTTTTTCTTATTCGACTCACAAAAATTCAACTTCTTTTACGTTTCATTTGCTTTGAGAATAAATTTTTTGTGTTTCTCTTTTGTTTTTGTTTTGTTATTGGAATACAGGTAATACAGGTATATAGGAGACTAAGTAATAGGCAATGTTTCCAAGCAGCATTGTAATAAGATTAACTAAACCTTGTGGAGTGAATACATTTGCTAAAGTCCTTTGAGCGTTTGTTTGTTAGAATTTTCGAAAAGTAGGGGAATAATTTTAAAGAAATTTGAAAGGAATGGCATTTCGTGGTATTAATATGAATTGCAGATCTCTTATAATTAATTTCAATCACAATGACTCCAGTATAAAGCATATGTAGCCGTAGGTTTCTCTTACATTTTGATGCATGAACACTTATTTTAACAAGCGTCACGATAACTGGGAAAACTGTAAGGACATTCATCATTTCTTTGATGACTTGTTCACATATTCCTTATAGGCGGCACTTCTGTTGAGACACTTTGCGACCTACGATGGATTGTATTAAAATATCACTGTAGCAGTCCCATTCTAATGGAATTATCTGACATTGATTTCCCGACTTATATAGAATGTGGATTTTTAGATCAAAGTAAAGGATTGATGCTTATTAGGCTCACTGTGGCAATGCGATTCGCCATTTTCTCAATACACTACTCCGTTTATTCTTAATGGACTTATGATAGCCTGGGGCCTGTTACTCACTTACTTAATTGTTCATTACAACCCTTTAGTCAGGATTACAACCTAGCTTCTTACACCACCCATGCTGTGTGAGTTAATTTTTTCCATGAGTGGCGTGGCCTACAATTTTACGACAACTTCGAACGCCACGTTTAACAATTTTATTTAATAAATTAAATTTTAATTTTACTCTCAGAGTTTTTTCTAGAAAACTGGTGAGGGGAATTCTGAGCTAGAGTTTGAACTACGGATTCTGGTTTAACAAGCCAACATACCCTGGGAAACTGGACCTAAACATTTCTCTCCGTCTGCCGGACTACTGCAGCGTGTCTCAGGCGGAGGTGACGGCAATTTACCTGGCCGCTCAATGGATCCTCGTCAACGGTGCTCCTTTCACTCGCGTCTCGGTTTTTTCTGATAGTCAGGCCGCGATAAGATCTCTATCGTGTTTCTTGAATAACTCTAGGATCGTTAGGGAATGTCGCCGATGTCTCGACCTTGGCGCTTCACCAGTGTCTCACTGCTGTGGGTCCCGGGCACAGTAACATTCCGGGAAACTGTAGGGCCGACGAGCTCGCCAGAGCTAGTGCGCTCCTTCCGGAATCCTCTTCAATTGAGTTGGGTATGCCACTTGCCTCGGTCAAGTTGGATATTGCGCGGAAATTCTTTCGGGATGTCAACCTATCCTGGGTCAATGAGGAGTCTTGCTCCACCGCTAGACTCACCTGGCTCTTGATGGATAGAAGTAAGTTAGTGAAGATCAGTCAGTCTTGTTTGAAGACGCGGTGTGTTTGAAGAGAGCAATCGTGGTTTGAAGATCTCCATTACAAAGATCTGTCGAATCAATCGCTGGTCTGGGTCCCCGGGCACAGTAATGTTCTAGGGAACTGTAGGGCCGACGAGCTCGCCAGAGCTGGTACACTCTTTCCGGAATTGTCTTCGATTGAGTTGGGCATGCCACTTGCCTCGTTCAAATTGGCTATGGTGCGGAAATTCTTTCGAGACGCCAACCTATCCTGGGTCAATGAGGAGTCCTGCTTCATCGCTAGACTCACCTGGCCCTTGATGGATAGAAGGCGTACCAACCAAATACTTGGTCTTGGTCGTGACGTCATCTCAACCACAGTGGCCAAGCTTACAGGTCATTGCGTTATGGGTAGATACGCGGAAAGAATGAGGCTCCCATTTAACGACTTCTGCCATGGGTGCAGATCAGCTGAGGTAGAGGAGACTGTTATCCACTTTCTTTGTCAGTGCCCGTCTCTTGCTAGATGTAGATATAGGTTATTTGGCTCCCCATTTCTTGTCAGCTTGACGAAGCTTTCATCTATTGATATCAAGGCTATAGCTTCGTTCATCAAATTTTCTGGCTGGGTTTCCAATGTAGGGTAGTTGTGCTTTTGATGTGCAGCCCTTGCGCTGACCAACTTCTTCCTCTTCTCTGATTTTGGTGGAACTTGGTCAGTACAGGGACTGCGTTCACCCGTGGCATCACAACGGACCGCTATGCGTGCTCAAGTGAGCTTTGTGATATCAGAGCTATCACTCCGACCTAAGCCTAAACCTAAAGCCAACATACTACCTACTAGACTACGGTGACTTCAAGATCCTGTTGCATAGTGTAAATATAATTTCTTGTGCTTAACATGTCGACAAACTACCAGACGAACTACTTTCAACAACCAAAAATTATATCCCGGAACTATACTTCGATAACATTTTCAAAACAATGGAAAGTGAGTTCATGCTAGGAATGGTATCAAGGTCCACATGCTATCAGAGTCCACACCCATGGCCCAACACAGAATTGTGGCACTGGATCTGTTTAGGATCCATTAAGAAAGCAAACTTACTACCGTCTTATGTTGAAATATACAGGCTCATCTATGTTTGCATTGGTAGTCAGGCGAACAAACATTACCAACTTTCGGTTGGTAAGAGGTCGTGGAAGGCGTAGGATAACACCTTTCTCTTTGGCGGGATGACGCTTATATAGCGGCCAGTTGTGACGCCACAGCTGAACGCAGTCTCTGTGCTGACCAAATTGCTCCAAACCAAGGAAGAAGAAGAAGTTGGTCAGCGCAAGGGCTGTACATTTAAGGCACGACTACCCTACGCTGGAAAACCAGCCCGAAAGTTTAATATCCTTGACATCAATGGATGATAACTCCGTCAAGCTGACAAGGATTGGAGAGCCAAATAACTTATATTTGCACCTTGCAAGAGATGGGCATTGACAAAGAAAGTGCCACGGCAGAAATCGTTAAATGGGAACTGCATTATTTCAGCGTGTCTTCCCATTACTTAGTTAATTACGTTACTTACTTAAAGATCAAGTACTTAATCGACTTTACTTCGCTGTCGAATATGTTGGTACCAATATCGGCTAAATTTTCAACTCCAACGTCAAATCCACATTACTTTACGGTTGCGAAACGGGGAATATGGCACCCCGAGATTCCCAGTCTATTCAGGTATTTGTTAACAAATGCCTGCGTAGAATCATGAGTATTTACTGGCCCTCCATAATATCCAGTGCCCAACTCTGGTCAGATACAGACCAGCAACCAATAGAGATGGAAATAAGAAGACGCAAGTGGGGCTGGCTTGGGCCCACTCTTCGGAAGCCATTACATGACATCACAAGGAAAGCCATAGATTGGAACCCCCAGAGAAACAGGCGCATTGGACGACCATCACACACCTGGAAACACCAAATCACAATCGAATTATCGAAACTACGTCTACAGTGGAACGAAGTCAAACACCGCGCTGACTATCGAGCTCATTGGAACCAACTTGTTGCGGCCCTATGCTCCCTAGAGGAGTAAGAGGAACATATATATACATATATAATATCAGCTATGCCTAACGTGTACAAATTCGCATAGCGGGCATAGTATCCTTTAAGTGGCTCCCGAATGTATTTCATTTGTTGCGGTACGGGAAAAAGTTTTTAAACAAGTTTTTATCCCATAAACCACACATGTCCTCTGGCAAGATATTTCTATTGCAGTTATTATTTAATTCCTTTAAGAAATCTTAATTTCTCTTGTTTTTCTTTTTAGTTTAAAACAAATCTTTAAATAAATTTGATTTATTAAAAAATTTCTAGGCCGGGGGGTTTTTTTCTTCTTGAAACTAAAATATGTTGTGTTCTAATCTAATCACACTCGTAGTTGGATTTTGTTGTTTTCGGTTTTGTTTTTGGAAAAAGGATTTATTTTTGTGCCTCAAAAAACAAAACCTCAGAAATATTACCACATTCTTGTTAAAAAGACGACGAGTAGAGTAGAAACAAAAAAACAGAAATGAATCCCCCTCCAGCATAACATAAGTTGGCTGGCAGAGAGCCAACACATAATGCCTGACTGCTGTATAAAAGGAATTTAAACAACAACAACGACAGCAACAGTAAAATCATAGAAATAAACGAATCCGTTTTTAGTGAAATAGAAACTGGAAAACGTAATCTCATCCTTTGCTTATTTAACACTCATACACTGAACAACAAAAATACTTAAAAATCTAGAAAAAAATCAAAAAAAAAATCAAAATTTTTTTTGGTTGAAAAAACAGAAACACCAACTAAAACCCCAAAAACTACAAGCCCAAGTGACACTGACAAAAATAACGCAGAAAAAAAGCAGGAGAGAAAAGCCTCAGCTAAAAAAACAAATGCCAGTGGCGTGTTTAAAAGTAGCAGAAGGAGTCGCCTTATTAGACGTAAGGCCATGGTTCAAATCACAGATCAGACATTAAAACGAAAATATGAACGAATATTTCTTTGGCGATTTCCTCTCAGCAGATTTATGGCAAAACTCTAAGAGTAAATTAAAAATTGCCATGAAAAGTTGTACACGGTATAAGTATGAGTGTAAGCTCACTGTGCGTTAATAACATTGTCATATGAAGGGTGTTTTTAATAGAGGTATAGAACTTTAAGTTGGCATTACTTTTCAAGATGGTGACCGGTTTAACAGCTGTCAAGTGATTTATTCTCAGTTTGGTTTGGCAATTCATCATGAATAGACTCACGCCTGAACAACGCTTGCAAATAGTGCAATTTTATTTCGAAAATAATGGTTCTGAGCGGAAAACGTATCGCGCACTACGTCCATTTTATCGTCGACAAAATCGTCCATCAGAGCAGTTAATTCGATTAACCATTGAACGTTTTCACACCACGTTTGCTCTTATTGATAACTCGCATCCCCAGAGACGCTGTACGGTGCGTACAGAAGAAGCTATTGCTGCTGTAGAACGTAGCATTGACGAAGACACGAATGAGTCCATCCGCCATCGAGCACAGGAATTGGATCTGTGTCCATCCACTTTATGGAAGATTTTGCGGAAGGATCTTGGTTTGCGTGCTTACAAAATCCAACTCGTGCAAGATTTGAAGCCAAACGATCATCAAGTAAGGCGTAGATTCGTCGAATGGCCCCAAAACGAGATTACCGTTGTGCCCGATTTTCATAAGCGAATTTTGTTTAGCGATGAAGCGCACTTCTGGTTGAATGGCTACGTCAACAAACAAAACTGCCGCATTTGGAGTGAAGGTAATCCTCAAGTGTATGTGGAAACACCGTTACATCCAGAAAAACTGACTGTTTGGTGCGCTTTATGGGCTGGTGGAATCATGGTCCGTACTTTATCAAAAACGATGGTGGCCAGAACGTTACAGTCAATGGTGATCGGTATAGAGTCATGATTACTAACTTTTTCATTCCTGAATTGAATAACCATGTTGTCCAGGAGATGTGGTTTCAACAAGACGGCGCAACATGTCACACAGCTCGTGCCACAATAGATTTATTGAAAGACACGTTTGGTGACCGCCTAATTTCACGTTTTGGTCCTGTGAATTGGCCTCCAAGATCTTGTGATTTAACACCGCTAGACTACTTTCTGTGGGGCTATGTAAAGTCATTGGTCTATGCGGTAAAGCCACAAACGCTTGACCATTTGGAAGACAACATTCGCCGTATTATTGCCGATATACGGCCACAAATGTTGGAAAAAGTCATCGAAAATTGGACGTCCAGATTGGACTACATCCGCGCCAGCCGTGGCGGTCATATGTCAGAAATCATATTTAAAATATAATGCCACAAGATTATCTTTCGGATAAATAAAATTCATGTCAATCGAATAATCCATCGTTGTTTTATTGCAACTTAAAGTTCTATACCTCTATAAAAAAACACCCTTTACGTACGTACTCACATTTATTTTATACCACATGGAGTATCACGACGTATACTTAATATTCCTTAAGACAAGAAATAATTATTAATCATACGCAAGGGGATACAGAAATAATTTAAAAGGCGTTACACAGTGTTTTGGTACGTACAGAAAATTAAGGATTTTATGTTTACAAACGTTATTTAGAGAGGAGTGTGCACAGACTTTTTGTATTAAATTTCAAAAGGAAGTGTTAGCTGTTCTTTTTATCGACAGTATTCAATTTGACCAGATAAGTGTACTCCTCAGTGTCTGAATGATGCTGTAGGGATGGTGAAAAGAGTTTAAGAACGAAATAGTTTTCTACTCAAGGCATTATGACAGTAAGAAGGATACGAATCATTAACCAGAATTATTCTTCTTGTGCTATCCTTACTCCCCTGGAGAGTATGCATTACAAACTTCCAATTATATTGGAGCATTAGCATGCTGCTTGCACCTGCTCCATCTTCTTGGCGTTGGAGATATAAGAGATTTCACCTATTGAGCAATATTGTCAGTTGTATTTCGAACAGTGTGACTTACTCAATGCAATTTTCTTCGGAATACTGTCACTGTAACAGAGATTTGGTTGTTGCGGTCCAAGCAGCCCAAGGTTTCCAATACATTTTGGCCACAATATGTGTCCGATCTAGTATTATCTACGGAACTAATAAAACAGAACTACTAAGATTGCTTTATTGTAAGTTGCTGTAGTCTAGTGGGTAAGGTGTCAGCTTATTAGACTTAAGAGCACGGTTCAAATTCCAGGTCAAACATCTCCAACAAAATCCTCAGCAGATTTCGGGCAACAATTCTGAGCGTAAAATAAAAATTGCCATGAAAAAGTTTCTGAAAAATCTGGGTCGACTTTAAACTGTAGGTCCCGCCACTCTTGTACAAAATTAACCCATACAATATAAGTGGAGTGAGGAGTTTGGTTGTAATCCTGACTAACGGGTTGCAATGACCAATTGTGTATGTATGTAATGGGGGGCCTTTACTTCAATTCAAAACCCAATGGTGCCCCCTCTTTTTTACTACACCTCTGTGTAATTTTTTCTTTTTTTTGATTTTCTTCTGAATGTTTGCATTTATGTTTTACTCTAAACAATATTGTATAACAACAGCATTCAGCCTGAAAAAATATGAAATTCGTTCGTTCATTTTTGTTGTTGCTTTTTGTTGGGTTTCATTTCGTGGAAAATAGAAATTTTACCAAAAATATTACAAAACTCTTAAGCTTTCCTCACATCGTCAGTGCTATTTTATGTTGTTGTTGTTGCTGTTGCTGTTGTTCAACTAACAGGTAAATCTACAACTATAAACCGTTACACAAAAGTATCAAGATAGAGAGGAAAAAAGAAAAAAAAAGAAAACCAGAAACCTGTTCTATTTGGTTTACAGTTACATAACGGCCTTTAATAAAATCCGAAGCCTAAATTTCATAACAAAGTTTTAATGAAAAATGCAAGGAAACCATTAAATTAATTAAAAAGAAGAATTAAAGGAAGGCTTTTTAAAGAAATGTGAACCCAAAGGAAATGGTTAGAGGGATACCCAATACGAATACCGTGTTAATTAAATTGAAATGAAAAAAATAAAAAATTTATTGGGACTTTAATCCTTTAGTACGGACTACAACCATAGCTGCCAGATTTTGCCCTTATTTTGACGATTTTTAGAAATTAAAAATTTACATCATATTCCTAACTTTAGTACATTAAAAGCTATTTCAAGTATTATATTTTTAAGTTACTTTCGAATACCTGCGATGATTTTTCTGTATTTTATTACTTTTTAATCCCTTAAAAGCCAACAAATCACAACTCTTAAATAACCTCGTAGTTGAGAATAATTTATCACTTGTCGTTGCAAACAATTTTAAAAATTGGGGTATAACTTCTAATATTACCATCGGAAGAACAAGGCAAGCGCCGTTATTTTTTTCGTATGACCAACACCAACAGGGGATGGATGGCATTGTGTTTGAAACTATGAAAATATGTTAGGGGAAGAAGGAAAGAGAGAACAGTGTTTAAGGGCACTAGGCTTGTATATTTTTATACCATAAGTAACTGGAAAGGCCTCTGCAGGAATTGAGTTGCACATACGAATAGTCCGACTAAAAAACGTATTTTTTCTGTAATGCAGTGTGCGATCCACTGGCCAATCGACCACATACGGATGTCCTGACCGAGAAAGACGAGAGTTACGTAGGAATATATGATTTTCGGGAACAAGTCCCCTTATTTCGTTCGAGCAAAATCCTTTTGTAGTAGTGATAGAACAGTGAAACACAAACCACATTGCAACGATGCTCCAATGATTCAATGGAGTTGGATACACTACCGTCATTAAAGAGCTACTACGGCCTCTCCTGTACACGGTCGAGGAACCTCAAAATAGACGTTGGGGCACCGACCCATACATGAGTGTTGTATTCCAGCCTCGGTCGATTACAAATGATGTAAATAGTAAGATCATAAGATCTTAAGAAGGAACTGAAGAATGTGTCGGTTCCAGCCAACATTACAATCAATTTTCATGCATAGAATGTCAAGAGCTTCTAACTCCTTAATATTTACACCACCCCTATAGATTAATATGATGTAATATTATTGCTGCCTTTATGTCTCAATAAACAACGCTGGAACAGAATGTTTAAATCTTAAACAATTTTTTCCTGAAAATGACATAACATTTCTCCATTTTTGGAAAAAAAAAATTAATAAATGAAGATGAGGGACGATAGCTTTAATTTCTAACAAATTTTTTTAAATGTTTTGTTTTTGAATTCAGATATGTACATACATTGACTTTATATGTTTTACTACAATAGAAACAATTTAGGTTTTTAAAAACTTTTAATTTATTTATTTATTTTTCTGATGATTTTTTGACGACGTCTTTGACGATTTTGACGATTTTTTCTCAAATATTTGACGATTTGGTGCCACATTTATCTGGCAGCTATGATTACAACCTAGCTTCTCGCATCAACTCCTCTAATATGTCACAACACTACCTACTAGACTATAGCGGCTTCTGGCTAGACACGATCTGGCAATAAATTCTGGGTGTACAAGAATCCTTCGTCTTAGACTCCCAAATGCCGTCCAACGACAGTGAATATGTTCTTTGGTATCCTTTTCATTACATCTTCTCCAGAAGTCATTGTTAAGTAGCCCCTGTCTTCGAAAATGTCTACCCAGAGGCCAGAATCCCATCAGAACTGTAATGAGGTTCATAAGGTGAATTTTGGTTAGATTTCATAAGTGAAATCACTATCCAATCTTTCCATTACAAAAGGGCTTCAGTTTGCGTGGGATAGGTTTTGTCAACTTGCCAGTTGACCCCTTGTACAATGTCCTAAAGGGGAGAGGATAATAGGGGAGATAGGGAAAAAGGAGAGGGAAAGGGAGAATAAGGAAGCAGAGGAATTACACACACCAACAAAGTCGCCGTGGTCTAGTAGGTAGTGTGTTGGCTTATTAGACGAAAAGCCAGGGTTTGAGACCCAGGCCAGACATCAAGACAAAATATAAAAATTATTTCTACGGCGACTTCCTCTCAGCAGATTTCTGGTAAAAGCTCTGAGAGTAAAATAAAATTGCCATGAAAAGTTTCTCAAAAATCTGTCGTTCGGAGTCGACTTTAAACTGTAGGTCCCGCCACTCATGTGTAAAATTAACACACACAACATAAGTGGTGTTAAGAAACTAGGTCTTAATCCTGACTGAATGGTTGTAATGACCAATTATGTATGTATGTATGTATGTATGTAACAAAACACACAAGACAGCGCGACTACACTATTGAAGCCCTAGCACTTCTCAAACAGCTCAATCGAATAATGAATCTATGGAGAGCCCTAATGTCGGCTCTCGACACAAAATTTAAATCCTCCAAGAAGCCCTTGCCAAGGGTCTCAACCTACTAAGGGCTTTACAGTTACAGGGGAGGTGTTCGATAGTCTCCAATTCCTCCTCATTGCAACATACCTTGTAATATTCCGGATGGAATTTCCTTCCAGGTCCTAGTCAGCGATCTAATGTCGCAGTGCCCCGTAATAAACCCAATAACTAACCTTAAGCTGGCCTGTTTATAGCAGGCCATAGACACCTAGAGACATAACAACCCGATCCATCGACCTAACGCCTCTGCTCTTAACCCCTGACCCATCCACTGATGAGGCCGTGGAACCTGTTCTTACACTGTTTATAGCAGGCCATAGACATCCGGAAACATAACAACCCGATCCATTACCCCAACACCTCAGCTCGTCCCCCCTGACCCATCCATTGATGAGGCCGTATAGGTGGTAGTGGCCCTTAGGGTAGCCTGACTGTCAACGAAGATCATATAAGATTCCGAATCCGAAGTAGAATTACCAACTATGGCCTGGATAGCCTTAAAGATTGCAAAGATCTCTGTCTGAAACACGCTACAGTCATCAAGTTGGGTGGGATCGTATGTCGGCCATTGATGAGGCCGTAGAGGTGGTAGTGGCCCTTAGGATAGCCTGACTATCAACGAAGATCATATAAGATTCCGAATCTGAAGTAGACTTACCAGCTATGGCCTGGATAGCCTTGAAGATTGCGAAGATCTCTGTCTGAAACACGCTACAGTCATCAAGTTGTGTGGGATCGTATATCTGCCTTACTGCAGAAAAATTTCAGAATCTCAGTATTAAGCCAATATTGCTGGAAGGTTAGGACGAACTTGGATGACTTAGTTCATACAGAACTTATATTGACAAGGCATTTTAGGTTTAAACAGACGTGAGTAATAAAGCACACTGCCTTTTTGGATTATAGACTGAAGGCTTGAGGCATGTATGGTTGAAAATGTGAAGACATTGGAGACTTAGTTTGTAATGTGACGAGTATAAGGAGTTCGTTCCTATACTATGAAGAAGAAGAACTGGTCGGTAGTGAACATTTTTGTATTCCTTTAAGGCATTGAGGGCTGTCCCCAAGTAGCTTATTCAACCTCTAATTCGAATTTGTTTTGCTATTGTAGCAGTTTCTAGAATGACAGGATTGCCATCTGTTCCAACAAAAAAATAATGAACTCTGTGAACATGTGCTGGAGATAGTAGTGAGAAACTTTTGATAATTGCAACATACTCTTCTTCAATATGAGGCGTTGGGCTGTCCCCAAGTACACATTCAACCTCTTATTCGTATTAGTTTTTCTATTGTAGCAGTTTCTGGAATGACAGGATTGCCATCTGTTGCATATAAAAAATAATGGACTCTGTGAACATGTGCTGGGTATAGTAGTGAGAAACTTTTCATAATTGAAACACACTCGTCTTCAAGAGGAGGCGTTGCTATTCCTTTCTGTGATGATATTATTCTGTCTGGGGTGATAAATTTTCATAGGGTTTCCCGAAGGAATTATATTTTTGAGGAGATTAAAGTCTCTTTTCTCATTTCTGGGATTCGAACGTGAATTTTTTGGGTTTATAGTCACTCTTTTATAGGAGTAAGGAGTACGAAAGCTATCACTCAAGGTTTTTTTAATCTGCCGTCGAATGTTTTCGTGCCTGAGGGTATATGTTGTCCTGCTGTAAAGATGTAGGACTGTATTCTATCGTGTTGCCTGCTTATCGTTGACATTTATGACTCAAGTGTTAGTGGCTCTAGTATTCTGTACCGGCGAAACATAATTCCCGTGTGACTATAGAGTAACTCTGTGGAACCCACACTCAGACATTGCTGTCTGTTCCTACAAAGCATTGTGTTCGAATTCATTACAAAAGGTACCACAAAAAGGTACCTTTTTGCTTAATATTGTGGTAACATAAGTTGCTTTAATTCCCCCTTTTTTCTCTCTTTCTTTCCAGCTTTCGCATAAATCGCATTGAATCTCCCATACTGAAGTACGACGGCGATTGTGGAGAATCCCTCACCATCTACGACTCAGATCATGCCGATCCGGCGCGTATTATAAAAACCTTCTGCGACACCTTTTCACGACCCATGGAAAAAGTGGATTTTGTGAGTACCAGCCCTTCCCTTTACGTACAATTTGAATCGAAAACTGGCTCTTATAGCGGCAGTTCTCTATACTATTGGGCCCACTATGATTTCTTCAATAATACGCGGTTTGGTGATCCAGTGCCCAATACTTTGTGTGATGAGGTCATGTTTGCGTGGAAACATCCGGGCGGTAAAATACGTTCCCCGATGAATTCATTGATCTTCAAGCGTACCGGTGGCTCAGATGTACGTTGTCAGTATAAATTTGTTACCGATCGTAGGCTCTATGCGAGAGCGGTTATAGAAGTGAATTCGGTAATGTTTAAGGAGTTGCCTTATAACAGTAATGCCTGTACGCGTTGCCATGAGGAGCGTGTGGATAAGCTGGTGATATGGGAGGAGAGAGAGAAATTCCAAAATAATTTGGCCTGCTTTTGTGACAATATACCCCGACCGGTAAGAGTGATTTCCTCGGCGGATCAAATGAATTTGGAAATGATTGTACAGGGCCAGCATGCCATTACGTCGTATTTTAAAAATCCCAATCCATTATTTGAGGCCTCCTTTGAATTTGCACATGGACCCTTGTGTGGTCCCATTACACTAGGACCCTCACCGGATGGTGAATTGGTGTATCCCTTCAAAAAGGCTTTGGCTTTAGTTACGGGCCCCATGGGCTATCAGCCGGAACATCATTATAGACGGGAAAAATGCATCTGGGAATTGAAGGTGGCCTCGCAGAGAGACTTGTGGTTGAATTTGGAAAAGGCGCGTTTTGGTGATCGCACCTGTGACAGTGCCAAAATTGAAGTATACCTGGCGGGTCGCCTCGAACCACGTTTTATTATATGCCCGGAGAATGTATCGCTGGCCCGGGATTTGCCCATACTCTCCACAGCTGATTTAGGAGCTTTAGGTCCAGATCAAGAACCTTTGCCGGTATTGATACAATACACTGGCGATGGCCAGCCTGGCAAGAATATATTCCGCCTGGTGTGGACCGAACTGTTCCATTTGCCTCGCAATCCGGATGGCAGCTTGGCTGCCTCTTTGCTGCAGGACAATGAATGCGTTTTCAAATGTCCTGGCAACTCACATATTTGCCTGCCCCGCCATTTAATTTGTGATGGCACACAGAATTGCCCCAATGTCTCGCATACCTCATCACTGGAAGATCTAACCCAACACATACAATGGAACCTGCAGCAACTCGATTTGTGGCATGAGCACAAGGACAAGGAGCATTTAATGAATGCCATTCTGGATGATGAATCGGCCTTGATTTGCTTGAAGGAATACACCCACAACCTAACCTATGCTGAAATAGCCTTTTTTGCCATCATCTCTGTGGCAATAATCGTCCTGATGATCTTGATTTTAAGGCTCATGTGTAGAGGGTCTAAACACAAGGATACTGCCGTACAATATTAAGGAAAGCAAAGTAGAACCAGAAAAAGGCTACAAAAACTGAAAGAAATTTATAAAAAACAACACGAATTTGTTAAACAATTTTCTTAAAAACCAACAAAAAAAAAATAAAAACAAAAACAAAGTTATTTAGTGAATAGTACTCAAATCTATGACTTCTTCTACTAATTTTTTTTTAAATTTTTTTCTTCAATTTTCTTTTTAGTATTAAACAACAACAATAAAAATTAAATTTTTGTAGAATCACTGAAATCCGATTGCTCCCCTCTAGGAAAAATAATGAATTTTAATGAATTGAATGTTTAATGAAAAGAGTTTACTTTTTAAATGTACTTTTTTAAGTGACTTTTACAAAAAGGTACTTTTTAAATACTTATAAAAAAGGGTACTTTTTTAGTAGTCTTACTTAGTAGGATGCTCTTTGAATAGTTTTATTTAAAAATTTAAATTTTTAGGGACTTTTATGTAAAATGGTACCTTTTTAAAGATATTTTTTTTAGTTTTTTTTTTGGAAAAGAGTTTACTTTTTAAATCTACTTTTTTAAGTGACTTTTTCAAAAAGGTACTTTTTAAATACTTATGAAAAAAGGGTACTTTCTTAGTAGTCTTACTTTATAGGAAGTTCTTTGAGGAGTTTTATTAAAAAGGTACATTTTTAAGTACTTTTTATGTAAAATGTTACTTTTTTAGGGACATTCTTCTTGAGATCTTTTTTAAAACGATAATTTTATAAAGTACCACTTCTAAAAAGGTACTTTTATATAATAATATACTTATGAACAGAATTTCAAATATTGCTTAAGTACTTTTTAAGCAGTTTAAAAGTACTATTAAAAAGTACCTTTTTGAAATACTTCTTAAGTACTTCTTAAATATATTTCAATTACTTCTTAAGTGCTTTTGGTGTATTATTGAGGTACTGTTTTTGTTTTTGGAGTATTTCTTTAAGTACCTTTTTAAATACTTTTTTTAAAATTTTCCAAAATATTCTCGGCTATTTTTTCAACAGCTCTTTTGAGTACATAATTTTGAAGTACTTTTTTTAAAATATTCCAGCAATTCCATTGAAATACTACTGCAAGTACTTTTGTACATACTTTTCTATGTGGTTTTGTAAGTACTTTTGGATGTGCTTTGCAATTACTTTTACATAAACTCTTGTAAGTAGTTTTGGCGTAAGATTTTTAGGACGTAAGATTTTTTAAAATTACGGCAGTTAGCGGTTTAATAAGTACTGTAGTAAGGGTTTCACTAAGAACAGAAGTATGTACTGTAATAAGTATTAAACTAAATATTTGAGGAAGTACCAAATTAAGTACTGAAATACTACTCAACTAAATGCCGCTGAAGTACTAAACTAATGGAAGTAGGTACTAATGCAGTAACATCTACTGAATTAAGCACTGAAGTACGTGCAGAGATAAGAACTGAAGTTAGTACTGAAGTAAGTACTAAACTAAATACTTGAGGAAGTACCAAATTAAGTACTAAAATACTACTCAACTAAATGCCAATGAAGTACTAA
The DNA here is from genome assembly GCA_932273835.1 of Sarcophaga variegata. NCBI lineage: Eukaryota > Metazoa > Arthropoda > Insecta > Diptera > Sarcophagidae > Sarcophaga > Sarcophaga variegata. The sequence goes on along the minus strand of OW026360.1, from coordinate 120,397,908 downwards.
GCTAACTGCTATTGAACCGAATACTACTGAACGTTGTATTTCAGCAGTAAGTACTAATGAAGTAAGACCTACTAAAGTAAAGCATACTGAACTAAGACTGTAGTAAGTGCGAAGGGAAGAACTGACGTTAATACTGTAGCAAATACAAAGCTACATATCAGTAGGAAGTACCACATAAAGTACTGAACTATTACTCAACTAAGTGCCATTGAAGTACTATACTAACTACTATTGAACAAAGTACTACTGAACTTAGTATTTCAGCAGTAAGTACTAATAACACTAACACTGTAGTAAGTACCGATATAAGAACTGAAGTTAGTACTGAAGTAAGTACTAAACTAAATACTCTAGAACGAGCCAAATTTAGTACTAAAATGCTACTTATCTAAATGCTATTGAAGTATTAAACTAATGGATGTAAGTACTAAAAAAGTAAGCTCTATTAAAGTAAGACCTACTGGTCTTAAAACTGTAGCAAATGCCGCGGTAAGAACTGAAATTAGTTCTGTAGTAAGCACATCAAAAATAAGATCTACTGGAGTAAGAATTGTGCTAAGAACTGAAGTAAGAATTGCAGTAAGTATTTAAATAAGTACTATACTTAGTACTATTAAAGTAGGCATTGGACTGAATAGTGCTGGAAAAGTACATTTCTTAAGTCACTGTTGAACATTTTTCCTCTTTTGTGCATTCCCTTGTCATTCACTGACTTACGGCGTCAATGAGAGTGTCATTAAGGGCTATTCATGCCGAATATATGCGTGTAGTAGCCTGTATATTATTTATTATATTGCTACATAGTTGGCAAACAAAAAGTACTATTTATAAAAAGTACCTTTGAGAACAAAGAGTAATTTTTTGAGCACTTTTTAAAAAAAATTGTATCCTTTTACATTATTTACCGTATTTCTTCTTCTAACTCCTGTTAATCCCAGTGCTACATAGTTGGCAATGAAAAAAGTACTTTATTTGAATAAGAATTTATAAAATGTACCTTTTAGAACAAAGAGAACTTTTTTACCACATTTTTATAAAAAGTTGTACAATTTTACACAATTTAATTCGCATTTAATTCATTGAAATTTATTTGCACTGCAGCCCAGAAATACACGGAAAATAAATGACTTTTAAAAAGTTTAGATTTAGAATTTAGTTTTACACACAAACACGAAAAAAAGAAGACACAACACAATTGAAATCGACTCCTTTAAAATTAAGTTCCCTTTATTCACTCTACTATTATCAAAAAAAATAAAAAAAATTTTAATTCTTAATAATTTTGAGAAAGAATTTCTAAAAGAAACCAATAAAAACCGGCAAAAATAACTTGTATTGTAATTTGCAAAGGAAGTAAAAATAAATAAAAATAAAATAGTATTTAAAAAAATTATAGAAAAAAGAAAATAATAAATTAAATAGAAAAGAAATTGAAAAGGAAAATGAAAAAATGCCATATTTTTTGCACAAAAATTAAAATAAAAACAAAAAATAAAAAAAAAATGGAAAATATTTTAATAAATAGTTTTTATGAAGAAAAAGGAAAAAACAAAAACAAAATAAGATAAAAAAAATAAAATAAAAAAAATTCTAAATAAATCAACAAACACCCCCTGCCCCTGTTTAAAGCATAAATAAATTGAAAGGAAAAGAAAACCAAACAAAAAAATGTGTAGAAAAGTTTTTCCACAAAATCACAAAGAGATGATACTGGTACTCGTATAAATAAGAGAAAAAAAAACAGAAGCAAATAAATCTTCAGTTTAAAGAAGATTAGAAATAAAAAATAATAATAAAAAAATATAAATAAATCAATGGTACACTTAGTTTTAAAAGGAAACAGTGTAGCTAAAATGTAAACATATAATCTGATGAATACAAAAAAAAAAAAAAAAATTAATTTAAAAATAAAATAAAAATAATTAATGAAATAATAAATTATTCTGTTGTAAATGTAAGGATTGTATGCATTTAGAGACACTAAAAAATAAATAAAAAAAGAAAAATTATGTAATAAATATTGAGTATATATATACATATATATTAACAAATTAAGAAGAAGAAGAAATAATTATTAAATGAAAATAATAAATAAATAAATAAATACCTGAAAATGTATGAAATGAAATGTGATTTAATTCATTAAAAATTTAATTTTAAAGATGTTTGAAAGGAAGTCTCCATAGTCTAGTAGGTAGGTATTAAAACGAAATTTGAAAAAAATTTACTTCGGCGACTTTCAGCAGATTTCTGGCAAAAACTCTGAGTGTCAAATAAAATTGCCATGAAAAGTTTCTTAAAAATTTGTCGTTCGGGATCGACTTCAAACTGTAGGTCCCGCCACTCAAGTATAAAATTAACACACACAACTTAAGTGGTGTGAGCAACTAGGTCGTAATCCGGACTGAAGGGTTGTAATGACCAATTATGTATGTTATGTAAAGCTATCTTCTAGAATATTGTTACGTTTATACCTTTTAAAAACGTTTAAAATATGAGCTCATAGATTGCAAATAAAATAAAAATAAATTTGTGTTTTGCTTTAATTGAAATTCTTTATTATTTGCACAATTCTGTGTGCCACTGTTCACAACTTGATGTAAACAACAACAATTGCTTTGTTTGTTATTCCTCTTTGCACTTTTTTGCGTAAACAATAATAATTGTACGACAGATCTTTGTAACGGAGATCTTTAAAACACGATTATTCTCTTCAAACACACTGCATCTTCATACAAGGCTGACTGAACTTTTACTAACTCCGTTGTCTGCTTTGCCTTGCCTTTTATATGGCAACGTAAACAGTGTTATGAATGTTTTTGAAGACGAATGTTCGCGGCTTCGCCTTCTCGGGATCTTTATTGAAATCTTGTTTATCCTTTTTTTACTGGTGTTTGTTGGTATATTTTTGTTTACTTGTTTATCCAATTATGTATGTAACTTTCATTCAACTCATTCACATTGTGACACTCACTTCTAGGCACTTACAGAAAATTAATTTGATTCTATTTAATGTCCGCATCATAAAAGTAACATTGCTAGGAGCCTTGACAGTAGATTGTCTTTACGAGAGTATTCTTACCTTTACTCCTACATTTCGACTAGGATACCTAATATTTCCGTCTAGAAGTTATTGATCCACATGCACTAGATTTCACTATTTCACGTACTACTTTTGTAAGTCATCGCATTGCCATTTTCGGTCCGCGTCCTACACTTCACTTGTTGGGAATAAAGCTTGTATTTACTTACCTAAGACATGTTAAGTGAGCCCAAAGTAATTCCCGTGTTTGAAGTCAACTTAACAGCCTCTGTATTGAATAGGCATTCAAGCTTTTGTTCTCCACGAAGCTTCTAGGTAATCTTTTTCCTTTCGAATAAATCTTCATCTAGAATTTGCGAAAATAGATTTCAATTTTTCCCAGTAGCCATTGCTATATCATCTGAGAAAATGAAAATACCAGTTCGTGTTGGGATTCTCCGTGGTCCCAAAAAGAAACCTCAACTTAAATAGAGGGATGAGTAAAGTAGTTGCAGAAAGGCTGACTAAGAGTAACTATTAATGCCAGGCTGTTAGACACAAACATCGTCCATGTGGTTGGTATCCCTCACTCCTCAATTAAACTTGTGGCTGATTAAGCGCTTTATACAATAGCACAAGCCAAACAATATCACCTGTGCTACGACAATGTAGTTTTGCTTCCCCTTGCAATCACTAAAGATCATCTGTTTGGACCAACATTAAAAGAGGTCACTGCCTGCAATCATGATTTTCTAGAAGCTGTAATGAAGTGGAAACGGATGAAAGTGAAAAATAAAGACGCGAGACGTTGTAAAAGGGTCTTGAAAGAAATTTCTATGCAATCTTATTTCCCATAATGTCACCAAGGCCAGTTTTCTCTGGAAATTTTGCGTTTGATTGATGACCATAAAGACAGAAGAATTAGCGCCATCGACACTGCGATTTCAGGTATTATCTACCAACAAGTTCAAGCTAGAAATTGATAGAATAGAGGCGGATTAAGTGAGAGAATTGTTATAAATTTACGAAATCGATTTCACTGGGTGTCTTTCAGACAAGTTTTCTAACAGAAAAACACGACAGGAAATGTCTACGTAAGAGAATTGGATGTTCCCGCATCCATAAACTTTTGCGTATTCAAACGATTCTTCATTTGATCACGATCACCTCGGAAATCGCCTGTGACACTTGAAGATTTTCAACAAAACCGCTGACTTAAAATCCATTCAGCTGTCAGAATATTCTGTTTAATAAAGGGATTTTTCTATGTTACGTCATCCTAAAAGGACAACCAAATTGATTATTGGAGCTAATGCCAATCGGAAGCATATCTTATTAGCAATAAGTTCTGTAGGATCAACCTTGGAGATGATGTAGAAGAAACTACATTGGAACTGTTCGGCTCTAAAGAAAGACATGTAGAAATACTGGAAATATATTTTCCTACTTCAACCTTCAAGTACTACGATTAAGGCTTTGTAGTGTCCAATAAATACTCGGAATCGACTTTAAACTGTCACTCATGTATAAAATTAACACACACAACATAAGTGGTGTGAGAAACTAAGTCGTAAACCTGACGAAGGAGAGAAAATTCTAAAGAAATTATTTTATTCGAATAATTATTATATTCAATAGAGGCCTATTTATTTAGTAATGGTTTTCAATAGATCGAAAATTCTTCTTCTGATTTTACCAATGAAGTTAAAATCAAGCTCAAAACTGCAATGACCTTTGATCTATTTAGCATGTTTGAGACCAATGATGTCATTTCAATATTTTTTCACATCTGATCTCCATTCAGATTCTTTTACAAAAAATGAAGTGAAGGAAATCGCAATCAAACTCTTTCAAATCGTGACTCTCATGTCCTAACTTACTTACTTACTTAACCATTAGCAACCCGACTAACGGATTTCGAGCTGCCTTAACACATCCTTCCAGGCGCCTCTGCTTCTTGCGTGCCTACGCCAGTTGGTCACACCAATCGATGACAGGGCTTCCTCGATTTGGTCCTTCCAACGCAAGCAAGGTCGTCCTCTTTGCCGACTTCTGCAGATTTCCGCATCAAATACCCGTCTCGCCGGAGTATCCTCCTGCATTCGAACGACATGACCGAGCCAGCGCAGCCGCTGGCTGTTAATACGCTGCACAACGTCCATGTCGTTTAGGAGCTCAGACAGCTCACTGTTGGATCAGATGCGGAAATCATCGCCAACTTGCACTGAACCGAATACTCTCAAGGCTGCTGCATCATTACTTAATAGTGTCCACGCCTCTACGCCATAATGAAGCACAGGAGAGGATGAGTGTCTTGTAGAGAATTAGTTTCATCTTGGCACTTACAGACAAGTAATTTCTTTCTGTTTAATGTGCTGACCATAAAAGTAGCATTTCTAAGAGCCTTGACAGTAGGTTATCGTTCCGGTAGTATTCGGATACTCAACATTGCTAAAATCTGCACCCAGAAGTTATTGATCTATAGTTATAGATGCTACTATTCCCCATACTACTTTTTTAAGTCACCGCGTTGGCATTTTCGGTCCGCTTCTTACTCCTGACTGGTTGGGAATATAACCCAGAATGAAAGGGAAGCAGATGAGCGATGTTATAAGCATGACATGTTAAGTATGACGTGGAATTTGTCGTGAAATGATTATCCACCTTTTCAACGAAGACTGAAGATTGTCTGCGTTGTTATAGTTCCAGCAGAAGTTCAGTTCCCGTAGTTGATATCAACTTAATAGCCTTTGTGATGCAAAGGCATTCAAGCTTTTGTACTCTACGAAATAGCCAAGTAATTATATCTCCTTACCTAGCAAGTAGTTGTTTTGAGAGGTTCTCACTTCCGCGTACTTTTGCTCATACAAGTTATTCTTAAAGCTCTGCAATCGATTAAGATCATATCGAAAATGTTGTGCGGGTACCTAGAATCTCCAGACCTTTTTGGCGTTTCCAGCGAATTCGAGGAGCGTTTAATGAATATCCAATAGTCTCAAGACGTTAATAAAGTACACTGGCACTCTTTATGCCGTCAGTCTGTAAATACATGAATTTTTCTATACCACGAGATCTCAAAAGAACTTCTGAGACTTCTTTTTGGAGCCACAATCGGACACTGTCAGAGGGAAAGTAATTTTTCCTGAGAACATACGAATTATTGCAAATGAGTTCTGTAGAATCTGTCTTGACTGACGAAGAAGATGAAGCAAAGTGAAACTGTTGTTTGTTAAAGGAGGGAATACGCTTTCTTATTTCATCTATTGTGGTTCGGTTAAGGCATTGTATTGTCAATGAGTAGTCTTCAGATAAACTGGCTGGTTCCCTATAATATCTGTGAAAACGTGGGGGTTATGCTGGCTCACCATTTCTCTTTTTTCTCACAAGAATGCTAACCTTTTTCTCTGTTTCCATTTTAAAAATTCAAATGTAATGTAAACATATTGTTACGTTTTTACCTTTTTAAAAACGTTTAAAAATGAGTTCGTTAATTACAAACAAAGTAAAAACAAATATGTGTTTAATTTCAGTTAAACTCTCTTATTATTTACACTACTTTTGTGTGCCACCGTATACAACTTAACGATACAACAATAATAATCTGTTTGTTCACTTTACTAGTTCTTATCACACAACTATTCGCTTTACAACCACGACTTGTTTTGTTCACGCGCAACTTCACACAAGGCTGACTGAATTCTTACTGACTGCTGCCTGCTTTGTCCAGCCCTTTTATAGTCCGACACAACCAGTCTAACGAACATTCTTGAAGTGGAAGTTTCGTGATCTCGCCTTCTCGGGAGCTCTATTGCTAATACATTGTTGTTTGTGTACTTTGCTTATGTTGTCTATCCCTTTTTATCACATACATGTTGTTATTGGTACCAGGCTCAACCAGGTTCGTCGTAGATATGTGTGTGTGCAGCTTTAGATAATCAACACGTTCATTGTATTCTTAGTGTTAGTGTGTATTTGTATCGTGTGGCTTTTGTTTATCGTTTTTGTTGTTAAACGATATTAGTTCGAATCGATTTGCGTAACAATATTGTTTTAAAAACATCGTTTAATATTAACATGATTAACAATAGCTACACTAACAAATACAACGAACATGTTACAATTAAAGCAACAACATCGGTATGAAAGTAAGCGAGAAAGCAACAACAAACAATGTGAACAAAATACACAAACAACAATGAAGTGGCGATAGAGCTCTTTAGAAGGCGAAAACCCAAACGTTCTGCTTCAATAACCTTCATCAGACTGATTGCAAGCGCATATAAAAAGGCAAGACAAACCAGGCAACGAGTAGTAAGAATTCAGTCAGTCTTATCGTGGTTTGAAGATCGCTGTTGTGAAGATCTACCGAAGAGTTGTTAGTGTTTGCGCGGACAGAAGTGTAAAGTAGAATAGTGAACAAGCAATTATTATTGGATACATCAAGTTGTATACGGTGGCACACAAAAGCAGTGCGAACAATAGAGGGTTTAATTGAAACTCAACACATATTTGTTTTTATTTTGTTTGCAATCAACGAACTCATATTCTAAACGTTTTTAAAAAGTTAAAAACTTAGCGATATTTTACTTCACATATCAAACCCCATGAAAAGAATGAAGAAAAGTAACACACCTCGTAAAACCACAGAAAATTTAATGAATTTTTGGTTTTTAATGAAAAAAAGAGAGAGAGAAATCCAATCATGCAACAAAAGCAAGTATAAGTTTAACAATGTGAATGTATTCGCTGGTAAAATCGCATTTGTGTCCTTTAAACAAAAGTCCTTTTACTGCGAAATCCTATTACCCTTGGCTTCCTTTACATCTCTGTAACCGTCAAAGAACAATCTAAGCAACCCAGAGACCATAAGAAAGTATTTCTCATAAATCATTTGCCATTTAATTAAACTTAACTCAGCGTGACATTCATTCTTTGGCAGAATATTATGACTGTGACCTCTCGCAAAACGTATTTCATGTTGAAATGTGAAGTGAATTCACGCTCTTGTTGTGGTGGACCACCCCCCTCTTAACAGTAAATAATGCCAACGTTTATAAGGTTTAAATGCAAAAAACCTTAAGGACTTTTGGTAAAACTACAATCGTCAGAGAGCGAACTAAAGGTTAGTAACCCTTAAGAAAGACAGAGAGAGAGCAGAACAATTTTCGTTGCCTTTTGTTAATTCAATGTGTTTGGAAGTTGAAAGGTGTACTTAAAGGGGTGGTAAATTACCTGTAGTTTATGTCATACGGTGACATAAATTAAAGTGCCTTTTAAATTTGTCAAAATAATGAAAAAACAGAGGAGAAATGTAAACCATTTGGTAACACCTGGCTATTAAAAGTCTTTGGTTGGCAATTTAAAAAGGCTCTTCACTAAGCTCTTTGACATTTTATGGAATAATTTATAGGCACATTGTATAGAAATAATTTTTTTTCTTTGCACTAGGCAATATAAGAAAATAGGCCCTTTATTTATAAATAATTTTTGTTACAAAAATTATAGAATTTTCGAATGATATGATGAATGGGCCCGCAAAAACAACAAGGAGGCTTATAGTCCCTTAATTTGCCGTCCTTAGTATCAATAGGCACATGAAAGTCGCCGTAGTCTAGTATATAGTGGGCTGGCTTATTAGACGTGAGGCCATGGTTCCAAACCTAGCTCAAACTCCTCGAACGAAATAAGAAAAAAATATTTCTTCGGTGACCTCCTCTCAGCAGTTTTATGGCAAAAACTTTGGGAATAAATAAACTTGCCATGAAAAGTTTCTCCAGAATCATTCGCAGACGAATTTAAACGATAGATCCTGCCATTCATATCTAAAATTAATAAACACAACATGGGTGGTGTGAGAAGCTAGGACATAAGTCTGATATAAGGGTCGTAATCCAATCAAGGAAGTATGTACGTATCAACAGGTAGCTGTGGATACCAAATCGATCTGGAGACTTTCATGTAACCAAACATCAGTTTCCTCTTCACGACCACTCAGAAATGTTACGGGGAGGCGCGAATGGCGAAATGGTTACATTAAATCCTGATCGCCGTACTATATGCAGCAAATATTATTCGAAATTGCTTTGACATACATACATACATACATAATTGGCCATTACAACCCTTCAGTCAGGATTACGGCCTAGCTTCTCACGAAATTGCTTTGAACTAAAAGGAAAGAAGGAAATCCAATACACTCACAGCACATAGTCTATTTCCTACTGAATGTAGTCGATTACGGAAAAGAATTGAAGCCTAATGAATCTACAGGAGACAGATAATCTGTAACCAACTGCTTTACGGATTTTCCATTTCTTAAAATCATGGCATTAGTTCAAGCTATACACAGGATAGGTAAATGCATAGTTTTTCCAGCGTTAAAAATGGTCAGCCGGCTTTAATTTTTGCGCATGTTGGAGTTCCATTCATATGGAAGTGCAAAACAAAATACAAAACACTCCCTTATGAGCCCTAAGAAAGATCCAAATGCTGAAAAGCCAATGAAATCGTCAAACTCGAATTACACGCTACACTGTCTCCAATATAAGTGGTTTATTCAGCATTGCATTAAGGCACTAGCCTGTTCACATCTGCTACGTTTCCAGTGTCTTCAAATTTCTTTAAAATCTTACCAGCCCTTTGCACAATAGATCAATCGATTATGGTTACTATAATGGCAGCCTAATCAGGAAAAGCAAAAATGTGTGAGGCGCTACTTTTGTAAGCATTTTCAACTGTTTTTACGTGTTCTCTGGTTGCTATGCAATCCATATTCGCAAATAGCAAAGCTTTTGTTAAATAATTTACATTCGAAAGGAAACATATTGTTAGGTTTTTAACTTTTAAAAACGTTTAAAATATGTGATCACAGATTGCAAATAAAATAAAAATAAATTTGTGTTTAGTTTTAATTAAAATTATTCATTATTCGCATAATTCTGTGTGCCACCGTTCACAACTTGATGTAAACAACAACAATTGCTTTGTTTGTTATTCCGCTGTTTACACCCTTTGCATAAACAATAACAATTACTAGATAATTACCCGACAGATCTTTGTAACGCAGATCTTCAAACCACAATTACTCTCTTCAAACACACCGCGTCTTCACACAAGACTGACTGAACTTCACTAACTCACTCGTCTACTTTGCCTTGCCTTTTGTATGGCAGAGTAAACAGTCTGATGACTCTGTCTCTATGAAAGTAAACATCGTTGTTTACATTTATTCTTGTAGTGTTGTTGGCATGTTTTTGTTTAGTTGCTTACTATATTTTATGCTAGTGTTTGTTGTTGTATTTTTGTTTACCTTTTTTTTATGCTGCTGTTTGCTGTCATATTAAGCAGTACGATAATTTGTAAACAGGTTTGTTTACTTGCATTGTTTTGTTTTTGTAGCTGTTGTTTATAATTTGAATCTTAAACGATGTAAAAGCAACATACCAGTATCTAGATTTTTGTTTTTCGTAACAATATTTAACAGTTAACTGCCTTGGCAAAATAACCATCCTTCTCCCCCAGCTTTGGTTTACAGAACAAAGAAGAAAAATGAGTAAATTGCCTGCCTGTATCACCTGTCCACTGTGCCTGAATAATTCATTCATTTTTATCAAGGTGTCGGCTTAACGTATAATTAATACAGTTTATTAATTAAGCATAATGAGACTTTATTTTATTATCGCTTTATTATATATTTTTTTTCTTCTCTCCTCTCTGTCCCCTTTTTATCATCATCATTATCATATTGACATTGATTTTTTTGCTGTTTGGAAAAATAAACGATAACGAAACACAGGAAAAGAATTTAAAAAAATAAAGTGAATTAAATATTTAAAGTCATTAAATTAAATTTGAAAAAAATACGAGAAAATAATCGCAATGAAAACAGCTTTAAAGCTGATTTTTGCAATGATAGATAAATAATCATAACAAATAACAAATAATAATAATATTTTATTTTATTTAATTTAAAATGGTTTTATTTAAATATTGATTTCTCATTTGGAATTTTTCTTTTTTAATTTTCCATTTCAAATGCAATTATTTTTAATTAAATTGTGTTGGAAAAAAAATTCAAAAGTAGAGTGCACAGTGTTTTGAGTCGGTATAGATATGGAAGAAGGATTCATCAGCCCGTTCGCAAAACTTTAGAAAGATTTCCTATTGGACTGGTATGTAAAGACCATCAACCTTTTTCTGCCTAAGTTTCCAAATCCAGAGCAAGTTTATTTATTTTCACTCGTTAAATAACTTTAATAAGCCTCCATGTTTATATTGTTACGAAAATGAAATATCAAAATACTGGTGTTTTGCTTTTACATCGCTTAATATTAAAATTATAAACAAAAGCTATACAAACAAGTAAACAAACCTGTTTACAAATTATCGTACTGCTAAATACAACAACAAACACCAGCATAAACAAAATATGGTAAACAAGTAAACAAAAACCCACAAACAACACTACAATTATAGAGAATTCGAGAAGGCGAAGTCATGAACATTCGCCTTCTAGAACAAACAACAGAGTAATCAAACTGATTACTCTGCCATATAAAAGGCGAGGCAAAGCAGATGCCCGTAGTTAGTGAAGTGCAGTGAGTCTTGTGTGAAGACGCGGTGTGTTTGAAGAGAGTAATCGTGGTTTGAAGATCTCTGTTACAAAGATCTGTCGAATAATTGTCTAGTAATTGTTAGAGAAAACAGAGAAATAACAAACAAAGCAATTGTTGTTGTTTACATAAAGTTGTGAACAGTGAGTGGCACACAGAATTGTGCAAATAATAAAGAATTTTAATTAAAACTAAACACAAATTTATTTTTATTTTATTTGCAATCAATGAGCTCATATTTTAAACGTTTTTAAAAGCAGAAAACGTAACAATATAAAATGGATAAGAATCAGTCGCATTCTGGCAACCATTTGTACAGGGAATATGGCAAGAGGTCGATTTTTCAATGTCTTGTAGGGAGAGGTGACTGTAAAGTTTTCAACAACTATCGTGGAATAACATTCATTTCTATCCTGTACGAATAACGAGTGCAGTCAAGGCTTAGACTTCGAGAGCATATGTTCAATTTCAGAAAGATTAGATCCTGTGCTGATGAAATGAGGAGTAGTAAAGATTGGTTTAATCCAATTTTAATAGTTCCATGCTCTTATTTTACGAGGGATACACGCCTTCATGGATGCTTTCGTCAGTGTCACCTAAGCATTTTCTGTAGATATGACTAAATCCTAAACTATGCTGGCTAAGGTGTATACTTACATACTTAATAATTGGTTATTACAACCCTTTAGTAAGGCTTACGACCTAACTTCTCGCACTACTTATGTTGTGTGCGTTAATTTTATACATGAGCAGCCGAAACAACAATTTAAAGTCGACTCCGTGCGACAGATTTTGTGAGAAACTTTTTCATGGTAATTTTTTATTTACTCCCCGTGTTTTTGCTAGAAATTTGTTGATGGGAAGTCGCCGTAGAAACATTTTTTTCATATTTTTTGTTTTGTTGGAGATGTCTGAACTGGGGCTTGAACCGAGGCCTTACGTCTAATAAGCCAACACACAACCTACTAGTCTACGGCGACATACAATAAAGCAATCTTAATAGTTCCGTTTTATTAGTTCCGTAGCTAATACTAGATCGTACACATATTGTGGCCAAGATATGTGGGATGCCTTGGTCTGCTGACCGTAGCACCTAAATCCATGTTGCTGAGACAGTATTTCAGAAGAAGTGGCATTGGGTAAGCCATACTCTTTGAAATAAAACTGACAACACTGCTCAATAGGTGAAATGTCTAAAATCCCCAACGCCAAAAAGGTGGAGCAGATGCAAGCAGCATGCTACTACAACGATTTCAAAGTAGACTCCAATATAATTGGAAATTTGTAATGCATACACAAGAACGGTTGTAGTTAATGGTTCGTATCCTTCTTACAATTATAATGCCTCGAGTAGAAAACTATTTTGTTCTTGAACTCTTTTCACCGCCACTACAACATCATTCAGAGCCTGAGGAGTACACTTATCTGGTCAAATTTAATACTGTCCACGAAAAGAGCAGCTAACACTTCCTTTTGAAATACGTTAATACAAATAGTCTGTACATGCTCCTCTCTAAATAACGTTTGTAAACATAAAATCCTTAATTTTCTGTACGTACCAAACCACTGTGTAAGGCCTTTTAAATTATTTCTGTACCCCCTTTTGCGTATGATTAATAATTATTTCTTGTCTTAAAGAATATTAAGTATACGTCGTGATACCCCATGTGGTATAAAATAAATGTGAGTACGTGAGTATATGACAATGTTATTAACACACAGTGTGCTTCACTCATGCTTATATTTTGTACAACGTGTGTGTGATTAGAAGGCAAGTTCTATGAAAATTCTATTGCACCTGGGCACGTATGATTAATATTAAGGAATGTTATGAAATATTAAGTATACGCTCTCGTATTTAATTTTATGCCATAATGTTGAAAAGACTTTAAATTACGAGTAAAAATTAAATTTCAATTGCAAGTTTCTTAGCAATGTACTAATAAAGGCTCCAATTGCAAAAATTTATCTAAAACTAACTGTAGCTAACATTACTTCTCGCCGATAAGAGTTGTATAAGAGTATTATAAGAGTAGTATAAGAGTAGTATGAGAGTTGTATAAGAGTAGTATAAGAGTAGTATAAAAATAGTATAAGAGTAGTATAAGAGTAGTACGAGAGTAGTATCAGAGTAGAATAATAGTAGTATAAGAGTGATAAAAAAGTAGTATAAGAGTCGTATTAGAGTGGTGTAAGAGTGGCTTAAGAGGAATATAAGAGTGGTATAAAAGTGATGTGAAAGGGTTATAAGAGTGGTATAAGAGTAGTATAAGGGTGGTATTAGAGTGGTATAAGAGTGATGAAAGAGTTTTATAAGAGTGATATTACAATGGTGTAATAGAGACTTAACAGTAGTATGCTGGTGGTATAAGAGTGGTATATTTTTTAAATTCTTTAAAGGTTGAATAAAAAATTCTCTTTAAGAAAATTTAGCTCAATGAGTGAAGCAGGTGATTGGACTTTGAAGTTAAAAGTCGTGAATTTTTTTTAGGAAATTTCTGAATAACGAGTAACCCTAGAGTACTGTAATAGCCTGAGAGTGTTAAAATAGTATAAACTTGGCATATGAGTGGTATAATTATTATAACAGTTGAAAACTAATATAATTGCGGTAAAAAAAGATGGCACAATAGCCTAAATAATAGCGTCAGAATAACAAAGGCATGGTTTAAAGGACGCATCTGGGAGGTATAATAGCCTACAAGAGGTATAATGATCTAAGAGTGATGGAGGCATAATAGCACGTAGTATAATGTAAGCTTTGTAGAATAGCCGAATAATGAAATAGTAATCTAACTGTGGTATTAAGAAGCTGGTACTAGATCGGTATAACAATATAAGAGTGTTTTAAAAACATTAAGAATGATATATGAGTGTTTCAAAACCGATTTAATAATCTGGAAGTGACATCAGAGTCATATAAAAGTGATAATTATATTAATCTATAATTTGTATAAGAGTAGTAGTATAAGAGGAGTAGTATAGTCTAAGAGTAGTATAAGAGTAATTAAATATTTTTGCCACTTAATCCCTTTTGCCAACATTACAGTAACACTAGATTATCAAATCCAACAATTGCCAACAAATTATTCACTTTATTTATTTATCATAGAAAATTTCTATTGTTGTAATGCAACAACAACAACAACATCATTAGTAGTAACTACAACAATATTAAATAACCCAAAAAATATCAATAATTAAAATAATGGGTCTTATAATACGAAATTATGCAAAATACCCGGTACAACAATAAACGATTATTTTATGTGTGTTTAAATTAATTGTGAAATAAAATAAACGAAACGAATTAAAATGAAATGAAAACAAGGGGCCATTAATTTATTGAATTTATTTGTACCAATATTTGAATAATTAAATTATCAATTGCTTTATATCATTGCTTTACTACAGCGGTATACATAGGTAGAGGTAACACAGGTTATGGGTTGTTTACTTCCAAACGTTTTTTCAAATCGAATTGCACCAGTATGATCAAATGTAAAAGGGCTGCTACGAAATACTGGAAACTGGTGGCCTTATCGAATTTGACGAGGCCAAATATGCAAAATTCCAATTTGTTGCAGGCCAAATAATCGCTGAATTCGTTGAGCTGGAAATAGAACAAGAAAAATAAAGTTAAAAACGATAACTATTCAATCAATACTGAGGATATTTTGTATTAAAATAGGGAACTTATGTAGACCTGGCGTAGTATAAGAGTAGTATAACAGTGGTATTAGAGTATTGTAAAAGTTGTATGAGAGACGTATAGGAGTGATTTAAGAGTGGTATACGAGTAGTATATGAGTGCTATAAGAGTAGTATATGAGTTATAAAATAGTAGTATAATAGTGAAATACTTGTGGTATAATGATAGTATAATAGTGGAATACGAGTGGTATAAGAGATAAAAGAGTGATGTAAGAGTAGCATAAGAGTAGTATAAGAGTCATATTATAGTGGTGTAAGAGTGGCATAAGAGAAGTATAAGAGAAATATAAGAGTGGTATAAAAGTGATGTAAAAGGGTTATAGGAGTAGTAGTATTAGAGTGGTATAAGAGTGATAAAAGAGTTTTATAAGAGTAATATTACAATGGTGTAATAGAGACTTAACAGTAGTATACTGGTGGTATAAGAGTGGAATATAAGAAAAATAAAGTTAAAAGCGACAACTATTCAAAAAATGCTGGCGATATTTTGTATTAAAATAGATAACCTATGTAGAGCTATATATGTGTTGACTTGTCAAACTTACCAACTGCATTATCTGTTTATACTCCTCTTTGTTATCATCCTCCTTCAATGTAAACCAGGTATCTTGTAAAATATCAGCAGCACCATTGCCTGCTGCCAAAATATTATCAATTGCCTGCATTACCAACAAACTATCCCAGTAAAAATTTATGATGCACAATACACCCATCGTATTACCCACAGTATGGGAAGGCAAGCTACTCATGCGCACCAGAACCGCATGATACAGTATAATAATGTTGGTGGTGAAAATTTTCAATAACATAAACCAGGTGACACTATTGCAGGCCCTTAGCAGATTGCGAGTAATTTGCAAACACTCTGCATGCATTTCATAAGCAATGAAATAAAATTTCAGCATATCCTTTGAAGGAAAACGGCAATAGCTTAAGAAGGCCAAGGATCTGTTGATGTAAAAGAATTTCAAACTCAATTCACTTACAGTCAACATGAATTGCAGATTGGCTGAAAGCAAATAGAAACCCTGCATCAGATTCAAAGCAGTCATAAGAAAATAGCCTCTTTCCGGTTGTTCCTGCATTTGAATATACATTGAGGCTATGGCCAAAGCATGAATATGCAAGGAAAAGAATTTACAAATCATAAGCCTTTGTAAACGTTTTTGTTCTCTTTTCACATCCTTGCCTATGAAAAGGCTCATGAATTCACAATATCCTTCGTATTTCAGTAGAAAACGTTTAAATGTTTCACATAAAATAAGGCAACTACGACGTCTTAGCCATATTTGACAACTTATAACCACTATGGTCAGTATTCTGGCCAATTTACCCACAAAATAGCAATAAAGCAGTATGGGTTTGTTGCTCATATAAGTATCCTTCTGCTGCAAGGCGGGCATTGTCAAAGGCGTTATTGCCAAGAAACAGAATTGCACCAAAGCACTGTACACCAGATACCATATGGTAATGTGAAACTGTTGTTCCAAATGTTTATACGGTCCCGGCACTATGCCCAATACAAAGGAGTAATAATAAGTGATTTTCACAATACATTTGTAAAGAGCAACACGTATTTGTAGTGGCATATTCGAATGCCATTTTAGAACTGATCTGAGCCACTGCAGTTTAGTTAAGTCATTGGTTCTCAAAGAGCCAATACATTACACATGTCTTGCTGATGATTTTTATCACGTATCTTGACATACAAAATATTTAATCACTTAGAAATTAATTAATTTCATAGGAATCCTTTGTATGCCAACAAATATTAAGGGAAGGGTTCCTATGTAAACAAAACAATGTAATTAAAATAAAAATTTACATTGCAAAAGAACGAAAAGCCGAAGAGATAAGGTTTACAAACATTCAACTCGAAGTCATTAACATTGTAAGTTATGGGAATGGTCTCTAAGTAAAAGCTGTCACTCAAGATACATATTGTTAGGAAAATTAAGGATGTAGAGTCCACCAAAAAAATTTTTTTTTGAAAATGCTTTAAAAGAAAACTACTGAATATTTTCTCAAATTTCTTTTTTTATTTGAAAGTACAATCCTTCCGGTTAATAATGGAAAATAATTTCATTCAAATGGCTGCCTCGGCTGGCCATGCAGTAGCCTACACGACCGGTGCAATTTTTAAGCACATTATCGATTCTGTGCAGCTGTATTTCACCAATGGCTTCACGAATATTGTCCTTTAAAGCGTCAATTGTCTCTGGCTTGTCGGCGTAACATTTATATTTGACGGCACCCCACAAATAATAGTCCAACGGTGTCAAATCGTAGCTCCGAGGTGGCCAAATGACATCAGCTCTGCGGCTGATAATGTGATCTTCAAAAACAGGGCGCAAAACATCGAGTGTAGCTTCGGCTGTGTGGCACGTAGCGCCGTCCTATTGAAACCAAATGTTGCCAATATCCTCCTCTTCAATTTTTGTGAACAAAAATTCGTTCAACATGACCCGATAACGATCTCCATTGACTGTAACGGCCACTCCTTTGGCCATTTTCGAAAAAAAATGGACCAATTATGCCTCTGGACCAAAATCCGCACCAAACAGTGACTCGTTTTGGGTGCGTCGGCTTTTCAATGTATGCGTGTGGGTTTTCTGTGCCCCAAATGCGACAATTTTGCTTGTTTACATACCCACCAAGATCAAAATGAGCTTCATCGGAAAAGATGATTTTTTTTTTTGACAAAATAGGCATCTTCTGGTGTCGGCTACTGCATGGCCAGCCGAGGCAGCCATTTGAATGAAATTATTTTCCATTATTAACCGGAAGGATTGTACTTTCAAATAAAAAAAGAAATTTGAGAAAATACTCAGTAGTTTTTGTTTTTAATGCATTTTCAAAAAAAAGTTATTTGGAGGACCCTTTAGATACTGGTGTTTTGCTTTTACATCGCTTTACAATAAAATGATAAACAAGTACACAAAAATACAACAACAAACACTACAAGAATGAAAACAACGATGCTTACATTTATAGAGATTTCAAGAACATTCATCAGACTGTTTACTTTGCCATATAAAAGGCAAGGCAAAGCAGGCGACTGAGTTAGTGAAGTTGAGTCAGTCTTGTGTGAAGACGCGGTGCGTTTGAGGATATTAATCGTGGTTAGAAGATCTCCGTTACAAAGATCTATCGAACAAAATTGTCTATACCATTTGAAGCAGCTGTAAGAAGGGAGATCTAGTTGAAGATCATAGATTCCTGCTGTGTCTCTACAAAGCCAAAGGTTTTAGGACCTATACTACCGCCAAAGTTATTTAATTTCCTGAAAACCAGAGTGTCTAAATGACGGGTCAAATTGGTATTAGCTTCCATTCATGCAATGTTTCCGGATGCCGCGAAATAGAAGCCAACACTGAGGAGGGCGACTGCATTAAGTAATCCTACGGATTCTCTCAAATGATGACGATGATATTCCAAGATGAGATGTTTCTACTTAAAAAAAGCGGTACTGGTCGGATAATGGATTGCAGTGGAAGAATAAGGTGCCTTGAAGGCACTATTTGTCTCACTAAGCTTCTGCACAGGAACAGGATTACATTTGTGTTGTATTCCTTGGCGTTAGGAAGTATGTATTAACACAGCTGCAGATGAGTGCATAACAGAAAGTGCGAAGAAGGAGACGAATTTGAAGTGGCAGCTGATAAGCTGCGACAATCAGCAACAATTTTTCAGACTGATGAAATAGAGAGTGGATTATTCATGGGAGAACAGGAAGATCTTAGGATCCCCAGGCTTCTAACGGGTGATTTTTAAGCAATTATCTTTTTGACAACACTGGTTTAAATAGCTCACGCACGTTTCGTGTTTTGTTTCACTGTCAAACCACTGTTCAACCATGAATCGTCTTACAAACGAACAACGCTTGCAAATCATTGAATTTTATTATCAAAATGCGTGCTCTGTTAAGAAATTTCATCGCGCGCTTCTTTCATTTTATGGTCAGTTTAATCGACCCACTGAAGCGGCTATTCGGGCTATTGTGACTAAATTTCGCACCAAAATTACATTGTTGGACATTAAACCCCAGCAATGAAGAAAATATCGCAGCTGTATCGGCCAGTGTTAATGATGACCATCAATTATCGATTTGTCGCCGTTCGCAGCAATTGGGCCTCTGTTACTCAACAACGTGGAAAATTTTGCGGAAGGATTTAGGTGTAAAGCCTTTCAAAATACAGCTGGTGCAAGTATTGAAGCCGAACGACCTACCGCAATGCAGAATTTCTGGTGAATGGGCTCTTGAAAAGTTGGCCGAAGATCCACTTCTTTATCGAAAAATTGTGTTCAGCGACGAAGCTCATTTTTGGCTCAATGGATACGTAAATAAGCAGAATTGTCGATTTTGAAGTGAAGATCAGCCAGAAGCATTGCAAAAGCTACCAATGCATCCAGAAAAAGTCACAGTTTGGTGCGGTTTATGGGCTGGTGGCATCATTGGACCGTACTTCGTCAAAGATGCTGCGAATCGCAACGTAACTGTGAATGGTGAGCACTACCGTGAGATGATATCCAACTTTTTTTTGCCCAAAATGCAAGAGCTTGACTTACACGACATGTGGTTTCAACAAGACAAGGCCACATGCCACACAACACGCGTAACAATGGACTTATTGAGAGGCGAGTTCGGTGAACATTTTATTTCACGTTCGGGACCGGTCAATTGGCCGCCTAGATCGTGCGATTTAACGCCTTTAAACTATTTTTTGTGGAGCTATGTTAAAGCTTATGTCTATACAGACAAGCCCGCTTCAATTGACGCATTGGAGGACAACATTGAAGGATTTATTCGTTAGATACCGGCCGAAATGTTGGAAAGAGTATGCCAAAATTGGACTAAGCGGATGGACCATTTGAGGCGGTAAACATTTGCATGAAATAATCTTCAAACATTAAATTATGTGGACCGTACTATCGATTCAAATAAAGATTTCATGAATTTTTCTGAATTTTATGTGTTTTTTTTTGAAAAATTCTCCTATTGCTCTTAAAAAAGCACCCATTATAATACAAATTGAATTGTTTCTTAAACAGAATAATGTTTTTGCTTCTTTAGCTCTCCTTCCTCTCTTTTTCCCCTTGCTTTTGTGTAACTGCGCTTTATAAGGGTGAATTTTAAGTCTTCTAATACAGATATTTCAATTACTTTTCTCATCTGACCTAAGCATGTCTGGTTAGAAAGGCATCGTATTGGTTCTGACTTTCTCAAGAATATTTTTCTTTGATGAGGTACTTTTGAGGAATCTAATTTTAAGTTTAGCCACTCCTACGTAACAAATTGGTCTTTACAACCCTTTAATTAGGATTATGGAGCTAGTTTGTCACATTACTTATGTTGTACGTGTTAATTTTATACATGAGTGGCGGGACCTACGGTTTAAAGTCGACTCTAAAGAACAGATTTTTTGAGAAACTTTTTCATGGCAAATTTATTTACTCGCAGAGTTTTTGCCAGAAATCTGCTGCTATTTTCGTTTTGATGTCTGACCTGGGGTTTGAACCGTGGCCTTACGTCTAATAAGCCAACACACTACCTACGAGACTACGGCGACTTGAAATTCAGCCACTCTGCTGCATTATTTCTCGTGTAATGTAAAAATTTGCCTCGATTTTAAAACCGTATACTACAACTTTTTTTGGCTTTTTTTTAATAAGGGCCTATTCATTAGCCGGCAAAATTTGCAACAAAAAAATATTGATTTACTGAATAATTCGATACAAATGACTTCATCAAATTTCCAAGAGACAAAAAAAAATTAAATTTTTTTTGCTATTCACTAAAAATGATTGTATTAATACAGAAAAAAAATTAATTCAGAAATACTTTACTTAATTTTAGAAATACGAAATATACTTAATTTTATAACAGAAAAATGTTGTTCGTTTTATCAATTAAAGGCCTATTTATTTAGATTTTAACAAAAATTTGTGTTTTGCAATTGCTTTTGAATACTTACCAACTGGCCGATATCTTTGTAAATTCCTACATCTCGTATTTCACTCGCCTGCAAACCACATCCTCTTAAGACCGCTCCTGTATTATTACATGCCTTTAGCGCCCGATCTATGGCCGTAACAATTAGGAAACAATCCCAATAGAAATTGACAACACATATCGTACCCATATAATTGGTCAGCTTATCGTTGGGTAAATTATTCAATAACATCAAGACGGCATGATAGAGTATCAAAATATTCGAAGTGAAGATTTTCAAAAGCATAAAAAATGTTATGATACTACCCGACTCCAGGCATTCCCTGGACAACTGATAACTTGCCACATACATTTCGTATAGCAGCGTATAATTTCTTAAAGTCTGGCAAGCAGGCAAAGTGATAAACTGCATCATATTCAAGGCTTTATTAATGAAATATAAACGCATTTGAATTTCACTTAAAAGCACTACGAATTGTAATGTGCAAACCACCAGATAACTATTCTGCAAGAGATTCACAATCAGCATAATGTAGTAGATTACACCGCGATGATCTTCGAATTGTATAAATAGGCTCGTTATGAGAAAAGAATTCATATTTAATGAAACGAATTTATAAATCACAAAACGCTGTCTACGTTTCTCTGCCTCATGTAAATCATTTTCAAAATAAATCGCAAACATTGCCCGGCAACGTTCATACTTCTCCACAAATTGTTTGTAGCCTTCATAGACATTCAAAAAATTTTGCCGACGAAACCAGACCATATAACTTATTACCACAATGGCTAAGCTACGCGAAACAACACCCACTTGACTGGCCATCTGCAGGATCGGCTTATCGCTGTAATTATTCTCATACTGGAGAAATGGCGCTGTAAACACAATGATTGCCAGAAAAACTAAGTGAATGAACACACTGTACATCAGATATTGTACGGTTACATTGACATTATTCCGTTCACTATCGTATACACCCGGTGAAATGCCCAGCAATAGCGATAAAATATGCGTGGTTTTAATTACTAGCCGGTAGAAATATGTCGTTGTTAACTGTTGTGGCATTCTGAGGAGTTGAAAGTGTACTGCGAGTTGTTAACATGCAGCAGAGAAATGTATAATTATTACAGACCCAAGTAATGTTATAACCATGGCAACGCGATCTATGATAAGTTAAAAATGCCTGTCAAGCCTGTCAATTGAGGTCAATAAATTACAACAATTGTGATAAAAATAAATACGTGTATACAAGTCTCCACATGGTCAGCTTAAAAGAGAATCAACATAATTTTGTTTAACCTGTTGCGAATTGTAACATATTGTTACGTTTTTACCTTTTAAAAACGTTTAAAATATGATTTCGTTGAGTGCAAATAAAATGAAAACAAATTTGTGTTTAGTTTTAATTCAAATTCGCACAATTCTGTGTGTCACTATTCACAACTTGATGTAAACAACAACATTTGCTACGTTTGTTATTCCTCTTTGCACTTTTTTGCGTAAATAATAACAATTGTTTGACAGATCTTTATGACGAACATCTTTAAATCACGACTACTCTCTTCAAACATACCGAGTCTTCACACCAGACTGACTGAATTTTTACTAACGTTGCCTGCGTTGGCATGCCTTTTATGTGGCAACGTAAACAGTCTGATGAATGTTTTTGAAGACGAATCTTCGCGGCTTCACATTAGCGAGATCTTTATTGAGATCTTGTTTTTCCTTTTTTTACTGGTGCTTGTTGGTATATTTTTGTTAACTTGTTTTTCATGTAAACAAGTTCATTGTTTTTGTTTTTGTAGCTTTTGTTATAAAAGCAAAACAGCATTTCCATTTTCGTAACAATATTTTAGTTTTAAGGGTCCCAATCGGTACTAGTCATGATGCTTGATTCCTTGATAAAAACAAGGGAATTACAGTGATGATTGGAATTTAAAAAAGAATTGTAGTTCTTTTTATTCTCCTCTGCTGTCCTATGGTACTTAATATAACAGAACTTTTCCTGCTAAAATGTATCTCTTTTAGTCTCATTTTGAGAATTTAATTCAATAGCAACATTACACTGATTTGTGTTTCTTTTTTTCCTTGTTTTTTACTGTGGCCATAAATCTGATAATTTGTTTCATTTTCAGTTGCTTTCATAAAAACTTAACTTTTCCGGCATGAATATTGAAATACTAGCATATTTATTTATTTTTTCTATTTTTTTTTAATAAGATTTTCTTTTATTATCCAATTAAATTTAATTGAATAACCAGGAGAATATTTCATGCTTTAGGAGATTTTCTAGGAAAAAAAGACAGGAGAAAAAAAATCAGAAAATCTACTGCAACTCAGCACAAAAATACTGTCAAACAGACAAAACCACAGAAATAGAAATACAAACGCACACACACAAATAAACATAGGGAGACACATTTAAAAAAAAACATTAGAATTACCTAAACACTTACGCATGTACACACAGATATACTTTATGTAAGACTCTCTCTTTACCTCTCTCTCTCTCTTTGGCCTCTCTGGGTTGGTGTATCAAAGTGATATTTTTTGTGTATGATTTCGTTTGTGGACTTCTTTTGATTTTTCCAAGTAAAAATAAAGGGTGTTTTTTATAGAGGTATAGAACTTTAAGTTGCAATAAAGCAACGGTGGATTATTCGATTGACATGAATTTTATTTATCCGAAAGATAATCTTGTGGCATTACATTTTAAATATGATTTCTGGCATATGACCGCCACGGCTGGCGCGGATGTAGTCCAATATGGAGGTCCAATTTTCGATGACTTTTTCCAACATTTGTGGCCGTATATCGGCAATAATACGGCGAATGTTGTCTTCCATATGGTCAAGCGTTTGTGGCTTTACCGCATAGACCAATGACTTTTCATAGCCCCACAGAAAGTAGTCCAGCGGTGTTAAATCACAAGATCTTGGAGGCCAACTCACAGGTCCAAAACGTGAAATTAGGCGGTCACCAAACGTGTCTTTCAATAAATCTATTGTGGCACGAGCTGTGTGACATGTTGCGCTGTCTTGTTGAAACCACATCTCCTGGACATCATGGTTATTCAATTCAGGAATGAAAAAGTTAGTAATCATGGCTCTATACCGATCACCATTGACTGTAACGTTCTGGCCACCATCGTTTTTGAAAAAGTACGGATCAATGATTCCACCAGCCCATAAAGCATACCCAACAGTCAGTTTTTCTGGATGTAACGGTGTTTCCACATACACTTGAGGATTACTCATTCACTCCACATGCGGCAGTTTTGTTTGTTGACGTAGCCATTCAACCAGAAGTGCGCTTCATCGCTAAACAAAATTCGCTTATGAAAATCGGGAACAACGGTAATCTCGTTTTGGGCCCATTCGACGAATCTACGCCTTACTTGATGATCGTTTGGCTTCAAATCTTGCACGAGTTGGATTTTGTAAGCACGCAAACCAAGATCCTTCCGCAAAATCTTCCATAAAGTGGATGGACACAGATCCAATTCCTGTGCTCGATGGCGGATGGACTCATTCGGGTCTTCCTCAATGCTACGCTCTACAGCAGCAATAGCTTCTTCTGTACGCACCGTACAGCGTCTCTGGGGATGCGAGTTATCAATAAGAGTAAACGTGGTGCGAAAACGTTCCATGGTTAGTCGAATTAACTGCTCTGATGGACGATTTTGACGACGATAAAATGGACGTAGTGCGCGATACGTTTTCCGCACAGAACCATTATTTTCGAAATAAAATTGCACCATTTTGCAAGCGTTGTTCAGGCGTGAGTCTATTCATGATGAATTGCCAAACCAAACTGAGAATAAATCACTTGACAGCTGTTAAATCGGTCGCCATCTTGAACAGTAATGCCAACTTAAAGTTCTATACCTCTGTTAAAAACACCCTTTAGAATTAAAAACAGAAATTTTTGCTTTTGTTGCTTTTGTTGTTGTTGTTGTTGTTGTTGTTGCTGGTACAATATAAAAGCATATTTTCCTTACTAAGGGATTTTTATTTTACCAACAACAACAAGAGCAACAAACAAAATGATTATTTCCTTTTGAAAGCATGTCTGTCTGTCTGCCTGTCTGTCTCTCTACCCGTTAGAATCAAATACAAAGAATACAAGCCAGCAAGCAGTTCAAGGAAACCTTGAAATGTCAAAATATTTTTCACAAAAATCATCTTTTAAAAGCAAATAAAAGAGAGAGAGAGAATGAGGAGTAGAGGGGAAAAATTAAAATAGAAAAGTAATCTAAAGAACATTCCGTAAACTCAACTCATAAAGAGCCTTTTCAGTGTGTGTGTGTGTGAAAGAGAGTGTTGTGTGTGATACCAGCTTAAGACCACAAAAGAGTGTCAGAGCGTAAACAGAAATAGTTGAAGTAGAGTCAAGGCAAAGAAAATGAAAATACTTGAACCATTACCAACACTTGCCAAGACAACAAGGCATATACACATGCTTACATGCATATGTACATGAATACAATTGTAGGGAGTCTGATTTTTTTTCTTTAAAATATAAAATATTTCACACACGCCTTCTTTTATAAGCTTACAGAGGATTTTTGTGTGAACATTTTACCCAGTTAAAGTATATCATATACGAGGTAAGTTTAATGGTTACAAGAAATCTAAAGGAATTGATATAGAAAAGTGGAAATTTAAATGGAACTTCTAAAGGCAAATTGTGATCTCAAAGCTATTCATACACCAAAGTATTGAAAATAGAATACCTGAGAATATTTAGAAAATGGAAAGAATATACAATCAGCACAGAAAGAAAAGTTGCCAGGGGAAATAGCCATTATATCGCTATCAACGAAGTATATCTACCGCGATTGTGAGACACAGCCTTGTTATTCTCATTGAATACAAAACTGAGTACAAACAACAGCTCTATAAGCATGTATCGACTTTTCTCAAGCTTTTGACAGCACTCCAGCTGAGGCATGACTTGATAATGACCTGTAGGTTTAGCAAACTGGATCTTTATTATACCAAATTCTAGGACGATCAGTGTTGATTTGTAGTTAAACGAAATTGCTTTTTGGAAGGAGTTTTATTACCTTGTATAGGACGCTGATGATAGACAACAAATGAACGTCGTGGGATTTTAAACCCAAGACTATGCTGATGGCTTGACATCCACATCAATTGTCACGCCCATAATCGCCTTTCCGTCGTTCGCATAGTACACTGAATAATCTATGTTAGCGTTACTGAGTATTCTGAACCGGAAAGTAGAGACTTTTTGGAAAGTTTGTGGGACCTTTTAATGCTGAACGATTTACCATAGTGCTCAGAAATTTACTTAGAATAGTTTCTTTGTAATTATTTTCCTGGTGCCAAAATAAAAAAAAATTAAAAATTTGAATGAGAATCTACGCAACAATATTCTATGTAATGTATGCCATGCAGAGATCAAAAATTTTGCATATCCGCAATAAAATAAGCCACGAGAAGCTTTTGAACTACAAACGAACTGGATAACAACCAGTAATGTAGGCCTAATCTACATTGCTATATGACTCCATAGTATTGTGTCTAATGTCTGGGTAGAGGTATTGTAGAATACAGAGAGGTGTTGAGAAATAAATGTCTCAGGCTAGCCACTACATAGACTCTGTGTTTATTTTCATTGAAATATACGGCATAGTGGCGGTGTTGTAGCACCTAAATGGATGCAAAATGCAAAACGAACTAAGAACAGGAATACTGGGGCACAGCTGGAATATCTGGATCATTCGCTTGCAAGAATATTCATCAGACTGTTTACTCTGCCATATAAAAGGCAAGGCAAAGCAGGCGAGTGAGTTAGTGAAGTTCAGAGTGACACGCGGTGTGTTTGAAGAGATTAATCGTGGTTTGAACATCTCTGTTACAAAGATCTGTGAACAATTGTTTAGTAATTGTTATTGTTTATGCAAAGGGTGTAACCAGAGGAATAACAAACAAAACAATTGTTGTTGTTTACATCAAGTTGTATACAGTAGCACACAGAATTGTTCGAATAATAAAGAATTTTAATTAAAACTAAACACAAATTTATTTTTATCTTATTTGCAAATTATGAGCTCATATTTTAAACGTTTTTAAAAGATAAAAACGTAGCAATATTCGAGGAGCTAGCTTTCCTGAAGGTTAATTCACCTCTCATAGCAACCCAAGACTAACTGATCATGACAATCAACATCAGGCATTTGTGTTTAAAGCTTAACTCTTAACGATCAGGAAAACCAGCCTGAATAAATACATTTAGAGGTCAATCCAATATCCAATAATGGCAGCTCCACTATCGACAAGGTTTGAGTCAATTGAAAGAATTCTGCCTTGAGTCCGTGATGGGCATCAATACGCATAGTGGTCTATAAACTCTTTCTCCTCCATCGATGAATACCCTGTACAGCTGTCATTTGCAGGTAAATGAAATTTCTTCACATGCCTAGCTATTCCGGAAAGTCCCGTGAGAGTTGAGAAATTGAAAGACATGTCATTACGATCCAATTTAAGTCGTTCATTGGTGCCCTTAAAATCAAAATTGCCAGAGCAGAACATATTAGAAGACCAGTCTCCCCTGCTTAGAATTATGCGGTGAAATCTTCTATTAAGATTGTGCTCCTAAGGGGCATAATGCATTTTACTTAGAACCTGGAAATCCTCAAGTAATAAAAATGATAGCCTAGAAGGAGTTATATGTGTACATGTCGCAAGAAATATAAAAAAGTATTAACAACAGAGAAATCACGAAGAAAGATGAGGGAGAAATCGAAAGAATAACAATAACTAATTAACAGTGAGATTCTAGAAGTTGACAAACTGAAAATGAATGAATTGTACATATGGCAACATTGCCAGTAATAGTAGTAAAAGTCACAATGTATAGACAGAGCTGAACTATGGCACAAGGAATCTAATCCGACTCTGTATTATATTCTCAAAATTGCTGCCCCTACAAAAATTGTGAAACGAAGACTTAGTTTTCTTGAAAGAGCACCAATAAGGCTGTGATCAGTAACACCATTAACTACAAAGTACAGACCACACTTAGATTTCTAATCAAATCATATGTTCTCCTATGAAGCATCCAGATTTGAACTCTCTTCTTAGACCATATTGCTGCATTTTGCATCCAGAGTATCAAGCCGTTTTTCTATTATCCCCAACGCTATATTGTACGATGTACTGTCGTTGAGTATACACTGCGCGCCAAAAGTGAGTAAACACCGCTGAAATAATTCATTTTCTTAGGATAGCGAGAAAAGTAAATGAGAATAGTCGAATAAATTTCCAAAAATAAAAACGTTTATTTATTACTTATAAAATGTTAAAACAAAAACAACAATTCATGATAAAGGAACTTTTTTATACTTAAGAACAAAACGGTTTTATACTTAAGAACAAAAGTGTTGACTCACTTATGGCGCTCAGTGTAAGTCCCAATATGTCATCGCACATTGCATACTTAATCCTAATCCAAGCATAGATTCTCAAATCCTGTATTCTCAACACAGTATATGCAGTTCTGATGAAAATCTTATCCAAATAGAAATACCGTATATCGTAGCCTATCAACATGTATACGACGTTGTAAATTACTAGTCGGCTTTAATTATTGATTGAGTTGGGTTTTACATGAAATATAAATGCAGAATACTCCATAACGAACCGTAAGATAGGCTCAATTCTAAGAACTTAGTGGATTTGAAAAGATCGGATTATCTGTTACAAGAATGGCTATTAAAGGCAGTGCATACATTGCTCAATCTTTTCGAATTAACTGTTCTTATAGTCTTACCAATTCCTTGCTTAGTACGTTGATTATGATGACCATAGTCACCCTGTAATGTTCGTTAACTGGACGCATTTGAATTGACGATTCTGCGTTAAGTCTTAACAATTTCTATTCACAATATTTAAATATTTTCATAAGATTTAAACCAAATTCCATGGTTAAATTACACAGACTGGCATTATTAATCTTTAAATAGGCCTTTCAGCCATAAAACACAAGTTTTCTCAAACAGGCAAAAAAAGATTCTTTTGTTTTTCAAACGTATTTTTAAACTCTTTGCGAAAAACTTTAATATCCCCTCCTTTAAAACATTCATAAACGCCAATAAAAGTACAACAAAAAAAAAAAAAAGAGGAGAGAAATCGTTTTCTTTTGTGCTCAATTAAAAGAATTGTTTTTCTTTTTTTTTCTCTCTTATTCTTCTCTGAATTTTATTTTTAAACGTTTTTCGTAATGTTGTTGTTGTTATATTCTTCGGTTGAAATTAACAATTCGACATAAGCATCAAAAGAAGAACGAGAGGGAGAGAGAGAGAGACAGAGAAACAAAGAAAAGAAGGTAAAACACAACTTTTTAACCACTTTCATTTCAAAAGTTTGCTGCCGTTCAGTTCACTTCAATTCTGTTCAGTTTTGTTCAGTTTTGTTCAATTTTGTTGTGTGTGCATGAAAGTTTTTATTCTCAAATGTTCATACACAAGTTGTGCTTGAGTTTTAATTTCTTTCTTCCATTAGTTGTTGTTATTGTTATTATTGTTTTCGTTGTTGCTTTAACCCACCACATAATCTGGGTCAAGTAATTTCCTACTCAATTGCAATGTTTTTTTCTTTCTCTTTTAGCTTCTATGCTTTGTTTTTATACGTTTTTTTATATTACTTCTATTGTTGTTTTTGTTGATTTTTTTTAATTTCTCTCTTACTGTGTTATAGTTGTAGTTTTTATAATATTTTGTTATCCCACCACACCATAGATTGTAACCGTTAAAAGTGTGTGTGCCTGCGTCTGTTGGTTTTATTTTTATTTTCCACTGTCTATGCTTATTTGTTTAACACAGTGTGCGTGTAAATTCTTTAAATGTTCGCCATGATTATGAGAGGCTGAAAGCACAACACTAAAGTAAACTTAGAGGGAGAGAGAAATAGAGAGAGCGAGTGGTAGTGGGAAGTAGAACTGTTATAATTTTTTCGTTTGTTTTTAAATTCTACGAAATGTGAATTTTGTTTTTGTTTTGTTTTTGTTTTTTATTTCTAATTGTTTGTGTGTTATTTGCCTTTTTAATACAAACACACACACACAGCCGCACACACTTCAATATAAATTGCATTGTTTTCACAGTTGAGGCTGGCAAAAAAGCATTGCAATAAAAAATTATTGTTGAGTAAACATTTGAAGAGAATAAAAAACCAAATTCTTAGAAAAATTTACTCTCCTATATAAACACACACACTCATTTATATACACATTAAAGAGAAAACATAAACACCAACAGAAAAACACAAACATAAACATTTCAGTGGTGAAAACGCGAAAATTACCAACATTTTTAGAAAAATAAACAACAAAAACAACAACAACAACAATATCAACTACTCGTAACACTTGCAATTCATTTCAAATGATAATGATTCCACTGATGTGATGGCACAGTGGTTTGTAAATAAAAATTTTATAGCCTTTGGTAGTGAAAAGAAAAGAAGAATTTCTAGCTCCCTGTTTCGAAAGTGTCCAACGTTTTTCTATCAAGAACTGGGCAATCACAGAGAAAATGCTTTATTATCTCCAATTCCTTTTATATAATGATTCAAAACTCCGACTGATATGTACATACATATATCGATCTCTGTCCCAGCAGCTCAATGTCCAGGAAGTACTGTATTGTTACAGTTTTTACCCTTTTAAAAACGTTTAAATATGAGCTCGTAGATTGCAAATAAAATAAAAATAAATTTGTGTTTAGTTTTAATTAAAATTCTTTATTGTTTTCACAATTATGTGTGCCACTGTTCACAACTTGATGTAAACAACAACAATTGCTTTGTTTGTTATTCCTCTTTGCACTTTTTTGCGTAAAAAATAAAAATTGTTCGACAGATCTTTGTAATGGAGATTTTCAAACCACGATTACTCTCTTCAAAAGCGTCTTCACTCAAGACTGAACTTTTACTCACTCGTTGCCTGCTTTGCCTTGCCTTTTGTATGCCAACGTAAACAGTGGGTTTTATTGATCTCTAGTAATGAGCCAGTTTTATCGCCGTTAATCAATAGCTAATATGCCCAATCAGACATATCCTTCTAACGTCTCGAATACATTGTTTGAACTAATTCCCTAATTAGCTTTTATGCGCGACAGTCATTCCATCCATTGATTGATAACTAAATTCAGCAAACGCTTCAGTTATCCCGTTCCTAAGATATTACTGTACCTTGAAGTCATAGTTCACCAGTTCCGAACCGTCTTGAGGTAGCAGTGGCTTTCGCCTATACTGCGAAGTATAAACGGAGACTTATTTCTGGTACTACTGATATCGGTAGTTCCATATAGTTTGTTTCTGACTGACTAGGAAGAGGCCTTTTGAGCATTTATGGTTTAAAACCAAATGGAAAGAGCATGAGTTGCATTAATAACCTCTTCTTCGGGTGTAATCCTTACAATGGCATGAGTTTCCATAGTCGTCCACCTATAACCAATTCAGAAATTATGTTTAAATGCACGGTTTCGATTGGGAAGTAGGCAGTCGTGCTTAGAGAACAGTTAGGTGTGACAATCTGGAGGTGCTTACATGAAGTATTTGACTAAGGGACCCGGAACCCAATATAGTTACCTATGGAGTACTAGCCGTCCCAAACTAACCTTAAACAACGCCAACTAATGCAATCGAATTTAGTATCGCTTGATTGGCAACAAGGAAAACTACGCAAGGTCGTGCACTAGATGACTTGAGGTCCTCTATAATCTCAAGTGCCTTCCATAGAGCAGAGATCCTCACCAAAAGTTCTAGCGCCAATGCTGCCTAACCTAAGTTCATCCTTTCCGTAAAAAAGGGCGTATCAATTCGGTTTCTAAGATCCTTATACACGCGCTGTTATTACGATATTTTAATAGACAACATGTGGCCGAGTATTGTCGAAGAAGAAAGTATTTTGGAAATGTAAAACCACCTTTAAAAGTCTCTTATCATATAAACATCGTACTCAAATTGCATGCTTTTGAATGAATCATTTTGCTGAAACCCACTCATTTTCCTGCCTTTTAATCGAATCAATGCCACTGTCCTTCACATTTAGATTTTCATACAACATTAGCAAACGAGCAAGCATTTCTTGTGCTTGATAGTGGCGTTTTACCTACTTTAACCGAAAAGTATTTGTCTGCAACAAATGTTATTTGGCTTGTAGGAGCACAGACATTTGTTGGCCATAAAAAGAAACGGGAAAAAACTAAAACAGGAATACGAAAAACATCTAAAAGGACTGATTAAGCAATGAAAGCATGGCATGCAAGGCAAGCGCTGGTGAAGCATCAATAACGATTATTTTGAAACGACCATTACAAATCCAATTTTTTTTTCTAAATTGTTATGACAGAACGAAATTAGACATGAAGTTTGGAAGACAGAAGATGATAGGAATCGAAAAGGGGCTCCTATAATTAGAGCCTTTAATAGCTTATATTGCATTATGAAGAGTAACCAGCTGGTATTTATTCTGAATGAAATGGTGAAGGAAGGTTCAGAAGTGATGATTTTTTGACAAAGAAAGACAAAAACGGAAAGTTTACATTTTCAACAGAGTCCTTCAAGCAAGTTCATCAGCCATTGCCTCTTTGTCCAGAGCCCAGTTTAACAAAATTATACATACATTGCTAAAAAAAAGCTTCAGAGCCACTTGCCCGGTCATGTTTGATATTGCGCGGAAATTCTTTCGGGATGCCAACCTTTTCTGTGTCAATGAGGAGTCCTGCTCCAACGCTAGACTCACCTGGCCTTTGATGGATAGAAGGCGTACCAACCAATTACTTGGTCTTGGTCGTGACGTCATCTCAACCACAGTGGCCATGATTACAGGTCTTTGGGTTATGGGTAGACACGCGGAAAGAATGAGGCTCCCATTTAACGACTTCTGCCGTGGATGCAGATCCGCTGACGAAGAGGAGTCTGTTATCCACTTTCTTTGTCAGTGCCCGTCTCTTGCTAGGTGTAGATGTAGGTTATTTGGCTCTCCAATCCTTGTCAGCTAGACGGAGTTATCATCCATTGATTTCAAGGATATAGCTTCGTTCATCACACTTTCTGGCTGGTTTTCCAGTGTAGGGTAGTAGTGCTTTTGATGTGCAGCCCTTGCGCTGACCAACTTCTTTCTCTTCCCTTATTTTGGTGGAAGTTGGTCGGTACAGGGACTGCGTTCACCCGTTGCATTACAACGGGCCGCTATGCGTGCTCAAGTTAGCTTTGTGATATCAGAGCTACCACTCCGACCTAAACCTAAACCTGCTAATGGACGATAATAATATCGGCATAATGTCTCTCCCTACCCTACTACTCTGCTAAACTTCAGAATCCTTCCCATTGCCTGCAGGAACACATCCCTGCCTAGCACTTGCTAAACACCTATGATGGGCTTAAGGCGATTCCTATTCTGAACAACTTTTCTTTGAGTCTACAGTGCACGACTAAGGGACTGGCACTATTCACAGACTACTTCTGAATTGTCAAATGCGTGATTCAAACCTCTTCTCATTACCACTCCTCAATAAAAGTTAAGATTGTCTTAAACCGATTTGGTTTGGGAAAACTCTGTTCCTCTTTACCTTCCTTTTCATCGTATATATCCTTCCACACATCTCTTTATATTCCCCAAAATGTTCTTGGTTCAATCAGTGGCCTTGTAGCTCTCCTTCTAGCCAGCTTAGGTACCATTTAATTTAGGTTAGATAAGGTTAGAGGACGTGTGCTTGTCAATTAAGACAAGTACAGTATCCGGAGGTCGAATTGACCCATTGTACAACGTCCTAGTTTCCTAGTTGTGTGTGTTAATTTTATACATGAATGCTGGGACCTAGAGTTTAAAGTCGACTCCGAAAGACAGATTTTTTGAGAAACATTTTCATGGCAATTTTTATTTACTCTCAGAGTTTTTTTGCTAGAAATCTGCTGAGAGGAAGTCGCCGAAGAAATACTTTTTGTATTTTGTTTTGATGTCTGGCCTGGGGCTCGAACCCTGGCTTTACGTCTAATAAGCCAACACAATACCTACTAGACTACGGCGACTTCCAAAGATCTCTATATATTCCCCAAAGAGTCCTTGGTTCAATCAGCCAGCTTAGGTATCATTTTATCGCCCAAAATTACTTTATTTTCCTTACCTAGCTGATTCAGCTTGTTCAGACAACCCCATACTATAGCCATCTTTTAGACAATATCATTTAAGGTCTAAGATTTAAAGAAAATAATTCAAATTTTATTTCGAAGACATTGTAAATAAAAAATATTTCCTAATAATTTCATGTCCAACAATTGTGTTTTCATCACAGCCTTTAAAGAAGAAAATTTCATAAAGATTCCTGCCTCCTCATATCACAACAACAGCAACAGCATTATTAACAAACCAACAACATAAGCCGCAATACAAATAAACCATAATCACAAAACCTAAGCAGGATATTTTCTTTACTTCCTTTACATTTTTTTCCCATCTTCTTCTTCGTTATTCATTTCCCAAGGAAATCAAAAACAAAAAAATAAAGGAAGACAAAAAAACAAAAAAAAAAAACACTTACAGAACAACATCAATAACTGTAATCGAAAGTGGATAAAACTTTAAATAGTGTTACAATATTCTCTCTACTGCTCTGCTCTCTGTTCTCTACTCTGCTTTACTCTATGCTCTCTATTATTACTCTGCTACTCAATACTGACTCCATAATATTTATTTACTTTACATTGTTGTTTGCAAAAGGTTTATACAGGCACGAAGGAGTAAGAAAGAGAGTGAGTGAGAGAGAGAGAGCAAGGTAACGGTAGTTGTGCTATTAGACCTTTTGCCAAAAAGTAGGAAAAAAGAAAAGAGGAAGAAAACGGAAAAAATTGAAATAAAAATGAGAACATTTTGTGGTCATAAATAAGTTGATAACATGATCTACGCACAATGCATATAAATTAAGGGGATTTCAATAATACATCCATGCACACACAAACAAGCACACACACACAAGCACATGTATACACACACACACAGTCAGAAAGCAAACAAATACAAATATCTTAAAACAAGTCGAATGAGCAAGAGAGAGAGAGAGAGAGAGAAAGAGAGAGAGTGAAAAACTCTTTAAGATGTATGTGTGGCATACTTATAGGCGCTTACATGCAATTCGAGAAGTTTAGTTCAGTAACCCAGTAAAGTTTTAAGGAAGGTTATTATCCACAGCAAGTAGAATCATCACCAGTCTGTCCTTAAAGCTTCTACGGTGACCAGTGAGCGGCGGGTTATGCCCAATATTATACTCGAGATATTACAGGATGTTAGAGTGCTCCATTTGCAAATTGCCAGTTACAAGTAATAGTCGAATATATCTCGGGTCTATAGGTAACGCCACCGAGTCCAGACAGCTTGTCAATTTACGAATTACATTAGAAGCAGGAGAAAGCATGCTGAGAGTAGTCAACTCCTTTCTGTGCGCTCTTTTTTTATGCCGAGGAGGGGTAAAGGTACCTAACCGCATCATAGAGGAAGTCGTCACAGCCTCCGTGTGTGGGGCCCTCACCCACTAATTCCCCCCCTCGTCTCGTGGACTGGTGCCCACTCCGGAACTACGGTGGTATTACGCTCCACGTAATTCGCCACTGAAGTTCAATTCTCCCTACTCGCAATAATAACCCCGACAATGTTAGCGGCCGTGATCGTTCCAACTATTGACGTCAGTTCAGAGCAATAGCTTTGCCAGCGTGCACACTAGAAAATAATGTGCCCTGCATCGTCAATTACTTCCTCCTCTTTCTATGCACTCATGCCAATCCAGATATGGTAATGTGTAATAGAAGGGCAAATATTACTGCCTGGCAGGCAAATGGAGTTGACTCTATAAGCTCTGATAGGAGATAATAAAGATCATGCCTCCTTAATTACCCTGATCTCCACCTAAAAAATTTAAAGATACTGTGAAAACACATTCGACACTAGGATACGAGACGGAAATAGCTTGAGTGCGCTTTTAGAGACATTTACAAAATTGATAATAGAACCTGTAGATTATGCAGTAAGGAAATCCTTACTTCGCACATGTTCTGAATATTTTTAGTTGTTCGAAGTGGGTCTACTGCCCAAGCTAGTGGTTGTCTATGAAGAAGTGCGTGAATTACTGTAAGTCGTTAAGAGAATGTGCATTCAGTATCAGGATTGAAAGTAGGCCAGGAGTCGCATTCAACTAACCTATACCATAAACTTACATACATGCATGCATAATTGATCATTACAACCCTGCTAGTCGGTATTACAACTTCTCACACTACTTATGTTGTGTGTGATAATTTCTATACATGAATGGCGGGACCTACAAGTTAAAGACGACTACGAACGACAGACCTTTTTAAAGAAACTTTTTCATGGCAATTTTTATTTACTCTCAGAGTTTTTGCCAGAAATCTGCTGAGAGGCAGTTGCCGAAGAAATATTTTTTTCATATTTTCGTCTTGTTGTCTTCTAATAAACCAACACACTACCTACTAGACTGTGGTGACTTCATACCATAAACTTAAAGGAGAGAAATTTTGTGTGTACTTGAAGTCTCTCCGAGTTTTTTATTCATCAACATAGCCAGCGGTCATCAAAACCTGCAATAGCACCCCCAAGGTCTCTGTCATGATCTATTACCTCCGAAGAGTTCTTTAAGGTTTGTTCATTTAGCATCCAATCCATGATGCATAGTAGTGCTGTACTGGCCGTTTTGGGCCCGAGTCTAGTAGGTAGTGTACTGGTTTATTAGACGTGATGCCTCGGTTCAAATATCAGGTCAGATATCTCCAACAGCAACGAAATATGAAAAAGTATTTCTTCGGCGACTTCCTCTCAATATATTTCTGACAAAAACTCTGAGTATCAAATAAAATTGCCATGAAAAAGTTTCTCAAAGAAATCTGTCATTAGGCGTCGGCTTTAAGCTGTAGGTCCCAACATTCACGGATAAAATTAACTCACACAACATGGGTGCTGTGAGCAGCTAGGTCATAATCCTGACTGGAAGGGTTGTAATGACCAATTATGTCTGTATGTATGTACAAGACCACTGGATCAGCCATAAATTCCAATTTCATTGCCGAGAACAAAATTTCAACAAACATTAAACCCTGAAGAGCAGTTACAAGACCCCCGAAGGGTTCTCTAAACGGTTCTTCACAAGAAACAACATCTTTCTCTCTTTCATTGGCTATGCCCATTCGCCTTCGATAAGTCCATGAGTGATAAGAAGATCTACAATACTACTATACTGGTCGCAATGCTAAGGTCATTTTTCATTGGATTACATACATACATACATACATACATACATACATACATAATTGGTCTACAACTGTTTAGTAAGGATTATTTAATTAATTTTTACATGAGTGCCGGGACCTCTCGTTTTAACTCTAATTCGCCGAAGAAATATTTTTTCGTTTTTTGTTTCGTTCAACATGTCTAAGCTGAGGTTGGATCCACGACCTCACGTCTAATAAGCCAACACACTACCTACTAGACTACGGCGATTACTACGATTCATTAGATTACTTTACATTATTAGACGATTGCAATATAAGTGTATGAAGAAAATTATAAATGTTTACTGGGTTATCTTTGCTACAATTTTATTTTCCTTTTTAAATTATTTAAACATTCTACAGACGTAAATATTGAGAACCCCGTTATCCAGCATTAGAAAATATGGCTTAAAACATACATACAAATAATCTACAAACCTAAATCTTAAAACGCAATAATTTTTATTTTTCAAAAAAATAAGTTTTCCTCCAATGATATCCATCCCCTTGCCATATACCGCTCCCAATAGGCTTTAGCGAAAGGCATACAAAAAGGTAAAATAAGAACCAGCGCCTTGTAGAATCTATGTGGAGAAAGAAAAAGAAGACCAGAAAGCATAGGAGAATAAATTTCGAAAAATAATTATTATTTTTGGAATGTTGATGTTGGATAGGTAGGTAGACTTACCGATACGACTGTAGCCAAACTTACTGCAAAATAATTATAACCGGAGAGAGAAAATGGCTTCTGATTCAATTCAATGGCCAGTATGATTAATTTCATTAAATCGATATTATTTTTGGTGTGTTTTGAATTTAAAATAACATCCTCCCAATTGGCCATATAATAAAATGTACTCATGTTGTTGGTCTAAACCAAACACAGAGGAGAGAAAACATAGAGTTCTAGTTAAAGAGAGAGTTTAAGGTGGGGGAGATAAAACACATACTTACCGTATCGATTAATTGGGAACCCAATGTACCAAATACCAGCAACTCAATGATTTTAGCAATAATCCAGGATACGAAGGTTATGTTTGTGGTGGTCATGCCCAACTAGAAATAAAGAAAATGAAAAAAAATTAAAATAGTCAGGAGCTGTATTGGACATTTAAGGATTAAAATAGTATGATTAAAGTGGTTTTGAATTTCTATTCTTGCAGTCTTCACAGAAAATTAAAGCGTAAAGCTATTGTTACGTTTTTACCTTTTAAAAACGCTTAAAATATAAGCTCGTAGATTGAAAATAAAATAAAAATAAATCTGTGTGGCACAATTCTGTGTGCCACACTGTTCACAACTTAATGTAAACAACAACAATTGCTTTGTTTGTTATTCCTCGGTTTATACCCTTTGCATAAACAATAAAAATTACTAGACAATTATTCGATAGATCTTTGTAACGGACATCTTCAAACCACAATTATTCTCTTCATACGCACCGCGTCTTCACACAAGACTGACTGAACTTCACTGACTCACTCGCCTGCTTTGCCTTGCCTTTTATATGGTAGGGTAAACAGTCTCTGATAAATGTTCTTGAAAACGAATGTACATGACTTCGCCTTCTTGAAATCTCTATAAATGTAAACAACTTTGTTTACGTTTATTCTTGTAGTGTTGTTGTTTTATTTTTGTTAACTTGTTTACCATTTTTGTTATGCTGGTGTTTGTTGTTGTATTTTTATTTACTTGTTTACCATTTTTTTTGCTAGTGTTTGTTGTTATAACGGGTGATTATTTAGCAATTATCTTTTTCGCAACACTGGTTTAAACAGCTCACGCACGTTTCGTGTTTTGTGTCACTGTCAAACATCTTCAGTTTGGTTTATAATTTAACCATGAATCGTCTTACAAACGAACAATGCTTGCAAATCATTGACTTTTATTATCAAAATGCGTGCTCTGTTAAGAAAGTTCATCGCCCCCTTCTTCCATTTTATGGTCAGTTTAATCGACCTACTGAAGCGACTAGTCGGGCTATAGTGTGTCTAAATTTCGCACCAAATTTACATTGTTGGACATTAAACCAACAGCACGCTTACGTAGAGTGCGAACTGAAGAAAATATCGCAGCTGTATCGGCCAGTGTTAATGATAATTATCGATTCGTCGCCATTGGCAGCAATTGGGCGGCTCTATTAGTCAACAACGTGAAAAAATTTTGCGGAAGGATTTAGGTGTGAAGCACTTTCAAAATACAGCTGGTGCAAGAATTGAAGCCGAACGACCTACCACAACGCAGAATATTTGGTGAATGGGCTCTTGGAAAGTTGGCCGAAGATCCACTTCTTTATCGAAAAATTGTGTTCAGCGACGAAGCTCATTTTTGGCTCAATGGATACGTAAATAAGCAGAATTGTCAATTTTGTAGTGAAGATCAGCCAGAAACATTGCAAAAGCTACGAATGCATTCAGAAAAAGTCACAGTTTGATGCGGTTTATGGGCTGGTGGCATCATTTGACCGTACTTCTTCAAAGACGCAGCGAATCGTAACGTAAGTGTGAATGGTGAGCGCTACCGTGAGATGATATCCAACTTTTTTTTGCCCAAAATGTAAGAACTTGACTTTGACTATTTTTTTTGTAGGGCTGTGTTAAAGCTCATGTCTATACAGACAAGCCCGCTTCAATTGATGCATTGGAAGACAACATTGAAGCATTTATTCGTGAGATACCGGCCGAAATGTTGGAAAGAGTATGTCAAACTTTTACTAAGCGGATGGACCAATTGAGGCGCAGTCGCGGTCAACATTTGCATGAAATCATCTTCAAACATTAAATTATATGGACCGTACTATCTATTTAAATAAAGATTTCATGCATTTTTCTGAATTTTATGTGTATTTTTTTTTGAAAAATTTTCCTATAGCTCTTAAAAAATCACCCATTATTAAGCAGTACGATAATTTGGAAACAGTTTTGTTTACTGCATTGTTTTGTTTTTGTAGCTTTTGTTTATAATTTTAATGTTAAGCGATGTAAAAGTAAGACAACAGTATCTTGATTTTTCATTTTCGTAAAATAGTGTGGTCTTCCCTTTCTATTCTTACAGTTTTCAATGAAAATTAAAGAAGAAGAAACTGTATTTAATGATGATAATTACAATGAAAGGAGATTTAAGTCATGCATCAGATGATGCAAATGAAAGCTAAGAACAGCAGACTTAAAGGACACTTGTTTACCATACTCACCGTTGCCGCCTTAAATGCCAAAACGCACAACAGTACAGCACTGAATGCCATCATGACGAATATGCACAGCGAATACTGTTGTTGGAATTTCTGTGCAAATTCATTGTAAACGATGTTACGCTTTATGATGTCAATTAAATAACGTTGATACTCCCTTAATACTCTATCTGTTGAAATTTTCACATCCTGTGACAATTTCTCATGCAAACGATCCAGATCATGTTGCAACTCCAAATATCGGCCATTCAAATGTAATATAATCATGGCCAATAGATTCGATTCGGCTACCAAATGGGAGACAACAGCAAAACCAATCCAAATCGATACCGTTAAAGTGGGTAAGTAGAGATACAACGAATCGAATTCATAATGAAATGTTGCCTTGAAGGGTACATCACGTTGGTGTGTAAAGAAACCCATTATGGGTATAGACAAGTACGAAAACAGGGTGGTAATGTAAAAATACGAACAGATTTTGGTGGGCAATAGTAAACGTTGTATCTCTCTAAAGGCTGACTTGTTAGCCGATCTAAAAGAGGGGAGGAAAAAGAAAATTAATTTTTCTGCCATTTTCTCTTCAAACTGAACTTACTTTTCTATGTAAATATCCAAAAAGAAATCATTTAGCAGCTCTTTAAAGGCAGGCTTATTGAAAGCCTTGCTATAGGTTCGCAAATGTAATTCCATGAGTATCAGATATGTGGCCATGCCCTCCAAGGCCAGGCCTATATCGTGTATGTTTTTAATTATGTAATGCAGTTCAGCTTCATTGAAATAACAGTAAATGAAAAATCCCACTGTTACTATGAATTTATTATAGAAACGCATACTCCGGCTGGAATTGTCCCCAATGGGCCAGCTGACATTCAAAAAACTCAATTGTATCTCCCAAGGTATGGGAGCAATTTTGCCATTCCTCAGCAAAGGACGATGATAACCCATAATAGCCTAAATACGTTAAGTTATTATTCCTTATTTAGTTGTTGTTTTTACAGCTGTAGTACTGGTGCTGCTTAATGCTATGTTGTAGACGTTTATGCGAGAACCATTAGCTAAAGCTCTAGTATTTATACTCAAAATGTCGTCTTTATTAAGCTTTTAAATATTTTATAATTATTTTTAAGGAAAAGTTTGGTAAATTAACAAAAACAACAACAACAACAAAATTAAATTTTTAAAAACAAATTAAGAATGGACTGCGTTTTGACACAGAGAAACCAAGCACCCTACAATCGTAGGTAAGGTTTCGTTTGAAAGACACTAAATGTGCCATAAAATAATTTGAACTAATGGCACTCTCCCTATATACCAAATGTGTTAAGCCATTCGTTGGACTTAATTGCCTTCTATTTTTATATTTTTGTGTTAAAATTTTGTTCCCACAAAAACTTGCCTAATTTCATAATTTTTGGAACAAAATTGCTTAGCTTAGCTAAGCGTTGCTGGCTGAGGGCTGTAAATGATTTATTCGTTCAATATTTAATATATTTTTTTTGTTTGTCGGTACAATATTAAGGACTAAAGTACCAGAATTAAGTACTTTTTAAAAAGTTGCATGCGAATGACAAAAGCAGTTGAATCTACGACAGTCCACAAATTTCGAAGCATGCCATAAATTTTGCCAACAACGACACTTATGTACATATATGGGTAGACCACAATAATTTATCATTAAAGACAATACCCAGATGAGTAGCCGACCTAACAAATTCAATTTTATTTACCCCCTGATACTCAATTCAGGTATGACAAATGATTCGTTTCTTCTCGAAAGTATAATAAAGGGTCCGCCAAATAACTTTTTTTTGAAAATGTTTTTAAAAAAAACTACAGAATATTTTCTCAAATTTCTTTATTTCTTTGAAAGTACAATCCTTCCGGTTAATAATGGAAAATAATTTCATTTAAATGGCTGCCTCGGCTGGCCATGCAATGGCCTACACGATCGGTTCAATTTTAAAGCACATTATCGATTGTGTGCAGCTGTATTTCACCAATGGCTTCACGAATATTGTCCTTTAAAACGTCAATTGTCTCTGGCTTGTCGGTGTAACACTTATCTTTGACGGCACCCCACAAATAATAGTCCAACGGTGTCAAATCTGCAGCTCCGAGGTGGCCAAACGACATCTGCTTTGCGGCTGATAATGCGATCTTTAAAAACAGGGCGCAAAATGTTGCTAATATCATCCTCTTCAATTTTTGTGAACAAAAATTCGTTCAACATGGCCCGATAACGATCGCCAGTGACTGTAACGGCCACTCCTTGCTTATTTTCGAAGAAAAATGGCCCAATTATGCCTCTGGACCAAAATCCGCGCCAAACAGTGACTCGTTTTGGGTGCGCGCGGGTTTTCTGTGCCCCAAATGCGACAATTTTACTTGTTTACATACCCGCCAAGATCAAAATGAGTTTCATCTGAAAAGATGATTTTTTTTTGCCAAAATCGGCATCTTCTGTAAGTCGATCGCAGGCCCTTACTTAGCGAAGTGAAAACGCTTTGGATGGTCAATTGGCTTCAACTCCTGAACCAATTGGACTTTG
Source organism: Sarcophaga variegata (assembly GCA_932273835.1). Classification (NCBI taxonomy): domain Eukaryota; kingdom Metazoa; phylum Arthropoda; class Insecta; order Diptera; family Sarcophagidae; genus Sarcophaga; species Sarcophaga variegata. The sequence continues at coordinate 120,354,561 of OW026360.1, read as the reverse complement.
TATGGCGTCGTCATACCAAGGTCTTTATGCAAAATTCGTCTCAATGATGTCTCCGAAATGTTCAATTGTTGAGAACGACGGTGAATTGATGTTGATGGCGCTTCACGCACACTTTCTGCCACAGCAGCAATATTCTCGGGTGTACGCACTGTTTTTTGCTTTTCACGCTTTGGTTTATCGATGAGGATGCCAGTTTCTTTCACTTTTTTCACAAGATAAAAAACATACGGGGCTGACGGTGCTTCTCTTCTTCCAATTTTCGCACACATTCTGCAACATTACCATGATTTTCAAAGTAATGTCGAAAACTAAATGCTGAAAACTAAAGGAATATTGTGGTGGAATACAACAGAGGTCATCAATCAAGTTACCGTTAGACTTTGTGACCCTAGAATTTACGAACTGGTCATTAAGCTTGTCCACGTCCACATCAATATCGGCCTTTGGACATTTTCGGCCAATTCATATTTCATAGCATTGGAAAATTTTCCGTAATAATACAATCTCTTTGCAGTTCTTATGCTCCTGGTAACTTACATCCGTACGAATTTATGCAAAGCTTTCAAATCATCCGTCCTAAACCTCTTCCATCTCCTATAAGCACTATCCCTCCTCCTCTCAATGAGTGCTTTTATTTCCGCATTAAACCAAGGCTGTTGGTTTGGTTTGATGTGCTTGGTTTTGACAGGAACGCACCTGTCATACAGCAAACGCACTATGTTCTGAATAAACGATAACACAGCCTTGTAAATTTGGACTTTTTTGTGCGAATAAGATGGCTCCAGGTGTTTCCGAAGGCATTTTGTGCGCTGAACACGAATCTGGGTACTCGGGGGTTTTTGGGGTCGCTGATTACAAAAAACTCTGAGAGTAAATAAAATTGCCATGAAGTCATTCGGAGTCGACTTTAAATTGTAGGAATAAAGGAAGATCTGTAATCTGCGACCCCAAAAACCCCCGAGTAACAATTTTCAAGTAAATCTGATTAATTTTTATAAACATCGACCGCCATATTGGATCCGCCATTTTGAATTTTTTAAATCTGAATGAAGATCTGTAATCAGCGACCCCAAAAACCCCCGAGTAACAATTTTCAAGTAAATCTGATTAATTTTTATAAACATCGACCGCCATATTGGATCCGCCATTTTGAATTTTTTAAATCTGAATGAAGGTCTGTAATCAGCGACCCCAAACGACCCCCGAGTAACAGTTTTCAAGTAAATCTGATTAATTTTTAAGGACCTCCGTAATGTGTTTCTTTTTCTCTTGCACCCCTTGACATAAACCCACTCCCTACTTTAAGGGTGTATGCAAACACCTTTGGCTTTGGGCTCATTTTAAAGAGCAAAGATCAATTGTCAATTTCTGACAATAGCGATGGTTCTAGCACATCGGTGTTTAGCTCTACAATGTTTTAAAAATGGCCAAAAACGCTATTTTTAAGGGTTTCAACTCCCTTTTTCTCGAAAACCTGACGTGATGGAAAGATTCGTGTTCAGCTCGCAAAATGCCTTCGAAAACACCTGGAGACATCTTATTTGCAAAACCCATGCAGGCCTATGTAATTGGTCATTCGCATTACCCATTGTATATACATACCTGATCCCAATGATATGATTTAATAAAAAAAAGAAAGAGATGCAGATAACAAACGACTGGATGTCATTACAACACCTCATGTTCTTTTTAGTTTTAAGTTTAATAAATCAATTGAAAATTTTGTGTGAATTTAGCAAATGTGTTGGCGTATAAGAGTAGAAACTGTTTTCATATTCATTTTAACCATTTCCGGACACACCATTTTTTTTTTTTTTTGAAAATATTTTGTAAATATTTTATGCTTGTCAACCGAAAGCATTTACAGAAACTTTTGTGTGTGGATAATTAAATTTAATCGTTTAGTTTAAGTTAGAAACTATTTTTTAAGGAAATTTAATTTAGAAAAATAAATTATACGACTCAATAAAAAAAGAGGGGACTTAATTGAGGCACGGCAAAAAATTAATCGAAAGTGGTAGTTGCGAGCTGCAAAATCTAAGTCATTAACAGAGAAATTAAGAAATGAAACTAAAGAAATAAAACAACAATAGCAACTTAAAAACAATTGCATTAAATTAATTACTTACTCTGTGAGTGCCCTAGTAATCTAGTGGGTAGTGTGCTAGACTATTAGCATGCGAATCGTAGGTTCGATTACAACCAGAGACTCTGGTCCGTTACACTACACCGAGCATAAGATCTAAGTTACTTAGGTCGTAATAATTAGATATAATTTGTAATTGTATTGTAGTAAATAAATAAATAAATACTTGCTATTGTATCTCAAAACAATAAAAATTTCATTTTTCTCGTTTCGCAAACAAAAATGTCACAAAGGTACTAAAGGGTCCGCCAAATAACTTTTTTTTTGAAAATGCTTAAAAAAACAACTGAATATTTTCTTAAATTTCTTTTTTTATTTGAAAGTACAACAATCCTTCCGGTTAATAAAGGAAAATAATTTCATTCAAATAGCTGCCTCGGCTGGCCATGCAGTAGCCTACACCAGAAGATGCTGATTTTGGCAAAAAAAAAAACATTTTTTCAGATGAAGCTCATTTTGATCTTGGCGGGTATGTAAACAAGCAAAATTGTCGCCTATGGGGCACAGAAAACCCGCACGCATACATTGAAAAGCCGACGCACCCAAAACGAGTCACTGTTTGGTTAGGATTTTGGTCCAGAGGCATAATTGGGCCATTTTTTTTCGAAAATGAGCAAGGAGTGGCCGTTACAGTCAATCGCGATCGTTATCGGGCCATGTTAAACGAATTTTTGTTCACAAAAATTGAAGAGGAGGATATTGGCAACATTTGGTTTCAACAGGACGGCGCTACGTGCCACACAGCCAAAGCTACACTCGATGTTTTGCGCCCTGTTTTTGAAGATCGCATTATCAGCCGCAGAGCTGATGTCGTCTGGCCACCTCGGAGCTACGATTTGACACCGTTGGACTATTATTTGTGGGGTGCCGTCAAAGATAAGTGTTACGCCGGCAAGCCAGAGACAATTGTCGCCTTAAAGGGCAATATTCGTGAAGCCATTGGTGAAATACAGCTGCACACAATCGATAATGTGCTTTAAAATTGAACCGATCGTGTAGGCTACTGCATGGCCAGCCGAGGCAGCCATTTGAATGAAATTATTTTCCATTATTAACCGGAAGGATTGTACTTTCAAATAAAAAATGAAATTTGAGAAAATATTCAGTAGTTTTTTTAAAGCATTTTCCAAAAAAAAGTTATTTGGCGGACCCTTTATAATTACGAAAAATACGAACAATTGATTTTAAGAAATGTTTTCTTCTCTCGAATATATTTATGCACGTATAAATACCATAATAAAAATTTTAAAAGCTAAAAAGTATCAAATTAAAATAGAACCATAATGAAAAAAGTGCCAAATGAAAAAGTACCAAAATTGTAAAAGCTTTGGCATAATAAAAAATTGGAAAAATTTGAAAAAATACTAAATTAAAAAGTACAAAAAAATAAAAGTTAACAAATTAAAAAGTATCAAAATAAAAAGTACCAAAATATAAAAAGTACCAAATGAAAAAGTACCAAAATTGTAAAAGTATTAAGTCCTTACCATAATAAAAAATTCAGCAAATGAAAAAAAATACCAAATATAAAAAGTACCAAATTAAAAAGTACCAAAATTAAAAAAGTACCAACTAATCGAAATCATAATGAAATGTGGCCTTGAATGGCACATAACGCTGGTGTGTAAAGAAACCCATTATGGGTATAGACAAGTACGAAAACAGGGTTTTAATTTAAAAATACGAACAGATTTCGGTGGGCAGTAGTAAACGTTGTATCTCTCTAAAGGCAGAGTTGTTAGCTGATCTAAAGGGGGAGGAAAAAGAAAATTAATTTTTCTGTTATTTTCTCTTTAAACTGAACTTACTTTTCTATGTAAATATCCAGAAAGAAATCATTTAGCAGCTCTTTAAAGGCAGGCTTATTGAAAGCCTTGCTATAGGTTCCCAAATGTAATTCCATGAGTTTCAGATATGTGGCCATGCTTTCCAAAGCCAGGCCTATATCGTGGGTATTTTTGATTATAAATATTTATATCGGTTATTTTTGTTGATTTCAAAGTTTTTCCATATAGTTTCTTTAATTTAGCAGATTTATTGCTAACAATTGCCAAGGAATTTTAAACAAATTTCATTCAACCAACGTGTTTCCTTAAATTTTAAGAAAAAAATTTTTGGTTTTACTTAAATTGTAATTCCCTGTCCCTATATTTATTCCCAAAGACAGTGTGTCATAAATATGATTGGAATGGTTTGTAAATGAACTCCCCAGACAAATTAATGTCTGGCCTATTATCACAAACAAAAAAAAAACCCCAAAAGATTCAAAGAAAATGACAAAATCTTTAGCAGAGATAGAAATCAGCACTAATAATTCCATTTAAAGAAATCTTATTACATATTATACTACGTCAAAAAAAGAAAAGAAAAAGAGGCCATTATTTAAGGCATCCCATGCTCTATACATTTGGGAACTAGATCCGCAAATAAAAATGAAACAAAAACAATAACAAGTCCTTTAACAAACTACAGACACAATGAGGGAATAAATAATAAAAACAAAAACAAAAACAATAATAATATAGACAAAGAAACAAAAAGAAGAAGAGGAAGAAAAATAAATCATTTCACATTTATAATACAACGCTTTTAGCCAATTAGTTGCTGTACCAAATGCCGCTCTCATCCATTAACCAAATTGATGGACTTCAAATGAATAACCAACAAAAAAAACAAAATACCCACATATACCGGCTAAAAACGACTACTTGATGCCACACATCTCTCAAATCTATTAGAAATATTGAAGCTTATGTACGAGTACAGCAACAAAATTAAAGAGACTAGGTTTTGTAAATTTAATCGTATTTCTATGGTTGGTACACTTGAATCAAAAAACAAAATTTGGCGTTAAATCTGGTATAAAGGACTAAAATAATTCAGATAATTCCATACTGAATAAATATATTGTTAAGAAAATGAAAAATCTAGATAGTGGCGTTTTGCTTCTACATCGCTTAACATTAAAATTATAAATAAAAGCGACAAAAACAAAACAATGCAGTAAACAAACCTGTTTACAAATTATCGTACTGCTTAATATAACAACAAACACCAGCATAAAAAAATGGTAAACAAGTAAACAAAAATACACAAACAATACAACAATAATAAATGTAAACATCGTTGTTTACATAAACAGATTTCGAGAAGGCGAACGTTCATCAGACTGTTTACTCTGCCATACAAAAGGCAAGCAAAGCAGGCGGCTGAGTTAGTGCGGTTCAGTCAGTCTTGTGTGAAGACGCAGTGTTTTTGAAGAGAGTAATCGTGGTTGGAAGATTTTCGTTATTGTCTAGTAATTGTTATTGTTTATGCAAAGAGTGTAAACAGAGGAATAACAAACAAAGCAATTGTTGTTGTTTACATCAAGTTGTGAACAGTAGCACACAAAATTGTGGGAGTAATAAAGAGTTTTAATTAAAACTAAACACAAATTTATTTTAATTTTATTTGCAATTTGCGAGCTCATTTCCAAGACGATCGATAATATTGGACGATTTAAAGTCTCTATTACTCTTGCCGTTGTAGAGTACAAAACAGCGACAAATTTCAAAAAGCAACCAAAAACACAGCCTGCGTTAACGATATATACTCCTGGGTATTACCACCATATAAAGACATCATTAGACCTAAAAGTAGGCAACACTCAATATATACAGCGTAAGCTTATTAAAATATTGTCCATATACATACATATGTACATACTTACATTGGCAAGCTGCAGAACTAACCATTGTCCTCTCTACTTATAGCATTGGTAAGCATGGTAAAAGACAGACAAAGAGAACATAGAGACAAATACAGAGACAGAGAGAGAGAGTAAGAGAGAAGGAACGTATATGTGTATATGTTTTTGTCTTTGTTGTGTACTTTATGGAAATCCTTTTAACGTTTCTTGTGTGCATCAATAATTATTGCTAAAAAGAAAATTCCCAGTCGTGCGTATAATTGGAATTAATACAATGGGTCACCCAAATAGTAAAATAGTTTAAATGAACACACAACCAAACAGAACAAATTATAAGAGAACAGAATAGAACAGAACAGAACAAATGGCCACAGAGAGTATAACAAAATTTTCATTTTCATTTAATGAACTTAATAAAACAGTAGAAAGTGTATAAAGAGCAACAAACGTAACCAATTAAAAAAAAAAACATTAAAGCTCGGACGTATGAGTAATTTTTACTTTGATTTTCTATTTAAAAAAATATTCATCATACACCTCAGTATGTGCTATTGAGTACGTTTCAGTAAATACATGGAAAATATTGTACGAAATAATTCATATTTTTTTTAAACAAATGCAATCAATTTAGAAATTAAAATAAATCCGTTTCTGAATAACCTAGCAATCTATCATTGAATATAGAATCAGTTTTGAAACCATCATAGCACTTGCTTCAGTCTACATTTTCTTGTAAAAAAGTTCTGGCGTTTCAGCCCATAACTTTAGAAGTGTGGCAATATTTTCAGATTAAGGCCAAGATTTCAGCTTTAATTCAATAGGTAGCCAATCTAAGATCGTTCTAAAAGCATCTCTTGTTAGCAATAGTAGGCAATTTATGCATAAGCATGGACTGCTACACTTTATAAAAAAGTGCCTGAAAGAAAATCCATAGAAGGAAGATACCAAGTTGTGTCCATCATCCTTCTGCAAAAGAAAATAATACGGAATTCTATGCTACAATTCCAACAAGGCAGATAGATATATCATATGGTTTCCTATTGTGGCCTTGGTTATGAAATTCCCCGATTTTTACTGTCAGCAGCACTCATATAACTTTGTGTTAGTACTCTGTGCCTTAAAGGCACTAAAAGCAATGAATATTGTGACGTTTTTACCTTTTAAAAACGTTTAAATATGAGCTCGTAGATTATAAATAAAATAAAAATAAATTTGTGTTTAGTTTTAATTAAAAATTCTTTAGTATTCGCACAACTCTGTTTGCCATTGTTCACAACTTGATGTAAGCAACAACAATTGCTTTTCTTTGTTATTCCTCTGTTTATATCCTTTGTATAAACAATAACAATTACTAGACAATTATTTGACGGATCTTTGTAACGGAGATCTTCAAACACTCTCTTCGAACACATCGCATCTTCACAAAAGACTGACTGAACTTTTACTAACCCAGTCGCCTGCTTTGCTTTACCTTTTATATGGCACAGTAAATAGTCTCATGGATGTTCGTGGCTTCGCCTTCTCGAAATCTCTATAAATGTAAACATTGTTATTTCATTGTTGTCATTACTTTTATTCTTGTACTGTTTGTTGTTGTAATTTTTGTTTCCTTGTTTACCATTTTGTTATGCTGGTGTTTGTTGTTATATTAAGCAGTACGATAATTTGTAAACAGGTTTGTTTACTGCATTGTTTTGTTTTTGTAGCTTTTGTTTATAATTTTAATGTTAAGCGAAGTAAATGCAAAACACCAGTATCTAGATTTTCTATTTTCGTAAGAATATATATTGAAATCGGATACATTTAACTTTAACAGCGACGCTATGATGTGTCCCAAATTCATATGCAGAGTAATAATATCACAATATTTACTGGCTTTATTTTTATCCTAAATCATCTTACTGGCTAGATATTTCCTTTGTTAAACGTATCTTAAAAGTATCTTAGTAGGTATAATTACTGGTTATATAGCCATCATGGGGCTTTTATCAGATAGGACTGTCGTTATAATAGTTTAGGTTAGGTTAGAGGACGTGTACTTGTCAATTAAGACAAGTACAGTACCCGGAGGTCGAATTGACCCATTGTACAACGTCATAGTTTCTCACGCCACTTATATTATGTGTGTTAATTTTATACATGAGTGGCGGGACCTATATTTTAAAGTCGACTCCGAACGACAGATTTTTGAGAAACTTTTTTATGGAAATTATATTTACTCTCAGAGTTTTTGCCAGAAATCTGCTGAGAGGAAATCGCCGAAGAAATACTTTTTGTACTTTGTCCTGATGTCTGGCCTGGGGCTCGAACCCTGGCTTTTACGTCTAATACGCCAACACACTACCTACTAGACTACGGTGACTTCAAATAACTTCTACAGATTTCACTTACTTTAGGAAGAGAAGACTGCCAATGTCTTATATCAACGGCTTCCGAATGGTAGACATAATAATCTGTAAATTAAGGGTTCTGACATTGGACTTTTTCGACACCTAGAGTATAATTAAGACGGAGGTCAAGCCTATACTGAATTCTGTACACAATGTTTGTTGGATGGTTAAACTTTACCTGAAAATGTTTTTTTCCGATCGTCATCTCGACATCTATTTTCATGCATAAATGTCGAGAATTTCTCAGAGATTTCAGGTCTAAAGAGGTGTCGTCAGTAGATGTATTGCTGGTATACTGGCCAGGGTCCGCCAAATAACTTTTTTTTTTGAAAATGTTAAAAAAAAACTACTGAATATTTTCTCAAATTTCTTTTTTTATTTGAAAGTACAATCCTTCCGGTTAATAATGAAAAATAATTTCATTCAAATGGTTGCCTCGGCTGGCCATGCAGTAGCCTACACCAGAAGATGCCGATTTTGACAAAAAAAAATCATATTTTCAGATGAAGCTCATTTTGATCTTGGCGGGTATGTAAACAAGCAAAATTGTCGCATTTGGGACACAGAAAACGCGCACGCATACATTGAAAAGCCGACGCACCCAAAACGAGTCACTGTTTGGTGCGGATTTAGGTCCAGAGGCATAATTGCGCATTTTTTCTTAGAAAATGAGCAAGGAGTGGCCGTTAGAGCCAATGGCGATCGTTATCGGGCCATGTTGAACGAATTTTTGTTCACAAAAATTGAAGAGGAGGATATTGGCAACATTTGGTTTCAACAGGACGGCGCTACGTGCCACACAGCCGAAGCTACACTCGATGTTTTGCGCCCTGCTTTTAACATCGCATTATCAGCCGCAGAGTTGATGTCGTTTGGCCACCTCGGAGCTGCGATTTGACACCGTTGGACTATTATTTGTGGGGTGCCGTCAAAGATAAGTGTTACGCGGACAAGCCAGAGACAATTGACGTTTTAAAGGACAATATTCGTGAAGCCATTGGTGAAATACAGCTGCACACAATCGATAATGTGCTTAAAAATTGAACCGATCGTGTAGGCTACTGCATAGCCAGCCGAGGCAGCCATTTGAATGAAATTATTTTCCATTATTAACCGGAAGGATTGTACTTTAAAATAAAAAAAGATATTTGAGAAAATATTCAGTAGTTTTTTTAAAGCATTTAAAAAAAAAGTTATTTGGCGGACCCTTTACAGTTCTTGTAAATTCCGAACTACACCTTAACTAAACTGGCTATAAAGGGATAAAAATTTATTGGCATAAAAATGTATAGCATAAGTGAACGTGCAGTAGTGCTAGGTCTTGCTACGTAAACCTAACGTTTCCTATAATCGCATGGCTATACGCTCATATATGTTCACCAAAAAGAAAACATTTTTTGGATATTTTTTGTTGTTTCCAAAATCTTTCATCTCCACTGTATTTTTGTAGATCTTAAACTCGTTATAAGTTTCTCAATGCCTCCTCAATGTTAGTATCTTTGTATGTTTACATTTAACGATTTATGTGTATGTGCATATATGTGTGCGCTCGTATGTGTATATGTGTATGTGTGTTTAGCTTTGTGAATTATACACACTGATTTCTTATCACAATTTGGTATTTGTAAAGGATAATTTGTATTATTGCCATTGTATCATGCTGTTGTAAATGTAAATGTATGTAAATGTGTATGTGCATGTGTGTGCGTGTATATACAAAGGCTAAGTAAATGTGATTTATAAGCATAACTAATACAATCACAACAACTGCAATAACATCTGAAACTACTTAATGAAACATCTTTACAATAATGAAATAATACTTCTACCACTCTCGCCCAACAACTCTAAAATACTCCCCAGCCTATGAAAAGGAGGAGGCAAGTTAATTAAGAAAATGTATAAGAAACCATTTTCACTTTTCGTTTTGAAAATTTAATTAAACAATACGTACAAGGGAAAGCATAAAGAAAATTTGTTTAAATTTTCTTTCAATTTAAAAAAAATTTAAAAAGTATACGTTTCCCTTTAAAAAGCCTCACTCACTCGTAATTCCACGATATTAGTTCATGTTATTTGCTTTTGTTTTGCATTTATTTAATAACAAATCCCCAGTAGATCTTTAAAACATCGCATTGTGTGCCAGAAAACCAAACAAAACCTGTGCTTATCTTCCCAAAAACATGCCATTAAGATTCGTTTTTAAGTTTTATTTGCCAGGCCACTGTATTTTAAATTTTTTAATACTTCATGTTCTCTGTTTTTTTGTTATTGTTGCATAATAACCGTTATGTTAATATTGTTATGGTTATTGTTGTTGTTGTTTAAAATTAAACAAAATGTATGCAACAATTTTTTTTCCTGGCAATTAGATAAAATTGCATGCCATCTATGCATACAAATCGAAGGTGTAGTGAAAAGGAGTCCACTGTTCTCCAGCATTTCAGCTGTTATCCCAGCTCAACGGCAGCTGTTATGTTATCTTTTTGGGCTGGTATTGTGTGTACATATCCTTAATATATTAAGTACAACAACTACCGGGACATAGGGACATTTCCGGTAACTGCAGAGCGGATGAACTGGCCAGAAGGGGCACGAGCATCGAACTCTCTGATGAATTCTCTACATTAGGGAATCCCTTTGGGTACCTGCAAGCTTATAATTGACAATGCAATCGTGGACCTTGTCAACAGTAGATGGACAGCTTCGAACACGGGGAGAACGGCGCAGAAAATCTGGCCAAGGCTGGATAAGAGGCCTGCGGCGGCTCTGCTTAAACACAAAAGAAGTATGTTTAGCGCTGTTATCAGGGTTTTTACGGGGCATTGTATTATAGCAACGCATGCGTGGCATATTGGTCTTGGACACCTTGTAAATGATTTCTGCAGAAGTTGTGGCGATGAGGAGGAGAACGACTGTTCTTCACCTACTTGGTCGAGGGAGAAAGAGGCACCTGGGTACCTACTACATGGAGGATCTGGATGAACTGTCATGCATGGATATTGGCAGTCTGAGACGCTTCATGGAAAGCTCCAAGTGGTTCCTGGACTAGGGGAGAATGTGAAACTGTGGTATCACAATGGGCCTTGTGTGCGGCCTAAGTGTGTCTGCTTATGACTCCATCGAGAGGACAGCGACTTCTACCTACCTACCTACCTATGTATGTACAACATCTACTGAATCTCGGCCTTTTATGCCCCCGCCTGGGGGCAGCGATACTTTGTTAAAAAATCGTTTTAAGTAACTTGAAAATTCTAACGAAGTAAGAGAGTTATGGCAATACCGCAAAATGACTTCACAAAGAAACTCAGAACAACTAATTCGAACAAAGAGAAATGGAAATATTGAAAAGGCCAACATATCTAGGGAGAGATAATCGCATACAATCAATACAAATCCAATACAAAATGAAGTCATCATTATGCCCCAAACTTCATATGGAGATCAGTGTCTCAGCAGACGTCTTTCCAGTATTCGACAACCCATAAACACCGCTTTCTGCCCAACCCTTTTTCATAACATATTGTTACGGTTTTAAAAACGTTTAAATATGAGTTCGTTAATTGCAAACAAAGTAAAAACAAATATGTGTTTAATTTCAGTTAAACTCTCTTTATTCTTTACACTACTTTTGTGTCCCACCGTCTACAACTTAACGATACAACAATAATAATCTGTTTATTCACTTTACTAGTTCACACAACTATTCGCTACATCGTTACAACCACGACTTATTTTGTTCACAAGCAACGTCACACAAGGCTGACTGAATTAACACTCACTGCTGCCTGCTTTGTCCAGCCCCTTTATAGTCCGACACAACCAGTCTAACGAACATTCTTGAAGTGGAAGGTTCGTGATCTCGCCTTCTCGAGAGCTCTATTGCTAATACATTGTAGTTTGTGGACTTTAATTATGTTGTCTATCCCTTTTTATCACATACATGTTGTTGTTGGTACCAGGCGCAACCAGGTTCGTTGTACATATGTGTGTGTGTAGCTTTAGATAATCAACACGTTCATTGTATTCTTAGTGTTAGTGTGTATTTGTATCGTGTGGCTTTTGTTTATCGTTTTTATTGTTAAACGATATTAGGTCGTTTCGATTTGCGTAACAATATCTACATTTTTTTCTACTCTCAAGCCCCCATAAGTATTAATGCTGGCATTAATTTTTGACGCCCTCTTATGAAATAAGAAAACCGACAACGTTATTGTATGTAAGTTCAAAATCTTATATTTTTATAACCCTTGGCGTATACAATGCAGAGTGCAGTCTGCTAAAGCTATTAATTTAAAAATACTAGGATATACTTTTACTACACCTTATACATCCATACACGAATCCAAACACGAATCCAAAGCCATACAAAATGCAACAACAACTTTTTTCTATTTTGCATGTAATCAACAATTAAAATTTTGTTTTTGTTTTTGTTCTTACCATTGTTGTTGTTGTTATTGTAAAATATAGAAACAGTTTTAGTTTGTTTGTCGTTGTTGTTGTTGTTATTATTTTTGGATTTTCTGCTAGTTTTAATACACAAATGTACTCACAGACAAACACCAGCACATGCACAGTCACTTAGTAGCACAATTGCATAAAGTTGTTATCAAACTCCCCAGTCATGTTTTGAACTCAAATTGAGACAGAGACAGAAAGAGAGAGAGAGAGAGAGAGAAAGAGAGATAGAAACTGTAAATGGAAATAGAAACAGTATTTATAGGAGAATGGAAACGAGTGCAAGAGAGTAGCTAAGTGATCTACAGGTATATGAGTAAGTATATGTATGTACGATTTCCTGTACAGTACTCCCTCGATTTACGTCGCGGTTGGTTCCAGAAAAAGGCGACGTCGTCATTTGACGACGCAAATTGAAGTTAGAGGGAACAAAAAATTTGACGACGTAAATCGAAACAACGTTAATCGAGGCGACGTAAATCGAAGGATTACTATAACTGTAACAGAAAATTATGTTTGGCAGAACCGAGACTTAATTTAAAATTTATATGCACAGCCATAAAAGAGAGAGAAAGAGAATGAGAGCAGCCAGGTAAGTAGGGAAAATAAGCACACTTATTTAGTGCATATGGCCCTTCATTTTCCTTGGAACCAGAGCTGCTAATGAAACTATTTAGACAACCAATATCAAATTTCAACAAATCAGTGAGATCGCCTTCGTAGTAGAAGCCCAGGTGGTTCCTTCTCTTACAGCGTAATGATGGGCATGTACCCAACAGTTTCTGCATGTCCTAATTGGTTCCTAGAATGCTATGACTTATCTCCAGTGTCTGTGAGCAGGCTCGGTCTCCAGCACACTTTCCATACTAAGCTATACGAAATGCATCTCAACATCAATGTGCTACAGGACTACGATTTTTCCTTCTGATAAAAAGTTCCACTGGGATTAACGCATCAACCGCAACCAAATCAAGTTGCATAGGGTCTACATATGTACTCGAAATTGTGTAAATTTTTGTCACTAGCATGGGAAACTGCCCTACAGCTGACTTGTTTCAACGTCACTAGCAAGCTCGTTTAACTCAAGATTTCATAGTAGGACTGAAAGTACACCGCATTGTTGCTTTTCTCTATACTAAGCGTGCTCTCTAGTATCAGACCCAGGCTTCAATTCAACACAGTGATACAAACATACATACATACATACATAATTGGTCATGGACATTTCACCTTGTCCCTGATGTAACCCTTTGGATAGAGAACGAACATTGCGAGCTGAACTACTACGTGACCCAGTTCCTAACTGGTCATGGGTGCTTCAGGAAATACCTGCACAGATTTGGGCATAATACTTCCCCTTTATGCCCAAACTGTGAAGATGAGGAGGAAGACGCGGAGCATATTCTAACATGCTGCCTCAGGTTTAAATGGCCCGGGGAAACGAGTTTCGGACCAACTCGGCTTATGGAGGAGGTGTTGAATTCTTGAATTCTATGGAGCCAATACAGTCAGAGAATGGCTGAAGTTATAATAGAACTCCGAAGGCTGGAGGAACGGAGGCGAAATTTAACTTAGTGTGACCAAGCTTTAGGGTTAACCAGCCCTCCGCGAAGTAATACCTTACGGCAGTTCCGCGGGGGGAGAGTGGTTGAAGTGTGTAGAGGGTGGGTTTAGTACGTAGGCACCAGTGATGGTGAGTCGTGCACTCTTTTCTTGGAACAAAAGTGTCTTCCGAAGATTCCCACCTTCGGCTCAAGACAAAAAAAAACGTAATTGTTCATTATAACCCTTCAGTCAGGATTACGACCTAGTTTCTCACACCACTTATGTTATGTGTGTTATTTTTATACATGAGTGGCGGGACCTACAGTTTAAAATCGACTCCGAACGACAGATTTTTGAGAAACTTTTTCATGGCAATTTTTATTTACTCGCAGAGTTTTTGCTAGAAATCTACTGAGAGGCAGACGCCAAAGAAATACTTTTTGTATTTTGTCTTGATGTCTGGCCTGGGGCTCGAACACTGGCTTTACGTCTAATAAGCCAACACACTACCTACTAGACTACGGCGACTTCAGTGATCTGTACACTAAATTATGTTGGAATGCCTTCTAAGGCGTCTAATTTCAGGAAGGAAGCAAGGTATACAGTAATCCCTCGATTTACGTTGCAGTTGGTTCCAAAAAATGCGACGTAAATCGGAACGACGCAAATCGTATGTTTTAACAAGGAACTTAAAAAAGTTACAGTAATCCCTCGATTTACGTTGCAGTTTGTTCAAAAAAAAAGGCGACGTAAATCGAATTACGACGCAAATTGAAGTTAGAGGGAACAAAAAATTTGACGACGTAAATCAACGTTAATCGAGGCGGCGTAAATCGAAGGATTACTGTACTATTTTCGAACCAAGGAACTCTCTATTGCATAGATTATGGTATGCCAGGTATTCTGAACATATCCCTCCTTACTGCAGGCAAGTTGTAGTGGATTGTCAGCCAAAATCTTACATAAACTGATATTAATGTGTCCCTCCATGGTCATCAAAAAGAAAGAGAAAAAAGTAACACGATGTTCACTGCTTCTACCACTGCTGTGTCCACAAGCACTTACATTTACTTAAACAAACTCCGGTAATTTCTTTTAAATGTACCAACCTTTCAAGGTCATACATTAATTAAATTTTTAATTTTATTATTTTTGATTTCTTAACATCAATGCTCTGCTGAAAAATTCTAACGAAATATGAAAATGAATACATATATTTGAAAAATAAAAAATAATTTCATGGTTAATTGAGTTCTACAATTTCTAGGAACAAGACCAGGTACTTGTTTTCCTGCAGTCAATAGGGAAAATTAAAAAAAAAATAATTTAATAAAATTTCCAAGAAAATTTTACATTTAAAAGCAAAAATAATTTTTTTTTTGTTGGTCAAGTACGATTATTTTACGGTCCACATTGCAAATACGCAATCAGAAATTCCTTTGTGAGTTTAAATACACGTTTAAATGCGTATAAAAAACGAATATAAACAAAATTAGTAAGAATATGTAATGAAGTGGCAGTTGTGAACAGAAACTCTCAGACCCATTTCCGTTGATTCCTCTCACAGTGTGCATACCATGTTATCATTGACATACAGGAGTGCTATACTAACCTCCTGCACCCCAGCAGTTGCTGCAACTGTTGAATAGATTGGACAATAAACTGTCGCCTTGTCTTAGTCCTCGTTTCGTAGTGAAAAGCTTTAACTTACTTACTTAATTTACAACCCTTCAGTCAAGTCAAGTTACAACCTAGTTTCTTACACCACACCCATGTTGTATGTATTAATATTACCCATGAGTGCCAGGATTTTTGAGAAACTTATCCTGGCAATTTTTATTCACTCTGAGAATTTTTGCCAGAAATCTGTTGAGAGGAAGTCGCAGAAGTAATATTTTTTTAAATTTTTTTTTATTCGAGGGCTGGGGTTTGAACCACGGCCTATCATCTACTAAGCCAGCACACCACCAACTGGACTACTAGACCTTTACAGCTTCTAATTAAAGGTGTGGTACCATATACCTGATACTATCCGAGGCGCATTGTTGTCCTTGCCACGCTCGATGTTCGCAATGCTTTTAACAGCCTACGATGGGAGGATATCATTGAATCACTACGGGAAAGATTTCGAATTCCTATGTACCTTCTGAGAATATTACGCAGCTACTTGAAGGATCGCAAGCTTCTCTACAACACACCCGAATGCCGGATGACCGTAGAGATCACGCCTGGTGCAGCTCGGGGATCTATTCTGGGACCTGGTCTCTGGAACCTGAGCTATGACGATATCTTGGGTATAGAGATGTCAGAAAACACATACCTCGTGGGATACGCGGATGACATAGTGGCGGTAATTTCAGCGCGCGATATGGAGGATGCCAGGAGAAAACTGAATCAAGTCGTGATAAGCACGCAGATATACTGATGACATTGGCTCACATTCCATTCGAGATAAGTATGCAGATAGGTGACGTATCACTGATCACAAAGAAGGCAGTGAGATACTTGGGCCTCAGACTAGACTGTAGACTTAATTACTGGGCCCAAATACAGCATGTGGCTACCAAGGCGGCAAAACTAATGGGCATGGTGATGTCAAATATCGGCAGACCAACGCAGTCCAAACGCAAAATGATTATGGCAACGACTAACTCGATACTACTTTATGGCAGCGAGATATGGGGTGATGCGTTGGAGTTTAAATCCAAGCGAAAAATAGTAGCAGCAGTGCAACGAACAGCGGCACTAAGAGTCGGTACGGCCTATCGCACGGTCTCGGGCGCCGCAGTCGTTGTGATTACCGGTGAGACACCTATCGACTTGCTGGCATTCGAGCGAAGAAGATTATGGAAAGCGAAGAGGGAAAACCTTGCCATTAGTACCGCA
The DNA here is from genome assembly GCA_932273835.1 of Sarcophaga variegata. NCBI lineage: Eukaryota > Metazoa > Arthropoda > Insecta > Diptera > Sarcophagidae > Sarcophaga > Sarcophaga variegata. The sequence continues at coordinate 120,337,442 of OW026360.1, read as the reverse complement.
GATGTCAGATCTCAAACTATACGGCGATGGCAATTGGAAGATGGACTGCTAGACTTACTCCATTTATAGAAGCATGGACACAGAAAAATTTTTGGAGAAATTAACTACTTCCTGACCCAGTTTTTTTCGGGTCATGGTTATTTCCGACAATATCTACACCGCATGGGCAAGGTGAATGATCCCGGCTGTATTTATTGCGAGGAAATGAGTGACGACGCTGAACACACAGTCTTCCATTGCATCAAATGGCAAGACTTCTCGTCTTGTTTTTGATGTGTTGATGGAACAGATTGGCGAATTCACACAAGACAACATTGTTGATACAATGCTCGAAAGCGAGACGAAGTAGAACGCTGTGAGCAGATACGTAGAATGTGTACTCCGCAGGAAGAAGGTCGAGCTTGATACAGTACGACAGAATGATACATGAAAAGACGAGCCAATAGCATGAGGCTGGCTTCAAATATGGCGTACCCAAACGTGGGAGAGTAGACAACGGTCCTTAACAGGACGTCCTTCTGGACCCTTCCCGAAGTAATGTAGATAGCCGTCCCGGGAAGGGGGGATTGTTTTAGTGGAAGCCCCACTCGACACAGCTGACGACGGTCACTGTAAGTGCGAAGGCATCTTAAACCCTACCTCACCTCGCAAAAAATAAAATATAGCGTTGCACAGTGTAACTTTAAAGGATTTAAAAGTATTCCCAGTTTTTATGACGATTTTCCAAAATGCCTTTAAAAGAAACGAAGTCTAAGCAAAAGAAAAGGTTAGGTTGTTGTCTTGGCTATATGTTTTCATGTATACTGAATATTTTGTTTTATAGGAAGCAAATAAATAAACTTCTTTTATTAAGAAAAATCGAAAAAAGGACCTTTTTATGATATTCCATTGCCTTCAAAACGCAAGGATTTCAAAAACATAGAAATTGGATAAGAGAGGTTGTTGTCTTTGCTATATACATTGATTAATATTCAATTTTGTACTAAAGATTATATTTGAGGACAACAATATTTATTGTTTCTCTTATCCGTACACAAATTATGGTTCCTTTTTTCTTCTCCATTTTGTTTATAGAAAAAGGTTGTTGAACTTACTAATTCATAGGTACATATCTTGGCTATATTCAGATATTAAGCAGAAAAAAACATTTTCTGCAAGAAAAAAATGTTTTAAGGGATATTAGTGTTGGTTTAAGTTTGAAATATCCTTTAAGGACTTTATTTTCCCTTTATTATTCGTATCTAAGGCTTTAACCTTAAAACTACAATTAAAAATTATAATAGAATTGAATCAAAATGATTAAATACATCATGGTGCCTCTTAAAATTGCAAAAGCCATTGATTTGGTCAAATTGAAAAAGCCACAAACATTAACCCAAGGCAGATTCAAGGACAACTGTAAGGCCAAGAAGTTGAACTACAGAAAAGAAAAGAAAAAACTCAACAAGGTTTTCACATTCATTTTGATATACAAACTCACCTGCTTTTGCATTACTTCATCATTTTGATACTCCGGTTGTATGTGCAACACTAGAAGGCCATCTCTTATCCGTTTAGCACACTTAATGGTATTACAGCAGATATAGGCAATCAATACCACATCACTGAGATTGACTAGGGAGGCTAGAAAGCCGAGAAATAAAAATCCACACGTATAAACACTTAGCTGGCTTAGGTCATTCTTCTGGCACCAGACAATGTAATTGAAAAACAACGAAACCATTGCCACCATGCCGGCAAAGAGGATACTCAAAATTTCCCATTGAAATATGAGTGTAAGACGCTTAACCAAACGACTCGTTTGCATATAAATACCAATTAAATCCTCTATGCGCGGAAACTTAATCACACCCTTCTCGTATTCGCCTAGTTCCAAGCGTACATAACGCAAAATGCAATTGGCATAGCACATGCCGGTAAAGAAGAAATTCATCTTGAACAGGCACAATGTCTCCAAAATGCCAAAATAGATGGTAAACAATAGAAATCGCAAGGACGGCTTCTCCACCACCATTAACATGCGTACATAAAACGTGAATATCAAGCTAAACGCTGTTATTATTTTAAGTATCACAAGCACATCATTACGCCTCAAGATTTTATTCCGTTGCTTTTCGTTTAACGTATGAAAATAACGGTAACGTAAAGCCTCAAAGCGATTAATCAAGATGAACATATTTTTCCTACCCAACCAAGTGCCCGCCAATGTCAAAATTAAGGCAGGCAAACGTAGAACGGTGATCAGAGCGTTTAGAAGCATAAAAAATTTCTGCTGCCCATATGACGCCTCCTGCATATAATCTGAGCCTACAGCCAATGGCAGTATGATTAGGTACACCATGTGCACCACAGCACAGTAGACATGTTGGAATTTTGTTTGCAAAACAAAACGTTCACGCTTATAGTCAAATGAAAGACTCATCGCACCCAATAGACGCGTAATAAATACGGCGGCATAGAATGCGTATACCACGCCACGATTTAATGTCAATGATGTTCGCTTCATTACTAAGGTGAAATGTTAACCGAACAACATTGGCCAAGGCAAAGTATTATTGCTATATTGAGGTATTGTTGTTAAACAATGAGCCGGGGGAGGGAAGGCAGTTCTTTTATCAGTTTTTTTAATATCTACCACACTGAAGTTATCGTTAACGTTAACGGCAAAAACAGGAAGAGCAGACAATTGACTCTAATTTAATTACATTATAACGGAGTTAATACAGTAAAGGTTATGGCAACATATGCCAGCAGGCCTTAAAGGGGCCTAAATACCATAGCATATCTTGAAAAGTATCGTCTTTGAATAGAAATTCGAATTGCTGCACTATTTCTGTCTAGTTTTCGTTCTCTGAACTTTCTCTACAAGCTAGGAAACTTTCCACTTTTTAAGCGGGCCTTCTACTGAAAGTGTTAGCTCCCTAAAGGGAAGAATTTTTTACAACTGGGTGAGGTAATACCACCTAAAGTGGAATATAATATAATCGCTTGAGCTCGTAACCCAAATACCATGATGACCAGGCTAATAGAGACTTATGCGGCCATTACTTGAATACGTAGAATAAATCTGAAAACAGCTTAGGTGGAGGTGAGATGAGGTACAAAGTTATGGCTGACAACGATACTAAATAAAGAGAGCCAATGGAGTACTTTGGAAGCACTTCCTATGGCATTGTTACGAAAATGGAAACGGTTTACATCGTTTAACGTTAAAATGAGCAAAAGCTACACAAACAAATACAACGAACTTGTTACAAGTAAACCAACAACATCAGTACGAAAGAAAAGGGGATAGACAAGTAAGCGAGAACGCTACAACAAGCAATGTGAACAAAATACATAAACTGCAATGAAGTCGCGATAAGGTTCTCGAGAAGGTGAAACCCCGAATGTTCGCCTTCAAGTCGACTTCATCAGACTGATTACGTGGGCATATAAAAAGGCAAGGCAAAGCAGGCAACGAACAGTAAGAATTCAGTCGGTCTTGTGTGAAGATGCTTTGCGTGGAAAGAAAACAGTTCTGGTTTGAAGTTCGCCATTGTAAAGATCTACCGAACAGTTGTTAGTGCTTACGCGAACAGAAGTGTAAAGAAGAATAGCGAACTAAACAAATTGTTGTTGTATCATCAAGTTGTGTACAGTGGCACATAAAATAGTGCGAATAATAATGAATTTTAATTAAAACTACACACAAATTTATTTTTATTTCATTTGCAATCAACGAACTCATATTTTAAACGTAACAGTATATTGACGAGTCAATGATAGACATTGGAATAAGAGTGGAAGCTTTTGGTCTTAGAATGAAATCTTCTGAGCTCAAGGAGAAATCTGCAAGTATATCCTAAGCCTACGTCGCTAAAAGATGTACTTACTTATTTACTTAATTGGCCATTAAAAACCCGATTAACGGATTTCGAACTGCCGTAACACATCCTTCCAGGCGCTTCTGCTTCTTGCGCGCCTACGCTAGTGGGTCACACCAATCGATGACAGGGCTTCCTCGATTTCGTCCTTCCAACACAAATAAGGTCGTCCTCTCCGCCGACTTCATAGCCGCTGGATATTAATACGCTGCATAACGTTATGTCGTTGAGGAGCTCATACAGCTCACTGTTGGATCGGGTGCTGAAATCATCGCCAGCTCGCACTGGACCGAAGATCTTACGTTGCTTAAGAGGGCCCATGCCTCTGCGCCATAAAAAAGCACGGGGAGGATGAACGTCTTGTAGAGTGTTAGTTTTGTCGTACGAGAGGGGTCTCTGCTACTCAATTGCCTATTGAGACCATAGTAGCACCTGTTGGCAAGAGTGATCCTGCGCTTAGAATACAAAAGACGGAACATAGCAATTCTATATAACGGTCAAATGGCCATTCGAGCACTCAACTCCTGTAAGCTTAACTTAAAAATAAATTGTGACCGCCTGGGGAAATTGAATTATCAGTTATGCAGGGGGAAATGTGGTCACCATCTACTCATCGGTCAGCTGAGCTGAGCTGGAAGACGGAAACTTCCATGTCGATAATGAGGACAGAACCTTCCTGCGGAGTGGACGGAGTTGTTTAGAAGGCTAGATTTAATGAAAGGGAATATAGAAAGAGCCGGAGTCTCTCCAAATTAAATGATTTGAGACAATCTAAGCTTTTATTAGGTAATTACATAAGAGAAGATTTCAGACTTTTAACAAACTATTCAAGAGCAACCTGTGGGTTGTAATAGGCCTTTTAATAGGGAGTTGCAAATACTAAAACTGATATTGATTGAAACTCTTTATAAGTATATTTTACCCTTTTTTTGGAATATCAAAATTCTTCAAAATGTCTGTAAACTTTTATTTTTTTAGTCTCTAATATAAAAAGGCCCTTAGAAGTCTTTTTTCAGACGGTCCTAAAACTAAAAGTTCGTGCAACATGTTGGCTTCAAAATATTCAATATTTGTTTAACTCTTTATAATTGATTTATTGTCAATACCTTAGAGATTTTCTGTAATAGAGTCCTTTGGGCATTGTTTCATATTTATGTTCACGAATGAATTGCAAAAACAAATATTTTCAATAATTTTTTTTAGTTTTTCTAATTGATTATGAAGAGGAAATGTAATTGTAAAAAATCGATAATATTTATCGACAATATTAAAAAAAGAAACAAATTTAAATAAGCCTACTAAACACCTTATGAGGTATCCCCCACATTGCAATTAATAAAAGAAGGAGGCCATTTCAAATTAATGACATATCATTGGAACTCTGAACTAAAAGTTCATTTAATAATATTTACTCGAGGCCTACATACGTATAGAATTACCAAGAAAATTCATTTTCAAAATATTTAAACCACGTGTCAATAGGAGAACTAAGTGATTTCTACTCGACTCACACGGCAATTCTATCATTTCAGGATCTGCTACAATAGATCAATCATCTGATTAACAGGGAATACTTTTTTATTGAAACTGAAGCAAAGTTAAAAAAATAATAAAAAGATAATGGGTAAAATGCTTTGTGACAACCTTGTGTTTATTGTTTTAACAACAACAATATTTTATTTTACTGTTTTCTTAAACCTCCCGAAGTAAAGAGTTATCCATTATTTGGTTTCAAAAGTAGGGTTATAAAACACACATGAAGTTCTTCTATCGATGAAACTTTTATTCCACTAACCATTACAGACGAAATACAATATCATTTAAATTATCCCCTTTGAAATGGCTGCAGCAGTATAGTAGGAGTAGTAGTATAGTGGTAGTAGTGTGGGAGTAGTAGTTTGGCAGTAGTGTGGTAGTAGTAGTAGTGTAGTAGGAGTAGTAGTGTAGTAGGAGTAGTAGTAGTAGTAGTAAATGATTTGTTTACGCTGAGGAGGAGTAAATGTACCTAACCGCACCATAGGGGTAGTCGTCACTATCCCCCGTGTGTGAGGCCCTCATCCACTAAATTTCCCCCTCCTCTTTTGGACTCTGTGCTCACTCCGGAACTACTGTGGTCGAAGTGGAGTCCGTCTGGCCATTTGGCTCCTTTATATCCATATCCGCGTCCGGATTGCGCAACAAAATCCGCGAAGGTGTCTAAACATCCATTCTAATCCTCTCATCCAAGTCAATCTTCTTTGATTTAAGTAAGGCCTCAGTGTAACTGGCTATGCTGTTCCGATTCTCCTCGCTGTTTAGAATTACTTCGCAGAAGTTCTCGACAGGTAGTAGTAGTGTAGTAGTAGTGTAGTAGTAGTAGTGTGCTAGTAGTGTAGTACTAAAGTGTGGTGGTAGCGTAATAGTGTGGTAGTAGTAGTAGTGTAGTAGTAGTAGTGTGCTAGTAGTGTAGTACTAAAGTGTGGTGGTAGCGTAATAGTGTGGTAGTAGTAGTAGTGTAGTAGTAGTAGTGTGTTAATAGTGTAGTAGTAGTGTAGTAGTAATAGTGTGCTAGTAGTGTAGTAGTAGTGTGGTAGCAGTAGTAGTGTAGTAGTAGTAGTGTAGTCGTAGTAGTGCAGTAGTAGTAGTGTAGTAGTAGTAGCGTAGTCGTAGTAGTGTAGTCGTAGTAGTGTAGTAGTAGTAGTGTAGTCGTAGTAGTGAAGTAGTAGTGTAGTAGTAGCAGTGTAGTAGTAGTAGTGTAGTAGTAGTAGTGTGATAGTAGTAGTAGTGTAGTAGTAGCAGTGTAGTAGTAGCAGTATAGTAGTAGTAGTGTAGTAGTAGTAGTTTGATAGTAGTAGTGTAGTAGTAGTAGTGTAGTAGTAGTAGTGTAGTAGTAGCGTGGTAGTAGTAGTAGTAGTGTAGTAGTAGCGTGGTAGTAGTAGTAGTGTAGTAGTAGTAGTGTAGTAGTAGCATGGTAGTAGTAGTAGTGTATTAGTAGTAGTGCGCTAGAAAAGTATTAGTAATGTGCTAGTAAAGAAGGAGTAGTGTAGTAGTAGAAGTGTGCTAGTAAAGTAGTAGTAGTGTGGTAGTAGTAGTATTTGAGCAGAACTGTGTCTGGCCAATGCACGTCATCAAAATGCCATTTTTTATGAGAGTAATATGTTCTCCACAAGTGCTTCTGAATTCTCCGAGAACCATAAACGATAACCACTGTGTAGGAAATCAGCTTCATCACTGAAGAAAATTTTGTTCGAAAAATTAACATAAAGGTCTGTTGCTCTAGTGCCCAGACAACATATCTACCTCATTGTAATTAGTTAGCCAATCTTAAATATTGCGTGTGTTGGACTTTATTTGAATGGTTGGACCTATATTCAGCCCTGAAATAGGCCCAACTGGATTGACAATTTCCAAGTATACCCAACACCTTCTCTAACAGAAGCGATATTTTCACCAGTGTACATAACGATGATGTACATGCCTGACCGTAGTTTAAAGCTTCGAGTGTCTGTAAATTTCCTTATAATCTTGCCAATTCCTTTCGCAATAAGTCGATTACTACTACTATAATCACGTCGTAATGCTCGAAAAGTATTCATATTGGAATGAAAACTTTTGTTGCCAGTTTTCATTATTTTTACACCTTCTTCTATAGGACTCTTCACATGAAATATATTTGCTAACAGAGATCCTATCCCTAAACCACTAAATGGTCACCGGCTAGGTGAATTAACTTCCATTAATATTACTTATCCCATTAACACTGTCAGAGTTTTCAATTTTCATTTTAGCATCTTAACCTTTTAAAGAAAATTTTTTACTGTTACTAACTGTTTTTCAACTGGTGTTTAGAAAAAAATACCACTTTTTGTTGAAAAATATATCAGTTTTATTAATTATGAACTGTCATCAAGTATAACAGTATTTAAAACAAGACCTTTGGGCATTCAAAGATAACAATTAAAATTGGTTCTGCTACTCAAATACTTTTAAAGGAATTTTTAAAAATTGATTTACTGGCAATTGGTATTCATTTATTGAACACGAAAGTTATCGAAATAGTCAAATAAAAAATAAAATAAAAGAAAAATGGTGAAAATTCAGAGGCTTTGGAAATATATTGAAATTAAAGAAAATTTTTCCAAGAGAATTTGTTAAATGATTTCAAAGTGAAAGAGTTTTTCTTTTAAAAACATTTACGATACTAGCGGCACTTAAGTGAGGGAATAGACTTAAAAGAAAAAGTTAAAAAATATAATCAAAATTAAAATCACAATTAAAATATAATAAATAAAATATAATACAATAAAAATAACAAAATGAATTAATTATTTAAAAAATAATTAAAAATAAATAGAAACAAAAACCAAAAATAAAACCAAAAATAATTGAACCAAAATTTGGAATAAAAAATAAGAAACATTTTTACAAAAAAATTATATTTTTTCTTTAAAATAAAATACGAATGTCTCAAAAATAAAATCTTGATTAAAAAATTAATGAAAAAATATGTATAAAATTGTAGAGTGCTAGAATATGAAATAATATTTAAATTAAAACCTACAATTTAATATAAATAATTTATAAAAAAATAATAAAAAATTGAATAAATTAAAAAAAATTGGAAAAATCGAAAAATTAAATAAAATTACATTACATACATTAAATAAAAAATTAAATCAAACAAAAACTTAAAAACCAAAAAGTTTTTCAAAAATTAAAACAAATATTAATTAAATATCCGTTACACAAGAATTTTTATAAGAAAAAAAATATCATAAAAATTTATAAAAATATTTGCTTAAATTAAAAAGTTTTGTTAAAATTTTAATTTAAAATATTTAATTAAGAAAAATAAATATTATTCTAAAATAATAAATACTTAGTTAAAAATAAAATACAGAATAAGAACTCTTTCAAGTATTTGAAGATTAGAAAAAATAAATATAATAATAATAATTAAAAAAAATTAATAAAAACTAAAGGTGCAAAAAGAAAATTAAAAAAAAATAAAAACAAAAGATACAAATAAGAAAAATAAGAATAAAAACAAAAAAAAAATAAAAATAAACCCAAAAAAGTAACAACAAAAAATATACACAAAAAATATAAAAAATAAAAACAAAAATAAAAATAAAAAATATAAAAAATAAAAACAAAAATAAAAACAAAAAATAAAAATAACCCCAGAAAAATAAAAAAAAATAAAAAATATAAAAAAATAAAAACAAAAATAAACTCAAAACAAAAAAAACAAAAATAATAACAAAAACGAAAATAAAAATAAAAATATAAAAAATAAAAACAAAAATAAAAACAAAAAATAAAGAAACAAAAAGAAAATAAACCAAAAAATAAAAACAAAAGATACAAATAAAAAATGTATAAAAATCAAAAAATAAAAACATAAAATAAAAACGAAAATATACAAATAAGAAATTAAAAAAATAAAAAACTTTGTATTAAATAAATGTAAAACATATATAAAAAAATTAATTTTAACTGTAAAAATATTTAAAAACTTATATTTATCAGTATCATACGTAATAAATAAAAATAAAATAATTATAAAAAATAAGAAAAAATTAAAAAAAAATATAAAAGATTTCTTTAAAATTAAAAAAAAAATTAAATGAATAATATATATAAAATTATACAACATATATATTAATTAAAACCAGATTTAAAAAAGTATAAAAACGAAATATTTGGATAAAAATTTTGTAAAATAAAAAATTTTATAAAAAAAAATTTTAAAGTCTATTCAAGAAAGAAATTAAATAAAAAAACTATTATACACAAAAAATTTTAAAGATTTTAGTGGAATGATTTAATACGATTTAATCATTATAAAATTTTGTGTTTTTAAATTGTTAAAAAATTTTTAATGACCTTTTTATTGAAAACAAAACTAAATTGCATTTTAGATAACATATTTAAATATATTTAAAACTAATTTAAATATTTATAAAAAAAAATTTATTAGAGTCTAATAATAACTTTACTCAAAATAATAAAAATACTGCTTTTGGCACTTCAATTTCGGATTTTAATAGGATTGTTAAGCACTTCTTAAGCACGTATTCAATTCATATTGTTTGCTTGTTCCGACTCGTATCTCTAATTGAGGATTAATCATGTCAGTTTTATTGAAAATCTATTATTACATTAATGTAGCCGTTGGTATAATGAATATTCATTATAAACCTTCTTCAAATTCAATAAAATTAAATTATTGGCCACAATTAATATATTGCATGCTCGTTAATACGTTGTCCATAGTTATTCTTAACGTTGCGACCTATTTGACCTATATGTATATGACTAATTGTTATCGAGTGCGTACTTCTGCAATATATATGTTAATACTTTCATTTGTTACGTACGCGGGAATCACGGTAGTCACTTTGGATTTGTGGTTAAAGAGAAAACACATTTACAAGCTATTGATTCAATTTAAGCGTCTGTACAAGTATTACTCAAACGATATTCACTCGCCGGAGAACCAGCATGTGCTGCGTAAATGCAAACATTTATTGTATCGTAAATATTTTACTGCCCTCTTGAGTTCATTGATCATCTCCGCTCAAGGCCATGCAAGTAATCTAAATACATGTCGTTATGCTAAATATATTAGAGTCAGCAATTATTATTTCACTGTGATGATTCCCATAACCATGTTAATTACGTTTAATATCTACATGGCCTTAATCTATCTTTATTTGTGTGGTTATCTATTGATACAGCGTTTGAAGAAGATTTTAAAGGATATTAAATTTATGCACAATGTTGACAGATGTTTAATGTCTGCAGAAGATCAACACTTAAATGGTCATAAAGTATGGCGCGAGAGATTAGCCCGTGAAGTGAAAATCCTAACCAGAGATGTTTACCAATTGAGGTCTTTAGCTGAAGAGCTGATGAGCGCCTATCAAGTACAATTGGCCATGCAATTATTGTGCGAATTTGTTAACTTGACTGGTATAGCGTTTTACTCAGTCGTGCTTATATTTCTTATAAAACGTTTTGGCCCCATACGTGCTCTACACACGTTTGTACTTTTCATTGTGGATATATCAAACATCATGGTTTCTCTCAATATCTTCGGTTTGATAATCGATAATTTTGAGGCCATTGCTACTGTAAGCTCTGAAATGGAAATGTATGCCACCATGGGTAATAAACAGCAACTTTTTATACGAGATGACCTAACGCAAGAGGTATGTTAGTATTGGGATACCTTGAAATAAAAACGATTTGTTCTTAATTAATTCGATTCCTATTTGTTTTAGATTGAAACATTACTGTTGCAGTGCAAGGCTTTAGACTTTGAATTCAGCGTTTGTGGCTTTTTTAACTTGAACTATGACACCAATATGTCGATTTTAACAGCTGTCGCCTTAAACGTTATCTGTTTACTACAGTTAATAATTGATATTAAATAAGTACATACATACATACATATTTTATTAGCTTATCTGTTTAGAATCAATCAAACACCTAATTGCTGTAATCAGTATAAAAATTTAATTATAAACTAAGGCACCAAGCTTCAGAAATTAATAAAACTTAAAATTAAAAACAAATCCAAAAGAATTTTTATTTAATGGAAAATTTATTCGTACTGATCTTTGAAATACATTATAAAGCTTAATTTGTAAGTTTAAGCACGTAGAAACACATTGTAATTATTGTCAGGCCTAAGAATTTCCTGGCTTTGTACATCATAACTAACTATTCTACCATTTAAGGACTTCTCAATGAAACAGATTTAGTAGTATAGTAGTAGTAGTGTGCTAGTAGTAGAGTAGTAGTGTGCTAGTAGTGTAGTAGTAGTAGTGTTCTAGTAATGTAGTAGTGTAGTAGTAGTAGTGTTCTAGTAATGTAGTAGTGTGGTAGTAGTATAGTATTAGTAGTGTAATAGCAGTAGTGCAATAGCAGCGGTGTAGTATTAGTATTTGACCACTCGTTTAGCACATCTCGAGTGGTATCTGGCCAATGCATGTCACCAAAAGCCATTTTCTATGAGAATAATATGTTCTCCCCAAGTGCTTCTGAATTTTCTGGGAACCATAAACGATAACCACTGTGTAGGAAATCAGCTTCATCACTGAAGAAAATTTTGTTCCAAAAATTAATATTAAAGGTCTGTTGCTCTAGCGCCCAGACAACATATTTACCACGCTGTAATTAGTCAGTCGATCTTAAATATTGGACTGGAATTTATTTGAGATATTATTGGAATAGACTTTATTTGAATGGTTGGACCTATATTGAGCCCTGAAATAGGCCCAACTGAATTGACAATTTCTGATTATACGCTACACCTTTTCTAACAGAAGCGATATTTTCAGTAGTGTAAAGAATATGATGTACAGGCCTGCCAGTATTTAAAGACTCCAGTGTCTGTAAATTTCTTTATAATCTTGTCAATTCCTTTCACAATAAGTCGATTATGATGATCATAATCACGACGTAATGCTCAAAAGATGGTCATGTTGGAATAATAGCTGTTGTTGTCAGTTTTAATTGTTTTTACACGTTCTTCCATCGTTAAGCGATTCATATTCGTTAGCTGTAAATCGTGCGCTAAATAAATGACACTTCACATGAAATATATTTGTTAACAAAGAGCCTCTCCATAATTTCTATATGAATGCATCTTCCATTAGTATTATTTATCTCATAAAGACCTAATTAACACTGCTAAAGTTTTCAATTTTCATTTTAGCATGAAAGAAAAACAATAAAGTTAACTTTTTAATTTTACTAATTATTTTGCAACTGCTGTTAATAAAATTGATGAAAAATATGCATATCAGTTTTATTAATTATGAACTATCATCAAGTATAACAGTATTTAAAACAAGACCTTTGGGTATTCAAAGATAACAATTAAAAATGGTTCTGCTATTCAAATACATTTTAAGGAATTTTAAAAAAGGATTTGCTGGCAATTGGTATTGTTTTATTGAACACGAAAGTTATCGAAATCGTCAAATAAAAAATAAAATAAAAGAAAAAAAGTGGAAATTCAGAGGCTTTGGAAATATATTGAAATTAAATCCTACAATTTAATAAAAATAATTCATAAATAAATAATTAAATTAACAAAAAATAATAAAAAATTGAATAGTTAAAAAAAATTGGTAGAAACGAAAAATTAAATAAAATAACATTAAAATAAAAAATTAAATCAGACGAAAACTTAAAAACCAAAAAGTTTTTCTAAAATTAAAATTAAATATTAAAAAAAAAAAATTAATAAAAATAAAATTAAATAAAATACCATAAAAATTTATAAAATATTTGCTTAAATTACAGGGTTTTGTTAAAATATTAATGTAAAATATTTAAATAAGAAAAAAAATATATTTATATTAAAAATCCATTGTAAAAAGATTTATTCTAAAATAATAAATACTTAGTTAAAAACAAAATACAGAATAAGAACTCTTTCAAGTACTGGAAGATTAGAAAAAATAAATATAATAATAATAATTAAAAAAATTATAATAAAAACAAAAAATTAAAATAAAAATAAAAACTAACAATAAAAAAATAAAAACAAGATACAAAAAGAAAATTAAAAACAAAACAAAACATAAGAACAAAAATAAAAATAAAAACAAGTGACAAATAGGTGAAATTAAAATAAAAACAACAATTAAAATAAAAACAAAAATAAAAACACAAAATAAAAACCAAATTAAAAATAAAAAATTAAAAAAAATAAAAATAAAAATAAACCCGAAGAATAAAAACAAAAAATAATAATAAACCTAAAAACTAAAAACAAAAAATATAAAAAACAAAAATAAAAACGAGAATAAAAACAAAAGTGACAAATAAGCGAAATGAAAATAAAAACAAAAAATAAATAAGAGATAAATTGGTGAAATTATAATAAAAAAAATAAAAATAAACACAAAAAATAAAATTAAAAATAATAAATATAAAAAAAAAAAACAAAAATATAAACAAAAAATAAATATTAACCCAAAAAATTAAAACAAAATAATAAAAAATAAAGACGAAAATAAAAATAAAAACAAGAGACAAATAGGTGAAATTAAAATAAAAACAAAAATTAAAATAAAAATAAAAACAAAAATAAAAATAAAAATGAAAATAAAAACAAAAAATATAAAAAATAAGAACTAAAATAAAAATAAACCAAAAAAATATAAAAACAAAAAATAAAAATAAAAATAAAAACAAAAAATATAAACAAAAAATAAATATTAACCCAAAAAATTAAAACAAAAATAATAATAAATAAAAACGAAAATAAAAATAAAAACAAAAAATAAAAACCAAAATAAAAATAAAAATATAAAAAAATAAAAATAAACCCAAAGAATAAAAACAAAAAATATAAAAAACAAAAATAAAAACGAGAATAAAAACAAAAGTGACAAATAAGCGAAATGAAAATAAAAACAAAAAATAAATAAGAGATAAATTGGTGAAATTAAAATAAAAAAAAAATAAAAATAAACACAAAAAATAAAATTAAAAATAATAAATATAAAAAAAAAACAAAAATATAAACAAAAAATATATATTAACCCAAAAAATTAAAACAAAAATAATAAAAAATAAAAACGAAAATAATAATAAAAACAAGAGACAAATTAGTGAAATTAAAATAAAAATATAAACAAAAAATAAATATAAACCCAAAAAAAAAAACAAAAATGAAAATAGAACAAAAGATACGAATAAGAAATATTATAAAAAACAAAAAATAAAAACGAAGAACAAAAAATAACGAAAAGATATAAATAAGGAATTAAAAAAGTTTGTGTTAAATTAATGTAAAAATTATATAAAAAAAATAATTTTAACTGTAAAAATATTTATAAAAAATATTAAATTTAAAAATAAATATTTTTTAAAATATAAATATACATTTATCAGTATCATATGTAATAAATAAAAATAAATTTAATATAAAAAAATAAAATATAAGATTTCTTTAAAATAAAAAAATTAAATAAATAATATATATAAAATTATACAACATATATATTAATTAAAACCAGATTTAAAAGAAAAAGTATAAAAAGAAAATATTTCGATAAAAATTTTGTAAAAGTAAAAATTTGTTAAAAAAATATAAAATTCAAGAAAGAAATTGCTTATTATATTAAATATATAAAAAAACTATTATACTCAAAACAGTGTTAAATATTTTATTGTGATGATTTAATACAATTTAATGATTTTAAAATTTTGTGTTTTTAAATTGTTAAGAATTTTTTAATAACTTGTTTTATTGAGAACAAAATTTAATTACATTTTAGATAACATATTGAAATATATTTGAAACTAATTTAATTAATTATAAAAAAAAAGAAAATAATTAAAAAAAAAAATTACTTTACTCAAAATAGCTTCTGGCCAATTTCGGTAAATTTATCAATAAAATACTGCTGTAGGCACTCCAATTTCGGCTCCAATAACATGGGAATCCTGTTTTAAAATTTAATAAGAATAGTTGTACACTCTTATTCAATTCAAATTGCTTGCTTGTTCCGACTCGTATCTCTAATTGAGGATTAAACATGTCACTTTTATTGAAAATCTATTATTACATAAATGTAGCCGTTGGTATAATGAATATTCATTATAAACCTTCTTCAAATTCAATGAAATTAAATTATTGGCCACAATTAATATATTGCATGCTCGTTAATACGTTGTCCATAATTATTCTTAACGTTGCGACCTATTTGACCTATATGTATATGACTAATTGTTATCGAGTGCGTACTTCTGCAATATATATGTTAATACTTTCATTTGTTACGTACGCGGGAATCACGGTAGTCACTTTGGATTTGTGGTTAAAGAGAAAACACATTTACAAGCTATTGATTCAATTTAAGCGTCTGTACAAGTATTACTCAAACGATATTCACTCGCCGGAGAACCAGCATGTGCTGCGTAAATGCAAACATTTATTGTATCGTAAATATTTTACTGCCCTCTTGAGTTCATTGATCATCTCCGCTCAAGGCCATGCAAGTAATCTAAATACATGTCGTTATGCTAAATATATTAGAGTCAGCAATTATTATTTCACTATAATGATTCCCATAACCATGTTAATTACGTTTAATATCTACATGGCCTTAATCTATCTTTATTTGTGTGGTTATCTATTGATAAAGCGTTTGAAGAATATTTTAAAGGATATTAAATTTATGCACAATGTTGACAGATGTTTAATGTCTGCAGAAGATCAACACTTAAATGGTCATAAAGTATGGCGCGAGAGATTAGCCCGTGAGGTGAAAATCCTAACCAGAGATGTTTACCAATTGAGGTCTTTAGCTGAAGAGCTGATGAGCGCCTATCAAGTACAATTGGCCATGCAATTATTGTGCGAATTTGTTAACTTGACTGGTATAGCGTTTTACTCAGTCGTGCTTATATTTCTTATAAAACGTTTTGGTCCCATACGTGCTCTACACACGTTTGTACTTTTCATTGTGGATATATCAAACATCATGGTTTCTCTCAATATCTTCGGTTTGATAATCGATAATTTTGAGGCCATTGCTACTGTAAGCTCTGAAATGGAAATGTATGCCACCATGGGTAATAAACAGCAACTTTTTATACGAGATGACCTAACGCAAGAGGTAAGTTAGTATTGGGATACATTGAAATAAAAACGATTTGTTCTTAATAAATTCGATTACATTTTCTTCTAGATTGAAACATTAATGTTGCAGTGCAAGGCTTTAGACTTTGAATTCAGCGTTTGTGGCTTTTTTAACTTGAACTATGACACCAATATGTCGATTTTAACAGCTGTCGCCTTAAACGTTATCTGTTTACTACAGTTAATAATTGATATTAAATAAGTACATACATACATACATATTTTATTAGTTTATCTGTTTAGAATCAATCAAACATTTAATTGCTGTAATCAGTATAAAAATTAAATTATAAACTATGGCACCAAGCTTCAGAAATTAATAAAATTTAAATTTTTTTTTTTGTTAAGGCTTAACAAAACATATCCAAAAGAATTTTTATTTATTGAAGAATTTATATGTACGTACTGGTCTTTAAAATACAGTATAAAGCATAATTGGTAAGTTTAAGCACGTAGAATCCATTTAAATTATTGTCAGACTTTAGATTTTCAACGAATGGCTGATTTTTTAAGAGCTACAGGAAAATTTTTCAAAAAAAAAAAACATAAAATTCAGAAAAATTCATGAAATCTTTATTTGAATCGATAGTACGGTGTCCATATAATTTAATGTTTGAAGATTATTTCATGCAAATGTTGACCGCGACTGGGCCTCAAATGGTCCATCCGCTTAGTCCAATTTTGTCATACTCTTTCCAACATTTCGGCCGGTATCTCACGAATAAATGCTTTAATGTTGTCTTCCAATGCGTCAATTGAAGCGGGCTTGTCTGTATAGACATGAGCTTTAACATAGCCCCACAAAAAATAGTCTAAAGGCGTTAAATCGCACGATCTAGGCCAACAATTGACCGGTCCCAAACGTGAAATAAAATGTTCACCGAACTCGCCTCTCAATAAGTCCATTGTTACGCGTGCTGTATGGCATGTGGCACTGTGTTGTTGTAACCACATGTCGTGCAAGTCAAGCTCTTGCATTTTGGGTAAAAAAAAAAAGTTGGATATCATCTCACGGTAGCGCTCACGTTACGATTCGCAGCATCTTTGAAGAAGTACGGTCCAATGTTGCCACCAGCCCATAAACCGCACCAAACTGTGACATTTTCTGGATGCATTGGTAGCTTTTGCAATGCTTCTGGCTGATCTTCACTCCAAAATCGACAATTCTGCTTATTTACGTATCCATTGAGCCAAAAATGAGCTTCTTCGCTGAACACAATTTTTCGATAAAGAAATGGATCTTCGGCCAACTTCCCAAGAGCCCATTCACCAAAAATTCTGCATTGCGGTAGGTCGTTCGGCTTCAATTCTTGCACCAGCTGTATTTTGAAAGGCTTCACACCGAAATCCTTCCGCGAATCGATAATTGATGGTCATCATTAACACTGGCCGCTACAGCTGTGATATTTTCTTCAGTTCGCACTCTACGTGAGCGTGTTGGTGGTTTAATGTCCAACAATGTAAATTTGATGCGAAATTTAGACACACTACAGCCCGAATAGTCGCTTCATTGGGTCGATTAAACTGACCATAAAATGGAAGAAGCGCGCGATGAACTTTCTTAACAGAGCACGACGCATTTTAATAATCAAATTCAATGATTTGCAAGCGTTGTTCGTTTGTAAGACGATTCATGGTTAAATTATTGACCAAACTGAAGATGTTTGACAGTGAAACAAAACACGAAACGTGCGTGAGCTGTGTTGCCAAAAAGATAATTGCAAAAAAATCACCCGTTATTTTACCGTTTACTTCCGGAATAAACTAAGGACTAACTAACGAAATAGAAATGGACTATCAATTAAGTCTCTACACAAATACAAAATAAAATTAGAAAAAAGAAATCATTATTAATTTTTACAATTAAACAAATTGTTTTTCTGTTTTTTTTTAAATCTTTCTTAATATCTTAATGTATTTTAAATTTGTTTTTTTTTTGTTTTGTTTGTGTTTACGGGGTGATTTGATTTAAAATAATTAAATATTAATGAATATATTATAATAATAATCATAATAATAATATATAGACTATGATAAAAATTATGGATTTCATTACATCATTCCATATATCATCTTAAAGATCTTATAAAATAATTTGTATTCAAATTTTTTTTATTTTTTTCTTTCATTCATTTTTAAAAACTAATATGTTAAATTAACATATTAATGATATTTTCATGTGTATATAAAAAAGAAAATAATTATTAATTAAATAATTAATCATATAATACGTTATAATAATAAAAAGACTATACTTTTAAAAATTTTTTTTCTCAAGATTTGTTTTAAAAATTTCTTTGTTTTGTTTTTGTTTTAAAATTAATCACAAAAAATGGCATGCTTTTATGTTTTTTTTATTACTAAATAAAACAATTTAAAGTTATAAAATAAGGAATTGGTGAAAAAAAGTTTTTAAAATTATTTAAAAAGGAATGAAGAAAGAGGAAGGGATTTAATTAAAAAAAAAAAAAAATAAAATAAAAACTTAAAAAACGGAATTGGTGAAAAAGTTTTTAAAATTATTTAAAAAGGAAGGAAGGAAGAGGAAGGGATTTAATTAAAAAAAAAAAAAAAAAATAAAATAAAAACTTAAAAAACGGAATTGGTGAAAAAGTTTTTAAAATTATTTAAAAAGGAAGGAAGGAAGAGGAAGGGATTTAATTAAAAAAAAATAATTTAAAAACTTAAAAAACGGAATTGGTGAAAAAAAGTTTTTAAAATTATTTAAAAAAAAGGAAGAGAGAGGAAGGTATTTAATTAAAAAAAAAATTAAAAGAAAACTTAAAAATATTTATAACTACATTTATACACAGCATTTTTAAATTGTTTTTGTTGTTTTTTAGTTTTAAAAATTGTAAACATCCTTTATAATCCATTTTTTTGTTTTTATTTAATTCGTTGCTTAATTAATTTTTTTTTCTTTTCTTTAAATTTAAGTGAGTGAGTGAATGTTGTTTTTGTTACAACTAAAACAAAATGAATTTGTTTTTAAAATATATAATCTATCTTCATATATACTATATTAGTATGTAATGTATTGTTTGTAAATATAAAAAAAGAAAATCTGAATTATAACCTTACTTTTTTATTTTTTTTTTTTATAAACAAGATTATCACGTTGTAAATTTCTTTGCATTTGGCAAATGCTTGTTTTTGTTTTAATTTGTTTTATTGTTTGTTTATTTTTACAAAAACCAAAACAAAAAATAAAGCATTTTAAAACTATTATTTCTCCTTTTGTTGTTTGTTTTCCTTGTGTCGTTTGTGGGTTGATTGTTGTTGTTGTTGTATGTAAGTATTACACAATTTTTTAATTTATAAAAGAATCGTTTGTTTGTTTTTTTTTTTATCTCATAAGCACTAAATATAGTAATTGCGCACATTTATATCTCTCTATATATAGAATTTGTTTCTTGTATTGTGACTAAACAATATTACAATTTCAATTTATTTTCATTTCACTTCATTTAATTTCAATATTTTGTTTTTTTTCTTTTTTTTAATTCTATTAATAAAAAATAATTTTGTTTTTTATGCCACAATATGACTATTTTTATTTAAATCGGTTAAAAGTTCTGAATCTAAATCTTCTGCTTCTAGCAGATCTGTACAGGCATCACCATTTGCTATTATAGGCCGTGTTGTTGTATTATTGGGATTGGTAACAACAATAATATTGTTGTCTAATGAATTCTGACGCCTTTCACGTTCTCTAACTATATGTGGCGCTTCGTTGAATTCATCTAATTCATCCATGCCTAAAGGGAAACAAAAGAAATTAAAAAGAAGTTAAAAAAGTATAAAAAAAATAATATGAGTATTTTATTTAAGCTCTAGAGAAGAATTAAAGCAAAGAATTACACTTCCACGAAGTCTAAAGGGTCCGAAAAATAACTTTTTTTTTGAAAATGCTTTAAAAAAAAACTACTGAATATTTTCTCAAATTTCTTTTTTTATTTGAAAGTACAATCCTTCCGGTTAATAATGGAAAATAATTTCATTCAAATGGCTGTCTCGACTGGCCATGCAGTAGCCTACACGATCGGTCCAATTTTTAAGCACATTGTCGCAGCTGTATGTCACCAATGGCTTCACGAATATTGTCCTTTAAAGCGTCAATTGTCTCTGGCTTGTCGGCGTAACACTTATCTTTGACGGCACCCAACAAATAATAGTCCAACGGTGTCAAATCGCAGCTCCGAGGTGGCCAAACGACATCAGCTCTGCGGCTAATAATGCGATCTTCAAAAACAGGGCGCAAAACATTGAGTGTAGCTTCGGCTTTGTGGCACGTAGCGCCGTCCTGTTGAAACCAAATGTTGCCAATATCCTCCTCTTCAATTTTTGTGAACAAAAATTCATTTAAAATGGCTCGATAACGATCGCCATTGACTGTAACGGCTACTCCTTGCTCATTTTCGAAGAAAAATGGCCCAATTATGCCTCTGGACTAAAATCCGCACCAAACAGTGACTCGTCGTTTTGGGTGCGTCGGCTTTTCAATGTATGCGTGCGGGTTTTCTGTGCCGCAAATGCGACAATTATGCTTGTTTACATACCCGCCAAGGTCAAAATGAGCTTCATCTCAAAAGATGATTTTTTTTTTGCCAAAATCGGCATCTTCTGGTGTAGGCTACTGCATGGCCAGCCGAGGCAGCCATTTGAATGAAATTATTTTCCATTATTAACCGGAAGGATTGTACTTTCAAATAAAAAAAGAAATTTGAGAAAATATTCAGTGGTTTTTTTAAATCATTTTCAAAAAAAAAGTTATTTGGCGAACCCTTTATTTTGATGCTATTCAGTGGCTAATAAGAGACAAGCCCCAAAATTATTCCAACTATCCCACTACCACGATTCGAAAGAGGACATTCTGGACTACCTTTTGGCATATATTCTGTATGGTGTACTATTTCATATGTATGTATTCAAAAATGGCTACTGACCTTCTAGAGAATTTTCATATATTTTTGACCAAAAATCGATTTGTTCCAAAATTGAAAATCTCAACTGTCAAAATTATCCCAGCTATCCCATTACCAGGGTTCGAAAGAGGACACTCTGGGCTACCATTTGCATATAGTCTGTATGGTGTACTATTTCATATATGTTCCAAAATGGCCACTGATCTTCTAGAGAATTTTCATATATTTTTGACCAAAAATCGATTTTTTCAGAATTAAAAATCTAAACTCTCAAAATTATTCCAGCTATCCCACTACCATGGTTCGAAAGAGGACACTCTGGACTACCATTTGCGTATAGACTGTATGCTGTACTGCTTCATATATGTTCCTAAATGGCCACTGACCTTCTAGAAAATTTTCATATATTTTTTTGGGCCAAAAATCGATTTTTTTCAAAACTGAAAATCTCAATTCGCAAAATTATCCCAGCTATCCCACTACCACGGTTCGAAAGGGGACACTCTGGATTACCATTTGCATATAGTCTGTATGTAGTGTATGGGTTCATTATGAACTAATTACAGTCGATTCTTTGACGGTCACATCTCATCTCATCTTTCCAAAATTATGAAATTTAAAACCTCTGCAAATTCATCAACTTACCTGCATATTTTGTACCAGTCAACAGCAAATATTGTCCCGAACGATTTGGCCACAATAAACCGGTCATCACGCAATACGCCAAACAATCAGCTGAATTTGTAATGCCCAGCAATAGTTTATAACGCCACATGGGGCTGACTTGTAAAGCAACAATTGCCACAATTGGCAAATAAATAAACCAAACAAGACTTGAAGCGCCCAAATGTAAAAGAAAATCTAATTTTTTTGTCGAATGTTCATATTTCATGGTGTTGCGTAGCTCATAGAGAAACCATAACATAAATGTGGTGCTAAAAATATAAGAAAACAAAAGGAATTAAAAATACATAGAACAAGATAAGACAACGAAATACGCTCCGGAACGACCCGATTACTCATCAGCCAAGGATTGTCAACCCAGCGAAAGCTGTTTTAAACGGAAGAAATGAAAGCAAACTTACCGTAAAATTAAAACAATCCAGCCGGGCCATGTTTGATATTCATCCACATCCGATATAATATCAACCTCGGTCTAAATAAGGAAAATATTTTTTAAATTTTTATTTGAATATGATAATAAGAAAACCTTTAAAATCTTACCCTATCCCAGTAGTAAAGGAACACATGAAAAGCACAATAGGGAACCCATATGCTCATTAAGATTATCCAACCGGTGCGGCTTATTTGTTGGCGTGTCACAGCCCAGCCTTTGGCCAATAACAATAAAATTAACATAAATGTTGTCTGGAAAGCAAAACAACAGAAATTAAATAAATATGAAAACAAAAGTATGTTTAGAACCTCCTCCAACTTACCCTACTAAATATATCTAAAATGTCACCCGATGTCTGTAAATTTGGCAGACCCACACCGTTAAGAGCAAATTTAATCAAATGAGCTGTTATCAAGGCTAAACTAACAAATTCACTGAGCAAACTTAAGGTGAATAGCCTTGTCACCGGATGCTGTTGCAAGCGTACTGCATAGATTTGCATGGGCAGTAGAATCATATACACTAACAGGAATATTAAATACATTTCTAAGAGATTTTGACGATCAAATGAGAACTCATGCGTTAAGGGATGAGCTGCCGAATCATTGGGATGTCCATTGACTACATGAATATCGTAGTGCAGTTCGGAAATGCTGTTGTTAAGAAATGAGGCAGGCGCCGTAAGAGTATCATAAGCATGCCATTTACATGTGGTGCGATTGCGATAACAGGCCACCATAGCAACGTACCAAAATCTATGAAGAAAAGAAAAGACAAAAACGATTAATTTTTTTTATTGTGATAAGTGACACAATATAGGAATATTTAATCATGAATAATAGCTTATAATAGCTTATCATTACTCTTCTTTCGATTTCATTTGAATTGAAATGAATGTTTTCTTTCTTTCTTTAGCCTGGCAAAAGGAAATTTTAAATTGAAATGTTTACACAGTTGTTAACAAAACAGAATGATTACAAAAAAACAAAGAAAAGAAATTAATTTAAAAGGCAAACAACCGCTTTATAAATAATTGCATCAAGCAATGAGAGTAGTAAGAGTGGAATAAATAGGTAAAGTTAGCCAACAAACTGACAATATGCAGTCCGTCCAGTGGAGACAGTATTAAAGCGACATTTATGGACACTTTCATCATATTTTTTATATGTGGAACAACGCATGTCTCTTACATTATGAAAACATTGCTAAGCTATAATTAAAACTCAATATGGGAAATTTTTTTTTTTAAATTACATCACTTGTGTAATAAGTAAATGCATTCATATGTAATGTTTGTTTGCAGCAGAAGTATCGAAATAATGATTAAAATTAGATGACGTTTATTGCTATTATAATAACAAAAGTCTATAACTCAAGTGAAAATTAATCTGATAAAAAGGTCTCCAATTGGGGTACCATTTTACAGTATTAAAGCTAACAGTAGGAAGATAACAACGGCAACAATGGGTGATTTTTTAAGAGCTATAGGAAAATTTTTCAAAAAAAAACACATAAAATTCAGAAAAATGCATGGAATCTTTATTTGAATCGATAGTACTGTCCATATAATTCAATGTTTGAAGATTATTTCATGCAAATGTTGACCGCGACTGCCCCTCAAATGGTCCATCCGCTTAGTCCAATTTTGGCGTACTCCTTCCAACATTTCGGCCGGTATCTCACGAATAAATGCTTCAATGTTGCCTTCCAATGCGTCAATTGAAGCGGGCTTGTCTGTATAGACATGAGTTTTAACATAGCCCCACAAAAAATAGTCTAAAGGCGTTAAATCGACCGATCTAGGCGGCCAATTGACCGGTCCCGAACATGAAATAAAATGTTCACTGAACTCTCCTCTCAATAAGTCCATTGTTACGCGTGCTGTGTGGCATGTGGCACCGTCTTGTTGAAACCACATGTCATGCAAGTCAGGCTCTTCAATTTTAGGCAAAAAAAGTTGGATATCATCTCACGGTAGCGCTCACCATTCACAGTTACGTTACGATTCGCAGCATCTTTGAAAAAGTACGGTCCAATGACGCCACGAGCCCATAAACCGCGCCAAACTGTGACTTTTTCTGTATGCATTGGTAGCTTTTGCAATGCTTCTGGCTGATCTTCACTCCAAAATCGACAATTCTGCTTATTTACGTATCCAATGAAGACAATTTTTCGATAAAGAAGTGGATCTTCGGCCAACTTTCCAAGAGCCCATTTTGATAATAAAATTCAATGATTTGCAAGCGTTGTTCGTTTGTAAGACGATTCATGGTTAAATTATTGACCAAACTGAAGATATTTGACAGTGAAAGAAAACACGAAACGTGCGTGTGCTGTTTAAACCAGTGTTGCCAAAAAGATAATTGCTAAAAAATCACCCGTTACCTTGCCGGATTCCAGACAAAAGTCATGTGGTCGTGAAATAAATACGCGCACGATTATTGGTGAACAGAGAGTAGAGTGAAAAATCACCTTTGTGGCCCACACTACAGCTTTTGATAAAACATGGCGATGAAAAATAAGAAATCTTTTAAGAAGCACAGGAATCCCACGCTAAATTGGCAAGTCTTATAACAACATAATAATAATATGGCTTCCGGGGGCACTGTTTTATATAAAATCCTTTTGGAAATAGGTCATTAAATTCGAATACTACCTGCCTCCCTCTCCTTTTTGTTATTGTAATAGACATAGTATTTTTGACTGATTAATTGGGAGCTAATCAATGGAGTTTCACTAGTCATCCTAAAGACCTAAATTGTGTTAGCTTTATTTGCCTTTCGTCTAACAGTTATAGACCATTAACAGATTTCGATGGATAAATTTCATTACAAGAGATAGTAGTAAATGTAAATAGTAAGTAAGTGTAATAGTAGTAAATGTAAATGTAGTAAATGTAAATGTAGTAAATGGGAAATACGTTTAGTATTGGTCAGGTGAAAGCGTGTTGTTCCTTTAGCTTTGAAATTAATGTCTGTAGTTGTAGAACTAGTTGCTGTTGTTGTTATAACAGCTCTGCTGTTGTCTTCGGAAGTGTCTCCTTGTTGGATATTAAGAAAAATTTAAGTTTACATGTTCAATTGTATGCCTATGTGATACTGATAGAGATGATATGGATTGAGAGATGATATTATGAGGTTTGTACGTTGGTTGCTGTCGTTAGGTGATTGGTTGTCCTAGGAAGTCCTCAAATTGTGTTACATTCAGCCATAAGTCTACTAGTCTAAAGGTTGTCGCTTTGGGAGGGCATCCAAAGAGGTGCGCCTCGGAGTAATCCTCGCCATGTAGCTGCTCGCCCAATCTAATCTCAGTTGAGCCAGGATGGTTCTGGTTACCGTGGGCAGCTGCCTCTCACTATCCGATATTGGTGGAGGGTGTTGATTTAGAACCCTATTGTGGCTGAGTTCATCTATTGCTGCAGAACTAATAGTTGCAACTAGCCTCTGAGCGATCACAGATCTATCGGAATCCAGTACGTGTGACTATTTGGGCATGGAAAAAACGTTCTGTGCAATGGTGACTTGTTTGGTAGGGTGGTTCACGGTTAAGAGTTCTAAGTATTATGCTTTCACGATAGAAATTAAGGACAGAACACCAATCGGATTTCACCAGAGCCGGAGCGGACTTTGCCTGTGTGAGTGAGTAGACGTAATGTCAGAATCCTATTATAAACATATTCATTCATCGCGTGATGTAGCTCATTTTGTGAGCAATAAAAGAGATGTTATGGACGGAATTATTTTTCATTGAGATTGCCTAAGGAATTTAGTCGAGAAGTGGGGTCCTCAATTATTGATTATTGTGCAACAGATTTCAGATAAAATGTCATCAATAATTGCTTGGTCAGTAGCATGCTGTGTTGTCTGATAAAGAAAATTTAATTGTGGTTTCCTCGTGGAGATGATCAGTACTAATGTCGACATCCTGACACAGGCAATAGCGATCCTGAGAGCATTGTATTCCGTGTTTAGGGGTTTCTTCCACCTGGCGTCACTTAAAATAGAAGTTCATGCCGGGTCTGAGTAATTCAGAAAAGCGTGACAAATTGCCTTGTACTTACTTAATGGGCCATTAACAATTCGATTAAGGGATTTTGACCTGCCTTAACATATCCTTCCAGGGACAAATTGCCTTGTAGGTCGTCATTATCTACATTCCTTACGGTACTCGACTTATCACAAAAATATTCAACTCTAAACTTAAAACCGAAAACCTTTGTGGTCATCTTGACACAGCCAGTAGTGATCCTGAGAACATTGTATTGTATAGGTTAGAGGACGTGTACTTGTCAATTAAGACAAGTACAGTACCCGGAGGTTGAATTGACCCATTGCCGAATTGTATTGTATGGTTTGGGGTTTCTTTTATTTGATGTCACATAAAAAAGAAGTCCATAACGAGGCTGCGTATATTTATTACGATACTTGGCTAATCAGAATAACTCTTAACTCTAAAGGCTTTACTAATAGATGTTCATGCCACATGCCGAAGGTTTCTAAGTTAGTATGACCAATTTCATACAGGTGGCGCCACTGAAAATTACTCAAAATGAATTAAATCGTAAACCGTGGATTTGATCATGCTATGATCTTCAGCGAAGTTGTTGCGCATGAGCCGACGAAGGTTTCTAAGTTTGTATGACCAATTTCCGACAGGTGGCGCCACTGAAAATTACTCAAAATGAATTAAATCGTAAACTGTGCATTCTTTGACAAAGTTGTTGCGCATGAGTCGACGGAGGTTGGTGCGATTAATTTCCGATTGATGGCGTCACTGAAAATTATTCAAAATGAATGAAAAGCAATTGGTCGACCTACATATCAAGCACGAAAGAAAAGACCATTACGAGCCTCAGAATCAGACGAGCATTGAGACTGGAAAATCTTCAAGTATATGCCGCTGAGACCCGTTCGCTTGTACCACTTGAACAACGAGAAGTGAGATTAAAAACTGATCGAATGCATACTACTTAGGCCCGTTCATCTGAATCATTAGGACAACGGAAAACAAAATCAATAAAATGATTCAAAATTAATTTGATATTTTTGTAATGTCTTCTTTCCTTTAAATTTATTTTAGTTGGTGGAGCAGCACGCCCAGGGTACCGGTAGTGGAATATATAAAGAAGGACGACTGAAGCTGGAATAAAATAAAATTTATAGCAAGCGATGGAGAAATTTTCAAGAGGCCACAGTGAGTTAAGTGGAAATAAAGAAGATCTTAACGAAAGTAATATGCTGAGCAAGTTATGGGACAGGGCACCAATACATTTTGTTCAAACAAATCTGTTTTGAAAGTTGCAATCTTATCTTATTACTCAAGAAAAAAAGGAAAATAAAACAAATTAAACACCTTATTGATTGACAGAAACAAAAATATGACGCTGCTGATTGTTATTTGATAAATAAACCTGTTGTGCACCACTTTGAAGCGATATGTACTATCACCTGAATAGGTAGTTGAAACTATATACATGACATGGAATAATAAATGAGTAATACTTCATGGAAAATTGATTTTAAAATTTAAATTCAATTGTAAAAAATATTATTTCTCTCTCTGCAACTATTTCTCAATTTGATTTACAAAAAATTGCAATTTTAACGCCTTTGTTTAGAACAAGAAAATAATCTTTTTGAAACACTTTCTTTAGAACATTTATTTATAAAAAGCAAACTAATGATTTCCTTTTTTATTGTTATTGTTCTTTTTTTTTTATCAGAAACAAATAAATTTAAATAGATAAAAGCAAGAAAAAAAGACATACAAATAAACAGACCACAACAAAATAAAGTGTTTTTTTTCAATGCCACTAAAACACTGACGACTTTTGAGCGGTCTGGTCTTATCTTATCTAATTGCTCTAGAAAATTATACACAGATTTACGTTATACTACCTCTGGCGTAAAAATTCTCTAGGCGGCGGTGGTGGTGGTTAGCAATGGACACGTGTGTTTAGGTGCCAATACACTAAAACAAACCAAATGTTATTGACAGACAAGAAGAAGAAAACTTAAAAAAAACCAATAAAAACAGAGAAAAAAAAGTGAAACTGTAACAAACGACTGACCCTGAGTATGAACCTCTTCAGAAAAAAAAATGCAATCGATGCCATTTGCCAAATTGGCACAGAGCATAACAGATGCGGAACAATAGTGTTTGAAACATTTGTGTTCATAAATAGTTCAGCTTGCTTAGCTGGGGTGTAGTAAACTAAAACCATAATTTTGCCAATAGAAAGTTAAAGTAACCTGGAGCCATCTAGGAGGTGGCTTTAGTAGGTGAAGATTTTGTATAAAGGAAATGCCATGTAGCAATAGAGGGTAGATAGACATGGACAGTAGAAAATGTTGCTAAAAATAATGAAAATCGCAGTGGACACACTTTTGTTCCTTTGTGAAATACCAAGTCAGTTTTGATTGACAGTAACTCTCCTGCAGCTTCAGAAGCTTAGTTGTAACAGCAACTTGAAAACAATTTCTTCTACTTTCTGTTTATGTGAAGGAAACAAAATCTGAATATTTAAAACTATTTCCACAGGTTGCTTCTTTTCGCTTTCATAACTCTTTAAAAATCGATTGTCCCATTTTTTGCCCAACAGCAAAGAGAGGCAACAAGTTTTTGTACACAAAGTGACACATTTATTCTCATTCGCAATGTGATTTATTGGTCACCCTGCTTATTCCAAATTCTGCTTATGATGGGCAAAATTTGATGCCATAACTGCTCAAGAATCGATTGTCTAGTTATCAAACAAACCTTTAAATATAATACCCTAATGCCATCATGTTAGCGATTCTAAATATGGCTACCAATTATACCAAAATTAATGGATTTCTGTTAACTACACCTTATATATAATGTGTACAACTCACCTGGGTTGGGATACCTCACTTATAACGTAAGTAAACTGGTTCCCCGCTATAACATTGCTGGGCGCATCTTCATCCACACACAACTCGCCTCGAGGACATGGTATGCGTCGTAGAAAATCACGTTTACCGTGGGGATTACAGTCTACATCGTAGGCCATTAACTGTATCCGTTTGAACATGTGCTGACAGGCCAATTCTCGGTCATATATGCTCAGACTGCGATTTCTATAAAAATCCACAAAGGACGGTTTGTCCAATACCACCAAAGTTACAGGCTGCTGGAACTCCTGATGTGGTGTGGCCGTAATGTTGCCATAAATATAACCGAAAGAATCTTGCGGCCGATGCAGTTCGGCCTTTTGAAAACCGAATTTAATAAGAAATTTAAAGAAATCTCGAGTATCGAAATAACCCTGCAGATGAGTGGCATCGACGGTAAACGGATAGTAGAACTGATGACAGCTGATGAAGGTTACCAGATGCAGGAGTAACCTTAGAAGCGTCCCACCTCCTTTCAAATTCATGTTGCAAATGTTTTTTTTTTGTTTGTTGCTTTTCTCTCTTTCTCTCTCTGCCTTTTTGCTTTTACTGAAGTGCTTTGTGTGCCTTGTTTTGTAATTCTCTTTTACAGACTCTTTCTCATAAATTATTAACAATTATTCATTGTTTTAACCATTTACAGTTTTTTTCTATTTTTTTCCTGCCATGTAAAATTAAAAATACTTTTACTTTTTTGCTATTGTTGTTGTTTTGTTGCTTTTCCCCTTACTTTTTAATTGTAATTTCCAATTATCAATACTTGTTTAGTGGCTGAGTTAAAAAACAATAACAATTGCATGGTATAGCAACAATAACAACGTTAATGGCATGGAGCGAAAAAAAAATTTGTTACTCTTTATAAATTGTCGCGTTGGTTGCTTGTTTTTTCTATTTTTTGTGCAGTTGTGTGTCAATGACTGTATTTTTCCTTTTCGTTTCTTAACTTAAGAAGTTTTATATTTTTTTCTTTTTCTGAACATTGATTTATTTTTAATTATTTATTTTAAGAAGCGTATAACAAATTTTTACACTCTTTTTTTCCTTGTACGCGTTCTAGCATATCTCAAGAGATGGGTTTTTTTAATGAATTATAACGAAAAAGAAGAAGAGTAGTGTATAAAGTAAATATAAAAACAAATGTGACGTGTATATTCACCACATTGGCTTTTTCTCCAATTGTTTTATAACACAGAGCTTAGGTATAGAAGCAAACAAATAAACATTTAGTGTAGTCAACTACTCCTTGAAGAAAAGGTGAATTTAAGCATTTTGACAACAAACAGCTTTAATATATGTAATGAAAGTATATATCAAACTCAAATTAATTATTAAATGTAATTAATTATTAAATGTAATTATAATATGTAATAGAAAAACTATCTTAACTACTGTTTCTCATATACAAAACAAAAACAGTTGATTTTAAACGTAAAGGGTCCAGTCAAATGTCGGTACAATTCATTCTGCATTCTGCACCCATTCTCTCATTGCTTTTCGTAATCTAAAAGCGAACGTTATCCCCTGGCTAGCCAGGGCTAAATACCTTTAGCATTAGCCTAACCCTATTTATAGTTGAAAAGCGCAAACCATAAAATCTGTAATAATAAAAAAGTACGGAAATATTTTGAAATCGAAATGTTGCCAGGAAACTAAAAATCTGGAACCAACTTCTGAAAAAGATGAAACAAATGAATGAATTCTTTAATAATTTTTTCTGATGTTAAATTTAGATTCTATATGCCAGCCTTTCGAACAAAGCATAAAAAATTATAAATATTTCGCCAAAGAATTTCCTATTTGTAAGCATTTTGGGGATAAAACATAAAATAAAGAAATTATTCAAAAATCATTTACAAATTAATTTAAATTTAATTATTCTATAAATAAATACAGTTTTCTAATTTTAATTCTTTAGAATTTTAAATAGAATAACACAATGGCAACATTGTTAATGCAGTGTCAATGCAATGGTAACCAGATATATCGGTGAATGTCTCCACTAGCAGATGTGAAATCTACTTATTTTAGACACGCACCGTCCAAATCACGATATTCATTACATGGATCTATGATAATACAGTACCATTTCGTGTAACGGCACTTTGGTGAGTTTCGATTTTATACACCACACCGGATTAATTCACCACATTTTGTAAGAACTCACCAGACTAGAAACTCACCACAACTACAAAATTCACCACACTTCAAAAAATTAAAAAAGTTAAAAATTAAACTGCCCGCTTCACGTTGCACGCTCTACGCATAACCTACTGGATGATAACGAACTTTCAAGGCCAAATGATATCAATGACATCAGTTTACCCAAAAATATGGAAATAAATTGACAGATCCAAACTAGGCGTTATTCCCACACCGGATAAACTCACCACATTTTATAAGAACTCATCACACTAGAATCTAACCACAACTACAAAATTCACCACACTTCAAAAAATTAAAAGAAAATTAAAAATTAAACTGCTAGCTTCACGCTCACGCTCTACGCATAACCTACTGGATGATAACGAACGTTCAAGGCCAAATGACATCATTTTACCCAAAAATATGGAAATAAATTGACAGAGCCAAACTAGGCGTCAGTCTCACTCAAGCTTAATAAATTTTTAAAGCTAACTGCCGTCCTTAAGCCCAGGAATTATAAGCAGAGCCAGATTATCTAACAACTGCTCTACAAATACAAACAACACTGTGTGAATGACAGTCTTCTTGATTGAACTGGCTAAGAATTTCCTTTACCCTAAAAATATGCTACACATGTTTGAATAGTTAAAGTGTCCTGTCATTTTCCAACAACGAAAGATAAATATTTTCTCTCTGCAAACATTTTTACTAAGTAAGTGTTGTTTGTTTAAATAAAAAATACAACAAATTTATTAAAGGAATGACACTCTTTCCTCGTTTTCTTTTTTTTTTTTCGATAACAAAACTAAACAAAAACGCGTTAGTTTGGCGTCGCATTGTCTTTTAAAGCTTTCACTAAAAACGAAAAAAAATTTATTTTTTTGTATATGAAGCGTGTGCATTGCGTTTTTTTCTGGTTATGTGTCCAAATAAATTTTTTGTTTTCCTTTGTTTTTGTTGTTGTTGTTTCTTTATTGAATTAATCAATTGAATTACTACTGCTGCTGCTGCCACTGCTGTTGTGCCAATGCTTCCGTTTGTCTAACCGTCCATAAGCCTTAACAACTTCAGTGTTTATTTGTGTGGAAATCTACAATCCAGTGTAGCCGAGTGTTTGAACAGTGTCAGCGATTTTTCTCATCTCTTTTTGGTTTTTTGTTTTTGTTTTTGTATTACTCGCCTGATTACTGAATAGTTTTTCAATACAAAAATCCCAAACGCACTGTCAGTGTTTTATAGAAAAACTAAATAATGTGCGCAACAACAACAACCACAAAAACAATAACAACAGCAGTAACAAAAAGAGACACAAATCTGTTCGTATAGTTTTATTTATGATCAACACAAATCAAAATGAATGAAATTGCAAATAAATTTTTAACCCAAATAAATAAACCACTCCTCTCCCCTCACTAACAATATAAATAATCGGAACGAAAAAATCCAAAAAAAAAAACCCAAAAAAACAATTGAAATTACAGACTAAAAGGAGCCAAAAGGCCAACAATTTGGAGTAAATAGAGTAAAAAGTAACGGTAATGGCACTCTGCTAAAGGAAATGAAATGAAATTGTATGTATTTGTTTGCTAATGGAGTAATGATGGTGTATGTACATATGTATGTGTTTGTGACGTAAAAAGTAATTTAAAAAAGAGTTTAATTGATGAGTGGTGAATATCTGCAATAAGTCGCTGGGGTGGGAAATGTGTTACATTTTACAATGAGAGAGTGTGAGTGTGTGGTATGTAATTTAAAAAATCAGTTTAATTGTAGTGTGGTGAATATGGTGAAGGTGAGATAAATTTATTATGACATCAAACATCACTTTGTATATGTTTTAAAGAAGAAGAAGAAGAGAACAAATGATTATGTAGCTTAGGTAGAAAAAATCGAAAGTATTGTTACGAAAATGAAGAATCTAGATACTGGTGTTTTTCTTTTACATCGCTTAACATTAAAATTATAAACAAAAATACAACAACAAACACCAGCATAAGAAAATGGTAAGCAAGTAAACAAAAATACAACAACAAACACCAGCATAAAAAAATGTAAACAAAATATACAAACAACAATAATGAAACAACATACATACATACATACATAATTGGTCATTACAACCCTTCAGTCAGGATTACGACCTAGTTTCTCACACCACTTTTGTTGTGTTTGTTAATTTTATACATGAGTGGTGGGACCTACAGTTTAAAGTCGACTCCGAACGACAGATTTTTTGAGAAACTTTTCATGGCAATTTTTTTATTTATTCTCAGAGTTTTTTTTTGCCAGAAATCTGCTGAGAGAAAGTCGCCGAAGAAATATTTGTTGTATTTTGTTTTGATGTCTGGCTTGGGGCTCGAATCCTGGCTTTACGTCTAATAAGCCAACATACTACCTACCAGACTACGGCGACTTCATGAATGAAACCATAATGAAACAACGATGTTTCTATTTATAGAGATTTCGAGAAGGTGAAGCCACGAACTTTCGCCTTCAATAACATTCATCAGACTGTTTACCCTGCCATATAAAACGCAAAGCAAAGTAGGTAACGGAGTTAGTAAAAGTTCAGTCAGTCTTGTGTGAAGACGCGGTGTGTTTGAAGAGTGTAATCGTGGTTTGAAGATCTCCGTATAATTGTCTAGTAATTGTTATTGTTGGTGTAAAGGGCAGAAACAGAGGAATAACAAAGAAAAGCAATTGTTTTTGTTTACATCAAGTTGTGGACAGAGGTACATAGAATTGTGCGAATAATAAAGAATTTTAATTAAAAACTGAATACAAATTTATTTTTATTTTATTTGCAATTTACGAGCTCATGTTATAAACGTTTTTAAGGTAAAGACGTAACAATATTTTCACTTATTGGCTGAGTATTTTTCATTTTTGATGTGTGACCATGAAGCTGTATATACAAACAGTCAGTCTTGATCATGACAACTTGAGCTAAGCAAAATAAATTAAAAATTTAATATTGGATCTTATAAAGGGTCCGCCAAATAACTTTTTTTTTGAAAATGCTTTAAAAAGAAAAACTCCTGAATATTTTCTCAAATTTCTTTTTTTATTTAAAAGTACAATCCTTCCGGTTAATAATGGAAAATAATTTCATTCAAATGGCTGCCTCGGCTGGCCATGCAGTTGCCTACACCATCGGTCCAATTTTTAAGCACATTATCGATTGTGTGCAGCTGTATTTCACCAATGGCTTCACGAATAGTGTCCTTTAAGACGTCAATTGTCTCTGGCTTTTCGGCGTAACACTTATCTTTGACGGCACCCCACAAATAATAGTCCAACGGTGTCAAATCGCAGCTCCGAGGTGACCAAATGACATCAGCTCTGCGGCTAATAATGCGATCTTTGAAAACAGGGCGCAAAACATCTAGTGTAGCTTCGGCTGTGTGGCACGTAGCGCCGTCCTGTTGAAACCAAATGTTGCCAATATTCTCCTCTTCAACTTTTGTGAACAAAAATTCGTTCAACATGGCCCGATAATGATCGCCATTGACTGTAATGGCCACTCTTTGCTCATTTTCGAAGAAAAATGGCCTCTGGACCAAAATCCGCACCAAACAGTGACTCGTTGTGGGTGCGTCGGCTTTTCAATGTATGCGTGCGGGTTTTCTGTGCCCCAAATGCGACAATTTTGCTTGTTTACATACCCGCCAAGATCCAAATGAGCATCATCTGAATCATCTGAAGATGATTTTTTTTTTGGCAAAATCGGCATCTTCTGGTGTAGGCTACTGCATGGCCAGCCGAGGCAGCCATTTGAATGAAATTATTTTCCATTATTAACCGGAAGGATTGTACTTTCAAATAAAAAAAGAAATTTGAGAAAATATTCAGTAGTTTTTTTTAAAGCTTTTTCAAAAAAAAAGTTATTTGGCGGACCCTTTATAAAGATTGTGCGATTTTTTTTATACATTTTTGCACAAATATGTTCACAATTCAAATCAATCTCTTCAGTTATCAATGGTTGGTTTGGTTTATTTAGTTAGTTTCGTTATACAATTTTCATAGCATTATCAAGAAATAGGCCTCCACTTTAAAAAGAAAAATATTTATACGTTGCTTTCTTTCAAATTAACATCAACCAACTCAACTCCTTTACTTTTCTAAGAAACGAAAAAAATTTCGAAAATTCTAAACAACATTTCGAAGCAGGCCTTTTTCCCCCCTGCAAAATCCATAAGCCCAGCAGCTTTTATGCATCAGCAAGCTTTTATGCATCAGCAGCTTGTTGCAGCAGGATAAAAAAACGAAATGAAAACTAAAAACCGAAATAATGGTTTCGCCGGAAAAAATACCCTCAAAACTTGTTGTAACCTTAAAGAAGGCCTAAAAACTTGTCTAAAATGCATGCAAACAAAAGCAGTAGGCAAGCAGGCACAGGGGCAAGAGCCTACAGCCATACTTCCCACTAAACTTAAAAAAGAATTTTTAAAAAGAAACGTGTGCGTATGCCAGCACACTTGCAACAAAATTTACATACTCATAGGCATTCATACATAAACGTAAACAGTTTATGTGGCTGGTTGTAGGCGTTTATGTGTATAGGTGTTTATATATTTTTCTTGTGTGCGTGTGTGTGTGTGTGTATGTGTTTGTGTGAGGAGAGCCTAACAACCTTTCTGCATGTTGCAAAATCATTTGGCAGTTTCACATGTTTCTGTTGCATGCCCATTGACTACAATGATGAGAACGGACGGACGGACTACAGCACTGATGATGATGATGATGATGATGACGATGATGGCGGAGTGTTGGTGTTGATGCTGTTATTGCAACATCATCCACAAACATGCACGTTTTCTATTCATATTCTCACGCAGAAATGCCAAAGAAAAATCTCTGTTGCAAGCATACCAAGTAGGGGTAATAGGACCATGAGTTTGTGTACAAAAAAAAAACCTTCACATCAACATACGAGTATAAAACGTTATGAACTCTCGAAGCTGTTAAATGAATACAAATGAATATTTAAACGTTGTTGGAACACAACCATCACACACAGACAGATAGACAGAGAGACAGAAAAAAACCCGGAAAAAACAACAATTTCAATAAAGCTCAAAAGGTCTATAAAACATTAATAAAAATATAAATACACTGATATGTGTGGGTGTGTGTGAGTGTGTGTGTGTATGTTATGGCCACATACATGTAAACTTTTGCAGACTTATTTACTTTAACACTTGCATGTGCCCCTGTATCACACGTATATTGAACAGTAGGGTGGTACAAAAAAAAATTCGAGAAAAAATTCTCCACCTTAAGAGATGCTAGCTGGAGAATCCTCTTTGAAAGATAAATTACTACTAAGGATTGTAAGTTCATAGAGCTTATATAAGAGTTTCCTTTAAAGGCTAAATATTTACAGGAATGCTCGACTTGGATAGAAAGAAATACCAGTCGGCTAGGCAGTGGAAATAGCTTAACTGTGTGCTTGCCAGAAAGGCAGCACCATCATAGGAAGAAAATATTGCGAATGTACACTTGGTGAGATGAAGATGGGGTTGAGAGACTTGCAGCATTTGCTAGGGGAAAGAGCCTTGACTACTCAAGTGTATAGCTTCGAGAAACTAAACAGCCTTCAGATCGAGCAATGTAGGCAGGTGAGATGAAGATGGGGTTGAGAGACTTGCAGCATTTGCTAGGGGAAAGAGCCTTGACTACTCAAGTGTATAGCTTCGAGAAACTAAACAGCCTTCAGATCGAGCAATGTAGGCAGGTAGGTAGGTAGAAGTGGCTGTCCCCTCGATAGAGTCATGAGCGGACGCACTAAGGCGGCGCACAGGGCTCATTGTGATACCACAGTTTCACATTCTCTCCTATTCGAGGTACCACTCGGAGCTTCCGATGAAGCGACTCAGGCTGCCAATATCCATGCATGACAGTTCAACCAGATCCTCCATGTAGTAGGCAACCAGGTGCATCTTTCTCAACCGACCAAGTGCCATGCACGACAGTTCATCCAGATCCTCCATGTAGTAGGCAACCAGGTGCATCTTTCTCAACCGACCAAGTGCCATGCACGACAGTTCATCCAG
This sequence comes from Sarcophaga variegata, assembly GCA_932273835.1. NCBI lineage: Eukaryota > Metazoa > Arthropoda > Insecta > Diptera > Sarcophagidae > Sarcophaga > Sarcophaga variegata. Next base: position 120,299,770 of record OW026360.1, on the reverse strand, counting down.
ATCCTCCATGTAGTAGGCACCCCATGCGCCTCTTTCTGCTCCGACCAAGTAACGGGCATGTTCACAGTAGGTGAAGAACAGTCTCATCATCCTCCTCCTCCTCCATTTGCAAGGTGTATAAGACCAATACGCCTCGCATGCGTTCCTATAATACAATGCCCAATAATAACCCCGACAGCAGTGCTGAGTTTACATTTTTGGAGTTTAAGCAGAGCCGCCCGCACCTTTTATCCAGCCTTGGCCGTGTCCGAAGCCGCCCATCTACTGTTGACAAGGTCCACAATTGCATTGTCAATTATAAGCTTGCAGGTACCCAAAGGGATACATTGGGGTAGAGAATACATCAGAGAGTTTGATGGTCGTGCCCTTTCTGGCTCGTTCATCCGCTCTGCAGTTACCGGGAATATCCTTATGTCCCAGTACCTATGAGATACAAACATCATATCGGTTCGCCAACTCATTGAGATATCTGCGACAGTCGTACACTGTCTTGGAGTTTAGTACACTGGAAACCAATGCCTTGATATCGGAAAATATTGTTACGCAAATCGAAACGACCTAATATCGTTTAACAACAAAAACTATAAACAAAAGCCACACGATACAAATACACACTAACACTAAGAATACAATTAACATGTTGATTATCTAAAGCTGCACACACACATATGTACAACGAACCTGGTTGCGCCTGGTACCAACAACAACATGTATATGACAAAAAGGGATAGACAACATAAGCAAAGTACACAAACAACAATGTATTAGCAATAGAGCTCTCGAGAAGGCGAGATCACGAACCTTCCACTTCAAGAATGTTCGTTAGACTGGTTGTGTCGGACTATAAAAGGGCTGGACAAAGCAGGCAGCAGTCAGTGTTAATTCAGTCAGCCTTGTGTGAAGTTGCGTGTGAACAAAATAAGTCGTGGTTGTAAAGATACAGTGAATACTTGTGTGAACTAGTAAAGTGAATAAACAGATTATTATTGTTGTATCGTTAAGTTGTATACGGTGGCACACAAAAGTAGTGTAAAGAATAAAGGGAGTTTAACTGAAATCAAACACATATTTGTTTTTACTTTGTTTGCAATTAACGAACTCATATTTAAATGTTTTTAAAAAGGTAAAAACGTAACAATATGGTGACATTCCGCAGGTGAAAATTTTTGTCCACAATAATTTTCACCGCAGCCTGAATTGCTGACACTTGACCGCTTGAAAGACGCTGCAGTGGTACGGTATCCTTATAGACCGGGATATTTCGATTGATTCCGAATAAATTCCACACCCAACGGCTCCTACCAGTTTGGAGCCATCGGTGTAAATTTGTACGGAGTCGCTTGCGAGGTTCTCCGCACCATTCCTCCAGTCCTCTCTTTCCGGAATGGATATCCTAAAACTTATTAAGAAGTCATATCGCTCTTGCTGACCATGAATAGCATCCTGAGGTTGTTAGTGTAGACATAGGGAATAGTACCTCTACTGGGTGGTAATAATAAGTGATTCATGGCTTGTCATTAGTCACCATGTGCTTTTGGAAATCGTCTACTGATAACGATTCAATGAAATAAATTCATTGTAAAGGGTGTTTTTTTTATAGAGGTATAGAACTTTAAGTTGCAATAAAACAACGATGGATTATTCGATTGACATGAATTTTATTTATCCGAAAGATAATCTTGTGGCATTACATTTTAAATATGATTTCTGGCATATGACCGCCACGGCTGGCGCGGATGTAGTCCAATCTGGACGTCCAATTTTCGATGACTTTTTCCAACATTTGTGGCCGTATGTCGGCAATAATACGGCGAATGTTGTCTTCCAAATGGTCAAGCGTTTGTGGCTTTACCGCATAAACCAATAACTTTACATAGCCCCACAGAAAGTAGTCTAGCGGTGTTAAATCACAAGATCTTGGAGGCCAATTCCAGGTCCAATCTCGTTTTGGGCCCATTCGACGAATCTACGCCTTACTTGATGATCGTTTGGCTTCAAATCTTGCACGAGTTGGATTTTGTAAGCACGCAAACCAAGATCCTTCCGCAAAATCTTCCATAAAGTGGATGTACACAGATCCAATTCCTGTGCTCGATGGCGGATGGACTCATTCGGGTCATCCTCAATTCTACGCTCTATAGCAGCAATATCTTCTTCTGTACGCACCATACAGCGTCTCTGGGGATGCGAGTTATCAATAAGAGTAAACGTGGTGCGAAAACGTTCCATGGTTAATCGAATTAACTGCTCTGATGGACGATTTTGTCGACAATAAAATGGACGTAGTGCGCGATACGTTTTCCGCACAGAACCATTATTTTCGAAATAAAATTGCACTATTTGCAAGCGTAGTTCAGGCGTGAGTCTATTCATGATGAATTGCCAAACCAAACTGAGAATAAATCACTTGACAGCTGTTAAATCGGTCGCCATCTTGAAAAGTAATGCCAACTTAAAGTTCTATACCACTATAAAAACACCCTTTATATGGTTCTTATGAACCACCAGTAATTGTTTTTTTTAAATAAAAAATTAGGAATTTCCTCTAGTGCTATGGACGACCCTAATGTTTATTGCATATACGCTAAAATGTATTACCCTGGCGTAGATGAAGTGTTTATATTTTCTGTATGATAAAGAGATATATATATATAGAGAGAGAGAGAGAGAGACAGACCGAGCAACAGAAATAAGAAAAAAAAAATTGAAAAAAAAAATTGTTTGGAGTTGTTATGCGGACTTTATTATCATAATGATGCACTTCAATGGGACACATATTGCACGTCCGCATACTTTTAATACACATACATACACACACACATACACCCATACCTACGGTTAGACATCGAAATAAAATCATAGACACAAAGCAGCTTACACTTGAAATCTTTACATACATATATGCGCCGAGTTTATGAAATAATGTTGCATACTTTACAGGGTTCTCGCAAAAACAATTTGAAGCGAATATCTAAGCTTTACAGTTGATTTCTTAAAATATCTCTTTTAGGGTTTACCCTTTAACAAAATATTTAATAATAATCTATTTATGTATGTATAAATGTATGCCTGTATGTGTGGGTGTGTCTCCGTGTGTGTGTGTGATGTTTTCGTTACATATTCAAAAACTCTTAAATATTCGTTGAAGTTGAAATGACTAAAATTTGCATGCACTTGGGAATGAGTGTGTTTGTGTGAGAGAGAGTGTATGTATGTGTGTGTGTATGTATATCTAAAGAGAGGGAGTTGTATTGTGTTGAGTTTTAGCGAGTAATTAAAATGTATTTCTCTGTGTTTTTATTTTTTCGCTTTTAATTTTAGCACACAGCGGCATCTTAAGTAAATGAGTTTTTGAATAAATTTTCAATATCATTATTTTTGTATTTGTCAAAGTAGACAACAACAACAACAATAACAAAAACTCTGTGTCATTGTGACACATGAAGTTGTTGACTTGACAGCTTTAGATTGACGTTCGGTCTGCTGTTTTGAGTTTTTTTTTACACGAATTTTTCAAACTTTAGGGAGAAGGCTTTGTTTTTCTAAATGAATTAAAAAAATCGCTACAAGGGGATTAAAAGAAATGGGATTGCTTTTAAGAGAAGTTGGTCATTAAAAAATTTGTTAAAAAAATGAAAATTTTAGTAAATAACATACAGAATACAATTACAGACCAATTATATGGAAAGGCGGTAGAAGTTAGACAAAGGAATCGGACCAGCCACTTCAATGGAAGTGCTAGCTAGTCCTCTAGCTACAGAGCAATGCGCAATTGATGATTAAATATGACCTGTCCTCCTTACTGAAGTATTTGCAGATACTAGGATCGTATATATCCATCTATCTAGGTTTAGGTTTAGGTCGGAGTGGTAGCTCTGATATCACAAAGCTCACTTGAGCACGCATACCGGCCCGTTGTGATGCCACGGGTGAACGCAGTCCCTGTACTGACCAAGTTCTACCGAAATCAGGGAAGCGGAAGAAGAGAAGAGCCAAATAACCTATATCTACACCTAGCAAGAGAAGGGCACTGACAAAAAAAGTGGATAACAGTCTCCTCTTCCTCAGTGGATCTGCATCCACGGCAGAAGTCGTTAAATGGGAGCCTCATTCTTTCCGCGTGTCTATCCATAACGCAATGAGCTGTAAGCACGGCCACTGTGGTTGAGATGACGTCACGACCAAGACCAAGTAATTGGTAGGTACGCCTTCTATCCATCAAGGGCCAGGTGAGTCTAGCGGTGGAGCAGGACTCCTCATTGATCCAGGATAGGTTGGCGTCCCGAGAGAACTTCCGTGCAATTATCCATCTAGTAAAGCGGCTTATTTCAGGCATAGGGATCTAGAAGTTCCCTTAAAATATTTTTTCTTTCCACCGGTGCACCGATGTGGGCATATTGTAGCATGTATCGCCTCTAAAACCCTACTTTGAAGGCATCAGAGTTCGCAACTGTTTATTTGATTCGTAGCATATTCCATATATTTGACTTGCCCCACTCCGGATTTATAGAATTCCAACGTTAACTTTTAAAAATTCTTCATGGCAGTTAGTTTACTCTCACAGCTTTCGCCAGAAGATTGATAATATTTTTTCAAGATGGAAGAGCTGAGATTTTAACCCCCGAGCTCTCAGTATTAATATTCGCTAGACTATAGCGGCCAAGATCTAGTAGGTTATATTAGGTTAGAGGACGTGTACTTCTCAATTAAGACAAGTACAGTGCCCGGAGGTCGAATTGACCCATTGTACAACGTCCTAGTTTCTCACACCACTTACGTTGTTTGTGTTAAATTTTATACATGCGTGGTGAGACCTACAGTTTAAAGTCGACTCCGAACTACAGATTTTTGAGAAACTTTTTCATGGCAATTTTATTTACTCCCAGAGCTTTTGCCAGAAATCTGCTGAGAGAAAGTCGCCGAAGAAATACTCTTTGTATTTTGATTTGATGTCTGGCCTGGGGCTCGAACCCTGGCTTTACGTCTAATAAGCCAACACACTACCAACGGCGACTTCATGGTCTAGTAGGTAGTGTGTAGACTACTTAGACGTGAGGCCTCGCTTCAAACCTCGGATCAGACTTCTCGAACTAAACGCCTAAACTAATTAAGTCGCCGTAGTCTAGTAGTTAGTGTGTTGCCTTATTAGACATGAGGCTTCGGATCAAACCCCAGGTCAGACATCGTCAACTAAACGAAGTATAAACAAATATTTCTTCAGCGACTTCCTTTCAGCAGATTTCTGGCAAAAACTCTGAGTGTAAAATAAAAAATTGCCATGAACAGTTTCTCAAAAATCTGTCGTTCGGAGTCGACTTTAAACTGTAGGTTACGCCACTCATCTAAAGGGTCCGCCAAATAACTTCTTTTTTTTTGAAAATGCTTTAAAACTAAGAACTACTGAATATTTTCTAAAATTTCTTTTTTTTTATTTGAAAGTACAATCCTTCCGGTTAATAATGGAAAATAATTTCATTCAAATGGCTGCCCTGGGCTGGCCATGCAGTAGACTACACCATCGGTCCAATTTTTAAGCACATTATCGATTGTGTGCAGCTGTATTTCACCAATGGCTACACGAATATTGTCCTTTAAAGCGTTAATTGTCTCTGGCTTGTCGGCGTAACACTTATTTTTGATGGTACCCCACAAATAATAGTCCAACGGTGTCAAATCGCAGCTCCGAGGTGGCCAAACGACATCAGCTCTGCGGCTGATAATGCGATCTTCAAAAACAGCGCGCAAAACAATTGAGTGTAGCTTCGACTGTGTGGCACGTAGCGCCGTCCTGTTGAAACCAAATGTTGCCAATATCCTCCTCTTCATTTTTTGTGGACAGAAATTCATTTAACATGGCCCGATAATGATCGCCATTGACTGTAACGGCCACTCTTTGCTCATTTTCGAAGAAAAATGGTCCAATTATGCCTTTGGAACAAAATCCGCACCAAACAGTGACTCGTTTTGGGTGCGTCGGCTTTTCAATGTATGCGTGCAGGTTTTCTGTGCCCCAAATGCGACAATTTAGCTTGTTTACATATCCGCCAAGATCAAAATGAGCTTTATCTGAAAAGATGATTTTGCCTAAATCGGCATCTTCTTTAAGTCGATTGCAGGCCCACTTAGCGAAGCGAAAACGCATTGGATGGTCAATTGGCTTCAACTCCTGAACCATTTGGAGTTGGTATGGCGTCATACCAAGGTCTTTATGCAAAATTCGTGCCAATGATGTCTCCGAAATGTTCAATTGTTGAGAAAGACGGTGAATTGATATTGATGGCGCTTCACGCACACTTTCTGCCACAGCAGCAATATTCTCGGGTGTACGCACTGTTTTTGGCTTTTCACGCTTTGGTTTATCGATGAGGATGCCAATTTCTTTCACTTTTTTGCACAAGATAACGAACATACGGAGCTGACGGTGCTTCTCTTCTTCCAAATTCCGTACGCAATTTTCGCACACACATTCTGCAACATTACCATGATTTTCAAGGTAATGTCGCAATATTTCTCAGCGTTGTTCACGCGTATACACAACCATATTCGTTCAGCAAAAGGATAAAACTAATTATCTGTCAAATCAGACACGAGCTAAGTGTTACCATTCACGAAAAAAAACGTTAGATGGCGGACCCGATATATTAACACACACACAACATTAGTAGTGTGAGAAGCTTGATCGTTATACTGACTGAAAGGATTGTAATGACAAATCATGTATGTATGTATAGCGGCCAAGGAATTATGTTTAAATGTAGTTTCTGAAGTCAGGCCCTAGATTATGTAGGGTATACCCTATAAAATCTACTCTACAAAACCCTTTATAACTGCAATAATAAAAATATTTTTTTACGCCTTAATAACACACTTCAAAAGCTCAATTAGTTACATTACTCCTAAAAGTATGCTTCCCTGTTTTTGTGTTGTTTTTGCAAAATGATAACTATATCGTCCGTATATTCATTTATTAAATGCCTCCAAATAAATGAATTAAATTTTATATTTTATTAAAAAAAAAAAACAATAACAACAACAGCACCTGCAAATATATAAAACCACAAACGAGTGTAATACTCCATTCCATATTGAAAAAATTAAAATAAAATAAAAAAAATAAAAAAATAAACAATAATTGTTATTGTATGGTTTGCTACTCGCCCGTGTGAAATTATCATCAATATAATGATCATATCAAAAAAAAAAAAAATATAAGGGGAGGGTGAGGGGAAATTGTGCCGAGAATTTAATTGCAACATTTACTGGCCATAGATATTTTCAAAGTAAACGTATAAACGTGTGGCATTTTCCTTCACTCTACTAAAAATAAGCAGTGGGTAAGGAAATTAAATCGACTAAGATTGCTGTCTTAATGGACAGAAAGTCTATTTCATGCTAACCAAGATAGGCAGCCCTCAAATACCCGCTTGTATCAAGGGGGTAGCTCTCACTGTATTAGCAATCCAGAGCCACAAAGGCGGCAACAGTTTCTTTTATTGCTGAATGAAGTCATTGGAGACAACTGGGGATCAATCCTAGAAATGTTTTCTGGCTAAATGAGCATTGGAGCAGTTGGCAGTTGACTTCAATTTTTGTCGAAAATTATATTCAGCGCTTACACTTACTTCTGGATAAAGGGGTACGTAAAGAAACCAAATTGTTGAATTTCGAAACTAAGTTGTAGGATCTGAGCGCCAACGATATTTGATTTCAACATGACAGTTCATGCCACGGAGTGGATATTAGCACGAGTGTTTTGAGGGTATGATCAGCTCACGTAGGGGTGATATAAACTGGCCACCGATATCGTGCGATCTGACTTTAGCAGAATTTTTCTTGTGGGGTTTCGCTGGTGTGTGCGAATGAGCCATAAAAAAATTGAGGTCCTCAGAACCAACATACCTTATGCCGTCGAACAAATTCAGCTTGATTTATATGCCATTTTCCATAAATTGGCATCGATAGGTCTTTTTTATTTCAATTTTAAAATAGGAAGCCATTAATGAAGGACCGTTGTAACGGGTGATTCATGAGCTATTATTTTTTTGGCAACACTGGTTTAAACAGCTCACGCACGTTTCGTGTTTTGTTTCACTGTCAAACATCTTCAGTTTGGTCTATAATTTAACCATGAATCGTCTTACAAACGAACAACGCTTGCAAATCATTGAATTTTATTATCAAAATGCGTGCTCTGTGAAGAAAGTTCATCGCGCGCTTCTTCCATTTTATGGTCAGTTTAATCGACACACTGAAGCGGCTATTCGGGCTATTGTGACTAAATTTCGCACCAAATTTACATTGTTGGACATTAAACCACCACCAACACGCTTACGTAGAGTGCGAACTGAAGAAAATATCGCAGCTGTATCGGCCAGTGTTAATGATGGCTATCAATTATCGATTCGAAGCCGTTCGCAGCAATTGGGCCTCTATTACTCAACAACGTGGAAAATTTTGCGGAAGGATTTAGGTGTGAAGCCTTTCAAAATACAGCTGGTGGAAGAATTGAAGCCGAACGACCTACCGCAACGCAGAATTTTTGGTGAATGGGCTCTTGGAAAGTTGGCCGAAGTTGGCCACTTCTTTATCGAAAAATTGTGTTCAGCGACGAAGCTCATTTTTGGCTCAATGGATACGTAAATAAGCAGAATTGTCGATTTTGGAGTGAATATCAGCCAGAAGCATTGCAAAAGCTACCAATGCATCCAGAAAATGTCACAGTTTGATGAGGTTTATGGGCTGGTGGCATCATTGGACCGTACTTCTTCAAAGATGCTGCGAATCGTAACGTAACTGTGAATGGTGAGCGCTACCGTGAGATGATATCCAACTTTTTTTTTTGCCCAAAATGCAAGAGCTTGACTTGCATGACATGTGGTTTCAACAAGATGATGCCACATGCCACACAGCATGCGTAACAATGAACTTATTGAGAGGCGAGTTCGGTGAACATTTTATTTCACGTTCGGGACCGGTCAATTGGCCGCCTAGATCGTGCGATTTAACGTCTTTAGACAATTTTTTGTGGGGCTATGTTAAAGCTCATGTCTATACAGACAAGCCCGCTTCAATTGACGCATTGGAGGACAACATTGAAGCATTTATTCGTGAGATACCGGCCGAAATGTTGGAAAGAGTGTGCTAAAATTGGACTAAGCGGATGGACCATTTTAGGGGCAGTCGCGATCAACATTTGCCTGAAATAATCTTCAAACATTAATTTATATGGACCGTACTATCGATTCAAATAAAGATTTCATGCATTTTTCCGAATTTTATGTGTTTTTTCTTTTGAAAATTTTTCCTATAGCTCTTAAAAAATCACCCATTATTATGGTTATTGTATAGATTAATTTTAGACGAGAGAAACGGTACAGAACTTTCCTTGCTAATATTCTACTTTATGGGACACTAAATGGGGGCTCCTCTTTACAGGTAGTTTTCAAAATAAAGTCGATTACTGTTTGGTGCTAAATGAGACCAAAAGAATTGTACCTGACACTAGATCAGGAAAGTGGAATTTTCATTGCATTACTAAAGTTAAGCCTTAAGCTGTGTTTGTAATCAATCCTTGCAATTTACCGCATTAAAGACACAAACCCTGAGTAAAAGGGTCACCATATGTTGTGGTTTAGTGCAACTATTTTAAACGTTACTGTATTAAAATGCGCAGATGAAAAAAAATCACAAATGCTCTACAACGCCAAAAAGTATGCTTTTAAAAACCACACAAAATACCGTTATCATCATTGTGATGAGCATAATGATGATGAGGAAACTTCAAAGGATATTCTCCTCTTTTTTTTGGATTTTAATATTACATTTGGAAAAGCCCGTCATTACTTTGTGTGTGTGTGTATGTATATGTACATAAGCTTTCATATTGAAACCAAACTCATGCTCTCTTCCACTCACATACACACACAAATATTTTTTTTTAACCAAACGTTGTATGCCGCTCAATACATGATCCATACAATTGTGACTTAAACAGAATTACAATTTCATTTTAATTTGCATTTAAATGAGCTTAATAGTAAATAAAAGAAGACAGACATACACATACACATACACTGACATCCTTGGCTATCTATCCATGTGCAAAACACACAGAAAAAAAATATTTAAAAAATTTTCCGTCTTTTTTTTCCTTAAAAAAAAATGTTACAAAAATAATACGAACGAAAGAAAAGAGGAAAAAAAGAAGAGGAAAATCCTTTTTTTATTAAACGTTGTAACGTTATTCCCCACGCTTGACCACTGTGTGGTTATTGTGTGTGTAGTATGCTGTGCGATTTTCTTTAACAATGGCTAGGCCATTTCAGTCCCCCTATACTCATCGTACATATTGCCTTGCCTCAATGCGATTCCATTGAAGTGCATTCATTTTCATTTTAATGCCACAATATGTGGGTTGCAACATACGCCAATGATCTGCTTTTGCTTTTTTGTTGTTGTTATTATTGCAAATTAAAGAGCCATATCATTATGCTACATTTTCCTCAAATAGGATAGTTAAAGAGCAGGTCCTCTTTTTTTGTGTGTCCCTTTAGGAAAAAAAAAGAAAAATAAAAATTAAAACCAATGTTGAAATTTTAAGGATAATTAAAGAAAGCAAAGGCCTTTTAGGAGGCAATATGGCCTGTGTTTCATTGTTATATTGCTCCTATAATGGATTGTGGTCTAGCAAAGCATTCTTCTTTTTAGTAGACCACATCCGATCGTGTTCGATTGGCCAGTGCATCACACAATACATTACAGAGAGGATACTGTTACGTTTTTACTTTTTAAAAACGTTTAAATATGAGCTCGTATATGGCAAATAAAATAAAAATAAATTTGTCTTTATTATTCGCACAATTCTGTATGCCACTGTTCACAACTTGATGTAAACAACAACAATTGCTTTGTTTGTTATTCCTCTGTTTACACGCTTTGCATAAACAATAACAATTACTAGACAATGGTTCGACAGATCTTTGTAACGGAGATCTTTAAACCACGATTAATCTCTTCAAACACACCGCGTCTTCACACAAGACTCACTGAACTTTTAATCAGTGGATTATGGTCTAGCGACGTCCTTGTCTTTCTAAAGGATCCGCCAAATAACTTTTTTTTGAAAATGCTTTAAAAGAAAAACTACTGAATATTTTCTCAAATTTCTTTCTTTATTTGAAAGTACAATCCTTCCGGTTAATAATGGAAAATAATTTCATTCAATTGGCTGCCTCGGCTGGCCATGCAATAGCATACACGATCGGTCCAATTTTTAAGCACATTATCGATTGTGTGCAGCTGTATTTCACCAATGGCTTCACGAATATTGTCCTTTAAAGCGTTAATTGTCTCTGGCTTGTCGGCGTAACACTTATCATTGACGGCACCCCACAAATAATAGTCCAACGGTGTCAAATCGTAGCTCTGAGGTGGCCAAACGACATTAGCTCTGCGGCTGATAATGCGATCTTCAAAAACAGGGCGCAAAATATCGACTGTAGCTTCGGCTCTGTGGCACGTAGCGCCGTCCTGTTGAAACCAAGTGCTGCCAATATCCTCCTCTTCAATTTTTGTGAACAAAAATTCGTTCAACATGGCCCGATAACGATCGCCATTGACTGTAACGGCCACTCCTTGCTCATTTTCGAAGAAAAATGGCCCAATTATGCTTCTGGACCAAAATCCGCACCAAACAGTGATTCGTTTTGGGTGCGTTGGCTTTTCAATGTATACGTGCGGGTTTTCTGTGCCCCAAATGCGACAATTTTGCTTGTTTACATACCCGCCAAGATCAAAATGAGCTTCATCTGAAAAGATGATTTTTTTTTTGCCAAAATCGGCATCTTCTGGTGTAGGCTACTGCATGGCCAGCCGCGGCACAATACATTACAGAAAGACAACGTTCTTCAGTTGTCACTTACGACGCCGATTTAAACACTACTCCCTCTTTTCTCCTTCCTACAACTGATTTTACTACATCCCATAAAATATTCTCGAATATCCTTTTGACTTACTTACTTAATTGATCATAGCAATCCTTTAGTCAGGACTAAAACCTCGCTTCTACCACCAATCATGTTGTGTTAATTTCATCCATGAGTGGCGGGATATAAAAGGTTATCTATTTCGTGGCTTCAAAAGTATGGGACTGGAATTCGACATCTGTCAAACTAAGTTGTGAAACCAATTTTTTTTTCTTTTCAGTTGAAAGTCTAACATTGAGGAAAATCGATCGCTTAACTATCACACAACGCATACAAATTATCAAAACCTACTACAAAAATGGTGATTCTGCCATAGCCACGTATCGAACAATTTTTCTTCAGCGATGAAGCATATTTCACACTCGGTGGGTATGTTAATAAACAAAATTGTCGTATTTGGGCTTCTGAGAATCCTCAAGTAACTGCAGAGAGGCCATTACATCCAGAAAAAGTCACTGTTTGGTGCGCTCTTTGGTCCGAAGGTGTGATTGGAGTTTACTTCTTTGAAAAAGACGATGGAACAACTGTCACCGTCAATTCGGAGCGTTATGGTCATATGATAACCGACTTTTTTTTTGGCCTGCTATTGTAGAATACGACTTGGAGAATATGTGGTTTCAATAAGACGGTGCCACATGCCACACAACTCGAGCGAATATGGCTTTATTGCAAAAGACATTTCCTGGCCGCGTAATTTCCCGTCGTGGCGATATCAACTGGCCACCAAGATCATGCGATTTGGCACCATTAGACTTTGTTTTTGTGGGGCTACGCGAAAGACCGTGTTTATGCAGATAAACCTTCAACTCTTGAGTACTTAAAAACCAACATTCGTCAAGTTATGGCTGAGATACCGCCCAATATGTGTCAAAAAGTGGTTGAAAATTACCTCAAAAGAATCAATGCTTGCAACACTTCGCGTGGAGATCATTTAAATGATGTTGTGTTTCACACATAATGTCAACGTTCAAACTTTACAATAAAAAAGAAATATCATGAACAAAATATTTTATATGCGTTTTATTTACGTTTACTTTTGAAACCACGAAATGGATAACCATATACAGTTTAAACGCGATCCCGAACGACATACTAGGGAATCTTTACATGACATTTTTATTTTACTCTCAGAGTTTTTGCCAGAAGACTGCTGAGAGGAAGTCGCCGACAGGAATTTTTTAATATTTCGTTTTGATGTTTGACCTGGATTTTGAACCATGGTCGTATGACTACTAAACCAACACACTACATCCTAAACTACGGCGACATACATACGAAATTGGTCATTACCACCCTTCAGTCAGGATTACGACCTAGTTTCTCACACCACTTATGTTGTGTTTGATAATTGTATACATGAGTGGTGGGACCTACAGTTTAAAGTCGACTCCGAACGACAGATTTGTGAGAAACTTTCTCATGGCAATTTGTTATTTACTCGCAGAGTTTTTGCCAGAAGACTGCTGAGAGGAAGTCGCCGACAGAAATTGTCAAGATAACTGAGCTAATGATTTGTACCGTGGTCTTATGACTACTAAGCCAACACACTACCTACTAAACTACAGCGACTTCATCGTCTAATCACCACCTACCGTCTGTTACTACCTACTAGACAACGGCGACATAATCGTCTAATCACTATATATCTGTCTGTCTGTCACTACCTACTAGACTGCGACGACTATCCCCTTTTTGTGTTCGGAATACACAAGTAAACAATTACTTGGTCTTGGTCGTGATGTCATCTCAACCACAGTGGCCAAGCTTACAGGTCATTGCGTTATGGGGTAGCCACGCGGAAAGAATGAGGCTCCCATTTAACGACTTCTGCCGTGGATGCAGATCCGCTGAGGAAGAGGAGACTGTTATCCATTTTCTTTGTCAGTGCCCTTCTCTTGCTAGGTGTAGATGTAGGTTATTTGGCTCTCCATTTCTTGTCAGCTTGACGGGGCTATCATCTATTGATATCAAAAATATAGCTTCGTTCATCACACTTTATGGCTGGTTTTCCAGTGTAGGGTAGTAGTGCTTTTGATGTGCAGCCCTTGCGCTGACTAACTTCTTCCTCTCTCCTGATTTTGGTGGAACTTGGTCAGTACAGGGACTGCGTTCACCCGTGGCATCACAACGGGCCGCTATGCGTGCTCAAGTGAGCTTTGTGATATCAGAGCTACCACTCCGACCTAAAACTATACAATCAAACATGAGGTCGTAATATTAAATCATGTCAACGTTGGAAATTGTTGTCTTTTATTCTAGAACTTGTCTCATTCAATATGTTCCGAACAATACAGAAGGCTTTCATTGATAGACGCCTGTGTTTAGAGCAGCTTATCAGCTATTAAAGCGGTTTTGGTTTCAAAAAATGACACATTTTTTGGCACGGAATTTATATGTTTCAAGAGCGATGAGAACGATGATATGGAGTATTGTCATGAGGCTAAATAAAGGCCTCCTTTTTCACTTTCAATTTGTCAGTGCTCCTTATTATTACCTCCTTTAAGTCATTAAGAGTCCCGTTTATAAAAGCAATGGCTGCCATTTGAATTTAAATTTTTTTTCTGTATTTTTACAATTTAATTGCCGTACTCACTCTCTCTCTCTCATTCTCTCTCTCTCTCTCTCTTCCTTTCTGTCAATATGCGCTTTTTGTAGCATATTTTTAGGGAATTTATTTCGGAAATTTTTTTAATTTTTCTTTCTGTTTTTTATACAAATTTCAAGAGTTTTTTTTCTTCTGTAAAAAAAAGCCATCAACAGTTGCTGTTATAGCCGTCAAAGGCTATTTAAGTGGTTTTCCAATGAATTCCTGAGGAGGCCATATAACTTTGTTATAATGAAACATACATATGAAGGAAATAAGTATGGCCTAAAGACGGCAGGCAGGATGCATTGTGAAAGTGTCTTTATTAAACGGCTGTATTAATATCCTGTAAGTGCATTGGATTAACATTTTAATAATCCTCTCATGCATGCATGCACGCATACATGTACAGACGTGGGTTGAGCTTTTTGTAAATATTTTTTAAATTAAATCACCAAGAAAGAAAGGAACTCACACGGACACATTAAAATCAATGGACATACACACACACACACACACACACACATGATGTAATGAAACATTATTTCAATATTACATTGCAAATAAGAGAGAGAGAGAGAAGAGAGTGAAAGAAAAATGTGCAAAAGAGTTTGAGCGAGTGTTCTCGAGCACAGTATGAAAATATTTATCAATTGGCTTCCTTTTGTTTTAATGAGCATTGTGCAGCCATGATCTCTCTCTGTGTGTGTGTGTTCGCTCAAGTAACTGTATGTGTTTGTATCCTTTGGTCCTTTGATTTCACAATTTTTTAGTGCCTTTATTACACAAAAAAACTTCTTTTATTTCCTCAGTGTGTATCCTTTTTGAGGAAATTGAGGTTTATTTAAGTACTCATTTATTTTTGTGCATTCTTTTCGCTTTTCGTTGTTCGTTTTTGTTATCCTTAGCAAGGATTGGTGAGCCATTTTTATGTTAATTAAATAATGATAATGAAGTGGCTTTATTGTAAATACTGGTACATGCCAAAAGACATGGCTGGCATTGGCTTACTTATTTTCCACCTCCTCCTCCTCCTCCTCCTTAGCCAATTGACCATTTATGGCTCACTCTTCTTTTGGTTTCTTTCACTCTCTGTCTCTTTGCTCTGTGTGTGTGTGCAACATTTATTTAATTTTTCTTTTATTACCAAAATATTATTGTAATAATCCATAAAGATTGATTAAAATTGAATGGAAATTGTATTCTTTTGTTTTTAATTTCCCTTCTTCCTTTTCCTTTTCCCTTTTATATGATTCTTTGCTACATTAAATGACTTGATCCTTGAGTGGTGGAAAAGAATGAAATTTTTTTTAAGGATTATGAAGAGTTAATGGCAGGATAAAAAAAATAATATCACAACAGAAGGTTTAATGGGAGTATTTAAAATTGTTTTTAAGTCGGGAAAATGTCATGCAAGTAAAGGATCTTTCTATCGGAATTGAAGCTTTTGATCAGACGTCGTCGCCGTAGTCTAGTAGGTTGTGTGTTGGCTTATTAGACGTAAAGCCAGTGTTCGAGCCCCAGGCCAGACATCAACAAAAAATACAAAAAATATTTCTTCGGTGACTTCCTCTCAGCAGATTTCTGGCAAAAACTGTGAGAGTAAATAAAATTGCCATGAAAAAGTTTCTCAAAAATATGTCGTTCGGAGTCGACTTTAAACTGTAGGTCCCGTCACTCATGTGTAAAATTTAACACACACAACATAAGTGGTGTGAGAAACTAGGCCGTAATCCTGCCTGAAGGGTTGTAATGACCAATTATGTATATGTATGTATGTGATCAGACGCTAGGGAACGTTACTACTACGGTCAACTAGCGAAGCGAAAACGCATTGGATGGTCAATTGGCTACAACTCCTGAACCAATTGGACTTTGTATAGCGTCATACCAAGGCCTTTATGCAAAATACGTCTCCATGATGTCTCCGAAATGTTCAATTGTTGAGAACGACGCTGAATTGATGTTGATGGCGCTTCACGCACACTTTCTGCCACAGCAGCAATATTCTCGGGCGTACGCACTGTTTTTTGGCTTTTCACGCTTTGGTTTATCGATGAGGATGCCAGTTTCTTTCACTTTTTTGCACAAGATAACGAACATACGAAGCTGACGGTGCTTCTCTTCTTCCAAAATCCGTACACAATTTTCGCACACATTCTGCAACATTACCATGATTTTCAAAGTAATGTCGCAATATTTCCCAGCGTTGTTCAAGCGTATACACAACCGTATTCGTTCAGCGGAAGGATAAAATTAATTGTCTGTCAAATCGGACATGAGCTAAGTGTTACCATTCACGAAATAAGCACTAGTTGAAAAAAAAAACGTTAGATGGCGGACCCGATATTATATATAAGGGTTCTGTAACTGTGATGGCTTACTAGACGTGAGGCCACTGTTCAAATCCCATGATAGCATCTCGATCAAAAATAAATATTGTTACCTTTTTAACTTTCAAAAACGTTTAAAACATGAGCTGTACTAATTTTGTGAGCAAATGGTAGTCCAGAGGGTGCCCTTTCCAACCGTGGTAGTGGGATAGCTGAACTAATTTTGTGAGTCGAGATTTTCAATTTAAAAAAAAATTGATTTTTGGTCCAAAAAACATATGAAAATTCTCTAGAAGGTCAGTGGCCATTTTGGAACATATAAGAAATAGTACACCATACAGACTATTATGCAAATGGTAGTCCAGAGGGTGCCTTTATAAACCACGATTACTCTCTTCAAACAGACAGCGTCTTCACACAAGACTGAGTGAACTTCTACTGACTCGTTGCCTACTTTGCCTTGCCTTTTATATGGCAATGTCAATAGTCTGATGAATGTTCTTTGAAAATGAGCAAGGAGTGGCCGTTACAGTCAATGGCGACCGTTATCGGGCCGTGTTGAACGAATTTTTGTTCACAAAAATTGAAGAGGAGGATATTGGCAACATTTGGTTTCAACAGGACGGCGCTACGTGCCACACAGCCGAAGCTACACTCGATGTTTTGCGCCCTTTTTTTAAAGATCGCATTATCAGCCGCAGAGCTGATGTCGTTTGGCCACCTCGGTGCTGCGATTTGACACCGTTGGACTATTATTTGTGGGGTGCCGTCAAAGATAAGTGTTACGCCGATAAGCCAGAGACAATTGACGCTTTAAAGGACAATATTGGTGAAGCCATTGGTAAAATACAGCTGCACACAATCGATAATGTGCTTAAAAATTGGACCGATCGTGTAGGCTACTGCATGCCCAGCCGAGGTAGCCATTTGAATGAAATTATTTTCCATTATTAACCGGAAGGATTGTTATTTGGCGGACCCTTTAGTAAGGTAATGTGTGGAATTAGTAGCCGAGACCTCGTGAGTTCAAACCTTAAACATCAAATAAATAAAAATAAAAAAAAATTTTTTGTTTACCTTTGAATGGTTTCCTATTAGTTTCCAATTGTTCTGTTTTTAGCTTTTAACAACGTTTAAAATATGAGCTCGTAGATTGCAAATAAAATAAAAATAAATTTGTTTTTGGTTTCAATTAAAATTCTTTATTATTCGCACAATTCTGTGTGCCACTGTTCACAACTTGATGTAAACAACAACAATTGCTTTTCTTTATTATTCCTCGGTTTATACGCTTTGCAAAAACAATAACAATTACTAGAAAATTGTTCGACAGATCTTTGTAACGGAGATCTTCAAACCACGATTACTCACTTCAAACGCACTGCGTCTTCACACAAGACTGACTGAACTTTCCGAAGTCGCCGTAGTCTAGTAGGTAGTGTGTTGGCTTAGTAGACGTAAAAGCCAGAGTTCGAGCCCCAGGGCAGACATCGAGACAAAACACAAAAAGTATTTCTTCGCAACTTTCTCTCAACAGATTTCTGGCAAAAACTCTGAGAGTGAATAAATTTGCCATGGAAAGTTTCTCAAAAATCTGTCGTTCGGAGTAGACTTTAAACTGTAGGTTGCGCAACATAAGTGGTGTGAGAAACTAGGTCGTAAGCCTGAATGAAGGGTTGCAATGACTAATTACGTATGTATGTATGACTGAACTTTTACTAACTCTTTGACTATAAGCAGAATAACCATGGAAAGCTTTTCAAATTTACCCTTCGGAGTCGACGTTTAAAGTGTAGGTTCTGCCACTTGTGCATAAAAATTAACACATGCAACATAGGTGGTGAGAGAAGCTAGCTTGTAATCCTGACTAAAGGGTTGTAATGGCCAATTCAGCAGGAGTGTATGTAGAATAGACTTTTTCTATGTGAGATTGAAAAGTTTTAAACAACTCTACAAGGTTTTTTCTTGGGAAAATCAATACCGATTCATTTTCTCTGTTATCGAAAAGAGATCATATCAGAATTTTTTTCGTTTGCTATGTTTCATTGCTTTTGCTTAATTAACCATGAAACTTTTTCATGGAATTTAACATTTTCTATCTCCCCCCTACACATTAGAGATTTTATCTTCAAATTGCTGTTGTTGCCATAGCATGAAATCACAGCCAAATTGCCTTTGCTTCACCCAAAATTCAATAAAACGTTATGCGGCAAGTGTTTCATTTCACATGTTCAGCCACTTTAAATTGCTTCAACTCCAACTGATAATGAGAAAGTTGGTCGTTTTTAATGAAATATTTAACACGGGGAAAATGAAAATAATTTAAATGCCATATTTTAGTAGAGTTTTGTTAAGTGACAGATAAAGTTGTGAAACCAAAAAAAAAAATTTAATTTTAATTGTGTTTTCTAAAATAATTTTTAAGGGACAACAACAATAAAAAAACCAAACTTTTTAATTTTCATAAAATTAAAACAACAAAAAACAAAGAGGAGAGGATCAAAAATGTATAATAATGGCTTACTCAGCCGTCATAAATCTAAACATGCTTATGAAGATAATGAAGATGAGGATTCGCCAACAGGCCCTCCTCTAGTGTTTCCTGGAAGTCAACAACCTAGGCAGCAATTAAATAAAGTATCAGAGAATAAAAATGCCAGAAATTTAACACGCATTAAGCCGTATGATAATTTGCAAGTGCAGTCTTTTAATAACAAACCCACACAACAGCCATCAGCACTAAGACGCGTACGTAAACCTCCTTCATTAAGGCTGGAAAATATGGAAAAGATTCAACACGAACAACGGCATCAACAGCATCAACAACATCATGTCTATCGACAGCAACAAGTTTTAAGAAGTAAATCTAAAAATAATGACGTTAATGCCATGACCTTTAATAGGAATACGGCTCATGATGTTGTTGCCGGCAATGCCATTGCTCTCTCGAATGCTGTTGCCGTTAATGATGATGATGATGATGATGATGATGGTGTTATTGCTGGGGATTTAAGGCGTCGCAAAGTTTTCTGCAAAGCCGATTTAGTGTCAAAAATGCAAGCGTATATTATCGAATATTTGCAGGATTCATCCATACATGGTTTTGTGTATTTGGCTAAAATTGGCTTAAGCCTAATAGAGAGGTAACGTACATATGTAAATGCTTTCACAAATTCTATAACAAATTTGCTAAAGACGTATGAGTGATATTAATTACTTGATTGCTTATACGCATAAGTAAACTGGCATGTTTGGTAGCGATGAACAAGGTGTTGTGCAAGGAAATCTATTGTTTGAATAACATATTGATAATTACTAAGAGGAAGTGATAGTTGAGTTGAAATTAAAACTTATATTTGAAGAAAAAAGCCCTGAGGCTAATAGTTTACGATGTGATGATTTGCCAGCCTTCTGAGTGCATACAAAATGTCTGCCTGTCCCTTAAGCATAGCTGCCAGATTTGAAGATTTATCGTCATTTTGACGATTTTGAGTTCCAAAAATATCATTATTGACGATTTGACGATTTATGCCCTTATTTTGACGATTTTTGGAAATTAAAAATTTACATCATATTCCTAACTTTAGTACATTAAAAGCCACTTTAAGCATTTTATTTACTTTGTAATTGTTACTATTGGAAATTTATGCTAGTAATTACAAGAAGTAAAGTATTATATTTTTAAGTTACTTTCGAATACCTGTGATGATTTTTCTGTGTTTCATTCCTTTTTAACCCCTTAAAAGCCAAAAAATTACAACTCCTCAATAACCTCGTAGTTGAGAATAATTTATCACTTGTCGTTGTAGACATTTTTAAAAATTCGAGTAATATTGCCATCGCAAGAACAAAGGCTTCGTACGACCAACACTCAGGGGATCGACGGCATTGTTTATGGAACTATGAAAATATGTTATGTGAAGAAGGAAAGAGAGAACAGTGTTTATGGACATTAGACTTGTATATTTTTATACCATAAGTAACAGGAAAAACCTCTGCAGGAATTGAGTACCACATACGAATAGTCCGACTAAAAAACCTATTTTTTCTATAACGCAGTGCGCGATCCACTGGCCAATCGACCACATAAGGAAGTGGTGGCCGATAAAGGCGAGCGTTACGTAGGAATATGTGATATCGTTCGAGCAAAATCCTTTTGTCGAAGCTATAGAACAGTGAAACAGAAACCAAATTGCAACGATGCTCCAACGATTCAATGGAGTCGGATACACTACCATCATTAACGAGGAACTACGGCCTCGCCTGTACAAGATCGAGAAACCTCAAAGTAGACGTTGGGGCACCGACCCATACATGAGAGTTGTATTCCAGCCTCGGTCGATTACAAATGATGTAAATAGTAAGATCATAAGATCTTAAGAAGGAATTGAAGGAACTGAAAAATGAGTCGCTTGAAGCCAACATTACACTGAATTATCATGCTCAGAATGTCAAGAGCTCCTGGCTCCTTAATATTTACACCACCCATAGGTTAAGATGATGCAATATTATTGCTGCGCTATCAATAAACAACGCTGGGATAGATTGTTTAAACCTTAAAAAATTTTGTTCTGAAAATTATATAAATTTTACCCTTTTTTGGAAAAAAATGAATAAATGAAGATGAAGGACGCTAGCTTTTAATTTATAAACAACTTTTCTTTAATTGTTTTATTTTTGAACTCAGATATGTACATATATTGACTTTATATGTTTTACTACAATAGAAATAATTTTGGTTTTTAAATAATTTTAATTTATTTTATTTATTTTTCCTGACGATTTTTTGACGATTTTAATAAACGTCTTTGACGATTTCGACGATTTTTTTTCAAATATTTGACGATATTTGGTAACTCATTTATCTGGCAGCTATGCCCTTGAGATATATTTGTTTATCTGTTCTCCCTTAATTAATAATTTTTAGCCAATAAAATCTAAACTTCTAGACGGTATTCTATATAAGGTACTATCTTCTTGCTATGAAAAGTTTTGGAATTCTGTTCGGTGTCATTAAGTCCTTCATATGCATCCTGTTATTTATTTCTATGATGCATTAACCACGCTCCTAAGTATGCGTTCTGATGATTTATTTTTCCTCATGATAGAATCTACAGTTGGAGTTTAAGAGATCCTTGTTCTGAACAAAAGTTCTTAGAGTATGCAGTGTCTACTTGACAGGTTATAACCTTCCATCCATCCATTCCCTTTCTACCTTCCAACCTTGCTGTGAAATATCATTGTAGAGGAACTGCTGGTGAAGCTGCAATGATGTGGCTTTAAAGTCTTTGCTTAGGCGGATTTTCTGACCATAGTAATAAGGCGTGGTTTCTGTGCTGCACTTTTCTTCTTGAAAAATACCTGCAGGTTTTGTCCTCGGATTGAAGACTCTCACTTCTCTTCTACTACTTATCCTTGACCAGGTGCTGATCTTGTCAGTGGCGTAGAAGCTTCACTAATTGCAAGCATATCTGCCTGCTCATTCCTAGACTTTAAGAGAGCTTAAGATAACCGTATTCTGAATAAGAGTTCTTAGAGTATACAGTGCCTACTTACTTGACAGTTTGTAACTTTCCCACCATGCCTACCTTTTCTACAGAAAGGTTCTGATCTTATCAGTGGCGTAGTAGCTTCATTAATTGCATGCTTATCTTGCAGCTCATTCTCTGAATCTTCTGTCCAAATAGAATTGAGCACATCTGTGTCTCTGAAGTCTATTAGATAGTGTGTTGGCCAGATAACATAACGAAAATATAAAAATAAATATTTCTACGGCGACTTCCTCTCAGCAGATTTCTCGCAAAAACTCTGAGTGTAAATAAAAAATTGCCATGAAAGGTTTCTCAAAAATCTGTCGTTCAGGATCGACTTTAAACTGTAGGTTGCGCCACGCATGTATGAAATTAACACACACATAGCATAAGTGGTGCGAGAAGCTGGGTCACAATCCAGTACATCGTCTGTGGTATAGTAGCCTTCTTGACTACGCGAGTTTTCTCCTGAGACTGAAGACCCCCTACTTCTACTACTTATCCTTGACCCATTCATATACCATGGAATGATAACTCCCTTAAACGCATTTTTAACCTCCTAACTTCTCCATTCACTCTTATTACTGAGTCCCACTGTATTTCCAGTACAACATACAGGTTTAAAGCTTATGTCCAGTAGGAGGATGCTGTCAGCCACAAAATTTGTAAGATCGCGAAGTCAGGTTGCAGGTACAGTAATTCTTTGATATACGTCGACTCGATTAACGTTGTTTCGATTTACGTCGTCAAATTTTTTGTTCCCTCTGTTTTCAATTTGCGTCGCCTTTTTTTGGAACCAGCTGCGACGTAAATCGAGGGATTACCGTATGTACTCAAGTTTGTGTGTATAGTAGCGGAAGACAATTTCGATCGATTCCTGGAGCTTACTTTATCTTCTCACTGTCTATTTCTGTAATCAACATTAACAGGCCTACTATGTAGCTGCAGCAGTCATCATCATTTGAATAGTATTTCATTTTCATTTTCCTTTTTCAATTTCATCTTTATACCGAATTCGTTTATATCAAGAGCTTTATATTATTTTTCTAGTTCCTAAAGTTATCACGTTTCCTGATTGTGCCCGTTACGCCCAGGTTTCTTGGGGCAGCTAGAATTGAAGTCATCGAATGTTGCCCCATTCAACTTAGTCATACCATGGTGGAATTCATTCTGACTCCGCTTGCTTCTTGAGACGCCTTCTACATTACACGTATTCGAACATATTGTTACGTTTTTACCCTTTAAAAACGTTTCGGATATGAGCTTGTAGGTTGCAAATAAAAGCAAAATAAATTTGTATTTTGTTTTAACTAAAATTCTTTATTATGCTCACAATTCTGTGTGCCACTCACTGTTCACAACTTTATGTAAACAACAACAATTGCTTTTCTTTGTTATACTTTGTTTGCATAAACAATAACAATTACTAGACAATTATGCGACAGATCTTTGTAACGGAGATCTTCAAACCACGATAACTCGCTTCAAACGCAACGCATCCTCACACGAAACTGACTGAATTTCAATAACTCATTAGCCTGCTTTGCCTTGCCTTTTACATGGCATAGTAAACAGTCTGATGAATATTCTTGAGGGCGGATGTTCATGACTTCGCCTTTGCGAAATCTCTATAAATGAAAACATCGTTGTTTACATTTATTCTTGTAGTTTTTGTTGTTGTATTTTTATTTACTTGTTTAAAATTATTTTATGCTGGTGTTTGTTGTTATATTAACATACTACATACATACATAATTGGTCATTACAACTCTTCAGTCAGGATTACGACCTAGTTTCTCACACCACTAAGGTTATGTGTGTTAATTTTATACATGAGTGGCGGGACCTACAGTTTAAAGTCGACTCCGAACGACAGATTTTTAAGAAACTTTTTCATGGCAATTTTTATTTACTCTCAGAGTTTTTGCCAGCAATCTGCTGAGAGGATAGGTTAGGTTAGGGTAGCGTGGTAGCTTTAATTTACCAAAAAGCCCACTTGAGCACGGATAGTGGCCCGCACGACTACCCCACGCTGGAAAACCAGCCAGAAAGTTTGATAAACGGGGCTATGTCCTTGATATCAATGGACGATAGCTCCGTCAAGCTGACAAGGGACGGAGAGCTAAATAACCTATATCTGCACACCTCAAGGGATGGGCATTGGCAGAGGAAGTGGATGACAGTCTCCTCCTCCTCGGCGGATCTGCATCCACGACAGAAGTCGTTAAATGGGAGTCGCATTCTTTCCGCGTGTCTAGCCACTGTGATCGAGATGATATTACGGCCAAGTCCAAGTAGCTGGTTGGTACGCCTGCTATCCATTGTGAGCCAAGTGAGCCTAGCGATGGAGCAGGACTCCTCATTGATCCAGGACCGGTTGGCATCCCGGGAGAATTTCCGCGCAATAACCAGTTTGAACAAGGTAAGTGGCATTCCCAAGTTGATTGAGGAAGATTACGGAAGTAGTGCGCCAACCCTGGCCAGCTCGTCGGCCCTGCAGTTTCCCGGAATATGGCAGTATCCGGGAACCCAGAGAAGTGTGACGCCGAGGCGCCCAGAAAAGAGATTGAGGCAGCGGTGACATTCTCTGACGATCCTGGAATTATCCGCAACGTTCGACAGAGACTTTATCGCAGCCTGGCTATCGGAGTAGATCGAGATACGAGGGAAAGGGACAGGAACACCATAGGCGAGGATCCACTGTGCGGCCCGGCAGATGGCCATTACCTCCGTCTGGAACACACTGCAGTAGTCCGGCAGCCAGAGTGAGATGTTCAGGTCCAATTTCCCAGAGTATACTCCACTGCCCACCCCGTTATCGAGTCTGGAGCCGTCGGTGTAGAAATTCAGGAGTTCAGGTGGAACGGTCGTGTCAGGGGTCCAGTCACTTCTGCTCGGGATCAGGAAGTCGAAACCCTGCTGCGAGGAAGTCGCCGAAGAAATACTTTTTGTATTTTTGTTTTGTTGTCTGGCCTGGGGCGCGAACCCTGGCTTTACGTCTAATAAGACAACACACTATCTACTAGACTACGGCGACATTTGTTGTTATATTAAACAGTACGACAATTTGTAAACAGGTTTGTTTACTTGCATTGTTTTGTTTTTGTAGCTTTTTTTTGTTTATAATTTTAATGTGAAACGATGTAAAAGCAAAACACCAGTATCTTGATTTTTCATTTTCGTAACAATATTTAAATATTTCGTCTTCATTTGTAGGATTTTGAATTTAAAAAGAAATTTAAACTAAGAACTCAAGCATGGCTTTTAATTTTTTATTTTTAATTCATTCACAATAAGTATTTTATTTAAATGACATTTGAATTTAATACCGCTGTACTATATTTCTTAAGTATACGTAGTTAAGCCACTTAGACGTATGATTATTGTTTAAATATTAATTCCATATCACTCATATGCAAACATGCTCAATACAATATGGGGATTATTTATCCCTCCTGATATGCTGCTGGTGGGTATGAGTATAAGTATTTTAGCTAAAAAGGGATTCAAATTTTTTTTCTCTCTTTCATAGATTCAAAATAAATCTGATTTATTGCCATGGATTTTAAAATAAAATGAATGAGAAAAAACACGCGATTTATTTTAATTAAAATAAATAAGAAGACAGCAAATATTTTTGCAAATTAAAAAAGAAAAGAAAAAAAATCGATTTATTAACGCTAATAAATTTAAAATTAAGCCACCATTTTGTTTGACAATTTTTTTTTTATAAAAAAAGAAATTCCATTTTAAATGTAAATTCTTTGCATTGCATTTAATTTTTCTGCTGTAAGTTAACAAAAAAAGGGAAAAAGGAGAAAAACCAAATTGAGTTTTCCCATGTAATATGATCTAAAACTACATACACATGTCATATGCTTGCTTTGCATATCTCCCGTATAAAATTTTATTTGCCGTGTTAATCCTTTTGGCCATATTCGATTCGATTTCTTTTATTTAAAAAAAAACCCTCAAAAATTCTCTTTTTTTCCTCTCATTTTTTTTTGTAGAACATTGTGGTTTGCATTTATTTGCTTGGCCATATTTAGCATCATATCGCTTAGTCATCGTACCTGGCAACGTTTTCAAAACTCACCCATGGTCATATCAATGGATCGCAATAAATTGGTTTGGAATACAAGCTTTCCATCATTGACTGTGTGTCCACACAAACGTATCGATGAGCTTAAAGTGGACGAATACATTATGTAAGTACACAGTTTCCCTACCTCCTCCTCTCCTCCTATTGCAATTAATATACCATACATGCCACCATTTACCATTAAAACCTAACCACAATACCCATCAGGAACAGATTGATTCGTAAAGGATTAAAATTTATTGGTTCAGGTCTTTCTCTTTTTTTCTTTTAGTTTTTTTGTTAGTGGTTTTGGTGGTGGTGTACTATAAAAGAAAAAAAAATTGTTCGTTAAAAGTGAAATTAAATTTGGGGGCAGGAAATTTTCGCGAAATTTAAATTTAATTGTACGGGTAAGCCGCTTAGTAGGAGTATGAAAAGTTTTACAGGGGAAAACTAAACTAAAATTTTTGATTGAGGACAGATTTGACAGTATTTGTGATAATTTAGGATTCCTTTCTCTTTCCTTGGTGATTGAAAAGAGAACACTCCTGGCGTAGAAAACTGTATTGAAAAAATTAAAGCATCACTCAGCCACTGAATTAAAATTCATTGGACAATCAACCTTAAATTCTGTGTGAAGTTAGCTACGACACAGAGTCTGGCATAACCGAGGCAATAAAACCTATACTACAGCAATAATACAGGCTTTACATACATAAATTGGTCATTACAACCCTTTAGTAAGGTTTACAACCTAGCTTTTCTCACACCCCTTATGTCGTGTGTGTTTATTTTATACATGAGTGTCAAGACCTACAGTTTAAAGCTGACTCCGAATGACAGTTTTTTGAAAAACTTTTCATGGCAATTTCTCAGAGTTTTTGCCAGAAAACTGCTGAGGAAGTTGCCTAAGAAATATTTCATTTCAAATTTCGTTTAGCTAGAGCTGTCTGGCATAGGGTTTGACCCAAGGCCTCACCTCTAATAAGCTTTCTTGAATTTAAACCAACTGCTCACGGATCAAAGCTAAGGAGACCATGGTTAGTATGACAAAATTGCTACCAGATTTATCAGGCGGCATATACCGACAGGCTAGCATCTGCCTCCTTAATTGTCGCCTGGACGAAACAGATTTTGGGAAATTATTTGCAACGAGAGTTAGTAGTAGAGTCAACCGAGCAATTTCGGGGCTGCATACTCATTTAAGAAACGGACCATTCTGTAGTATATGGTTGGGTGGAGAAGAGATAGAGAGACACAAGGTTAATTTGAAAATAATATGGTGCTGTCTGGGATAGCTTAACAAACAAGGTAGGGGAAATAGAGTCAATTACTGCTGAATGCCAGGTTAGGCGGAAATTCACTTCAAAAAGAAGACAAATCAGCTTGCAAGAGGAAAGGAATGAAATGAACTGCTGATAGGACCAGAGCTCTTCATTGGAGTGGAAAGAGATGTTTGGAGATACATACTTGGCGTAGGCTCTTCTCAAGCCAAATATATTTGCTTACGACCAACACTCAGGGGATGGCGTCTACTTATGCAGTATTGTTGTGTTGGAACTACGATTCCTTCGGTTATGATAAGGGAGAAAGGGGAAAAAGCAATTGTGAACATTAGATTTAAGAGTATACTTGGCATAGGCTCTTCTCCAGCCAAATAGGCTTTTTTACGACCAACACTCAGGGAATAGACCCTACTTATGCAGTGCATTGCGTTGCAACCATGATTATAGGAAGGAGGAAAGAGGGAAGAGCAACTGTGAACATTAGATTTAAGAGTATACTTGCCGTAGGCTCTTCTCAAGCCAAATAGGGTTTTTTTACAACCAACACTCAGGGGACGGCACCTACTTATGCAGTGTATTGTGTTCGAACTACGATTCCCCCGGTTAAGGGAAGGGGGAAAGAGGAAGTAGCGATGGTAGGCATTCGATTTTAATCTCCTTATATTATAAGTGATAGGCAAGATCTCTACAGGAAAGAAATTCCGCTTACGGATAGGTAGAAGTGGCTTTCCTCTCAATGAAGTAATGAGCGAATACACTTAGGCCACACACAGTGCTCACACATGGACAGTCCGTTTAAAAAACAAATTTTGTCTGCATTGCAGTGTGCGATCCACTGGCAAATCAACTACAAACAGATGTGCTTTGGGAGAAAGACGGGTGCTCCGTACGAATATATGATACTCGGGAACAAGTCCCTTTATTTCACACGAGCAAAAGCCATTGCAGTAGCTATAGAACAGTGAAACGCAAGTTACATTGCGGCGGTGCTTGAATCACTAATCAATAGAGATGGATATCCTACCGTCATTAATCTCCTGGACATGGTCGAGAAGTGTTCAAATGTCCCATACATGGGAGTCGTATTCCATGCTTTGTCGGTTTGAGGGCAATGTTAACTTTTCTTGGGTAATGAGAATAGCAAGAGATTTGAGTCATGCATCAGATGCACCCAGAAGCAACCAGAGGGAGTTCTAAACTTAAAGAACAAATTTTCTGAATATGAATCGCCTCGAGCTCAATATGTAGATTTTGTAATGATGGTAGTAAAACACAACAGAACAGATAATGGGAACCTAAAGGGCTCGAGTGCATTTAAGAAGAAAAGGGATATGAATACTAAAGTTTGTTAGGGAAAAAGAATTGAAAGAAACATTATAGAACTACACTGTAGAGCTTCAGGGCACCACTATGGTGAGAATAGTTACAATACTATGGCACCTCTATACAACAATTATATGGGAGCCTACTTATTTTACACTGAAAAGCAAAGATTTTTCCAGTCATTTGAAGTTTTCTTCTACCTCCTTATTCTGCCAGGACCCATTCCGATCTCTTCACAACCGATGAGGACAAAGAAGGCTTTAAAGATTTCGTTGAGAAACTGGCACGCCTTTCCTACGACAACATTGATCAGTTGCCCATGAACAAATCATATGGCATTACCAGCGACAAATATTTGGCTCTGCTCTACGAATTGAAATGGCAATTTGAACCGGAGATTAGCAGTGGTGCCGCTGTCAAAATGTTTATCTATGAGACACAAACTGAATTTGGCATTTGCCATTCGGTGAATAGCCTGGTGGCCCGTTACAATTCCTATGAGTATTGGAAGAATAATGCCTGGAATCTTGTTGATCATGGGGAACGGGTTACCGTACATCCATTGGATGGTGAAATTTATGCACAAATAATTAATTTATCGACGGCATATGATGTCTACTTTCACAGTTCGGGTGATATACCCAGTATTACGAAGCAGAGATACACATTTCCGGAGACTGATTATACCACCGTGGAACTGATTGCCTTGGAAATTTATACGAATGAAGCGGCTAAGGGGTGAGTGCTAAAAATTCTTGAGTTTTCTTTTCATTTTATCATTCATTCATAGCTTCTCCACCAAACAACGCAAATGTCGCTTTCAATATGAGTCTGAAACTCTACTGACTTCGCCCATTTATACCTTCGGTTTGTGTTTGGCCGAATGCCGCCTGTTTCTGGCTTTAAGGGTATGTGGTTGTGTGCCTCATTTCTATCGTAATAAATGTAAGTGAAAACGTTTTTAAAGCCATTGGAGAGCGGAGTTTAATTTCTCTGTTTTTAGTGCGCAATGACCGTGTCTTACCCATATGCGGCTTGAGTGGTCTGGCCTGCATAGCCACACTTAAACGTAATTCATTGGAAATTTATTTTGTAATCAAATTTAATTTTTATTAACGTTTTCAATTCTGTTTTTATAGATGAAATGATTTCCTTAAAATCGGATCGTTATAAAATCGATTGCAAGTGTTTGGCCAACTGTGATGATTCGAAATTTTTTGTTCAATCTTATGTGAGTCTCCGAATAAAGTTACCATAATTAAGTAGTTGGTAGGGGTTCAAACTCCAGCCCAGACATCTTGAGCAAAACGAAATATGAAAAGATTTCTGGCAAAAACTTTGAGAGTAAATAAAATTCCCTTCCTGCAGCGCTTTTGCCAGTCACTTATAATGTAAGGAGATTAAAATCGAATGTCTACAATCGCTTTTCGCCCTTTCTCCCTTATCATAACCGAAGGAATCGTAGTTCCAACACAACAATACTACATAAGTAGGGGCCATCCCCTTAGCCGCTTAGGTTCCCATTATCTGTTCTGTTGTGTTTTACTACCATCGCCTCGAGGTGATTCATATTCAGAAAATTTGTTTTTTAAGTTTAGAACTCCCTCTGGTTGCTCCTGGGTACACCTGATGCATGAATCAAATCTTTTCCTATTCTCATGTCCCAAGAAAAGTTAACATTGCCCTCAAACCGACCAAGCATAGAATACGACTACCATGTATGGGACATTGCCTTGAACACTTCTCGACCACGTTCAAGAGATCAATAACTGTAGGGTATCCATCTCTATTGATTCGTGATTCGAGCACCGCAGCTATGTGGCTTGTGTTTCATTGTTCTATGGCTACTGCAACAGCTTTTGTTCAAGCGAAATAAAGGAACTTGTTCCCAAGAATAAAGTACTGGCGCGTAGCACCCGTCTTTCTCCCAAAGCACATCTGTTTGTAGTCGATTTGCCAGTGAATCGCACACTGCAATACAAACAAAATTTGGTTTTTAACAGGACTATCCATGTGTGAGCCCTGTATATGGCCTAAGTGTGTCCGCTCAAAACTTCATTGCGAGGACCGCCACTTCTACCTATCCGTGTGTGCAATTCCCTTCTGGGTCAAGAACTCTTGACTTTCACTTATAATATAAGCAGATTAAAATCTAATGTCCACAATTGCTACTTCCTCTTTCCCCCTTCCCTTAACCGGGGGAATCGTAGTACGAACAAAATATACTACATAAGTGGGGGCCGTCCCCTGAGTGTTAGTTGTAAAAACACCCTATTTAGCTGGAGAAGAGCCTACGCCAAGTGTACTCTTAAATCTAATGTTCACAGTTGCTCTTCGCTCCTTCCTCCTTCCTATAACCATAGTTGCAACGCAATGCACTACATAAGTAGGGGTCGTCCCCTGAATGGTGGTTGTAAGAAAACCTATTTGGCTTGAGGAGAGCCTACGCATAGCATACTCTTAAATCGAGTGTCCACAATTGCTTTTCCCTCTTTCCTTCTTCCCATAACCTAGGGAATCGTAGTTCCAAAACAACAACACTGCATAAGTAGGGTCCATCCCCTGTGTGTTGGTCGTAAAAAACCTATTTGGCTTGAGAAGAGCCTACGCCAAGTGTGCATCTCCAAACATCTCTTTCCACTCCAATGAAGTGCTTTGGCCCTGGACATATACATAATTCTACCAAAGAGCAATGGCCCTAGAAATTTATTTCAAATATAGAGAGACGTTATGAGGTCACTTGAGTCAATTTCCTAGGAATGCAGAACAACGATCGACTATGGTTTAGGGCACGTCATGACTGTCCCTTACTTATAATACTCACTGAAGCAGACAATCGGTTTGCTGATCAAAGGGAGGAACACGTATAAGATTCTCGCCCTTAGGCGAAATAAGAAGAAAATAAGAGACAGGATGACTTGCGTTTGCCAATTATTGTCATAAATTGCTCACCATTTTTTTAAACTTTTTTAAATGAGTTTCTTTTAAAACTTAGTGAGGTTATGCACGAAGAAAATTTTTCGTATTATTTTTCATTCATTGGTTTTAAATTGAAATTGAAATTAAAATTGTTTTTATTTTCCTTGTATTTTTCGTATTCATTAAATTAAAGCGTTCCCGTGTTTGGTTTCTGGGTGCTAATTTACAGTGGGGCATTATTGACTATCCAAAAATGCAATTAAGGCGTGATATTTTATTTTCATTTGCTGATGTACTGGGTAAGATTTAACTTTTTTTTTTTTGAAATACAATGAAGCAAAAAAGTTTATGTACACTTAAGCAAACTTAAAAAAAAATTTAAATGCTTAAAAATATGTAAAGCACGTAAACTTTTTTGTCCTACACTGTAGTATATAATTTTGGAATGCAATGAGACAAAAAAATTTATGTACACTTAAGTAAACTTTTATAAAAAGCCTAAATGTATAAAAATATCTAGTGTGAGTAAACTTTTTTCCTATACTGTAGTTTATAATTTTGGAATATAATGCAACAAAAAAATGTGTACATAAATTTAATTTAAAATTTAAAATTTAAAAAAAATCTAAATGCTTAAAAATATGTAAAGTACGTAAACTTTTTTCCTACACTGTAGTATATAATTTTGGAATCCAATGAGACAAAAAAGTTTATGTACACTTAAGTAAACTTTTATAAAAAGCCTAAATCTTTAAAAATGTTTAGTGTAGGTAAACTTTTTTCCTACACTGTAGTATATAATTTTGGTATATAATGTAACAAAAAATTTATGTACACTTAAGCAAACTTTTATAAAAAGTGTAAATGTTTAAAAATATGTAATGTACCTAGACTTTTTTTGTATACTGTTGTATATAATTGAAAAAAATTTCTTTTTTTCTAGTTTATATAGGCGGCTTGGTGGGCTTCTTTTTGGGTTGCAGTGCCTTGAGTTTTACGGAAGTAATTTATTACTTCACCATACGCCTTGTAAGGAGATTATGAATGTGAAATGTGCTTACAAATGTCTACGAGAAAAGATATCTTTCATGTTAACACAATAATTAAATCACTTTGTAATATTGTTTTCTTGTTCTCAAATAAAAAAAAAAAATTACTTTAAAGCACTAAAACCAGGTTTTCGAAAAGTATAACAAACATGTTAGGAAGTCGCTGTGGTCTAGTAGGTAGTGTATCGGCTTATTAGACGTGAGGCCTAAATTTGGGTTTGGTTTTAATTAAAAATCTTTATTATTCGTACAATTATGTGTGCCACTGTTTACAACTTGATGTAAACAACAACAATTTTTCTTTTCTTTGTTATTTCTCTGTTTATACCCTTTGCATAAACAATAATAATCACTAAGCAATTGTTGGACAGATCTTTGTAACGGAGATCTTCAAACCACGATTACTCTCTTCAAACGCACCCTGTCTTCACACACGACTGACTGAACTTCACTGAGTTTCCCGCTTTGCCTTGCCTTTTATATGGCAAAGTAAACCGTCTGATGAATGTTTTTGAAGGCGAATGCTCTTGGCTTCGCCTTCTCGAAATCTCTATAAATGTAAACATCTTTGTTTACGTTTGTTATTGTATTGTTGGTGGTATAGTTTTGTATAGTTGTTTACCATTTACTTGTTTACGATAATTTGTAAAAAGCTTTGTTAGTTCTAGATTCTTCATTTTCGTAGCAATAACTTCACTTTAAGTTCGAAAGCAATTCACAATGATTCAACATAGTAAAGTTCTTCTTAAAAACTTCAACAGAATCTTGTGGTATCCTTGAATTTGGCACGTAACGGGTGATTTTTTAGCAATTATCTTTTTGGCAACACTGGTTTAAACAGCTCATGCACGTTTCGTGTTTTGTTTCACTCTCGAACATTTTCAGTTTGCTTTATAATTTAACCATGAATCGTCTTACAAACGAACAACGCTTGCAAATCATTGAATTTTATTATCAAAATGCGTGCTCTGTGAAGAAAGATCATCGCGCGCTTCTTCCATTTTATTGTCAATTTAATCGACCCACTGAAGCGACTATTCGGGCTATTGTGACTAAGTTTCGCACCAAATTTACATTGTTGGACATTAAACCACCAACACGCTTACGTAGAGTAGCGAACTGAAGAAAATATCGCAGCTGTATCGGCCAGTGTTAATGATGACCATCAATTATCGATTCGTCACCGTTTGCAGCAATTGGGCCTCTGTTACTCAACTACGTGGAAAATTTTTCAGAGGGATTTATGTGTGAAGCCTTTCAAAATACAGGTTGAGCAAGAATTGAAGCCGAACGACCTACCGCAACGCAGAATTTTTGTGTGAATGGGCTCTTGGAAAGTTGGCCGAAGATCCACTTCTTTATCGAAAAATTGTGTTCAGCGACGAAGCTCATTTTTGGCTCAATAGCTACGTAAATAAGCAGAATTGTCGATTTTGGAGTGAAAACGAGCCAGAAGCATTGCAAAAGCTAGCAATGCATCCAGAAAAAGTCACAGTTTGGTGCGGTTTATGGGCTGTTACGAATTGTAACGTAACTGTGAATGGTGAGCGCTACCGTGAGATGATATCCAACTTTTTTTTTTGCCCAAAATCCAAGAGATTGACTTGCATGACATGGGGTTTCAACAAGACAGTGCCACATGCCACACAACATGCGTAACAATGGACTTATTGAGAGGCGAGTTCGTTGAACATTTTATTTCACGTTCGGGACCGGTCAATTGGCCGCCTAGATCGTGCGATTTAACGCCTTTATACTGTTTTTTGTGGGACTATGTTAAAGCTCAAGGCTATACAGACAAGCCCGCTTCAATTGACGCATTGGAAGACAACATTGAAGCATTTATTCGTGAGATACCGGCACCGAAATGTTGGAAAGAGTATGCCTAAATTGGACTAAGCGGATGGACCATTTGAGACGCAGTCGCGGTCAACATTTGCAAGAAATAATCTTCAAACATTAAATTATATGGACCGTACTATCGATTCAAATAAAGATTTCATGGATTTTTCTGAATTTTATGTGTTTTTTTTTTTGAAAAATTTTCCTAAAGCTCTTAAAAAATCATCCATTATAAGGGAATGCTTGAGAATATTCGATGTAAACAATAAATTTAGATGAAGGTAAGCCACTGCACTGCACTGTATAAAGCTTTAGAGATGTCTAGACTCTAGAGGCATAACTCACCAAACTATTTGAAGGACTAGTTTTATATCTCGGTAAGTAATTCTATAAACATAGGAGAATATTTTCATATTTCTAAAGGAATTCAAATGGATTTCATTAATATTTTAATCTTCTAATGTCTTGTAATTTGATCCGTAGCCTCTTAATGGCAAATAATATTCGTTTCTTCTTTTGGCCATGGCTTGTATGACAGGAATTTTCTTAGTCTCTTGGCAATTACATATGTAAGCCCATCATATTAATGGAAGACATTTAAAGAAATTAATTTTTTCCCCTGAAAAAAGAAGAGGCAAATCTACTTACGATCGTTAACCTATTTACCATAAATATGTAATAAATGTCTAACTTAACTTAACTGTCTTATCAAAAATTTTATTGGCTTGTAAGTTCTTAGATAATCAACGATTTGATTTCTTTATTTCTCTAAGCAAACTTATCATAAAAAATTTTCATTTTTATTCTCTTGATGGAAACTTTGCTATTTTTCCCTAGAAATTATCATTCATTAGCAATTGGACAATCACAGCAATTGTCAATAGTTAGAGTCGCTTAAGAAGAATATAAATAAACGAAGTTATGTTTGAAAATTATTTGCCTTGCCTTATAAATAATTTATGGCAACAACAATAACTTCAACTTTAACAACAACATTTAACTGATTGGCCACTTTAATTTCAAATACTTAAACTGTGTGTATTAAAATGTATTGGAATGATTTTATAGTAAAGGGTTATACAATTAGTGGCTACAAAACTGTAGCAAAGTTGGCTTTCATTTGAAGTGGCATTTATTTGAAGAAAGGTTTGTTATTCACGGATGTGAATAGTTTAACAACCCTAGAACGTTATTGAATAATAAAAACTGGCTACAGAAGAGTGGTAATTCAAATGTGGGCACTCTGCGAGAGCATTATGAAAGAATTATAATGCTCCTAATCCACTTACAATGCAAGTAAATGGCAAGATTGTAAAGCGATTTGAAAGCCTTAGAGATGTCATCAGGCCTGTACATCATCCTAATGTGAGCACAGCCGAAAACATCACTTCTGCTACATATAATTGGAGGTTTAACCAGAATTTGCTGATTACAAGTTATTCTCAAAAATTGGGCCTATCTTACGGCTAATCATGGTTTATTTCAAGTTTGAATTTGTACCATTAAACATATAAAATCCCCCTCAAGTGTCTGTTATCCCCGGTTGACCATTCACAACGCCGAGAATGTGGTGATTAAGTGTCTTGAGCAAGAGGCTTTCAATGCTGATTATTCGAATACAAATTTTCTCTTACAGTGAAGCTCATTTCTCACATGGTGGTTATCGCGATAAGTATAGTTCTCACATAAAACCCTCCTTTTTTCTCACCTAGAACCTATATTCGTAGTTCCAACATAATACACTGCATGGATGGGGAGTTTTTCTTTAGTAATAATGGGTGTTTTTTTAAGAGCTATAGGAAAATTTAAAAAAAAAAAACATAAAATTAAGAAAAATGCATGGAATCTTTATTTGAATCGATAGTACGGTCCATATAATTTAATGTTTGAAGATTATTTCATGCAAATGTTGACCGCGACTGCCCCTCAAATGGTCCATCCGCTTAGTCCAATTTTGGCATACTCTTTCCAACATTTCGGCCGGTATCGCACGAATAAATGCTTCATTGTTGTCTTCCAATGCGTCAATTGAAGCGGGCTTGTCTGTATAGACATGAGCTTTAACATAGCCCCACAAAAAATAGTCTAAAGGCGTTAATCGCACGATCTAGGCGGCTAATTGACCAGTCCCGAACGTGAAATAAAATGTTCACCGAACTCGCCATTGTTACGCATGCTGTGTGGCATGTGGCACCGTCTTGTTGAAACCACATGTCATGCAAGTCAAGCTCTTGCATTTTGGACAAAAAAAGTTGGATATCATCTCACGGTAGCACTCACCATTCACAGTTATGTTAAGATTCGCAGCACCTTTGAAGAAGTACGGCCACCAGCCCATAAACCGCACCAAATTATGACTTTTTCTGGATGCATTGGTAGCTTTTGCAATGCTTCTGGCTGATCTTCACTCCAAAATTGACAATTCTGCTCATTTACGAATCCATTGAGCCAAAAATGAGCTTCGTAGCTGAACACAGTCTTTCGATAAAGAAGCAGATCTTCGGCCAACATTCCAAGATTGCGGGAGGTCGTTCGGTTTCAATTCTGGCACCAGCTGTATTTTGAAAGGCTTCACACCTAAATCCTTCCGCAAAATTTTCCACGTTGTTGAGTAACAGAGGCCCAATTGCTGCGAACGGCTACGAATCGATAATTGATGGTCATCATTAACATTGGCCGCTACAGCTGCGATATTTTCTTCAGTTCGCACTCTACGTAAGCGTGTTGGTGGTGGTTTAATGTCCAACAATGTAAATTTGGTGCGAAATTTAGACACACTATAGCCCGACTAGTCGCTTCAGTGGATCGATTAAACTGACCATAAATTGAAAGAAGCGCACGATGAACTTTCTTAACAGAGCACGCATTTTGATAGTAAAATTCAATGATTTGCAAGCGTTGTTCGTTTGTAAGACGATTCATGCTTCAATTATAGACCAAACTGAAGATGTTTGACAGTGAAACAAAACACGAAACGTGCATGAGCTGTTTAAACCAGTGTAGCCAAAAAGATAATAACTAAAAAAATCACCCCTGATGAAAGGGAACACACAATGCCATGAGGCACACACAATACGACTAATTTTGGATTTAATGCATGAAAAGTTTCCGGAAAGAATAACAAGATGACTCAACTTTTACTAATTCAGTCGCCTGTTTTGCCTTGCCTTTTATATGGCAACCTAAACAGTCTGATGAATGTTCTTAAAGGTGAATGTTCATTACTTCGTCTTCTCGAGGTCTCTATAAGCGTAAACATCATTGTTTCATTACGGTTGTTTGTGTATTTAGTTTACATTTATTCTTGTAGTGTTTTTTGTTGTATTTTTGTTTACTTGTTTATCATATTTTTATTTATGCTGGTGTTTGTTGTTATATTACAAAAACAAGTTCATCGGTTTTGTTTTTGTAGCTTTTATTTATAATATTAATGTTAACACCACCATCTAGATTTTTCCATTTTCGTAACAGTATTGTAAATAACGGCCAAGTTAAAGTATTACAATGAAATAAAATTTTATTTGAAACCATAGCTTCAATCGTGTTTTATTTAACTTTACTGTAGAATACTCAATATGGATAACCCATTACAATAGTCAAGTATGTGGAGTGTACGTCTAGAAGTATGTTTTAATTTTCTTTTCTTACTGTCAACTCATCATAACATTTCACTTCATATGTATGAATATACATATGTACATAAATGTGTGTCCGTGTATGTGTATTTGTTTATACTCCATAACCATGTCAAATTACATGTAATTGCTGTTTTTATGAGGGCATTTGTTATAAAAGTATGCGTAAGCGTTACTATAAGTGTAAGTGATTGACCTCTTCACTCTCTCAGTTAGTTGATATGACTCTTAGTAACGTTATTTACACAAATAAATGCACAAACATACCCATACAAATAATAACAACAACAATTACTTATCAGTAGAAGTTGTCAAGCATTTCGAAACACCCTCACTTATATGGTATGCACCCTTACCCTTGCACATACAATTTTGTTTAAATTGTTTTTCTTTATTTTTATCTACTGCCATCTACCATCTACCATCTACCATTCCCACTCTCTCTCTTTTTCTCTCTCTTTCTCCTTGTTAGTGTTTTCTTATTGTGCAAACAACAGCAGCATCAGCATCAGCCGTATCAGCATGAGTAGAATGATTAAGAGAAACTATAACGGTTTTTTTGTATAAGTTTTCTTTAGTTTTATTGAATATTATTTTGTTTGCTTGTTTGTTTGTATTTGTGTTCTTGTTGTTGTTTTTTCGTTGTATATTGTTTATGTTTACTCTTATCAGTGTTACACATACACGTATCTGTACTAAAACACTCATACTCTACAGACTATTTGTATGAAGGAGTTGTTGTCGTTGTTGTTGTTTTTTTATTTAATATTTTATGATTAAATGAAATGTCAACATCAGCAAATATTCTCTTTCATTCTTTATACTCTGCTCAGTTGTTATCAGCATCATCATCAATTCATATTGATAATGCACGAAATTAACACTGTTTCCTATGGAAATTTAAAAACAAACTTTTTTGAAAAAAAAAGACCAAAAATTTTCAATATTTATAACGGGTGCTTTGTTGGTGTTTGATAGTTAAAAAACTACAAGAAAAACAGGAAAAAAAAATTCTAGAAGTGAGTGAACTAAAGGGTGTTTTTTTTTATAGAGGTATAGAACTTTAAGTTGGCATTACTTTTCAAGATGGCGACCGATTTAACAGCTGTCAAGTGATTTATTCTCAGTTTGGTTTGGCAATTCATCATGAATAGACTCACGCCTGAACAACGCTTGCAAATAGTGCAATTTTATTTCGAAAATAATGGTTCTGTGCGGAAAACGTATCGCGCACTACGTCCATTTTATCGTCGACAAAATCGTCCATCAGAGCAGTTAATTCAATTAACCATGGAACGTTTCCGCACCACGTTTACTCTTATTGATAACTCGCATCCCCAGAGACGCTGTACGGTGCGTACAGAAGAAGCTATTGCTGCTGTAGAGCGTAGCATTGAGGAAGACCCGAATGAGTATATCCGCCATCGAGCACAGGAATTGGATCTGTGTCCATCCACTTTATGGAAGATTTTGCGGAAGGATCTTGGTTTGCGTGCTTACAAAATCCAACTCGTGCAAGATTTAAAGCCAAACGATCATCAAAAGTAAGGCGTAGATTTGTCGAATGGGCCCAAAACGAGATTACCGTTGTTCCCGATTTTCATAAGCGAATTTTGTTTAGCAATGAAGCGCACTTCTGGTTGAATGGCTACGTCAACAAACAAAACTGCCGCATTTGGAGTGAATGAGTAATCCTCAAGTGTATGTGGAAACACCGTTACATCCAGAAAAACTGACTGTTTGGTGCGCTTTATGGGCTGGTGAAATCATTGGTCCGTACTTTTTCAAAAACGATCGTGGTCAGAACGTTACAGTCAATGGTGATCGGTATAGAGCCATGATTACTAACTTTTTCATTCCTGAATTGAATAACCATGATGTCCAGGTGATGTGGTTTCAACAAGACGGCGCAACATGTCACACAGCTCGTGCCACAATAGATTTATTAAAAGACACGTTTGGTGACCGTCTGAATTCACGTTTTGGACCTGTGACTTGGCCTCCAAGATCTTGTGATTTAATAACGCTAGACTACTTTCTGTGGGGCTATGTAAAGTCCATTGACCATTTGGAAGACAACATTCGCCGTATTATTGCCGATATACGGCCACAAATGTTGGAAAAAGTCATCGAAAATTGGACGTCCAGATTGGACTACATCCGCGCCAGCCGTGGCGGTCATATGCCAGAAATCATATTTAAAATGTAATGCCACAAGATTATCTTTCGGATAAATAAAATTCATGTCAATCGAATAATCCATCGTTGTTTTATTGCAACTTAAAGTTCTATACCTCTATAAAAAACACCCTTTACTTATTTGAGGCGATAAATGAAAGCATGTCGTTTGCTTTTTAATGATTACTTCAGGTAAATGTAGCTGATGGCTATTTGGTATACTTTTCCAGCATTTCCCTTGATTTCTAGCCAATGGCAGCTGTTATATTGTATTTCGTGGGTTGAATTATAGCTGGCTTGCACTAGTACACGAAAAGCTTTAAGTTTTCTCTTAAAGAAATAGTCTTATGGCCTCAAGTTCCATGATATTGAAAGCCAATGCACTGACCTCATCCAACTGGCCTTTCAAGCCACTTATGGTAGCATATGTCGTATGTCTTATGGCATGTAGCATATGTCTTGTTGAAACCATATGTCATCCCAGTTCAATACCTCGCTCCATTAACTCTATATTTGCGATGTTCTCCGTACTTGAAAAAGCACAATCTAATGTTGTTGGCAACCCACAAACCACACCAAACAGTGCATCTTTCCATCACTATCATATTTCCGGGACGAAGGCTTATACTGTAAGAGCTCAACTGGCTATATTGTCTTCAAAGTCAAGGAGTTGAGGAGTAGGATCGATCGACAACAAAGGCTCTAGAAAATCAGGCTGAATTTACAATCGGTATAGTTTTCTTATACGGGCACCTAGTTAAACTAAAAAAATTGATGATGCAAAGGGTACTTAGTCTAAATTTGAAGTGTTATTTGATCCATGCTGAGAATCTGTTAGGCTAGGGGCTCTTAATTGCCCAATCGCTAAAAGAGCCTCTAAAAAATCAGGCTGAATTTACAATTATGCTTGCATCTAGACAACATGGTGAAATTGATGAACCAAATGGTACTTAGGAAAAGGACTACAGAGGACTTAGAATAAGAACAAAAGAGGCCAGAAAGAATACCGAAAAACCCAGAGCCAAAGAGGAAAATAACACCTCATCTCGTCAACAGAGGAGCAAAAGAGGAGACAGAGTCAGTACGATGCCTCAAAAAAGACCGAAACTAAGTAAAGGAAGTACCCGAACCCTTGCGGGAAATATTGTGAACAAATGCTACTCGGATGTTTGTATTTAAACCGCATACATTGAAATTTGTAGGCATTTATTTCCCAAAACCTGTTCGGAATTAACATTTATTTTGTTCTTAGCTTTTGGAAATGGTGTTATTTTCATTTTATTGCTTTTTGCTGTAACAAATTAAAATAGTTTTCCTAAAAATCCATATGAATTTTGATATTTTTCCTTTGGTTGGTAAATACAGATACAATACAAAATCCTTCCAAGGAAGGAAAAAAGAAATATTTATGGTCCTTCCCCCCTTCCTCTTCCTCTTCGAACATGACATTTGGTTTTGATGTCTTAGGAAAAGGGCATTCTTGAGACATAAAAAGCAGGAAGTAAATGTCATTTAAAGCTAAAGGAACCAGGACAAATAAGATTTTTAATTGTTTTAAAGAGGAAGTAAAATAGAGACGATATTTTCATTGTATTTGGTAAGTATATTTAGAAGATTAAATAATTAAAATCCATGTATACTTATTATATTTCGTAATTCTAGGATAGTTGCCGTATTCTAGTGGGTAGTGTATTGGCTTATTAGATGTAAAGCCTCGGTTGAAACCCCAGGTCAGAAATATGAAAAGAAATATTTCATTGGCGACTTCCTCTCAGCATTTTTCTGGCAAAAACT
The DNA here is from genome assembly GCA_932273835.1 of Sarcophaga variegata. NCBI lineage: Eukaryota > Metazoa > Arthropoda > Insecta > Diptera > Sarcophagidae > Sarcophaga > Sarcophaga variegata. The sequence continues at coordinate 120,257,231 of OW026360.1, read as the reverse complement.
CTGAGAGTAAATAAACTTGGTATGAAAAGTTTCTCAAGAAAATTTGTCGTTAGGAATCGACTTTAAACTGTAGGTTCTGTCACTCATGTATAAAATTATCACACTTAATATAAGTGATGTGATATACTAGGTCGTAATCCTGACTGAAGGATTGTAATGACCAATTATGTATTGTTACGAAAATGGAAAATCCAGATACTGGTGTTTTGCTTTAACATCGCTTAACATTAAAATTGTAAACAAAAGCTACAAAAACAAAACAATGCAGTAAACAAATCTGTTTACAAATTATCGTACTGCTTAATATAGGGTTCTCCATTTCGTGGTTTCAAAAGTAAACGTAAATAAAACACACATTTATTCATGATATTTCTTTTTTATTGTAAAATTTGAACGTTGACATTATGTGTGAAACGCTACATAATTTAAATGAACTCCATGCGAAGTGTTGCAAACATTGATTCTTTTGAGATAATTTTCGACCACTTTTTAACACATATTGGGCGGTATCTCAGCCATAACTTGACGAATGTTGGTTTTTAAGTACTTAAGAGTTGAAGGTTTATCTGCATAAACACGGTCTTTCGCGTAGCCCCACAAAAAAGTCTAATGGTGTCAAATGGCACGATCTTGGTGGTCAGTTGATATCGCCACGACGAGAAATTACGCGGCCAGGAAATGTCTCTTGCAATAAAGCCATATTCGCTCGAGTTGTGTGGCATGTGGCACCGTCTTATTGAAACCACATATTCTCCAAGTCGTATTCTACAATAGCAGGCCAAAAAAAAGTCGGTTATCATATGACCATAACGCTCCGAATTGACGGTGACAGTCGTTCCATTGTCGTTTTCGAAGAAGTAAGGTCCAATCACACCTTCGGACCAAAGAGCGCACCAAACAGTGACTTTTTCTGGATGTAATGGCCTCTCTTCAATTACTTGAGGATTCTCAGAACCCCAAATACGACAATCTTTTTTATTAACATACCCACCAAGTGTGAAATGTGCTTCATAGCTGAAGAAAATTTTGTTCGAAAAACATACGATACGTGGCTGTGGCAGAATCACCATTTTTGTAGTAGGTTTTGATAATTTTTATGCGTTCTATGATAGTTAAGCGATCCATTTTCGTCAATGTCAGACCTTCAATTGAAAAGAAAAAAATTGGTTTCACAACTTAGTTTGACAGATGTCGAACTCCAGTCCCATACTTTTGAAACCATGAAATGGATAACCCTTTATAGCAGTAAACACCAGCGTAAAAAATGGTACACAAGCAAACAAAAATCCAGAAACAACACTACAAGAATAAATGTAAACAAAATACACAAATAACCATAATGAAACAACGATGTTTACAGAGATCTCGAGAAGGCGAAGCTACGTAAATTCTCTTTCAAGAATATTCATCAGACTGTTTACGCTGCCATATAAAAGGCAAGGCAAAGCAGGCGAGTGAGTTAGTAAAGTGCAGCCAGTCTTGTGTGAAGACGCGGTGCGTTTGAAGAGAGTAAAAGTGGTTTGAAGATCTCCGTTACAAAAATCTGTCGAATAATTGCCTAGTAATTGTTATTGTTTATGTAAAGGATGTAAACAGAGGTATAACAAAGAAAAGCAATTGTTGTTGTTTACATCAAGTTGTGAACAGTGGCACACAGAATTGTGCGAATAATAAAGAATTTTAATTAAAATTAAACAGAAATTTATTTTTATTTTATTTGCAATCTACGAACTCATATTTTAAACGTTTTTAAAAGGTAAAAACGTAACAGTATATATGTAATACTAAGGTAATAAATAAATTTTTATATTTTTCTTAAATTACAGAAACAAATCTAGGGTTTAAGCAATTTGCTTTAAAAAAATACCCAGACTAAGCGCCCTCTTCCAACAGATTCTAGTCTGTTGAATTAAAATTGCAAATTTTATGCAAATTCTCTTTTGCGATGGGGGAGAGGGGGTGGTAAAGTTTCTATTTTCCTAAGAAATCAACACGATAACAATATCAAGAAAAAAAGAAATTTACACACGTGATTTTTTTTTTTTTTTTTTTTTTTTTTTTTTTTGTTAATTAATTTTTTATTTACAATATTTTTTTACAATATTTATTTATTTATTTATTTATTATTAGTCATAGCACAACAAGATAATAATCTTATAAATGAAAGTGCTATGGGAGTACATCAAAGAAACAAAATAATAACAAATCATTGATTATATATGTAATGAAATGTTTGAAATAATGTATAAATAAAAATGAATAAGAACGTGTTAAAATCACGGGAAATAGCAATCGATACAAAAAAAGCATAAAAAAATGAATATATGTGAAAAATAAATTAGGAAAACTACAAAGAACAATATATACAAATATAAAGAAATATACAAACAAAGTAAAAATATATACATATACTAAGATACAATGAAATTTAAAGATATATTAATTAAAAAAATTAAAAATTAAAAATAATCATTAATAGAAATAGAGAGAAAAAAATTCACAAAAAAAAAAAAAAAATCAAGATATGCTAAAAACTACTTAAACAGAATGTATAGCTCCTTTTTGAACTTGGTTGCATTGCCTATGTTCTGAATATAATTAGGTAGTGTATTCCAAAGACTGATGGTGTGTATAAAAAACTGGCGTTGTGACAAAATCGTCCTATGTCTGTGTTGGATAATCTTCATACCGCGGTTAGATCTAGCAAATGTAATCCTACTAAATAAGTATATTGGCTGTTTTAGAGTAATAATCTTATGGAGGAGAATAAGGCATTTTATATTTAATAGATTATCAAAATTAACTCCGAATATCCGGTATGAAAATTGTGATATATGGTCTCGACGTCCCCTAATAAAAACATATCTGGCTATATTATTATAAGCCAGGTTGAGTTTCCGCCTATCGTCAGTATCACAGTTTGCGAAAATTTCACATCCGTATAAAGGACAGGAATCAAATACGTTTTAGCCAGTTGCATACGTATGGCAAAGGGAGTCGAATCTATAACAGCCCACAAGTTCCTAAGCATACCATAAACTTTACCAACGATGACGTTAATGTGGTTAGACCACGTTAGCCGACTATTAAAGATAACACCCAGATTGGATGCTGATTCAACAAAGTCAATTTTATTCCCCCTGATAATAATATCCGGCACAACAAATGCTCTCTTAGTTCTGGAGAGCAATAAACATTTAGATTTAGAGGGATTTATACAAAGTCCATTGGACCTAGCCCAGTTGTCAATTTTTCGTAAATCACAGTTGATGGTGTCTATACATAGTTGGATATCCTCTATACGCGTGCTTCTATAGATCTGAACGTCATCAGCGTACATATGTACGCTACAATTATCCAAAACATCAGGCAGGTCGTTAATGTATATACAGAACAAGAGAGGCCCTAATATTGATCCCTGAGGAATACCTCTTCCAACGCTTAGCGAATTCGAGATCTTGCCGTTAAGATAAACTCGTTGTGATCTGTTCACAAGATAAGAACGTATCAGATTACAAGCTGAGTTAGAAAAATGAAAGAGGGTCTGTAGCTTCCTCAATAATATTTTGTGGTCAACCGTATCAAAAGCCTTGGTGTGATCCAGAAGAACTAAAAACGCTATGTAATTTTCATCTAGTTCCAACCTAAGGTCATCAACTACATTGACTAAAGCAGTAGTGCAGCTCCTAGCTTTCATAAATCCCGACTGCTTATCAGATATGAAGTTATTACTCACGAGATAACTATTTATTTGTTTAGCCATGAGATTTTCCATTACTTTAGACAGGAATGGAAGAATGGCAATTGGCCTGAATTCGTTGTTGGATTTAGGAATGGGAATGGTTTTCGACTGTTTCCATTCATCAGGAAAGGACGACATAGTTAAGACTGTATTGAATAAATGAGTCAAATACGGCAAAAGTCTAGGTGACAAAGCTTTCAAAAACAGAGGATCTAAATCATCAGAACCAACCGCATTCGATTTTACCGAAGATAAGCATTCCAAAACTTCGAGCTGATTAACACAACGAAAACTAAATGGATTTTCAAGCGGAACAAAACAAAGGTCATTATATATGTCACTATCAGGGGTCGGAACACTGATATTAACAAATTTATCATTGAGAGCGTTTACATCGACATCAGCAGAAGTATTATGACACTTTTTTCCAACACCAATATCACGGATTACCTTCCATTTAGCCTTATTATCCAATGCGGAAGCGAACTTCCCGACGTAAAACAATGTTTTTGCAATCTTAATGCGTTTGGTAACCTCACTACGAGCTGACCTATGGATGGCTTTCAGATCGTCCGTTCTGAACCTCTTCCATCGCCTGTAGGCAATGTCGCGTTCATAAATTAAAGCTTTAATTTCAGCATTAAACCACGGTTGGTGTTTGGCTCTAACAAGTTTAGTTCTGACAGGAACACAACTGTCGTATAGCAGACGAACATTTTCCTGAATTAGTGCCACCTGGTCATTTACATTATCCAGTGAGTAGATTTGGTTCCAACAGATATTATCAACACTACTATTCAAAACTGCAAAATCAATACTTTTGAAGTCACGGTATGTGATATGCCTGTCCACAGGACTCATAGGCAGATTATAAGTTAAGAAAAGAAGATCATGGTTGGAAAAGCAAGAGGCTGAGATTTGATCATATAAAAGTACCTTAGTCATATCATTAACAAATACAAGATCTATTAGACTACTGGAAGTAGAATGGAAGTGAGTTGGTAAGGACACATTCACAGGATTAAGATGTAGAGACAACATTGAAGCAGTTAACGTATTATCTAGTAAAAGATTATTATTAAAGTCACCAATAATAATAACGTCGTCATATAGAATGGAAATTTCCTCAAGAATAGAAATAAAAGGATCAAAATTTATGTTGGAATTCGGTCTATAAACACAGCCTAATAAAACTTTCTTCTTATGTGTAGGTGAAATATCAAGAAATAAATATTCAATTTGACTACCAATTTCAGTCATTAATCTTACTTTACACGGAATACCGTTTCGAACATAAATTGCAACTCCGCCACCCTTTGCCCTCGTTGCCGTATTGTTAAATAAGATTTTCCTGTCTGACCGGAAAAGCTTAAAGCCCTGTAGACTGTAAACTGAATCCTGAACATCCAGAGGAAACCAAGTTTCGGAGACGCAAATAATGTCGATTTCAGCTGCTACGAATAAATGCCTAAATTCATCAATTTTATTGTTCAGACTCTGTGCATTTATATGAACAATGTTGAGACCAGTTCTTTGTTTGGCTAAAACTCTAATCATGTTGTACACACAGTCTCTGGAATAAGAACTGTTAGAGTTCATCAGATTGTATGTAAGTTGTGGCAATGCAATCAAAAGCTAAGTAAATTGCTGTAATTATGATAAATAAGCGCAAAATAAAAAAGGAGTTATACATACAAATACAAATAAGGAAGGAAATAAAAATTGAATTAAAGTTGAACATTAAATTAAAGTTGTACATCATGTTCATCATGATCAGGAAACTAGTTGAATAGTTAACTATCAAGGCCAGGAAATAACTGGTTCAGGCTACCAATGTCCTCCACCAGAATTGGGTCTTCGTTAACTTGTTTTCTAATATATACGCAACCCCGCATAGTGAATGCTGAAGACAAAAGTTTTTTCTTTTTTAAACGAATTGCAGCACGCAGGATTATAAAGTTGTTCTGAGTGAGGTTCTCGTTTACATAAAATTGTACATCGGAGTTGTAGCCGATGTTCCTGAGACGGAAAGTAAAACCCTTATGCTGTTTCCTGTAGTTAGCCAACGATTTTAAAAAGAAATTTTTATCGTATGCGGACCAAAGTTTTACAATTATTACGGCATCTTTCGAGGTCACGTTATGCTTGTTATTGTGGTTCCTCAAGCGGTATATCGATTTTAAGTCAGGTATGGGTGTGCCTATGGTGTTACAAATTTTTTGGAAAATATCCGGCAGATTTTCCTCTTGAGTAAACGGAATTCCATTTATCCTGAGTTCGGTTGAAACAGGATAGTTCTCTTGTTGCCGCAGTTTTGTTTTTAGATCCCGTATTTCCACGCGCATACTTTCAATTTCACCCGATCTATTTTCCAGAATAGTTACCCTCTCACTTATTTCCTGCAGTTTATTATCGAGGACATTGTATTTTTCACGCAGGTCTTTTACGAGGTCTTCTTTAAATTCTCTGAATTTTTGATCAATAGTTTTCAGAATCTGTTCGGTGAATTTGTCAAACCTTTTATCCATACAATTAAGTAATTTAAAAGGTGAGTCGAGTATTGATGGTCGTGAAGAACTCTGTTGTTGTATGTCCGCAATACGTTTGGTGACAGGTGTGTTTGGCAATCCACCTGAGGTTGATGCGATAACTTCCGAATTTTCGACATTAGGCATGATTGTAGTGTTTTTGTAGGTTATTGTCTTTGATTTAGGTTTGCGTGTATTACTTTTATTTATTTTCTTATCCTTCCTTAGGTTATACATTGAATATAATTGAAATTAAAATTAAGATTTTTAAATTTAACTGCCGATACTTGTGGTAAAACTTGCGATAACTTGGCAGCACTTATGAAATTAGTGATTAATTGGTTATTCGTGATTTGTTTACTTTTGTTTATGTTTATGTTTTGTTTTTGTTTTATTATATATTGTATAATGTTACTGTGTAGTCGTGAGAAAAACACCGACACTGTAAATTAAAGATACTGTGTTGTTTGTTGTGAAAGGATATATTGCAAAAAATGCATCAAAGATAATTTTGTTACTAAGTTGTCTATTTGTTGTTGTTCGTTTGCTGTTATTTTCAATTTTGTGGATATGAGTCACCCAAAAGTTAAAAAAGTGTCTGTTGAATAAGATATTTGTTATTGTAAATTTTAATTATTTCACTTAGATTTGTGTACTGTTGCTATGCGTTTTTTTTAAATTTGATAACTACAGAATTGTTATTGTTCACTGTAGGATTATTTTATTTTATGTTTTTAGTTGTTGTAGAAAGTTTAAAGTTAGAATTAGAATAGAATTAATTTTATGATTGTCTGTATTAGAAGATTAGATTAAATTCAAAAGCACATAGTTAATGGCACTTCACAAAAGCTATTTACATTTCTTTATTTTATTTTGTTGGTAACGAAAAAAATTAAAGAAAAATAAGGCATCAAGCACACTTTTGCTGGAGCTCAAACATAAACACGTCTGTTCACTTCAAGATCAGAATTATTTTTACTTTTCAAAAGTAAAAAATTTAAAGACGAATAAACTTTTCCACGGAAGTTTAAATTAAAATACCACCACAACAACAGCAAAATGAAAAATTATTTAAAAAAATGTGAAAAGAAAAGAAAACTTAAATAATATTAATGTCAGTTGCATAAATTATTTAAATAAGAAGGAAAAAAGAAAGTTTTATGGAATGTCTTACACGTCTACAGAAATTTATTTTTTGCCAGACTTTAAAACAGCACCACTACCACCATTCACTCCCCTTATTGACTGGGCAATAATGATGACATGTGACAGGCGGAAAATAAAAATACGAAAACGTTTGCAATTTATTTTAAATTATCATTGCAATCATTCCACCATACGCTGGTGCTGATTGTTACAGAAATCCCGGTAAGAATTAAAGTAAAATTAATGAATGCCAGGAGAAGGATGGAAGGATTTTTAAATTGTATTAAAAATGGAAATCCATTATTTTTGCAAAAGATTTAAGGCTTATGGTGGCAATATATAAAGGGTCCGCCAATTACCTTTTTTTTTTTTGTTGAAAATGCTTTAAAAAAACTACTGAATATTTTCTCAAATTTCTTTTTTTTATTTGAAAGTACAATCCTTCCGGTTAATAATGGAAAATAATTTCATTCAAATGGCTGCCTCGGCTGGCCATGCAGTAGCCTACACGATCGGTCCAATTTTTAAGCACATTATCGATTGTGTGCAGCTGTATTTCAACAATGGCTTCACGAATATTGTCCTTTAAGGCGTCAATTGTCTTTGGCTTGTCGGCGTAACACTTATCTTTGACGGCACCCCATAAATAATAGTCCAACGGTGTCAAATCGCAGCTACGAGGTGGTCAAATGACATCAGCTCTGCGGCTGATAATGCGATCTTCAAAAACAGGGCGCAAAACATCGAGTGTAACTTCGGCTGCGTGGCACGTAGCGCCGTCCTGTTGAAACCAAATGTTGCCAATATCCTCCTCTTCAATATTTGTGAACAAAAATTCGTTCAACATGGCCCGATAACGATCGCCATTGACTGTAACGGCCACCCCTTGCTCAGTTTCGAAGAAAAATTGCCCAATTATACCTCTGGACCAAAATCCGCACCAAACAGTGACTCGTTTTGGGTGCGTCGGCTTTTCAATGTATGCGTGCGGGTTTCCTGTGCCCCAAATGCGACAATTTTGCTTGTTTACATACCCGCCAAGATCAAAATGAGCTTCATCTGAAAAGATGATTGTTTTTTGCCAAAATCGGCATCTTCTGTAAGTCGATCGCAGGCCCACTTAGCGAAGCAAAAACGCATTGGATGGTCAATTCGCTGCAACTCCTGAACCAATTGGACTTTGTTTGGCGTCATACCAAGGTCTTTATGCAAAATTCGTCTCAATGATGTCTCCGAAATGTTCAATTGTTGAGAACGACGCTGAATTGATGTTGATGGCTCTTCACGCACACTTTCTGCCACAGCAGCAATATTCTCGGGTGTACGCACTGTTTTTTGGCTTTTCACGCTTTGGTTTATCGATGAGGATGCCAGTTTCTTTCACTTTTTTGCACAAGATAACGAACATACGGAGCTGAGGGTGCTTCTCTTCTTCCAAAATCCGTATGCAATTTTCGCACACATTCTGCAACATTACCATGATTTTCAAAGTAATGTCGCAATATCTCCCAGCGTTGTTCAAGCGTATACACAACCAAATTCGTTCAGCGGAAGGATAAAACTAATTATCTGTCAAATGAGACATGAGCTAAGTGTTACCATTCACGAAATAAGCACTAGTTGAAAAAGAAAAAACGTTAGATGGCGGACCCGATACAACATTTTGTACAATAAATAAGGTTATGTTACATCCAGGGCTCGCACATTCCACTCTTTTGTCATCTTGATAGTTCATAAGCTCCGATACAAGCCGAAACACACATTGCCTAGTATTTACTCTCGTTGGTGTTCTTGTTATTTTGTCATGTAAAGGTGCCATAGTAGTGCAACCATACGACCTATTATACTGTCGTTGAGTTTTACAGGGTATGCCTAGAATGATTCTCCTAATCCTATTATACTGGCCAACTTCAGGATGCTGTTTTCTGCCCCTAATAATATTTCCTTGCCTAGTATTTAATACGCAACTCTGTGTTTAGTTTTGAAATGCGTTTACGTCATACACTTCTGCTCGGGATCAAGAAGTTGAAACCCCTGTCAAAACAGTATTCTACAGGAAAATAATCGATTTCCATTGGGGGCCACCGGGTCGATCTCCAGAATAGAGGAGTGACCAGAGGGAACGACGCGCCAACGAGACAGGGCATTGAGTCTTGTCGCAGGGAACTTAGCCACCTGCTTGGCGAGGAGCTCAGTAGGAAGCCAGTTAAGCATTCCAAACAAGGCCTTTGAGGGGGTGGTGCGTAGAGCACCAGTGATACGAATAGCTGCGAACCATCTGACTCCGTCTAGGAGTCTGACATTGTACGGCTTGTCCAGAGCAGTCTAAGGACTAAGCGTGAGTCTGGTCCCGTTAATACCAGGAAGGATGAGGGTCGGGACCTTGTATCTCCTGGTGAAAAGGATTGCATCTGTCTTAGAGAGATTGACGGATACAGTACAATTGACAGTGCCAAGTTCAACCTATCGGACAGCGTCTGTGGACATATTCCCGACACAGCAATGACAATATCGTCAGCGTAAGCTACGGCGTTATTACCAGAGGATTAAAGTCTCCTCAGGAGTGAGTTGACTGCGAGATTCCAGAGGAGTGGTGATAGAACACCGCCTTGTGGTGTAGTTCTACAAACAATTCTCTGACACTGTGAAGCCCCCACTGTGGAGGTTATTATTCGCGATTTGAGGAGGAGCACAATAAACCTGACCAGATTCTGTTTCAGGTTGAGAGAGTTAAGAGCCCTAACTATAGCGTCCGGGTTGACGTTACTGAATGCAACCTCGATGTCCAGGAAAATGGCCAGAATGTATTCTTTAACGTGCAAGAATCTTTCCACCCGAGAGATAAGAGTAGCGAGATCTGTAGTACATAGGGCTCGCTTCTATCAACTAATGACAGTCTATGTATCTTGTTCAACTCCGCCTGAATAGTCTCCAAATTAGTTTTGATTGCCCATCATTGTTTACTTCTCATGCATAATTTTTGGATAACACACTCCACATTTCTCTGCAAGCCACAAGAGAGAGAGAGGGTTATTGACAAAACGAACCAGAAGGTTGTGGACATTGTAAAAGTAATGGTAGTAGTCCACCCAACTTCCATCTTCTTTAACATCCATTCAGCTATCAAACTTTACACCACATCCTACACCAAGCAGCGACAAGAGCACTGGTATGCAATATCACTCCCTCGAGAGCCGATAGATCTCGATAGTTAATTTCCGAATATATTTTACCTCATCAGGAAGTCTAAGAGACACCAAATGGTCAAGTTAATCAAAGTAAACACCCGATTCGGCAGCCTTTTTGATATTTATTTCCACAGAAGGTCGGAGTTGTTTCGGGTATTTGAGAATAGACTCTATCTATAAAATTATCAAAGTAATTAAGACTGCTGCACTAAATCGGCTTTAACATAAGCATTACAGTCTACTGAATTGCACTGATGTAGAGAATTTTCACACTTTAAGTCTAAAATTTCCCTTCTGAGCTCCTCGCTAAGCAGGTGGCTAAGTTCACGGCGACGAGACTCAATGCCCTGTCTCGTTGGCGTGTTATTCCTCTATTTTGGGGATCGATCCCGTGGCCTCATTTGATATTGATTATCTTCCTGTGGAATACTGTTTTGATAGGGGTTTCGACTTCCTGATCCCGAGCAGTGACTGGACCCCTGGCACGACCGTTCCACCTGAACTCCTGGATGTCTACACCGACGGCTCCAGACTCGATAACGGGGTGGGCAGTGCAGTATACTCTGGGAAATTGGACCTGAACATCTCACTCCGGCTGCCGGACTACTGCAGCGTGTTCCAGGCGGAGCTAATGTCCATCTACCGGGCCGCACAGTGGATCCTAGCCTATGGTGTTCCTGTCCCTTTCACCCGTATCTCGATCTACTCCGATAGCCAGGCTGCCATAAAGTCTTTGTCGAACGTTGCGGATAGTTCCAGGATCGTCAGAGAATGTCGCCGCTGCCTCAATCTCCTTTCTGGGCGCCTCGGCGTCACACTTGTCTGGGTTCCCGGACACTGCGATATTCCGGGAAACTGCAGGACCGACGAGCTGGCCAGGGCTGACGCTCTACTTCCGGAATCTTCCTCAATCAACGCGGGAATGCCACTTACCTCGTTCAAACTGGCTATTGCGCGGAAATTCTCCCGGGATGCCGACCGGTCCTGGGTCAATGAGAAGTCCTGCTCCATTGCTAGGCTCACTTGGCCCACAATGGATAGGAGGCGTACCAACCAGCTACTTGGACTTGGCCGTAATATAATCTCGATCACAGTGGCCATGCTTACAGGCCACTGTGTTATGGGTAGACACGCAGAAAGAATGCGACTCCCATTTAACGACTTCTGCCGTGGATGTAGATCCGCCGAGGAGGAGGAGACTGTCATCCACTTCCTCTGCCAATGCCCATCCCTTGCGGGATGCAGATATAGGTTATTTGGCTCTCCGACCCTTGTCAGCTTGACGGAGCTATCGTCCATTGATATCAAGGACATAGCCTCGTTCATCAAACATTCTGGCTGGTTTTCCTCCGTCTTTGAATCGGGGGAACTTGGTCAGTGCAGAGGCTGCGTTCACCTGTGGCATCACAACGGGCCGCTATTCGTGTTCAAGTGAGCTTTTTGGTAAATTAAAGCTACCACGCTAACCTAACCTAACCTAAGCCTAAAATTTTACAATAGGATTGCCATTTGTCTACGATATTAGATCTTGGACTGAGAGTTGTGTTATTTGCCTTCGTCTAGAAACAAGCTCTCTGTGAAAATTTATCGTGTAGGATGTGCTAGGGAGCAACTACGCTACTAGAGTCCTACTTTTTTTCAAAAAATGGCGTTTTCATACATACATACATAATTGGTCATTACAACCCTTTAGACAGGATTACGACCTAGTTTCTCATAACCTATGATATTTCTACATGTATTAATAAGAGAGATTTTGCAAGTTACAACTCCTTAATTGTCAAGCATTCCGTACATTATTTTGAAAATTTAAAAACAATTCAATTTTATTTAAGTTTATTTACTTTTCTCACCCACTGTATTACTAAGTTTATGTTACAAAGTTAAAATTACAAAGATAAATATGTGTTTATATGTGTTAACTTAACTGTAAATCAAAACAGAAACCCAGTAAAAAAAAATGGCTGTAGACACGGCAACCAAGATGTGTAACAAAATCTCTTGGAAAGTCTGGTGTAAATGACTGTTTAACAGGAGAAATCTTAGAAATGAAGAAAATGAAGGAAAAAAAATTGTTGCGCTCATATGCCTTAATGCACATTTTAATTTTGTTAAAAACTACAAGGAAAATAAAATAAAAAAAGAAGTAAAATAAAATAAAAATCATAAGTATAAGGCATCAAGACTTTAGAAGGACACTAAAAGTTCATGGTAGAAAGAAACAAGAATATTTTCTTTTATTTAAGCATTCTAAATGCAATAACACATGCGTTTCTTAATGTAAAGTTAAGTAGAGTGCCTTAATAACATTGAAAACACTGTTAAACTACGTTTTGCAACACTGTTACGTGTTCTTTTATACAAAAAAATAATAAGAAATCTACCACCAACACCAACACTAAAATTCACCTCCCTTTGAGTGTTTACAAAAGTAAGTATGCCTGCATGGTGTATGTGTGACTTGATTCTCTTCTAGGTTGTCTCATGTGTGTGGTAGAGTATGTGTTGGCAGAGATAAACTTTACTTAACATTACATTATACTCGCCACTATTCATATGAGTATGTACACATGTAACTTCACTTTAATATAAAATTTGTTGAGAGACTGTCTACGAGTGCATGTAAAACTGTAAGCATGGGAGTAGTTGTTGTAGGTTTTTGTATACCTTTTAGTAACAGTGTCAGTGTATTTTTTTGTTTTATTAAGATGAAATAGACGACTTTAAATAAATCCCTGTCTTGTATGAAATTAAAAAAAAAGAGAAAACAAAAGAGTTGAAGAAAAAGTGCAAGAGTGTAATATAAAAAACACCGTTTGAAATTTGTTCACTGCTTTAGTACTTTACTACTAAGTCACTTACTCTTTCTCTCTCTCTCTATGTCTCTCTCTTTTTCAGCATCTTTTTGTCTTGAGACGTTTCTTTAAACTGTTTGTTGTTTGTTTTATTACAATGTGTTACATGTATATACGTATGTATATGAGTGTATGTGTAAGTAGTTTTGTTTAATACAGCTTAAACTGGTTTTGTTGTTGTTGTTGTTTATTATTGTGTTTACATTTTATGTTGATTAATTGTTTCCATTTTAATTTTAAGTATAACGCTGGCTGCTGAGAGTGCATAAGAGAGTAATTTCCGTATGCAATGCCATTTTTTTAATTTTAATTTGTACAGTGAAAAGCATAACTAAAGGAATGTTTTGTAAAACTGTCGTAAAACCTGATATTATATATTGTATACGAAATTTAAATATTCAAAAATGTTTTTTGCTCTTCACTGTATATGAGTTTGTCTGAAGATTAGAATTATTTTTTCTAATTCTTTCAATTCTAATTAAAAATGAAATTGTTTCTTATGGAAGCCAGACTAAAGCATATCTGTATGTGCTATTTATTGTAATTTAAAAAGAGTGTCTTTCCAAGAGAGAAAAGCTGAAGTTGATAGCAGGATAATAAATAAAAAAATTCTGTTGCAATGATTTTGTGTAAAGAAAAGTTTTTTTGATAAAAAGTTAAGCAGGATTACTCGGATTCTACTCTAGGATCGTTAGGGAATGTCGCCGCTGTCTCGTCCTTTTTTCTGGGCGGTATACCAGTGTCTCACTGGTGTGGGTCCTCGGGCACAGTAACATTCCGGGAAACTGAAGGGCCGACAAACTCGCCAGAGCTGATGCGCTCCTTCCGGAATCCTCTTCAATTGAATTGGCTTGCCTCGGTCAAGGTGGACATTGCGCGGACATTCTTTCGGGACGCCAACCTATCCTGGGTCAATGAGGAGTCCTGCTCCACCGCGAGACTCACCTGGCCCTTGATGGATAGAAGGCGTACCAACCAATTACTTGGTCTTGGTCGTGACGTTATCTCAACAACAGTGGCCGTGCTTACAGGTCATTGCGTTATGGGTAGAGGAATGAGAGGATGAGGCTCCCATTTAACAACTTCTGCCGGGGATGCAGATCCGCTGAGGAAGAGGAGACTATTACCCATTTTCTTTGTCAGTGCCCGTCTCTTGCTAGGTTATTTGGCTCCCCATTTCTTGTCAGCTTGACGGAGCTATCATCTATTGATTTCAAGGATATAGCTTCGTTCATCAAACTTTCTGGCTGGTTTTCCAGTGTAGGGTAGTCGTGCTTTTGATGTGCAGCCCTTGCGCTGAACAATTTCTTTCCCTTCCCTGATTTTGGTGGAACTTGGTCAGTACATGGACTTTGTTCACCCTTGACATCACAACGGGCCACTATGCGTGTTCAAGTGAGCTTTGTGAAATCAGAGCTACCACTCCGACCTAACCTAACTCGGATCCTAGTAAGCTAATAGTGATACGCTTGCAGAGATCACTAACTCTTGCTATGTTCGTAATCTGCAGCTAACTTCGCAAATCACAATAATTTTGAGTTGTTACACGAACTTAAATTTACATTCAAGATACTCAAAAATGAGCAGAGATCTCTCGTATGACGAAACAAATACTCTACAAGACGCTCATCCTACCCTTGCTTCTTTAGGGCGCAGAGGCATGGACAGTATCAAGCATTGATGCAGCACCCTTGCTAGTATTCTAGGGTAAAATCCTACGTCAGATCCTCGGTCTAGTGTGAGTTGGCGATAATTTCCGCATCCGAACCAACATGAGCTGTATGAGCTCCTAAGCGACATGGACATTTTGCAGCATATTAACATCCATCGGCTGCGCTCGCTCGGTCATGTCGTTCGAATGGAGGAGGCTCCTCCGCCGAGACGGGTATTTGATGAGAGGATTTGCGAACGGAGGACCTCAATTTAGTCCTATCAACGCAAACAATTGACGTGATCAACTGGCGAAGGCTCGCAAAAAGCAGAGGCGCCTGGAAGAATGCATTAAGGCATGCCGAAAGGCGTTAATCGGGTTGTTAATGACTAATTAAGTAAGTAAATAAGATCCTCAAATATTTCACTTCTTTACGTACCACCATTCTAGGGCTGTAGGCCTATTTAACTTCCGTAAATAACGCTTCTAGTTTCTTTTGGGCAGTAACTTCAATAAGTATCACGGAGTATCCACAGCGGAAAATTTAAGAATTTCTTTTAAAATCCTATCTAGGCTACAAGGAGTTATTGGTGTTATTACTCTACAAGCTTCTTTAAAAAACATAAGGTGATCACAAAAGCCAACCTAAATGAACAAACGTCTCCTAGATGGTGGTCTCTAAACATGTTTTGCTTGAGAAAATTCCACAAGAAAAAGCCTAACGGGGTAGAAATCCTACGATCTCAGTGATCAGTTTATATCACTTCCACGTGAGGTGACCATGGCCTAAAGTCGCTCGTGCAGAATATCTAATGCGGCAAGAGCTGTGTGGCATAATTGAAAATACCGGGCTTCAAGTTAAATTCAGTAACATATCCAAGAGATAAGCAATGTAAAAAGCCCAGGCTAATGCCGATACACACAAAACTACAGCTGCATTTGAAGTGCACGTTTGTGGAGAATTTCAGAGAGGGCAGCGTATGTAGAGAGGATGTCGAAATGGTTGAACACTTTTAATGTTACAGTACATACATACAACTCAAGTCTTGAATTACAACCCAAAGGTTTTCCTGCAAACCTTACTTACTTAATAGGTCATTACAACCCTTTAATCAGGATTACGACCTAGGTCCTCACACCACTTATGTTATGTGCGTTAATTTTTATACCTGAGTGGCATAATTTTTATACATTAACGGAGTCGACGTTAGATTTTTGAGAAACTTTTCATGGCAATTTTATTTACTCTCAGAGTTTTTGCCAGAAATCTGCCGAGAGGAAGTCGCCGAAGAAAAATTTTTTCATATTTCGTTCAGTTGAAGATGCCTGACCTGGGGTTGGGACCTTATGGACATTATTATGACTAGCTTGTTGGTCTTTCAAGTGCTTGATATAGAGAGTTTACTGTCTATTATTATTCTCAGATATTTTATTAGTTCAAAACTATATTTCTTGAATACTAAATCCTTTTACAAAAACTTGGAAAAATATTTTAAATTTAAATATACTTTCCCCTACCCATTCTTTACCATTTCACTCATTAAAAAAGCATATTTTAAAAAATCCTTTTACTTTTCTTTTGCGCTTCTTGTAACTAAAAAAACTGACTCATACTGTGCTACTGTGTTTAAACATGCAATTCTATTAGTCGTAAAGCCAAATACACTCGACGATTAAATGTGGAGTTAAACAAATGTCATGTCATTTCATTTTAGTTTGTGTCTTTGTTTTCTGCTTGTTTTTATTACCTCTCTTTTGCTATTTGCTTTACGTTTTTCGTTTTTCATTTTCACGTTTTTTTTCCTGTAAGATTTCGTTGTACAAAAATTCTCTTCTCTTCTGTTCTATTCTGTTCTGCATTTATGAATATTTATGCAAATGTGTTAATGGATCTGCCATAATAAAAACCAATACTCATACACTTAAACACTCTTATTCTCTCTTGCATTGCCTGTATTACTTTTTGTTCCTGCTTTTAACACTACCATACACACACACATATATGCAATTACATCAAAAACACCTCAATATAATAAAGTTATGATTCTGTGTACTAGTGTGTGTGTGTCTTTTAAGCACAGTCAGTTAGTGTTGAATATTACCACCAGTTGGTATTTGTTTTGTTTTTCAATGAGTGTTTGCATG
Organism: Sarcophaga variegata; assembly: GCA_932273835.1. Taxonomy (NCBI): domain Eukaryota; kingdom Metazoa; phylum Arthropoda; class Insecta; order Diptera; family Sarcophagidae; genus Sarcophaga; species Sarcophaga variegata. The sequence goes on along the minus strand of OW026360.1, from coordinate 120,239,976 downwards.
CGTGCGTATGTGTGTGGGTATTACTGTTCAAATTTACATTTTGTTTGTCTCCGCGCGTAAGTGTGTTTGTGGGAGTAAATTAAGTCATAAGGTGATGTGCGACAAACCTTTTGAAACACACTTGGGACAATAGACAATTACACATACACACACACAAATATGTTTCATTTTCATATTACCTCCCTCCTCTCTTCGCTTACACTGTGTACGTTTGCTAACAGGGTGTTTAAACGGAAAACGCTTGATATTATTACGAAAATAGAAAAATTTAGGTACTGGTGTTTTGCTGTTACATCGTTTAACATTAAAATTATAAACAAAGGCTACAAAGACAAAACAATGCAATAAACAAACCTGTTTACAAATTATCGTACTGCTTAATATAACAACAAACACCAGCATAAAAAAATGATAAACAAGTAAAGAAAAATACTACAACAAACACTACAAGAATAAATGTAAACAAAATACACAAACAACAATAATGAAACAACAATGTTTACATTTATGGAGATCTCGAGAAGTCAAAGCCATGAACATTCGCCTTCAAAAACATTCATCAGACAGTTTACGTTGCCATATGAAAGGCAAGGCAAATTAGACAACTGAGTGAGTAAAAGTTCAGTCAGTCTAGTGTAAAGACGCGGTAGGTTTGAAGAGAGTAATCGTGGTTTGAAGATCGCCGTTAGAAAGATTTGTCGAACAATTGTCTAGTAATTGTTATTGTTTATGCAAAGGGTGTAAACAAAGGAATAACAAAGAAAAGCAATTGTTGTTGCTTACATCAAGTTGTAAACAGTGGCACACAGAATTGTGCGAATAATAAAGAATTTTAATTAAAACTAAGCACAGATTTATTTTTATTTGATTTATAATCTACGATCTCATATTTTAAACGTTTTTAAAAGGTAAAAACGTAACAATATTAAACGTGCTAAAAGTGGTTAAAATACTGCGAAATCCATGAATCCCTTTGTATCCATACAAATGTTTTTCCCAGTGGAGCCTTACATTTGTGGGCTTGAACAAATCGCTTGAATTCTATTCTGTCCTGGGCCATTGGTCCCATTTTGCAACAGGACTTGAAAATTGTTTTTATTTTCGCTTTAATTTGCTTTTTCAAGCATGTGATCGCCTTCCTCTTCTCATAATTCTGTGTCGCACCAGTTTCCTTTGTCACCACCATGCTTTATGCGGCAGCTCGGTAGAGTGCTTTGACAAGTGAGATAAGTTTGCATGGAATTTGTTTACAGTGAGCTTCAAATGTATTATAATTTAGCCTTTCAAAAGCTTCTCAAAATCCACAAAGCCTAGGTACAGCGCTAGGTAAAGCTATTCAACAGATTGCTTAGCTATTAACCTTACTTATTTAATAATTCTTCTTCCAAAATCAGCTGCAAAAATGGTTTTAAGTCGTGTAGCCCATGGGCTAAGGTATACATACGTACAATCCTGAAAAAGAGCCTGAAAAAATTTTACTCCAAGAACTAAAAGAGCTTCAGTTCTCTAATAGGAATCTTGAAGATTTTACAAGTCGCGATATGCGGATACGATTTTGCGAAAACCTAACCTTCGTTCTCACTATTCAACTGGTTTTTTGCAGTGACATATTGTTAGAACGATTCAAATTGGGGGCAGAGACGTGGAAGAACTATTATAGACTCCCCATCTCGTCATTGAAGATTTAACCATGGGTGAAAAAATACTACGACTTCAAAGAATTCTAGTCCAGCAGAGCTTAGCAAAACTGCTTGTAAAACGTCGAATAAATATCCAGTTTAGCCTAGGCAATCGGAACATTAGGGTCACTGTCATGAACCATCGACTTACAATTTCAAGACTATCATTACAGAACTTCAGTTAGGATTACGACCAAGCTTCTTACGCCGCTTATGCTGCGTGTGTTAATTTTATACAACAGTGGTGGGACCTATAGTGCGAAGATTTTTGAGACATTTTTCATGGACATTTTTTATTTACTCTCAGAGTTTTTGCCAGAAGACTAGTGAGAGTAAGTCACCGTCGAAATATATTTTCATATTCCATGGTCTCACGTCTAATAAGCCAACACACTAGACTACAGCGCCTTCAAATGTCCCAAAGAGATGTCCCATCTCATCATTGAATATTTAACCATGTAATGATAGCCTTCAAACCCATGGTATTTTTTCTTGTAAGTGGTTTGTAAACAAACCTCACACATAATTTTCTTGTTAACACCCTGTTTATATGCATACATTTGCCAAATCTGTGTGTGTGTGTGTGTATGTGCGTATATGTCTGCTATCTCTCATCCTATTGTCCTGTAAATAACCAAACAGAAATGGAATTGTAACTGTTACTACCGGCTTTAACAAGTGTAACAGCATACGTATAACTTTCCCTCTCTCTCTCTCTCTCTCTGTTTATTTCTCTCTCTTTCCTTTTTTGGCTATCTTCTTTAAATAAAGCCATATCGAGTAGAGTTAAGTTATGACAGACGTTTTAAACCTTTTTTTCTTTGTTTGTTTGCTTTCAGTTTTTTTCCGTTTGCTGCCCTGTTCTAAACCTATGGATCTCAACGACACTCACCTTTTTAAAAAGCCCGGAGTGTATTTTTCAATTTGCATATCCCATGTATGCATATTTATTTGTATTTTACAACACATTCGTTGTCGTTGTCCTTTATAAAACCATTTTAATGTCTATCATATGGACTTTGCTGTTTGTATTCTTCACAAATCCAACAAAAAAAAAAGGAGCCTCAAAATCCACTCATTACATTCGAAAGCAAACATACAAAAGGGGGGGGGATGGTAGATTGGGTTGAAAATTTTTTTGGTGTTAAAATTTGTTTCCCGTAACCAGACAAAGAGAATTTTAAATTAATCACAAATATTCCAAACTCTCTCTCTCTCTCCTCCTTCTGTGTACCCCTTCACTTTCTTTCGTTTCTGATATATTTTCGCTTAAATTGGAAAATATTTTCATTTGTTGGGGATTTGTTGCCTTAAAAGAGAACGAGAACGAGAATGAGAACGAGAAAGAGTGAGTAAGGCTTTAAAGAGAGAGAATGTTTTTTTAAAGGAGTGAGCACTAGCAACAGTAGTACGGATTAAGGCCATGTAATTGTTGGTAACAAATCTGTTTGTATTTGGTGTTGTTAAATATTTTTTTTTTTCATTTCAGATTAACAAACAACACCTGCTCCATATGGAAGTTTGTTGTAGTTTTTCTGTTGTTATTGTTGTTTTAATTTATTTACAATTCAAAGATAAATTTCATTGTAAAATATACTTTCGAGGGTTTAGTAGCATGAGAGTTACTCTTTTAAAAATATGTTTAATTGCTTGTGTGTGTACGTTTTTTTAAATATTTACTGCTGGGTTAAGGAAATCTTTAAGGTTTTGGAAAACTATAAGAATTTATAACTAAATGTGCAATGAAGAGCATTCAAAAGCTTTTCAATATCTCGCATATGTGTTCAATGTTCAACAATAAAAAAAGAAAATCCATAAAAAGCCGCCCCTATATTCTGTTATTGGAAAATAACAGCAAATACTCTACAATATGGTACAGGCTAGGATAAGTTAGGTTAGGTGACGGACAGTCTTGTTCCTCTAAGGCCAGGTAAGGCTCCTTTGTCAGTCAAAGGTGACAGAAAATATGAAGCAAAGAATCTCTGCCTTTTCATTGCAAGAGCTGAGCACTGGTACATAAAGCGAGAGATAGGATGGTCATTTCTTTCATAGAGATGCCAGAAGACACATACCTCGTGTGATACGCGGATGACATACTGGTGGTAATTTCAGGGCGCGATATGGAGGATGCCAGGAGAAAACTGAATCAAGTCGTGATAAGGACGCAGATATGGCTCGAGGACCACGGACTAGAGCTCGCAAGGAATAAGGCCGAGGTCACACTGATGACATTGGCTCACATTCCACTCGAGATTAGTATGCAGATAGGTGACGTATCACTGATCACAAAGAAGGCAGTGAGATACTTGGGTCTCAGACTAGACTGTAGACTTAACTACTGGGCCCAAATACAGCCTGTGGCTACCAATGCAGCAAAACTAATGGGCATGTTGAGCAGAACGCTGTGAGAAGATACGTAGAATGTGTACTCCGCAGGAAGAAGGTCGAATTTGATACAGTACGACAGAATGATACATGAGAAGACGAGCCAATAGCATGAAGCTGGCTTCGGATATGGCGTACCCAGATGTGGGAGAGTGGACAACGGTCCTTAACGGGACGTCGTTCTTGGCCCTTCCCGAAGTAATGCAGATAGCCGTCTCGGGAAGGGAGTATCCCCAGAAGAGGAGTAGGGTAGTAGGTAGCCACTCGACGCTGCTGGCGACGGTCACTGCAAGTGCGAAGAGATTTTGAACCCTACCTCACACGCCAAAAAAAAAAGGTCTTTCTTTCTCTTTAGGTCCACAGTTCCTGTAGAAATCATATAAGAGTATGCATAGTTTATCGCTCTGCCTTCCTTTAAGACGATTGGCTTATGAGAACCAATGCATTCCGATAGGTGAACAAAAATACGACTTCAAAGCATTCTAGTCCAGCAGAGCTTAGCAAAACTCCTTGTAAAACGTTGAAAAAATACCCATTTTAGCCTAGGCAATCGGAACATTAGAGAGGCGGAATGCAAATAGGGTCATATATTTTTGTGACTTAACGCAACTGTATGTGCAGAATACAGTAGGGCCACAATCTGCCACCTCTATGATCTAGTCAATGGATGGATGTAAGAGCAGAGGCGTTGGGGGACTGGATGCTCTGCTAGGTGTCTATGGACTATCTACAGCAATAGATAGTGATAGAATAGGTTTGCTGCCGGGCTTAGATAAGGCCAGACTGAGGTTAGTTATTGGTTTCATTACAGGGCATTGCGAGATTAGATTGCTGACAAGCATCTGTCATGAACCATCGACTTACAATTTCAAGACTATCGTTACAGCCCTTCAGTCAGGATTACAACCAAGCTTCTCACGCCGCTTAGGCTGCGTGGGTTAATTTTATACATAAGTGATGGGACCCACAGTTCAAAGTCGACTCCGAATGACAGATTTTTGAGAAACTTTTCATGGCTATTTTCTATTTTCGCTCAAATTTTTTGCCAGAAGAATACTGAGAGCAAGTCACCATCGAAATATATTTTCATATTCCATGTCCTCACGTCTAATAAGCCAACACACTACTTACCAGCGCCTTTAAATGTCAAATCTGTTCAAATCTTGTCTTCGGAACAATCTCATCTTTCTCCATATCCTTGACAGTCAATTCCATTCTTTGCTTTATTTTAGTCTTAATGGGAGTGTGAGACAAAGAGCCATGTATTGCATATGATTTCCTTTCTTAATTTTTTTATTAACCTGCTGTAAAGATAGAATTAATTGTTTATGTGTGCGTTAAGTGGAAATGTGTGTACATATTTGTATGTATTTTAATTATTACAAATATTTTAATTAAAATTTTTTTATTTAGTTTTACTTTTGATTTTAAAATTTATTCATATTAAAAATAAAATAACAAATCAAACAATAGAATAAAACTAATAAAAGAGGTCATAAAACAATATAGGGGGTTCATATTGTTACGTTTTTATTTTTTAAAAACCTTTATAATATGAGCTCGTAGATTGCAAATAAAATAGAAATAAATTTGTATTTAATTTTAATTAAAATTCTTTATTATTCGCACAATTCTGTGTGCCTCTGTTCACAACTTAATGTATACAACAACAATTGCTTTTCGCTGTTATTCCTCTGTTTATACTCTTTGCATAAAGAATAACAATTACTAGGCAAATATTCGACAGATCTTTGTAATGGAGATCTTCAAACCACGATTACTTTCTTCAAACATACCGCGTCTTAACACAAGGCTGACTGAACTTCACTAACTCAGGTTGCCTGCTTTGCCTTGCCTTTTATATGGCAAAGTAAACAGAATGTTCTTTGAAGGCGAGTGTTTATGACTTCGTCTTCTCGAAATCTCTATAATTGTAAATATCGTACGTTTATTATTGTAGTGTTGTTGGTACCATTTTTATGCTTGTGTTTGTTGTTTTTTTTGTTTAGGTTAGGTTAGTTTAGAGGACGTGTATTTGTCAATACAGACAAGTACAGTACCCGGAGTTTGAATTGAGCCATTGTACAACGTCCTTATAGAGGGAAGGATAACAGATGGATTAAAAAGGAGAGGATGTAGGAAAGGGGAGAATGGGAAGTGGAGGAATTACACAGATAAGACACAACAAAAAGGGGAGAGCGCGACTATACTGCTGAAGTCCTAGCGTTGTATTTTATATTGTTGTATTTTTGTTTACTTGTTTACCATTTTTTTATGCTGGTGTTTGTTGTTATATTAAGCAGTATAATAATTTGTAAACAGGTTTGTTTACTGCATTGTTTTGTTTTTGTAGTTTGTGTTTGTAATTTTAATGTTAAGCGATGTAAAAACAAAACACCAGTATCTAGATTTTTATTTTCATAACAATATTAAAAAAATTTAAATTTGTTTCCTATTTTAATTTGCAAAAAAAGAGAAAAATTTTTTACAAATTAAAAAAAAAAAAATTAATTAGTAGTTATTTTAAATTTTTTTATTTTTATTTTTCAAAAACATTTTATTTGAAATCTTGAATTACGATTCTAATCTCCCCTATTAACAGTTTATTGTTAGTCTCCCAGTATATTTGTTTTTTATTTTTTTGAAGAAATAAATCATTGTTTTAATTCTAAATGAATTATTTTTCCAATTAAAAAAAGATGAAAGAAATCTGATATTTTTTCTTTTTGAATAATAAAAATAAATAGAAAGAAAATATTTTTAAAATATAAATATTTGTTAAAATTTATTAATTATTCATAAAAAGTCAGTGGTGATTTGTTAAATAACAAATAAATAAAAATTTTATCAGCACAAAAACATTTTCTTGTTTTTTTTTTTATTTTTGTTCTCAGTGGACAAATTTATAGAAAAAATTAAAAATTTTTTTTAAAATTTCTTTTTTTTTAGGAAATAATTTGTAAATCAAACAGGATGAATAATTAAATTTATTTCAAATATGATCAACTAAAAGTTGCCTGCAGGAAGTAACAAAAAATTTCAAAACAGGAAATAAACACAAAAAGAAAACAACAAATATTTTAATAAATAAAATATTAAATATTAAAAATAAAAATAACAAATCATATGCATATTATGAATCAACAATTAAATGAGAAAATATTTAATAAAAATTAAAAAACAAATCCTTTATATCAGCTTAGAGGTGAGGAAATATAAAGGGTTATCCATTTCGTGGTTTCAAAAGTATGGGACTGGAATTCCACATCTGTCAAACTAAGTTGTGAAACCAATTTTTTTCTTTTCAAGTGAAAGTCTGACATTGACGAAAATGGATCGCTTAACTATCACACAACGCATAAAAATTATCAAAACCTACTACAAATTTGGACGGCAATTTTTCGAACAAAATTTTCTTCAGCGATGAAGCACATTTCACACTCGGTGGGTATGTTAATAAACAAAATTGTCGTATTTGGGGTTCTGAGAATACTCAGGTAATTGAAGAGAGGCCATTACATCCAGAAAAAGTCACTGTTTGGTGCGCTCTTTGGTCCGAAGGTGTGTTTGGACCTTACTTCTTCGAAAACGAGGATGGAACGACTGTCACCGTCAATTCGGAGCGTTATGGTCATATGATAACCGACTTTTGTTTGTCTGCTATTGAAGAATACGACTTGGAGAATATGTGGTTTCAACAAGACGGTGCCACATGCCACACAATTCTCAATTTCTCGTTCGTGGCGACATCTATTGGCCACCAAGATCATGCGATTTGACACCATTAGACTTTTTTTTTGTGGGGCTACGCGAAAGACCCTGTTTATGCAGATAAACCTTCAACTCTTGAGCACTTAAAAACCAACATTTGTCAAGTTATGGCTGTGATACCGCCCAATATGTGTCAAAATATGGTCGAAAATTACCTTAAAAGAATCAATGTTTGCAACACTTAGCGTGGAGGTCACACATAATATCAACGTTCAAACTTTACAATAAGAAAAGAAATATCATGGAAAAAAATATTTTATATGTGTTTTATTTACGTTTACTTTTGAAACCACGAAATGGATAACCCTATATAAGGATAGAGCTAATGGAAGCAACTAAATTCATCAGAACATCAAACTGAAAATATTGTCCAGAATTTCGTTGATTCTGCTACGTAAAGGTTTCAAAAATTTTGAATTTTGCTTGGGTTTTTTTAACAAAATCTACTACTGAGGGGTCTTAGAAATACATAAGCACTTAAATGTTTAAGCACTTGAGTGATTGCTTTTATTGCCTTAACAGTGCCACCAGCTAAGGCCTTTTCATACCGTCTTAAAATCTACGACCGGCAGCTAGGACTAAAATCTAGCTTCTCAAACCACTAATGTTGTCTGTGCTAATTTTATTCATGAGTAGTGGGATTTTAAACTCTGCTCCAAACAGCAGATATTTTTCAGAAACATTTCATTACATACATACAGTGAGTGTCAAAAGAAACTGTACACTAAGGACAAAATTTACCAATTAAAGAGACTGCTTGTAAAAATTTGACAATAATTCGAAATTTTTTTTGGTAATTTTTGTTTTGTTTTGTATTTTAAAAACTGTTTTTTTTGGACACTCACTGCACACTCACTAACGTAATTGGTCAGTATAAACCTTTAGTCATGATTACAACCTATCTTCTCACGTCACTTATGTATATTGTGTGGATTAATTTCATCCATGAGTGGAGGGACCTACAGTTAAAGTCAACTCCGAACGACAGAGTTATTTGAGGAACTTTTCATGCCAATTTTATTTAATTTCTCAGAGCTTTTTTTTGCCAGAAGTCTGCTGAAAGGAAGCCGCAAAAGAAATATTTTTATATGTATCTCGTTTGGTTAATGTCTAAGCTAGGGCTTGAACCAAAGATCAGCAATGAATCGTTTTTTCGCTACTGATAAGCACTCATAAAATTTTGAATAAAGGTGAGTCAACAATATTAAAATTTAACTATGTACTCTCATACATTCGTACTCTCTACAACGTTGATTTATAAGTAAAGGTTGCAATGAGTATGCGTACAACGTTGACATCAAGCTCATACCAGAGCAGAGAAGGCTATCAACAGCGGCAAAAGAAAGATTCTGTAGAGACCAACCATACTTACATAGTTAATCAATATAATACTTTAGCCAGAATTAGGTAAGGTTTGGTTGGTTTTGATATTAAAAGCACACTTGAGCACGCATAGCGGCCCTTTGTGACGCCGCAGGTAAACGCAGTCGCTGTGCTGACCAAGTTCCTACAAACCAGGGAAGAAGAAAAAGTTGGTCAGCACAAGGGCTGCACATTTAAAGCACCACTACCCCACACTGGAAAATCAGCCTGAAAGTTTGATAAACGAGGCTATGTCCTTCATATCAATGGACGATAGCTCCGTCAAGCTGACAAGGGTCGGAGAGCCAAATAACCTATATCTGCACCCCGCAAGGGATGGGCATTGGCAGAGGAAGTGGATGACAGTCTCCTCCTCCTCGGCGGATCGGCATCCACGGCAGAAGTCGTTAAATGGGAGTCGCATTCTTTCCGCGTGTCTAGCCATAACACAGTGGCCTGTAAGCATGGCCACTGTGATCGAGATGATATTACGGCCAAGTCCAAGTAGGTGGTTGGTACGCCTCCTATCCATTGTGGGAAAAGTAAGCCTAGCGATGGAGCAGGACTCCTCATTGATCCAGGACTGGTTGGCATCCTGGTAGAATTTCCGCGCAATAGCCAGTTTGAACGAGGTAAGTGGCATTCCCACGTTGATTGAGGAAGTTTCCGGAAGTAGTGCGCCAGCTCTGGCCAGCTCGTCGGCCCTGCAGTTTCCCGGAATATCACAGTATCCGGGAACCCAGATAAGTGTGACGCCGAGGCGCCAAGAAAGGAGATTGAGGCAGCGGCGATATTCTCTGACGATCCTGGAATTATCCGCAACGTTCGACAGAGACTTTATAGCAGCCTGGCTATCGGAGTAGATCGAGATACGGGTGAAAGGGACAGGAACACCATAGGCGAGGATCCACTGTGCGGCCCGGCAGATGGCCATTACCTCCGCCTGGAACACGCTGCAGTATTCCGGCAGCCGGAGTGAGATGTTCAGGTCCAATTTCCCAGAGTATACTCCACTGCCCACCCGTTATCGAGTCTGGAGCCGTCGGTGTAGACATCCAGGTGGAACGGTCGTGTCAGGGGTCTAGTCACTTATGCTCGGGATCAGGAAGTCGAAACCCCTATCAAAACAGTATTCCACAGGAAGATAATCAATATCAAATGGGGCCACGGGATCGATCCCCAAAATAGAGGAATGACCAGAAGCGATAACACGCCAACGAGACAAGGCATTGAGTCTTGTCGCCGTGAACTTAGCCACGTGCTTAGCGAGGAGCTCAGAAGGGAGCCAGTTCAGCATTGCGAACAAAGCTTTTGTGGGGATGGTGCATAGAGCACCAGTGATGCGAATAGCTGCAGACCTTCTGACTCTGTTCAGCAGTCTGACATTGTGCAGTTTGTCCAGAGCAACACACAATCTTCTAGTGAGTATTTTAGTGTTCGTATGCGATTCATACTTATTTTGTGATTCGTGTATAAGCTGAGTTATGTAGAGTCGAAATCAACAACATCATACGTGTTGTTAGATATGATGTATGATGAGTACTTCTAACTTTGAATATGAGTAGAGGTTCCATGATATTAAAAGAAGTATGAATGCGTATAAGCATCAGAAATTATGAGGATGGTTCGATTCTACTTATCTTTTTGAATACTCATTGCTAATCTCTGGTATTGGAAGATACTGGCGGAGTGCCTTTGAAAGTGCCTTTGAAAGTGTCCTGTAGCCTTTCCTATACAATTTTAGAGCAAAATCAGCTTTTTTTGGCATCAAAACGAAGAACTTTTTATAAATAGTCGAGGCTAAAATTTACTAACTTCTCTTCTTCGTGTCCCTCTTATCAGTAGCGAAGTTATTTAATTGTGAGTAGCTTGGTTGGTAGCACTCTGTCAAACTGTAGTAAGGCTGGTCATAAAGCTGTAATTGCTTACAGTCTTGTGGATTATTTCTCTTCGTCGCCATAGTCTAGTAGGTAGTGTGTTGGCTTATTAGAGGTGAGGCCACGGTTCAAACCCCAGGTCAACAACAAAACGAAATGAAAAAAAAAACATTTCTTCGGCGACTTCTTCTCAGCAGATTTGTGGCAAAAATTCTGCAAATAAAAAAAAATTGTCATGAAAAGTTTTGCAAAAATCTGTCTTACGGAGTCGACCTTAAACTGAGGGTTCCGCCACTAATGTATAAGTCTGAATGCGTATAAATATCAGAAATTATGAGTATGATTCGATTCTAAAGGGTGTTTTTTATAGAGGTATAGAACTTTAAGTTGCAATAAAACAACGATGGATTATTCGATTGACATGAATTTTATTTATCCGAAAGATAATCTTGTGGCATAACATTTTAAATATTATTTCTGGCATATGACCGCCACGGCTGGCGCGGATGTAGTCCAATCTGGACGTCCAATTTTCGATGACTTTTTCTAACATTTGTGGCCGTATATCGGCAATAATACGGCGAATGTTGTCTTCCAAATGGTCAAGCGTTTGTGGCTTTACCGCATAGACCAATGACTTTACATAGCGCCACAGAAAGTAGTCTAGCGGTGTTAAATCACAAGATCTTGGAGGCCAATTCACAGGTCCAAAACGTGAAATTAGGCGATCACCAAACGTGTCTTTCAATAAATCTATTGTGGCACGAGCTGTGTGACATGTTGCGCCGTCTTGTTGAAACCACATCTCCTGGACATCATGGTTATTCAATTCAGGAATGAAAAAGTTAGTAATTATGGCTCTATACCGATCACCATTGACTGTAACGTTCTGGCCACCATCGTTTTTGAAAAAATACGGACCAATGATTCCACCGGCCCATAAAGCGCACCAAACAGTCAGTTTTTCTGAATGTAACGGTGTTTCCACATACACTTGAGGATTACCTTCACTCCAAATGCGGCAGTTTTGTTTGTTGACGTAGCCATTCAACCAGAAGTGCGCTTCATCGCTAAACAAAATTCGCTTATGAAAATCGGGAACAACGGTAATCTCGTTTTGGGCCCATTCGACGAATCTTGATGATCGTTTGGCTTCAAATCTTACACGAGTTGGATTTTGTAAGCACGCAAACCAAGATCCTTCCGCAAAATCTTCCATAAAGTGGATGGACAATGGTCTTCCTCAATGCTACGCTCTACAGCAGCAATAGCCTAGCACCGTACAGCATCTCTGGGGATGCGAGTTGTCAATAAGAGTAAACGTGGTGCGAAAACGTTCCATGGTTAATCGAATTAACTGCTCTGATGGACGTTTTTGTCGACAATAAAATGGACGTATTGCGCAATACGTTTTCCGCACAGAACCATTATTTTCGAAATAAAATTGCACTATTTGCAAGCGTTGTTCAGGCGTGAGTCTATTCATGATGAATTGCCAAACCAAACTGAGAATAAATCACTTGACAGTTGTTAAATCGGTCGCCATCTTGAAAAGTAATGCCAACTTAAAGTTCTACACCTCTATAAAAAACACCCTTTACTTATCTTTTTGAATACTCATTGCTGATGTCTGGTTTGAGGGGGCCCAGGCGACTTAATGTACCTGCTTCGTATCATAGAATATTGAACGATCTTGAAAATTTCTATGGGCTTTAGGATGATGGCAAACGATTCAAAAAAATTTTTTTCCAGGTATTTTTTTTTATTAAATACTGTGTTATACGTATTTAAATATGTTTCATACTTTGTACAAGTTCTCTTCTTTTCTCTTTGACTTTTTTTCTTTAACTTTGTATTTAAAAAAAATTTTTTTTAACAGAAAAAAAGGATTTTCACTTTAATTTACATGTTTTGCCATAAGTTTGGGGTTTTGTTTTTCATCATAGATAAACACACTCAATTTGTTTATTTTTTTGTTAATGTTTTTTGTAAATATTTATGTTTTCGTATATTTCATTTGCATATTATTTTCTTTTCTCTTTCAATTTTTTCTATTTATTGTTTTTTTTATATTTTTTTTAAATGTTTGTAAAACAAAACCCTTGAAAAGATGAAAAACATACCAGCAATAGGAAAAAAATTACCTTAACGCCCCTCCCTCCGTAATGTATGCAATGGAAAATGGAAGGACCTGATAAAAAAGAAGAGTTAACACATACACACGCATACTTTTACATGTTCTCACACCCATCTATTAGTGATTTATTGAAAACAATTTTTTAAAATATTTTCCACCTTCATTTGAATAACGAGTAAGAGTAGTTAAAAAAAGGGGACTTACATATGATAAATCGTTAAGGTTAGGTTTTAAAGGTTAGTTTGGATATATTTTTTGTTTAAGATTTTCGTAGTTAAACATTGAAATTATTTACATTTGGAAAAAATGTTTTTTATTTTTTCCTATAACAAATCCTTGCTAAAAATAAACATTTATTTCTCTATTAAAAGGTACAGGGTTATCCTTTAAATGCTCTGTCATAAGCATCCTATTGTGCAAAGAATTGTTAGGAAAATAAAGAAATTTGGAGGCACCAGGACGGCATATAACTGTCGTGAATATCTAAATAAGGCGGCGGAAGAAAATGATGTTTACATCGAATGGACACCACCCACAACTCAGCGCTATTTCACGTAACTATAGGGCGGAGTCGCCGTAGTCTACTAGGTAGTGTGTTGGTTTATTAAACGTAAAGCCAGGGTACGATCCCTAGGCCAGACATCAAGACAAAATACAAAAAATATTTCTTCGGCAACTTTCTCTCAGCAGATTTCTGGCAAAAACTCTGAGAAGTAAATAAAAATTGCCATGAAAAGTTTCTCAAAAATCTATCGTTCGTAGGCGACTTTAAACTGTAGGTCGCGCCACTCATGTATAAAATTAACACACACAGCATAAGTGGCGTGATAAACTACACACAGTTACTAAAGTATACATACGGTTAACAAATTTCAGAAATTTTTTAATCAATCCGTTTTCGTTGAAAAACTTTATAGTTTCCTCGATTTTAAGACGGTCTTTTGCATTGTGGCTCTGCACAGGCCCACAAAAGTACACATCCGATTAACAAATTTCACAAATTTCTGAACCAATTCAAAAGACCGACTTAAAATCGAAGAAAGATGTCAGACAATTATAACGATTTTCAATGAAAACGGATTGGTTAAAAAATTTCTGAAATTTGTTAAGCGTATGTATACTTTTGTGGCTGAGTGTAGGTCCCATTATGTATGTATTTATGTATAGTATTGTGCAAGAAACTGGCAGAAAAATAAAGAAATTTGGGGTCACCAAGATGGCGTGAAGATCTCAACGAGGTAGCAGAAAGGAATGATGTTCATATCGTATCAGCAATAGGACAGAGCGACATTCCAAGTAACTGCAGAGCTGAGCTTAAGAACTGAACAGGTGTTTCACATCTGTAAAACGCTTCCATAAATTCTCTACTTTAAGAATTCTATTAAAGATCGGCGATCGGCGAATTAAGAATGTAGTCATGGATTCTGTCAATATCGGAAGGGTGACTTTGAATGCAGGCAGAAAGACAAAGAAAAGCTGGATAGAAAGTACCCTAAGGGTCCAAAATAGCACGCTCAGTATGGTTGCTGTGGTCATTACTGGGCATCGCAAAAAGGGCTCACATGCGAGGCCAATTGGAGTTGGATACTTAGCAAATGATGTCTACAAAAGCTGTGGAGTTCAGTGCCCTTCACCGGTTGGCATTGATTCCGTCAATGTCGGAAGGGCGGCTTCATATATGGTGGAGTAACAACTGGGCACTATATTATAGGCTTGCATGCGAGGCCTATTGTAGTTGAACACTTGACAAATGGTGTCTACTGAAGCTGTACAGCAAAATGAGCTTCACGTATGTATTTGCATTGATTCCGTCAATGTCGGATGGCCAGTTTTGCACATAAGGAAAAAGGCTAAGAAAATCTAGTCAGAGCTGATTAGAGGGCGTTCGGAAAGTCCAAAATAACATGTTAAGTACGTTTGTTGGAGTAACTACTGGGCATTATATTGTGGGCTTGTATGCGAGGCACATTGGAGTTGGACACTTGTCCACAGAAGCTATACAGCAAAATGTTCTTCATGTATTTGCATTGATTCTGTCAATGTCGGATGGGCAGTTTTGCATATAAGGAGATAAAGCTAAGAAAATCTAGTCAGAGTTGGATAGAGGGCGTTCGGAAAATCCATAATAGCGTGCTCAGTATGGTTGTGGGAGTCATTACTGGGCATTATTTTATAAGATCGGCCTATTGGAGTTGTATACTTGGCAAATAATATTTAGAGAAACTGTAGCTCAATTGGGTACATGTCCAGCACTATTTTTGAGTCTTACTCCTCCACTTTGATGTCTACCACACCACAATTCTGTGTGCCACTGTTCACAACTTGATGTAAACAACAACAATCCCTTTTCTTTGCTATTCCTCTGTTTATACCCTTTGCAATGACAGTAACAATCACTAAACAATTGTTTGATAGATCTTTGTAACGGAGATCTTCAAACTACGATTACTATCTTCAGACATACAGCATCTTCACACAAGACTGACTGAACTTCACTAACTACGGTCGCCTGCTTTGCTTTGCCTTTTATATGGCAGGGTAAACAGTCTGATGAATGTTCTAGAAGGCGAATGTTAGTCGAATCGAGATATCTATAAATGTAAACATCGTGGTTTCATTATTGTTGTTTGTGTAATGTGTTTACATTTATTCTTGTAGTGTTTGTTGGTATATTTTTGTTTACTTGTTTATCATTTTTTATGCTGGTATCTGTTGATATATTACGCAGTGCGATAATTTGCAAACAGGCCTGCATTGTCTTGCCTTTTATATGTAGGGTAAACAGACTGATGAATGTTCTTGAAGGCGAATGTTAGTGGCTTCGCCTTCTCGAGATCTTTGTCGAGATCTTGTTTATCTTTTTTTACTGCTGTTTGTTGGTATATTTTTATTTACTTGTTTATCATGTAAACAAGTTCACTGTTTTTGTTTTTGTTCGTAATTGCACCTTTTCGAAATCTCAAGGAATGTAAACATTGTTGTTTACATTTATTCTTGTGTGTTGTTTTGTGTATTTTTGTTTACTTGTTTACCTTTTGTTATGCTGGTGTTTGTTGTTATATTAATCAGTATGAGAATTTGTAAACAGGTTTGTTTACTGCATTGATTTGTTTTTGTAGCTTTTGTTTATAATTTTAATGTTAAACGATATGAAAGCAAAACAGCAGTACCTAGATTCTTCCATTTTCGTAACAATATTTTAATTTTCCATATTTGTCTTCCTCTAAAAGAGCCTCTTATCATTACAAGTAAATTTAATGATCACTTTTATTCTCCTTCTCTCCCTATCTCCGTTTTAGCCCCTGAAATTAGGCACTTAAAAATGCTATTTTTTATAAAAATTAATACATACTCATACGCCTCCCACTTAATGCTAATTGGTCTTTTGCTTTTCCATTCTCTCTCTCTCTCTCCCTCCCACTTAACATATATAAAACCGTATAATAAATGCCAATGGCTGTTATCTTTATTACAATGATTAATTTTGTTGTTGTTTTTCAACAAAAAATTTTTTTAAATACTTTTCGCTAAAAGCAAGCACACACACACACACAAAATGAAGCAGTAAAAAGGAATCATCAGCTAAAAGTAATGGGCGATCAAAACAAATTGTTTCAATTTGTTTTTGTTTTTGTTTTTTATTTTAGGAACCACTTACACATACACATGTGTAAAAGAATATGTAAAAAACATACAAAAACATATTAATATAACGGTCAAATAGTAACACCCCTCTCTTATGCTTTTATACTCCCGCATACCAAAGCAATTTATAACACTCCCTAGTAGGAGAAAAACAAAACTGGGTGTGAGAGCAGTTATGCTTGCTCTTATGTTTTCTATTAAAAATATTTCTCTTTTTTGTTGTTATTGGAGATGGTGATGATGATTTGATGTGGTGTGGGTTATCGTTGAGTGTATTGAAGTAATAAAAAAACCACTTAAAATTTTAAATGAAAAATAATTAAAAACTGAAATAAAAGCAGGGAGAGAGAGAGAGCTAAGGAAAAATGTATTAAAAAAAATAAAGAAGACAATAATCTGAGAAGTAGTTAAGGGTCCTTTAGAACACAAGAAAATATATTCTGGAATATAACAGGTTATCCATTTCTAGGTTTCATAATAAAATTAAGTAAAACACTTAGAAAGCATTACGTTAGGTCTTGGCATTATGTACGAAATAATGGGTGATTTTTTAAGAGCTATTGGAAAATTTTTCAAAAAAAAATTCAGAAAAATGCATGAAAATCTTTATTTGAATCGATAGTACGGTACATATAATTTAATGTTTGAAGATTATTTCATGCAAATGTTGACCGCGACTGCGCTTCAAATGGTCCATCCGCTTATTCCAATTTTGGCATACTCTTTCCAACATTTCGGCCGGTATCTCACGAATAAATGCTTCAATATTGTCTTCCAATGCGTCAATTGAAGCGGGCTTGTCTGTATAGACATGAGCTTTAACATAGCCCCACAAAAAAATAGTCTAAAGGCGTTAAATCGCACGATCTAAGCCACCAATTGACCGGTCCCGAACGTGAAATAAAATGTTCATCGAACTCACCTCTCAATAAGTCCGTCTTGTTGAAACCACATGTCATGCAAGTCAAGCTCTTGCATTTTGGGCAAATAAAAGTTGGATATCTTCTCACGGTAGCGCTCACCATTCACAGTTACATTACGATTCGCAGCATCTTTGAAGAAGTACGGTCCAATGATGCTACCAGCCCATAAACCTCACCAAACTGTGACTTTTGCAGGATGCATTGGTAGCTTATGCCATGCTTCTGGCTGATCTTCACTCCAGAATCGACAATTCTGCTTATTTACGAATCCATTGAGCCAAAAATGAGCTTCGTCGCTGAACACAATTTTTCGATAAAGAAGTGGAGCTTCGGCCAACTTTCCAAGAGCCCATTCACCAAAAATTCTGCGTTGCGGTAGGTCGTTCGGCTTTAATACTTGGACCAGCTGTATTTTGAAATGCTTCACACCTAAATCCTTCCGCAAAATTTTCCACGTTGTTGAGTAACAGAGGCCCAACTGCTGCGAACGGTGACGAATCGATAACACTGGCCGCTACAGCTGCGATATTTTCTTCAGTTCGCACTCTACGTAAGCGTGTTGGTGGTTTAATGTCCAATGGTGCGAAATTTGATGCGAAATTTAGACACACTATAGCCCGAATAGCCGCTTCAGTGGGTCGATTAAACTGACCATAAAATGGAAGAAGCGCACAATGAACTTTCTTAACAGAGTACGCATTTTGTTAATAAAATTCAATGATTTGCAAGCGTTGTTCGTTTGTAAGACGATTCATGGTTAAATTATGGACCAAACTGAAGATGTTCGAGAGTGAAACAAAACACGAAACGTGCGTGAGCTATTTAAACCAGTGTTGCCAAAAAGATAATTGCTAAAAAATCAACCGTTACAATGGCATTTTAATGTTGGCCTCTGCATTGGTGTGCAGCAGCTAATCCTTTTTTCATAGTTTTCTACCAATTTTTCTGAAAATTTGGGCTTTATCTCGGCTATAATTTGGCGAATGTTGGTTTTTAAATAATCTAACATTAGTAGATCATCCGCGTAGATATGATCATTGGTGTAACTCCACAAAATTAGTCTAACTGCGTTGAATCCCATGACCTTAGTGGTTAATTGACATTATATCAGGATAACTGTTGAATGTCTCTCTTTCTTCTAAAGATACACGGCATTTTTGGACAATCTTAGATGTAATGTACAACCTAGAGATCTGACGGCTGATTTATTGTATGAATCATAGGGATTTCGCGTTATTACAGCGTCCTATCTGGTAGAATACCTAGGTGTTATTTAATATTAGGAATATAAATGGAAACTACGCTTCTATGATGGCCTAAACCTAGAATGATATACTGGTTACACAGGAGTGAACTTATCATATGCTTCAGTCGTATGGTAGTCATCATTCGGATGAAAGTGCAGCTGTTCAGCGGCTTTTTCTATCGTTTTCTCAGAGTTGCTTGCGTACATCAGTTGGAGAGTTGACATTGTCCAGAACTCCGATTATATGCTAATGCTTGTAATAGTTGAGAAACTAAACAACTTTATAGAGAGCTTTAATAAGGTTTTTTGGCACTATTGCACGAATTATATTGAAAACACACTTAGTCTATAGCCTTCACCATTATGGATCGAAGAGATGGAAATATCTTGAAGAAGGAGAGTCAAAGTGATTAAGTCTGGATTAATTTTCAATAGTCTAGTAGGTAGTGTGTTGGCTTATTAGACGTAAAGCTAGGGTTCTAGCCCCAGGCCAGACATCAAAACAAAATACAAAAAGTATTTCTGCGGTGACTTCCTCTCAGCAGATTTCTGGCAAAAATTCTGAGAGTAAATAAATTGCCATGAAAAAGTTTCTCAAAAATCTGTCGTTCGGAGTCGACTTTAAACTGTAGGTCCCACCACACATGTATAAAATTTAACTCACCCAACATAAGTCGTGTGAGAAACTAGGTCGTAATCCTGTCTGAAGGGTTGTAATTACCAATTATGTTATGCTAATATAACAAAAAGCATCAACATAAAGAAAATGGTAAACAAGTAAACAAAAATACAACAACAATACTACAAGAATAAATGAAAACAACAATGTTTACATTTATAGACATTGCAAGAAGAAGAAGTCACGAACATTCGTCTTCATGAACATTCATCAGACTGTTTACCGTGCCATATAAAAGACAACGCAAATCAGGCGAGTGAGTTAGAAACGTTCAGTCAGTCTTGTGTGAAGACGCGATGCGTTTGAAGAGAGTAATCGTTGTTTGATGATCTCCGTTACAAGGATATGTCGAATAATTCTCTAGTAATTGTTATTGTTTATTCAAAGGCTGTAAACAGAGGAATAACAAACAAAACAATTGTTGTTGTTTACGTCAAGTTGTGAACAGTGGCACACAGAATTGTGCGAACAATAAAGAATTTTAATTAAAACTGAATACAAATTTTTTTTCATTTTATTTGCAATCTACAAGCTCATATTTTAAACGTTTTTAAAAAGCAAAAACGTAACAATATGAAGCCAGGTTATGTAAGTTGGGTTTAATTGGCAGCTGCCTGAATGGGCATTTTTTACTTGGGTACCATAAGGTCTTGCTATGATATCAATGTTACTCATTCCGCCATGTATTTATAACTCCTAGTTGGCATTTTATGCACAAAAGTGGGAATTTTGTTCGAATCTCCTTTGAATATGAATGTTTTTTGGCTGCCTCAGAATTCTTCTCCTTAGGTTCTCAAGAGCCGGATAATGAAAGAGAAGATTTTCTGGGGTCCAATCTTCTTCTTCGTCGTTACAGCTTCTGCAGAAGTCAATATGGGATATTCACGTTGTCTGGACATGTTCACTCAGAGTCCAGTGTGTCGTATAGGTCCCGTATATAATAAATATGATGTCCCTAAAATAAATTTTGGTTCTGTATACGGGTCCGGTCTGTCTAGTACATTTGCTTTTGCAAGCGCGTTGGATTAGTTGATACCTTCTGTTGATGCCCTTATAACAGTGGAGAAACCAAATGATTTTTGGAGACAGAAAATCGCTCGAACATGAGCTTTAATAAGGCGTTTTGGAATTGTTGTACGAATTATATTAATGGCACATTGCTTTTAGAGCCTTCTTGAACAAGTAGAGGCTGGTGGAAAGTAAGCCAGTCTTAATGGCTTAATTTCCAATAAAGCGCAGTGCACATGGCAAATGAATGAAATGGACTGCAGGGAAATGAAGTAACTAACGAACGAACTGAGTAATTGTCAGAGGAATAAATAACATCGATGAATGATGAACACCATCGATCTTCGGTGACTCATGTCGTCTGAGATTAAGAAAGCTTTGGGAAATCATCAAAAGTTTGTTCAGTACCAAGAGAGCTAAGAATCTAAGAATATAGGTTTTTTTGTACATTTAAAATAAATTTTCTGTAGACGTAAACAATGAACAATGGGTCAAATCGACCTCCGGCTACTGTACTTGTCTAAATTGACAAGTACACGTCCTCTAACCTAACCTAACCTAAACATCAAAATCCAAGGGCGTTTTTGCAAGATATTTACGATAATTTTTTTATTTTGTATCGTAAACTATTATTTAATTATTTATAATTTATTTAAAGTCCTTTTTGTAAATAAATTATGCTTGTCAAAGGATTTTCGTTTGAAATATTTAAGAATAAAAAATTTCAAAACACAAGCACACAAACAAACATAATAACGGCCATAAACAATTCAATTCAATTCATTTTCTAGTTAAAGAAAGAAAAAAACAAAATTCACAAAAAAGCCAACATTTTTACTCACCATTATGCCTTTACACACACACACACTTTAATTTACACGCAAAAATTCACACACAAAAGTTTGCAGTTCACATAAACACAAACAGCCTAATTGTTTGCGAAAATTTTTTTGTTGGTGTGTGTGCGTTTTGCAAACGTTATTGTTGATATTATTATGGTGGCCATTGATGTTAATGTTGTTAATGTCGTTGTTGTTGTCGTTGTTGTTGCTGTTGCTGTTGCTATTGCTATTTATAAGCTTTGTTTATTCAACCATACGCCTTTATTTACCTACCACTGCATACATATGCTAACGCAATAACATAAACACACGTACACACACACAGTGTTTCTGTTTATTTTACTGAATTTTCTCCAAGTTTTTGTTTTGTTTTGTTTTTGTTTTTGCTTTACTTCAACCAACTCTCTGTACTTTCTCTTGATCACATTTGCACTGAGGCATACTTTATTGTTAAACATAAACACACACTCTCTCATGCATACCATTTAATATTGGCTGCCATAACTAAATATTATGCAATACACACATACATACAGGTGTATAGCTATGCATGCATGGCTGTGTAAATGTAGTTGGTAAACAAATATTAAACACAGTAAAATATTTATAAACGAGAGTGTGCCACAGAGTTTATAGTTTTTTTTTTTGTTGTTTGTTTATGTTTATGTGCCTCCTGCTGTAGTTGTTGGTTTTTGCTGTTTCTTCAGTTGCTTTTTCCTCTCTCTAGCTCTCCCTGTATTTGGTTTTTTCTTTGTAGTTTGTTTGTTTAATAAAAATGTTGCCATAATGATGATGGCATCGTGGTAGTGGTGTTGATGTTTAATTTTTGTGAGCGACAAAAACAAAAAAAAAATTAAAAATTGAGTAACAACAACAACAACTTTGTAGCAAACGTCATAAAACAAAAACAGTTTGTGTGTGTTTTTTTTAAGGCAAAAAATAATTCGCCATTGTGTGTGTGTGCCGGTAAATAAATCAAACAGTGGGCTCGTTTGAAATAATACGTGGGCATTCAAGAGCGGTTTTTGAATTACAAGCCAGAGTGTATTGAAAGTAGAAAAAAACCGTTTTTAGTATGCAGGGCACATACACAGGCATAGCTGCCAGATAAATGAGGCACCAAATCGTCAAATATTTGAGAAAAAATCGTCAAAATCGTCAAAGACGTTTATTAAAATCGTCAAAAAATCGTCAGGAAATATTAATAAATAAATTAAAATTATTTAAAAACCAAAATTATTTCTATTGTAGTAAAACATATGAAGTCAATGTATCTACATATCCTAGTTCAAAAAGAAAACATTTAACAAAGAATTTATTGGAAATTAAAAGCTAGCGTCCCTCATCTTCATTTAATACTTCTTTTTTCCAAAAAATTGGAGACATTTTATATCATTTTCAGGAAAGAATGGTTTAAGGTTTAAACAATCTATCTGAGCGTTGACAACAAGCGCAGCTGTAATATCACATCATCTATATCTATGGGAGATGTAGGTATTAGGGAGTCAGAAGCTTTTGATGTTCTGAGCATGAAAAATCAGTGTAAGGCAGACACAATGTTCAGTTCTTTTTAAGTTCTTATCATTTGATCTTACTATTTACACCGTTTATAACTGACAGATAATGGAATACAACTCTCATGTATGGGTCGATGCCTCAACGTCTATTTTGCGGTTTCTCGACCGTGTACAGGAGAGGCCATAGCATCTCGTTAAGGACGGTAGTGTATCAAACTCCATTGAATCATTGGAGAATCGTTGCATAAGGGGACTTTTTCGCACACTGCATTACAGTAAAAATATGGTTTTTAGTCTGACTATTCGTATGTGGAACTCAATTCCTGCAGAGGTCTATGCTGTTACTTATGGTATAAAAATATACAAGCCTAATGTCCATAATTTATTATTATTTTATTAGGTTATTTAGGTTTATTTGTTATTTTTCAGCTTTTAAGGGGGTTAAAAAGGAATAAAATTCAGAAAAATCATCACATTTATTCGAAAGTAACCTAAAAATATAATACTTTACTCCTTGTTTTTACTAACTAACATAAATTTCCAATAGTAACAATTGCAAAGTAAATACAAAGCTTAAAAGTGGCTTTATGTGTTTATGATGTAAATTTATAATTTTTAAAAATCGCCAAAATAAACGCATAAATCTGGAAGCTATGATTGTGCGGACAACCGCGGCAGCCATATACATGAAATAAAAATCCTTTTCCAACCGGAACAGTTGTAGTTCACAGCAAAACAATAAATTTATCGAAATTTCAAAGTATTTTTGTTTTATTACATTTTTAAATTTAAACTTTTCCCAGCTAGTATTTGGAAGATTGTTTTTTGAAAAATCACCTTGCTGAGTCTTTTTAGAGTACTTTTGGCGATCAAAAACTTATTAGTCAGTTACACGATTAAAAAAGGACTCATAAATGATTCGCGCCAATAAGTAAAATAAGTTTGATTTAAAATACAATAAAAAATTGTATAGCAATCGAAAATTATTCATCCAGATGTTTAAAATGTGACTATTATTTACATTATTTATTATTATATTCTACTTTACTGTAGATTGAAAAACGCTTAATCAAAAACACATCATGCAGGTGTTTGAAAAGTGATTATAAGTATGTATTTATGATCAGATTTTGAACAGATGAATGATTAAACAATGCTTATTTTTCACCCTCTCTATATAAATATTCATTAATCTAAAAAGATGGCTATGACATGAAGTACAATTTGTTTTTAAATATAAATATAATATTCTTCCTTTGGTAGTTGCCAACTTCGTTTCAGTTTAGTGTCTCAAAAATCTGTCGTTCGGAGTCACGTATAAAATTAACGAACACTGCATGAGTGGTGTGAGAAGCTAGGTCGTAATCCTGACTGAGGGGTTGTAATGGCCAATTATGTATGTCCGTATGTATGAAGTCCCAAGCTCTTATTAGCCTGGGGGCTAGGCTAAAGTCGAATTTTAACAATCTTTCCGTTGTATGCTTTTAAAGATGGCCAATGCATTTTCATTTTTTGCTACCTTCATTAGTCGTTGGGGTCGGCTAAAAACACATTTTGAAACACGACTAATAAATGACTCAAATTATAATAATAAATGACGCAAAAAGGAGTCCAGATTAATACAAACATGACTGATAAATGACAATAAAAGGACTCCTAAACATACTGATAAGTTACTCATAAAAGACTCGCTTGCGATTAAACAATGACTGAGAGACGACTCGAAAAAGAAGCATAAACGAAGTTAAATACGACTAATAAATGATCAGAAAGCGATTCAAAAATAATCACAAAACTATTCGAAAACGCATCGAACATTACTCGAAATTTATATAGAAAATGACTCATAAATGATTTTTTGAGAAGAGTCGCCCGTAGTAACATTTTTCTCCCGACAAATGAGTCTTTTATGATCAGAAAATGAGCGCATATTCTTACTTTTCAATCGTGCAGAAGAGTCAAAAAAGACTCGAATTTGATTAAAATTTTCAAAAAATGCTGGCTGGGTTAGATCGCCAACCTATTATTATTACGTATGTATTTAAAATTCATAATGCAGAGAACATATGTGACGCATGAGTTATATTTAATTCCATTAAATTCATACATGACAAAATCGAAGCTTTTTTTGCATTGCATACTTTTCAGGGTAACTATTGCAGTATGTACATGTAGTATGATGCGTATGAGTAATATATTTCAAATACAATTAAAAGGAAAGTATACTCCATAAATTTGGAATTAAGTTACAGGATTTTTCGATTCTATGCAATTCTAGGCTATATTCTCGATACCAGGAATATTACAGGATGAACAAAGAAGGATTCAAAGAATATGATATAAAATTTTTAATTTTTATAAATCGTCAAAATAAGGGCATAAATCGTCAAATCTGGCAGCTATGTACAGAGGGTACTATTGCACAGTGGGTACGTTAGAAAAAAATTTGCGGGCATTCTAGAGTGGTTTTTGAATTACAATTCAGAGTCTATTCAGGGTTGGAATGTTGTATAACAGTTAGAAGAATATGTTGGGTTTGTTATGCAAGACACACCAAAGTGTGGGTAATTAATAATTAGGAGTGCTGTTTCTGTTTCAACACAATCACGAATGTTATGTTATGGCTACGAAATGCTTAATCGTAAAGGATACAAGAAGATGCAAATGACATTGGCTTCTACCATATGCTATGAAGGCTTTCATGACAACATATCTGAGCTTCAATTGATTAGAATTCACAAAATAGCTGTCAAACAGGAAGGAAAGGTCATACCTAGAGGTTGCAGATTGCATAACAAGCTGCCAAGACATTGAAAAACTGCAATGAAATTAAAAATATAGCCATGGATAGATTAAACCGGAGATATAATTAGAATTCACAGAGTACATATGTACATACATACATACATAATTGGTCATTACAACCCTTCAGTCAGGATAACGACCTAGTTTCTCCTCTTATGTTGTGTGTGTTAATTTTATACATGAGTGGTGGGACCTACAGTTTAAAGTCGACATCGAACGACAAATTTTTGAGAAGCTTTTTCATGGCAATTTTATTTTTACGCTCAGAGTTTTTGCCAGAAATCTGCTGAGAGGAAGTCGCCGAAGAAATACTTTTTGTATTTTGTTTTGATGTCTGGCCTGGGGCTCGAACCCTGGCCTTACGTCTAATAAGCGAAAACACTACCTACTAGACTACGGTGACTGTAAGCAGCTGCCAAGACAGGGGAAAAAACTGAAGTGAAACTAAGAATATAGCCATGGGTAGTTTAAACTGGAGATCATTTGTTGAGGCTCTACCACCTTCTCCATATAGCAGCGAAGGGAAATGAGGATACATGTATTGTAATACCTATTATGGTCCGCTATTCTCTAGCTTAAGAACAAACGTTGCCAATGTTGACTTCCATTGGACTCTGATGGAGGCTGTTCTTATTGCCCCATACCATGGTTATTCTGTGGCATCCAGTTTCTGCGTTGATATGGTGCGAATTCAATTGTAGTAGTATTATATTCCAGGATTGGAATTGCGGCTTATTCCTCTCCGCCTATGCACACATTACAGTTTAGTTGGGACAAATTAAATCACCTTGGCTAACAAAGGACTGCGCTAAAACGTGAAATAGTTTGCTCACCAAACGCTCCTCTCAATAAGTCTATGGTATCGCGTTTCGTATAGCATGCTGCACTGCCTTGTTGAAGCTTAGGGCCATCCATTCGACGTCATTTCGCTTACAAATAGCCTCCCGTTTACAGTGAAATTTCTGTTCGTAATCTTTTTGAAGAAGTCGTCGTATTCTAGTAGGTAGTGTGTTGGCATATTAGACGTAAGGCCACGGTTCAAATCCCAGGTCAGACATCAAAACGAATATATGAAAAAATATTTCTTCGGTGACTTCCTCTCAGCAGATTTCTGGCAAAAACTCTGATAGCAAACAGAATTTTCATGTAACGCTTCTCAAAAATCTGACGTTTTTAAACGACTTCAAACTGTTGATCCCGCCACTCATGTATAAAATTAACACACAACAGAAGTGGAGTGAGAAGCTAGGTCGTAATCCTGACAGAATGGTTGTGTATCGCATGCTGTACGACATGTAGCACTGCCTTCTTGAATGTTCTATGCTTGTCCAATAAAGTCGGAGGAACTCTGCGTAGGGACGACAAGAATTAAACTGTCCTCAGTGTATCGTCCAAGCGTGATTAGACACATAAGCGGCTTCAGAACAGTGTCTGATGAATCGGTACTGGTATTGGCAAAGACAATGCCGAGAGATATATTGGCGGATGAAATGAGAAGGATATACATTCGCCGTCACGAGTACCCGGGACAAACGGCAGCTATAAAAGCGGAGGAACGAAGGACTTCCATGTACAAATGGCAGTCACGATGGGAAAGCAGTTTAAAGGGAAGATGGACATTTCGCCTTATCCCTGATGTAATCCTTTGGATGGAGAACGAACATTGCGAGCTGAACTACTACGTGGATGGATCAGGAGGTACCTGCACAGATTTGGACATGATACTTCCCTTTATGCAAAAACTGTGTAGATGAGGAAGAAGATACGGATGCTGCCCCAGATTTAGATGGCCCGGGAAAACGAATTCCGGACCAACTCGGCTTATGGAAGAGGTGTTGAGTTCTAGGATTCTATGGAGCCAATACAGTCAGAGAATGGCTGAAGTTATGCAAGAACTCCGAAGGCGAAATTTAAATTTAATTTAGTGTGACGAAGTTTTAAAGCTAACCAGCCCTCCGCGAAGTAATACCTTACGGCAGTTCCGCGGAGAGAGAGTGGTTGAAGTGTGTAGGCATCAGTGATGGTGAATCGTGCACTCTTTTGTTGGAACAAAAGTGTCTTTCGAAGATTCCCACCTAAGGCCGTTTTATGTCATTTGTCTTACAAATTGCCCCTGATTTACAGTACAATTTCTGTTCCAAATATTTTCTACTCCACACCACTGTGCTTTGTTTTTATAATTTTCCAGTGTTGTTGCCGTTGTTCTTGTTGTTGTTTTAGGCATTCACTTTGACATTCAATATGCAGAAAATGCTTTTTACTAACTGACTGACTGAATTGAGTTAAAAACACACAACAAAACAGAGAGAAAGAAAGAAAATTAAAAGAGAAAAAGAGAGTGAAAAAAAATTAATTGTTTACTCAGTAAAGGTAACCAGTTACTCGATGTTCTTTACTTTTATTACTCTTTCTCTCTCCCTTCCTCTGTCTCTCTTGCTTTCTCTTGTCATTTTTCCCCCCTCTTTTCCAGCAATAGTAAAGGCTTTTATTTTTGCATAACTTACTGGGTAGTATTTTTTGTGTGTACACACACACAAGAGTGTATAAGTGCGTGCTAGCTGAGGTTTGTTTACAACGGTGTTTTCTTTGTATTTATTGTGTGTGTGAGAGTGTGTATGTGTGTTGATATTTTCCGCCTGTTTTGCTTTTATTTGTGTTGGTTGTTGGTTTTTTTTTTGCTGTTTTTTGGGTTTCATTTAAAGGCAACACTAAGTTTTTTGTGATTTCAGTTGCAGAGAGAGATAGAGAGAGAGAGCGAAAGAGCGAGGGAAAAATGAGTGTTAAACACAGAAAACTCTTTGTGTTCGCTTTACAAAAACCGGCCAAAGAAAATCATTTTTTTTTTCACCACCAAAATGAGGTCCAACAAAAAAACTTTTTTTTTTGCACAGCAGAGAGAGAGAGAGAGAGAAAAACGACTGGGAAAAAAGTGAAAAGAAACATGAGAAAACGTCAATGAAATTAGGCCAATTGGTTTGTTAATAAAAAAACGAAAAAAGAAAAGAAAAAAAGTTGTTTTAAATGAGCATGAAAATGTGCTGACTACTGACTGATTAAAAGTGGAATTACCAAAGGAAACAAAAAAACGTAAATGGCCTAAAAAGGAAGCCGCCATCAGAAAGCCGTCCATACAAAAGTGTTGGGGAAAAAGAAACGAAACAAAAAAACTTTCACTCAAAGACAAAATGTAACGCTAGGCACTGACAGAAAAAATGATTAATATTTGAAACTTGGCTCTTTAACATTAAAATTAAAGCAGAATGCATGAGTAATCCATTGGCATATGACGCAATTCAACTTTTAATTACTCTGTGATATAAAACTGCACAAAAAAACTTGAAATTGTAAGGGATTCTTAGGTTCAATAGCCATTTGAATCGAATCAAGAGGGCATGAGATTTACTCAATTCGTTTAAATGACGGACTTGTCAAGACACGCCATCATTTTATGGATTCGGGACAACAGGAACATACAGGGAAAATTATAGAAGAACTTCTCTAGAATGGGTGGTTATGAAGGTGCCTATGCCTTCAAACAAATTGTAGACGAGAGCAACATTCGGATAGCCAGATAATTATGATCTCATCCTGTGTCAATGATTATCGCACATTGTGTCATATGGAGGCAAACAGGTAGGAGATTACAAATCCTTTCTCATTTGTGGTGTTGAGGATAAAGAGAAGAGTGTGGTGGATGGCATTGCTTTTGCTTAAAGGCGTCTAACGAAACGTGGATATACTTACTTACTTAATTGGCCATAACAACCCGTTTAACGGATTTCGGCCTGAAGCAACACAACCTTCCAGGCGCCTCTGCTTCGTGCGCGCCTACGATAGTTGGTCACACCAATCGATGAAAGGGTTTCGTCGATTTGGTCCTTCCAACGGATGCAAGGTCGTCCTCTTCGCCGACTTAAGCAGATTCCCGCATCAAATACCCGTCTCGCCGGAGCATCCTCCTCCATTCGAACGACATGGCCGAGCCAGCACAGCCCCTGGATATTAATACGCTGTACAACGTAGATGTCGTTGAGGAGCTCATACAGCTCACTGTTGGATCGGATACTCTCAAGGCTGCTGCATCTGTACTTAATAAGATCTATGCCTCTGCGCCATGAAGAAGCACGGGGAGGATGAGCGTCTTGTAGAGTGTTAGTTTTGTCATACGAGAGAGATCTCTGCTACTCAATTGCCTATTGAGACCATAGTAGCACCTGTTGGCAAGAGTAATCCTGCGCTTGATCTCCAGACTGACATCATTTCTGGTGGTAACGGCGGAGCCAAGATAGATGATTTCTTTGACCGTATCAAACTGAAGAGCATTTTGGTATTTTCAAGGTGCACAGTTTGTTTCTACGTTGGAATTTCAATACAATTGGACACTCATGGAACCACAATAAATATGGGGGTTAACTCAGTTGTGCTTTCATTGTCAAACATCTGGGTGCTATTCTAGACTAAAAAAATCCTTTAATTATAAATACCCAATTGACTAATGATGGAGGCTCAAGCCTCTCGTTACATACTGGCAGTATAAGACAATAGTTTTGACGGTAATGATTTACGATACTCCGTTTAACAGAAAGCGATAAGACACTTTACTTCACATAAAATCGCTTTCTTAATCAGGTGTTTCTCCACAAACTCTGGAAATACACACCGATAAGTCGTAATAGGTTGAGAAAACTGGTTGCGGTGAGAATTTAGACTTTCGAATGGACAGTCGAATCATTGCAGTGTCTTTCAGGACGATCAAATGGCTGCCTAGTAGCAGAATATTCTCTGAGCATGTAGACTGAATCACTTAGGCTGCTATAAAGTGATCTATGAATGTTAGATATTTCTTCGGGTATAGGTAAATAGCCGGAACATTTGTTGATGATATAATGTACCGAACTAGATACCCTGTATATGGTCTATCCATAAGGCTCACAATATTCACAATGAGTCTAGAAATGTGGTATTGAATTCACTTCACAGTAAGCATTGGTTAGAAGAAAACATCCTTTCGAACCTTAAACCAAGGTGGGGAATACAACCTATTTTTGTCAATTAAGACAAGTACAGTACCCGGAGGTCGAATTGACCCATTGTACAACGTCCTAGTTTCTCACACCACTGATGATGCTGTGTGTGTTAATTTTATACAGGAGTGGTGGGACCCACAGTTTAAATTCGACTCCGAACAACAGATATTTGAGAAACTTTTTTATGGCAATTTTTATTCACTCTCAGAGTTTTTACCAGAAATCTGCTCAGAAGAAGTCGCCGAAGAAATACTTTTTTTATTTTGTCTTGTTGTCTGGCCTGGGGCTCAAACCCTGGCTTTACGTCCAATAAGCCAACACACTACCTACTAGACTACGGCGACTATAAAAATGGACCTTGTTTCCGACAATTTTATATACATACATATGACTCGTTCTGTTTACACAGTACTTGTTTATATACATACATCGCCTTTTATTCCCTATGATGTGCACTGAAGGTTGGTACAGATTATTGATAAGGTGGTTTTCAATGTAAACAAGTAAACAAAAATATACCAACAAACACTACAAGAATAAATGTAAACAAAATACACAAACAACAATAATGAAACAACGACATTTATAGAGATTTCGGGAAGGCGAAGTCATTAACATTCGCCTTCAACAACATTCATCAGACTGTTTACGTTGCCATATAAAAGGCAAGGCAAAGCAGGCGATCGTGGTTAGTGAAGTTCAGTCAGTCCTTTGTGAAGACGCGGTGTGTTTAAAGAGAGTAATTGTGTTTTAAAGATCTGCCTGGTAATTGTTATTGTTTCTGCAAAAAGTGTAAACAGAGGAATAACAAACAAAGCAATTGTTGTTGTTTACATCAAGTTGTGAACAGTGACACACAGAATTGTGCGAATAATAAATAATTTTTAATTAAAATTAAAATTAAACACAAATTTATTTATAAAGGGCTATCCATTTCGTGGTTTTAAAAGTATGGGACTGGAATTCGACATCTGTGAAACCAATTTTTTTCTTTTCAGTTGAAAGTCTGACATTGACGAAAATGGATCGCTTAACTATCACACAACGCATAAAATTTATCAAAACCTACTACAAAAATGGTGATTCTGACACAGCCACGTATCATGCTTTAAGAGGAGATTATGGTTTACATAATCGTCCAACTACGCAAGCAATTGGCAAAATTGTGAAGAAATTTGAAGAGAGTGGAGTGGTTACAACAAATATTGAAAGGCCTGTGCATCATTGTTTCACTCGTTCCGCTGAAAATATCGCCATTGTAAGTGAAAGTGTTGCCGAAGACCCGAATGTATCGATTCCTCATGGTTCTCAGGAATTAGGACTGTCTTACGGCACATTATGGCGTATTTTGCATTTAGATCTACACCTACATCCATATAAAGTCCAGCTCACGCAACAACTGAAGCCAGCTGACCATTCACAACGTCGTAGATACGTGCAATGCGTGCTTGAACAACAGGCGATGGACGGCAATTTTTCGAACAAAATTTTCTTCAGCGATGAAGCACATTTCACACTCGGTGGGTATGTTAATAAACAAAATTGTCGTATTTGCGGTTCTGAGAATCCTCAAGTAATTGGAGAGAGGCCTTTACATCCAGAAAAAGTCACTGTTTGGTGAGCTCTTTGCTGCGAAGGTGTGATTGGACCTTACTTCTTCGAAAACGACGATGGAACAACTGGCACCGTCAATTCGGAGCGTTATGGTCATATGAGAACCGACTTTTTTTTTGCCTGCTATTGAAGAATACGTCTTGGAGAATATGTGGTTTCAACAAGACGGTGCCACATGCCACACAACTCGAGCGAATATGGCTTTATTGCAAGAGACATTTCCTGGCCGCGTAGCTTCTCATCGTGGCGCTATCAACTGGCCACCAAGATCATGCGATTTGACACCATTAGACTTTTTTTTGGGGGGGGCTACGCGAAAAACCGTGTTTATGCAGATAAAACTTCAACTCTTGAGCACTTAACAACCAACATTCGTCAAGTTATGGCTGAGATACCGCCCATTATGTGTCAAAAAGTGGTCGAAAATTACATCTCAAAAGAATCAATGCTTGCAACACTTCGCGTGGAGGTCATTTAAATACTTGTAGTGTTTCACACATAATGTCAACGTTCAAACTTTACAATAAGAAAAGAAATATCATGGAAAAAACTATTTTATATGTATTTTATTTACGTTTACTTTTGAAACCACGTAATGGATAACCCTATATTTTATTTGCAATCTACAAGCTTGTATTTTCAAAGTTTTTAAAATGTAAAAACGTAACAATATTGTTTACTAAAAGGCAGCAGTTTGGGCTTGGCCCACTTTACTAAGAGTATGAGTAATTTTTTTAATTAACAAATAATAATCATACGCCCTGTGGGCTTAATATTACATAGTATTTGCCGGTGATTGTTGATTTAAAGACATGATGACTTCGAAGCTTTAAATATTAAAATAAAATTTATTTTGAATTCTCATTTAAATATTTAATTATTCACATATAATTTTGTTTTGTTCTTGATAGAAAAGTTTTCCAAGATGTTTTGTTTTTTAGCTCTCGGCTTTGTTATGAAACCTCAAATGGTTTAATAGTTTGCAATGCAAATTATCCAGCCCTGTATCCATTATCTATGATCCATTATTATTGCATTCACTTCAATTCCATTTGATTTGATTTGATTTTATATTTTATATTTCATATTTTGTATTGGATTTCATTGCATTGTTATTGTTATTGTTGTTATTATTGTTTATTGTATTATGATGATGCATTAATTATTTTAATGTATTTACTTTATTATGAATTTAATATTTATTAACATAAGACTTATAATAAGAGACTGAATGCTAAACTAAATAGAGAGAAAGAAAGAGAGAATATTTATCTTTGGCTTTTAAGTGGTCGGGCAATAAGCATATAAAAGCTATACAGTGGATAACATATGTGCAAAGATAGATGTTTTAAAAATCATTTACATACATACATACATAATTGGCCATTACAACCCTTCAGTCAGGATTACGGCCTAGCTTCTCACACCACTCATGTTGTGTGCGTTAATTTTATACGTGAGTGGCGGGACCTACAGTTTAACGTCGACTCCGAACGACAGAATTTTGAGAAACTTTTCATGGCAGTTTATTTTACTCTCAGAGTTTTTGCCAGAAATCTGCTGAGAGGAAGTCGCCGAAGAAATATTTTTTTTTTTTTCATATTTCATTTTTGATGTCTGACCTGGGATACGAACCCGGGCTTTACGAATAGTAAGCCAACACAC
Organism: Sarcophaga variegata; assembly: GCA_932273835.1. NCBI lineage: Eukaryota > Metazoa > Arthropoda > Insecta > Diptera > Sarcophagidae > Sarcophaga > Sarcophaga variegata. The sequence goes on along the minus strand of OW026360.1, from coordinate 120,205,794 downwards.
TACCTACTACACCACGGCGACTTCAAAATCATTCAAAATCATTTACAAAAGTTATATTTTTCAACGAAGTTTTATCGGAAAATCTTCAATTAAATGCTTGATAGCTCCCGTTTAAGTTTTTCTTCCTAACAGTTTACTGTTTACTTTAAGATTTGGGGAAATGCTACGTAACGAGTGGTAGTAATGGATGATTTTTTAAGAGCTATAGGAAAATTTTTCAAAAAAAAAAAAACATAAAATTCAGAAAAATGCATGAAATCTTTATTTGAATCGATATTACGGTCCATATAATTTAATGTTTGAAGATTATTTCTTGCAAATGTTGACAACGACTGCGTCTCAAATGGTCCATCCGCTTAGTCCAATATTGCCATACTCTTTCCAACATTTCGGCCGGTATCTCACGAATAAATGCTTCAATGTTGTCTTCCAATGCGTCAATTGAAGCGGGCTTGTCTGTATAGACATGAGCTTTAACATGAGCCCCACAAAAAAATAGTCTAAAGGCGTTAAATCACACGATCTAGGCGGCCAATTGATCGGTCCCGAACGTGAAATAAAATGTTCACCGAACTGGCCTCTCAGTAAGTCCATTGTTACGTGTGCTGTGTGGCATGTGGCACCGTCTTGTTGAAACCACATGTCATGCATGTCAAGCTCTTGCATTTTGGGCAAGAAAAAAGTTGGATATAATCTCACGGTAGCGCTCAATATTCACAGTTACGTTACGATTCGCAGCATCTTTGAAGAAGTACGGTCCAATGATGCCACCAGCCTATAAACCGCACCAAACTGTGACTTTTTCTGGATGCATTGGTTGGTCTCTTGCAATGTTTCTGGCTGATCTTCACTCCGAAATCGACAATTCTGCTTATTTACGTATCCATTGAGCCAAGAAATGAGCTTTGTCGCTGAACATAATTTTTCGATAAAGAAGTGGATCTTCGGCCAACTTTCCAAGAGCCCATTCACCAAAAATTCTGCATTACGGTAGGTCGTTCGGCTTCAATTCTTGCACCAGCTGTATTTTGAAAGGCTTCACACCTAAATCCTTCCGAATCGATAATTGATGATCATCATTAACACTGGCCGCTACAGCTTCGATATTTTCTTTAGTTCACACTCTACGTAAGCGTGTTGGTGGTTTAATGTCCAACAATGTAAATTTGTTGCGAAATTTAGTCACACTATAGCCCGCATAGCCGCTTCAATGGGTCGATTAAAGTGACCATAAAATGGAAGAAGCGCGCGATGAACTTTCTTAACAGACAACGCAATTTGATAATAAAATTCAATGATTTGCAAGCGTTGTTCGTCGTTTGTAAGACGATCCATGGTTAAATTATAGACCAAACTGAAGATGTTTGACAGTGAAACAAAACACGAAACGTGCATGAGCTGTTTAAACCAGTGTTGCCAAAAAAATAATTGCTAAAAAATCACCCGTTAATAGTAGGTAATGCAGTATTCTGTTAGCTACGTACTCTTTTAAGCGGCAAACCATTCAGTGGTATATAGTGAGATAAGAAACAGCGATGTATTTTTCATCTTTACTCTTCTCATTTCAAAAATTTTTTTTTAAATCTAAAAACGACACTGAAATTAGATTCGTCTTCGTAGAATTCCAAGGAATTGTTTTAAACGTCGCATGCATTATTTGTAGGAGTTATTCAAAATTCAAGCATTTAATGATTATAATGTTGTCATTGAAATTAAACAATCGAGCGGATATACGTATGCCTCAAGTTTTTTCTACAATTGAGTTCTTTACGTGGGCACACATCTCTAGTTGTGAAAGTTTCAATCTTAGCCAGCTTTTGTAATAAAATGTGGTAGTTTCTTAGGGTATATTCTCCCCAACGCGAATTCGCGTGTAGATTTCAGTTTTCAATGGATTTTGGGGCTCATTATTGATTCTACGAAAAGTTCAAAAGCAAACAAAACTTGGTTCTAATTGAAATCTTTTGCTGTGGAATGCTATGTCTAGCTAATATATTGTTACGAAAATGAAAAATCAAGATACTGGTGTTTTTTTTTTATCAACAATTAACATTAAAAATTAACAAGTAAACAAACTTGTTCACAAATACCGGGTTATCCATTTCGTGGTTTCAAAAGTAAACGTCGATAAAACACATATAAAATATTTTTATTCATGATATTTCTGTTTTTATTGTAAAGTTTGAACGTTGACATTATGTGGGAAACACTACAAGCATTTAAATGACCTCCACGCGAAGTGTTGCAAGCATTGATTCTTTTGAGGTAATTTTCGACCACTTTTTGACACATATTGGGCGGTATCTCAGCCATAACTTGACGAATTTTTGTTTTGAAGTGCTCAAGAGTTGAAGGTTTATCTACAGAAACACGGTCTTTCGCGTAGCCCCACAAAAAACAAGTCTAATGGTGTCAAATCGCATGATCTTGGTGGCCAGTTGATATCGCCACGACAATAAATTACGCGGCCAGGACATGTCTCCTGCAATAAAGCCATATTCGCTCGAGTTGTGTGGCATGTGGCACCGTCTTATTGAAACCACATATTCTCCAAGTCGTATTCTTCAATAGCAGGCAAAAAAAAATCGGTTATCATGCGACCATAACGCTCCGAATTGACGGTGACAGTCGTTCCATCGTCGTTTTCGAAGAAGTATGGTCCAATCACACCTTCGCAGCAAAGAGCGCACCAAACAGTGACTTTTACTGCATGTAATGGCCACTCTCTTCAATTACTTGAGGATTCTCAGAACCCCAAATACGACAATTTTGTTTATTAACATACCCACCGAGTGTGAAATGTGCTTCATCGCTGAAGAAAATTTTGTTCGATACGTGGGTGTGGCAGAATCACCATTTTTGTAGTAGGTTTTGATAATTTTTATGCCTTGTGTAATAATTAAGCGATCCATTTTCGTCAATGTCAGACTTTCGACTGAAAAGAAAAAAATTGGTTTCACAACTTAGTTTGACAGATGTCGAACTCCAGTCCCATACTTTTGAAACCACGAAATGGATAGCCCTTTATAACAACACTTAATATAACAACAAACACCAGCATAAAAAAGTCATGAAATTTCGCCTTCAAGAACATTCATCAGACTGTTTATCCGGCCATATAAAAGGCACGGCAAAAAAGGCGAGTGAGTTAGTAAACTTCAGTTAGTCTTGTGTGAAGACGCGGTGCGGTTGAAGAGAGTAATCGTGGTATGAAGATCTCCGTTACAAAAATTTGTCGAATAATTCTCTAGTAATTGTTATTGTTTATGCAGAGGAATAACAAAGAAAAGCAATTGTTGTTGTTTACATCAAGTTGTGAACAGTGGCACACAGAATTGTGCGAATAATAAAGAATTTTAATTAAAGCTAAACACCAATTTATTTTAATTTTATTTGCAATTTACGAGCTCATATTTTAAAGGTTTTTAAAAGGTAAAAACATAACAATTTGTTTATATGGACTTAATATTGCGAATGAATACCGAAACATCGTTCAGAAGGAGATCTGGCTTTGACTATTTAATACTTCGCCTGATGTTATGAGTGAAACCATTCATACATAATTGGTCATTACAACCCTTCAGGCAGGATTACGACCTAGTCTCTCACACCACTTATGTTGTGTGCGTTAATTTTGTACATGAGTGGCGGGACCTACAGTTTAAAGTCGACTCCGAACGACAGATTTTTGAGAAACTTTTTCATGGCAATTTATTTACTCTCAGAGTTTTTGTCATTTGTATTCCAAATAACAGAGCCACGATAAATAAAAATCTTAGCAAAGTAAAACTTACCAACAGCATATGTAACATCTATCGTGTTGGTTGCAATATAAGAAAACGTATTTACAATCTTTGTAAAAATTCTATATAAACCGCGTTATTTTCTTTGCAACACAAGTTTTTGAGACATCTTAAGTGTAATATTCTCCACAAATTTTCGTTTCAATAACAAGAAATGTTAAATAAAGTTCTTTTGATTCGCATCTGCTTTGTTTTATTTGCCACTGTTCATTTGCGGAAAAGTGAATGAATGATTTAAAATAATTTGCCTGTAATTATCTAATCAATCATACGTTTATCAATAATAATAAGAAGATTTTATAGGGGGGTTGTGTTAAATTATTATGAATTCATTTTAAGGCTCGATATGCTTTGCTACTTTCTCTTACAAATCTCCTTTCCTTTTTGCATTTCCACAAAACGTTTATAAAAATATTTAACTTTGAGCGAATGCATAAGTGTGTGGCTGTGTTTGTATATGAAAATCATCAACAGAATGTAAAATGATTGACAAATATGAATATAACAATCAATACAATTGAACAGATTAAATATATGACAACAACAATAATACGTACATATGTACAATAACAATAACAATAATAATAACACAGTAATATTGTAATAATAATATCGATTATAATACATTTCATATCGAGTATGTGGATGAAAACACTTTAAATAAAGAAATAAAACATACACAATCAAGCTGACGTACACATGCATGCACAATGATACAAAAGGAAATAAGACAGCCATATTGGTAAACAACAACAACAACAGAAACACTCACATGAACTGCTAGGCACTCATATGCACACATTGCTGTCATACAATATACGAGTACACAAGTAAAGGAGCCGGAATTTAAACAGTTACATGCCACAAAATATTAACATTAAATGTGTATGTGACATACACACACACATACGCATAAATAACGGGTGATTTTTTTAGCAATTATCTTTTCGGCAACACTGGTTTAAACAGCTCACGCACGTTTCCTGTTTTGTTTCGCTGTCAAACATCTTCAGTTTGGTCTATAATTTAACCATGAATCGTCTTACAAACCGAACAACGCTTGCAAATCATTTGCAATTTTATTATCAAAATGCGTGCTATGTGAAGAAAGTTCATCGCTCGCTTCTTCCATTTTATGGTCAGTTTAATCGACCCACTGAAGCGGCTATTCGGGCTATAGTGTGTCTAAATTTCGCACCAAATTTACATTGTTGGACATTAAACCACCAACACGCTTACGTAGAGTGCGAACTGTAGAAAATATCACAGCTGTAGCGGCCAGTGTTAATGATGACCATCAATTATCGATTCGTCGCCGTTCGCAGCAATTGGGCCTCTGTTACTCAACAATGTGGAAAATTTTGCGGAAGGATTTAGTTGTGAAGCCTTTCAAAATATAGCTGGTGCAAGAATTGAAGCCGAACGACCTAACGCAATGCAGAATTTTTGGTGAATGGGCTCTTGGAAAGTTGGCCGAAGATCCGTTTCTTTATCGAAAAATTGTGTTCAGCGACGAAGCTCATTTTTGGCTCAATAGATACGTAAATAAGCAGAATTGTCGATTTTGGAGTGAAAATCAGTCAGAAAGATTGCAAAACCTACTAATGCAGCCAGAAAAAGTCACAGTTTGGTGCGGTTTATGGGCTGGTGGCATCATTGGACCGTACTTCTTCAAAGATGCTGCAAATCGTAACGTAACTGTGAATGGTGAGCGCTACCGTGAGATGATATCCAACGTCTTTTTGCCCAAAATGCAAGAGCTTGACTTGCATGACATGTGGTTTCAACAAGACGGTGCCACATGCCACACAGCATGCGTAACAATGGACTTATTGAGAGGCGAGTTCGTTGAACATTTTATTTCAGGTTTGGGCCGCATAGATCGTGCGTTTTAACGCCTTTAGACTATTTTTTGTGGGGCTATGTTAAAGCCCATGCCTATACAGACAATCCCGCTTCAATTGACGCATTGGAAGACAACATTGAAGCATTTATTCGTGAGATACCGGCGCCGAAATGTTGGAAAGAGTATGCCAAAATTGGACTAAGCGGATGGACCATTTGAGGCGCAGTCGCGGTCAACATTTGCATGAAATAATCTTCAAACATTAAATTATATGGACCGTACAATCGATTCAAATAGAGATTTCATGCATTTTTCTGAATTTTATGTGTTTTTTTTTTGAAAAATTTTCCTATAGCTCTTAAAAAAATCACCCATAATATCTTTGTACTCTGTAGCACAGGCAAATAAAATCAGTTTCTCATTTAAAAGCAAACAAACTCACTTATTTACACACATATATACGAATACATTCGCTCTCTTACAGAGAAATGATTCTTTATAATCAAATAAACCGATCAGTAGACAAACAACCAACAAAGCACTCGTACAACAAATGCATTAAAAACTTTACAATTATTTAAACACATACACATGCACACATACACTTACAATTAAATTTTATTCATAAGCATTGCAGTTATACACTCTCTTTTATGCTCTCATATTTGTATTCACATACATACACACATATGTGTACAACTGTGAGTAGGTTTGAGTGTTTATTTATATTTTTTTTCCTTCAAGCTCTCTTGTACAGTGATTCTGCTTTACTTTGTTTTCCTTGCTCTCTCTCTCTCTGTCGCTCTCACTCTTTCGTTTTGTGTGTACAAGGCAGTTTTCATATGAAATTATTTGCAAAACCAACATTACCAAAGTTTATGTTAATAACTGTGCGTGTGTGTGCGTACATATGGTACATACATCTGTATAAAAACAAACCATATACAGTGATGGCCTTATAATTAGAAACGACTTAGCAACATGTATGTTTGTTAATTTGTTTTACAGTTTTCACTGTGTACCCGGGATCAAAGGCTATGTTTGGAGGACGTCTTACATACGTTTTTTCCATCAGGTTGGGACAAATTAAACTTAGATTCGTCACTGCAGAGAACTCTGTTCCAGAAACATCGTTTCTAATTACAAGGCCAGCACTGTATGCACATATGTAGCCTTGTTTTAATGTTTATTTATAAACCAATACATTTAAATACCCAGTGCGTGTAGCAGCAATTATACAAACACATACACAAAGCATAAGTCTTTGCAAGAAATGAATTTCATAGAATAAGTACATGAATGACTGAATGTTTGAATGAAATGATTGAATGAATGACTGAATAAATGTCTGTAGAAATGTTACAAAATGAAACATGCCAATCAATCGATATGTTAAATACACAATCATATTCCTATATTATGTTGTATATTGAACTGTAAATACATGATTTCTCAAAACATAAAAGGAGGGCCTATTCACCAGGAAAATTACTCAGTAATTTTCAAAGTAAATAAGAAGATACACTGGGTGTAGTCCAATCACAATCTGGAATATTACAAGGCAATTGAAACTTAGTTTCGTTGAAAAACAAACTTAAACTGGCAGCTGAAAAACAACGATACCATGAAGCAGTAGTACTCCAAGCAGCCGAATTTGGCAGAGAAGGCCATCAACAGCGACAAAAGAAAGTTTCTGTAGAGGCCAACAATACTTACCTAGTTAATCAGTACAAGAAGTCGCCGAAGTCTAGTAAGTAGTGTGTTGGCTTAATAGACGTAAACCCAGGGTTCAAGCCCCAGGCCAGACATCAAGACAAAATACAAAAATTATTTCATCGGGGCGACTTCCTCTCAGCAGATTTCCTGTAAAAACTCTGAGAGTAAAATAAAAATTGTCATGAAAAGTTTCTCAAAAATCTGTCGTACGGAGTCGACTTTAAACTGTAGTTCCCACCAGTCATGTATAACATTAACACGCACAACATAAGTGGTGTGAGAAACTAGAACGTTGTACAATGTCTCAATTGACAAGTACACGTCCTCTATCCTAACCTAATCAATACAATCCTTTAGCCAGGTTTACTACCTAGCTTTTCGCAAAGAATTATTCAGCAAGAAAGAAAACAGAAACTTGATTACAGTTTCGCAACAGAGATCAGCAATGAGTATTCAAAAAGCTGAGTAGAATCAAATCATAATAATAACTTGAAGAAAATAAGATTCAAAAAATATCCTTGCACTATACACATCCTGCCGTTACAATGAATCAACGAGAAGAGCTTTATTGTCACCAATCAAATTGTTTTCATCTCTCACAATAAAATCCATAGCCTTTCTAGAATTTCACAGAATTTAATGGGGCACTGTTGAAGCCGTGGTTTAGTAGATATTGTGTTGACTTATTAGACGTGAGGTCATGGTTCAAACCCAAGGTCAGACATCAAAATGAAAATATGAAAATATTTCTTCGGCGGCTTCCTCTCAGCAGATTTCTGGCAAAAACTGTGAGAGTAAATACAATCGTCGTTTGAGAGTCCATTTAAAACTGTAGGTACCACCACTCATGTATATAATTTACCTGTACAGAGATCAGTAATGAGTATTCAAAAAGATGAGTAGAATCCAATCGTACTCATAATTTCTGATACTTACGCTCATTCATACTTCTTTTAATGTCATGGAACCTCTAATCATATTCAAAGTTTGAAGTACTCATCATACATCATATTTAACAACACGTATGATGTTGTCGATTTCGATTCTCCATAACTCCACACATATACAAGAAACACAAAATAAGTATGAATCGCATACGAACACTAAAATACTTACTAGAAGGTTGTGTGTTTGCTCTGCTTTCTGCTCTGTCTGTCTTTTTTGCTTATGTGTCTTTTTTCTTTGTTGTAAATACAGCAGCAACAACTAAGACTGTAAATTTTAATGAATGATTCGAGTCACTCGAATCTTTTATAAGTATTTTAAATAATTTTCTAAAGTTATGAATCTAAATGAGTAGCGGCTTATGAATCAAACATATTTCGAATGGTATGAGTTCATTGTCAACGTTGTACACATACTCATTGCAACCTGTACTTATAAATTAACGTTGTAGTGAGTATGAATGAATTAGAATGAATCATAGTGAAATTCCAGTATTGTGGACTCACTTATATTCAAAATTTCATGAGTGCTTGTGAGTAGCAAAAAAACGTTTCATTGCTGATCTCTGATTCGCAAGGCAGTGCTGAGGTTATGGAGACAACACTTCTCTACTCTATTACAAGGCGATGGTGACACCAATTCTGCTTCTGTAGATGATGAAAGACCGAGTGCAATCGATGATGTCAGCATGGAGATTCTGCCGCCTAGCTATGAACATGTCAAAGTCACTATTATAAGATTTAAGAACAATAAAGCTGCCGGCCATGATGGCTTGCCCGCTGAAATGTTTAAGACCGGAGATGGTGAGCTGGCAGGTTTCAAGCACCAGCTTATTTACAAAACATGATAAGAGAAGAAGATAACCAACGCTTGGCAGCTCAGTTTTCTTTGCCCTGTCCAAAAAAGGGAGATCAATCAATATGCGTCCAAAACAGTGGTATAAGCCTATCGCATACAAGGTCGTTACGAGCGTATTGTGTGCACCACTAAAGCCATTCATCAAAACCCTTATTGGTCTTTATCAGTGAGGCTTTAGAACGGAAAGGTCTATCATCGACCAGATCTTATGATTACGTTGAATCCTGGAGAAGGCACATGAAAAACAAGTTCGCACACACTATCTTTCTGTCGTCTATAAGGCAGCCTTCGATAGCCCGATAAGGATTCGTATTGTTACGAAAAATCTAGATACTGGTGTTTTGCTTTTACATCGCTTAACATTAAAATTATAAATAAAAATACAAAAACAAACATCAGCATAAAAAAATGGTAAACAAGTAAACAAAAGTACAACAACAAATACTACAAGAATAAATGTAAATAAAATACACAAACAACAATAATGAAATAAGGATACTTACAGTTATAGAGATTTCGAGAAGGCGAAGCCACGAACATTCGCCCTCAAGAGCATTCATCAGACTATTTACGTAAAAGGTAAGGCAAAGCAGGCGAGTGGGTTAGAGAAGTTCAGACTGTCTTGTGTGAAGACGCTCGGTATTCCTCAAAAGCTAATAAGAGTATGCAAAATGGCGTTGAGACCTCTTCGAATCTTTTTAATACAGTGTGAGGTTTCAGATAAGGCGATTCCTTATCATGCCACCTCTTCAACTTCGCCTTGGAGAATGTTTTGTCCAAAGATTTTTTTCTTCGCCGAGGAGGGGTAAATGTACCTAACCGCACCATAGAGGAAGTCGTCACATCCTCCGTGTGTGGGGCCTTCACCCACTACGGAACTACGGTAGTATTACTTCGGAGTGGAGTCCTTTTGGCTCTTTGTCCTCTTCATGTTCATATCCGCGTCCGGATTGCGAATCGAAAGTTGAGGAGTCATCTAAGCGTCTCCACTATTCCTTTCGTCTAAATCATAGTCTCGGTTACGCTTGGCACGTGTGACAGTATCACCAACGCCGACATCCTTACTCGTTCTGCAGCCTCAAGATCTCTCTTCTTCCGTCTCAGTATGCGTTCTACGTAATTCACTACCGAGGTCCAATTTTCACTACTCGCAGTCATAACCCCGGCAATATTAGCGGCTGTGATCGTTCCAACTATTGACGTCAGTACAGAGCGATAGCTCTGCCAGCGTGCACACTCGAAAGCAGTATACTCTGCGTCATCAATTACCTCCCCTTTTGTCTAAAGATGGAGTGCATTGCAATGCCATTATTTTCCACAAAAGTGTCCAATTGCTTGCATACGCTGACGACACATTGTTATCAAAGGGCTTACCAAACGAGGTGTTACTGCTAGCTTGAGCGCTATTGAACGAAGATCAATCAAGATGGGTCTGACGCTAAAAGAGGGCAAAACGATATACATGTTGTCGACAAGTAAGGACATGGGGCTTATATTCAATACCATGTTTAGGCCGATTACTATACCTTCGATATAGTCAAGGAATTTATTTATCTTGGCTCCACCGTTACTTGTAAAACTGATGTCAATCTGGAGATCAAGCATAGAATTACTCTTCCTAACTGATGCTGTTATGGTCGCAATAGCCAATTGAGTAACAAAGACCTCTATCGTACCACAAAACTTATATTCTATGAGGGTCCCTTATCCCAGTGTAAGTTGGATTTCCATTCGCATTCGATACAATTCGACATGGATATTGTATAGCACACGTTCAAATAATGAAATCATTTTCCAAATTTTTAAACAGTCCGTATGAGCTCATAATTGTCCTTTGTTTGGCTTACAGCTTACTGAGAGAGCCACCCCAAATGCAAAATGCCTGCCAAAATCATAACTCTTTTATGTCTTTTTTTGTTGTTGGCATAACAAATAAAGGATTTTTTTTATTTAAAATAAATAAAATTTACACTATAAAAGGCTTTTACAGGGGGAGGGGTTTTTTTTTTGAAGTTTTTCTCAACACTTGAAGGATTTTATTTTTGAATATGATGATGAAATTATTATTCCTTTATGCCTTCCATTCACATAAAGGCAGACACTAAAATTAAATCATACAAAAGATATGATAATTTTCTATAGCCTACTCCCCATCCTTCCCCCCAAACAAAGCTCACATGTGCTACCCCTCACCGGCCACCTGTTTTTAAATCCTCCTTTCAAGCATTAATTTTTGTGTCAGGTTTTGTTGCAAACAACAAATGTTTTTAATACACAAAGGAAGGAAGGATGAAAGAGGGGTGCTAAGGGAATAAATTATTAATTTTCATTCTTTTCTTTTTTCACTCATTCATATTCTGTATTGTAGTTGTTGTCAAATCATAAATTGTTTATGTTGTTAACAGAGAGTAAAGTGAAGTAAAAAGAAGGTGTTAAAAGGATTAAAAAGAATATGCGATTTTCTTCGAATCTCCCTGCAAAACGGAATATTTAATTTGAGGCACAAGGAAGAATAATCGAAATAAGCCTTTAATTTTGCATAAAAATAATTGAGGTTTTGTAATTGAAAATAATACGCCGGGTATTTATAAATTCGTTTATATTTTGGCAACATTGCTGTGCTGATGTTAGGAGTAGTTTTTACACTCTTGGGTTAGGATAACTGGGATATCAATAGTAGAGTAGCAAACAATCATTAGGAAATAATCGATAAAGCTAGGGAAGCTTGTCCAGCTTGTCATTTCACCCAAGTTCGTGTTAAACTAATCATTCACGTATTGTGGGCAGTAGAACATAAATAAAATTTGTATTGGAGTTGAGACTCCAGCGAAGGTCCTCGAAGAAATTTCTAAAGAGACTTCCAGAAGGAACAAAAGTTGAAGCAATATGTACTAAATTACATACATACACATGTACATAATTGGTCATTAAAACCCTTCAGTGAGGATAACGACCTAGCTTCTCACATCACTTATGTTGTGTGTGTTCATTTCTATACATGAGCGCAGGGACCTACAAATTAAAGGCGACTCCCAAAAAACAGATTTTTTTGAGAAACTTTACATGATAATTTTATTTACTCACAGAGTTTTTGCGAGAAATCTGCTGAGAGTAAGTCGCCGAAGAAATATTATTTTTACTTCGTTTTCTTGTTGGCCTGAGTTTGAACCGTGGCCTCCAGTCTAATAAGCCAACACACTACCTATTACACTAAGGCGATTTCATCTACTAAATTAGTTGTCACTTATTCAATCCCTTTTGCCAAATCATCATGGGCAATCAAATGCAACGACATGTGTTCCCTAAAAAGGCTCTGCAGCAATTGGTAATTGTGCTATCACACACTAGACTATTTTTTAAACCGCAAAGTTTCTTCCTTCCTTCGGTCACATACGAGGCTATTGCATCTGACATAAAAGTGTATACATGTACGCTGCTTTGTATGTATTAGTTTTTCTTATACTTATCTTCACTACTCAATGCACAACGAAAGACTAAATATGCTCTGTACAAAAAATTGTTTTTTAAGCTGTTCTTTTATAAATATATGTACATTGGTTTGTGCGGGGTAGAAGCTGGTTGAAAAATTATGCTAGCAAAAAACCACTCTAGTCACCTCTCTTGCCTACAAGCAGCTGCCATTTTGTGCCAGCATAAGTGTTCTCGTGTGTGATTGCCCATTGACTCTAATTTTCATTGAACATCTTCAGCAGCCCACATCTGGGTGAATAGGTACGTGAATAAACAAAATCGTCAAATTTGCTACGATACCAATCCATATGAGATCGAAAAGCATGCAGTACCTCCAGCTTGGATTTTCGGCAGGCGCCGTCATTTATTCATATTTCATTTCATTGCCTAGGGCAAGCACTACAGATTGATGATTTTTAACTTATTTTGCTCTGAATTGAATGATCTGGACACTGTGAAAGCAGCCACTTTAGGGCAGCCATTAGGAACTTCATTTGTCTTTGAATTGAAAGATCTGAACACCAATGGCATATGGTTTCAACGGACGTGGCTATGTGCCGCCTTATCCATGTCATATAGTATATTTTGCACGTGCGATTTGAGTGCATTGGCCTTGCTCTCATATGGAAGTAATGCCAACTGGCCATCGATATTGACAGATTTGATGTCGTTAGACTTGTATCTTTAGGCTTTTTTAAGCTGCCAGGTTTAGGCACCTCCTGCGAGAAGCGTCCTTCTCAGCTTGACGGAGCTATCTTCCATTGATGTCAAGGATATATGTTCACTTATCAAACTTTAAGGCTGGCTTTCTTGCGTGGCGTAGTCGTGCTTTAAATGTGCAGCCCTTGCGTTGATTAACTTCTTCTTCTTCTTCCCTGGTTTAGAAGAACTTGGTTAGTACAGAGACTGCTTTCACCTAGGGCGTCACAGTGGGCAGCTATGCGTGCTCAAGTGAGCTTTTGAAATTAAAGCTACCACTCTAACCTAACCTATCATAATCAAATAATCCGGTACTTAAGGCCGATATAATCCATGCCAAATTTAGCCTGAAGTCGTCGTGGTCTAGTAGGTAGTGCGTTGGCTTATTAGACGTAAAGCCAGGGTTCGAGCCCCAGGCCAGACATCAAAACAGAATGCAAAAAGTTGTTCTTCGGCGACTTCACCTGGCAAAAACTCTGAGAGTAAATAAAAATGCCTTGAAAATAGTTTCTCAAAAATCTGTCGTTCCGAGTCGACTTTAAACTGTAGGTCCCACCACTCATGTATAAAAATTAACGCACACAACATAAGTGGTGTGAGAAGCTAGGTCGTAATCCTGACTGAAGGGTTGTAATGACCAATCATGTATGTATGTATGTATGTATGTATGTAAATTTAGCTTGAGTTCTGATGGAAAATTGAACATTTCGGATAAGCTTCACCCAGAGAAGCCGTAGAGGACATGATGGTAAAGGGTCCGCCAAATAACTTTTTTTTTTGAAAATGCTTTAAAAAAAAACGACTGAATTTTTTCTAATATTTCTTTTTTTATTTGAAAGTACAATCCTTCCGGTTAATAATGGAAAATAATTTCATTCAAATGGCTACCTCGGCTGGCCATGCAGTAGCCTACACGATCGGTCCAATTTTTAAGCACAATATCGATTGTGTGCAGCTGTATTTCACCAATGGCTTCAAGAATATTGTCCTTTAAAGCGTCAATTGTCTCTGGCTTGTCGGCGTAACACTTATCTTTGACGGCACCCCACAAATAATAGACCAACGGTGACAAATCGCAGCTCCGAGGTGGCCAAACGACATCAGCTCTGCGGCTGATAATGCGATCTTCAAAAAACAGGGCGCAAAACATCGAGTGTAGCTTCATCTGTGTGGCACGTAGCGCCGTCCTGTTGAAACCAACTGTTGCCAATATCCTCCTCTTCAATTTTTGTGAACAAACATTTGTTGAACATGGCCCGATAACGATCACCATTGACTGTAGCGGCCACTCCTTGCTCTGGATCTGGACTAAAATCCGCACCAAACAGTGACTCGTTTTGTGTGCGTCGGCTTTTCAATGTATGCGTGCGTGTTTTCTGTGCCCCAAATGCGACAATTTTGCTTGTTTACATACCCGCCAAGATCATAATGAGCTTCATCTGAAAAGATGATTTTTTTCGCCAAAATCGGCATCTTCTGGTGTAGGCTACTGCATGGCCAGCCGAGGCAGCCATTTGAATGAAATTATTTTCCATTATTAACCGGAAGGATTGTACTTTCAAATAATAAAAGAAATTTGAGAAAATATTCAGTGTAGCGAACTATATGACTTTATATATTTATATTATTTTATATATATTTATATTATATTATATATAATTCACATTTCATTTCACATATTTCAAATTGAATTTAAATATTATTTTTTATTTACAAAAGTGATACCAAATAATTTTTAATTACTTTTCATAATTATTAACTTTTGCATACATAATGAATACAACTCTGGGTGAGGGAATTATATCATATGTAAATTTGATTATCACCTATTCTCTTTTATGCTTTATCCTTATTGTAACTAAGCTTACTTAATCTTAAGTGAATTTTGTTTTAATAAATTATTACTTGGCCAGCACTCAAGCTGTTAACATCAAATATAAAGTAGTAAAGCAACTTATCCCTTGAGGACTTCTTAAGACCCTTGGCGAAGTTGTTTGGTTGAGGACTTAAGCTGACCTTTGAGACTCTTAAGGCCCAACCTATAAAATTAGTAAATATAAATTAATTTAGCACCTCGCTACATCAGTATATATTTTTTTTAAGCTTTTTCAAAAAAAAAAGTTCTTTGGAAGACCCTTTATATTCCAAATATAATGACAGACTTTGTTTTATTTAAATAAGTTGGTAGACAAGAACCAATAGTGCACGCCCTTAACAGTGATGGCCTGGCTAACGTCGTTATAACAGGAATATGGTGCTATGAGGCCGCCAACCCAAATCCATTTCTTGTGCTTTTTTCTCTACAATTTCCATGCAATTTTTTTTTTTTAATTTTAAATATAGAAAATATTGTTTAAAGTTTTATATTTATTAACATATTTATTTTATTTATTAACTTGTGGGCTGTTATAGATTCGACTCCCTTTGCCATACGTATGCAACTGGCTAAAACGTATTTGATTCCTGTCCTTTTATACGGATGTGAAATTTTCGCAAACTGTGATACTGACGATAGGCGGAAACTCAACCTGGCTTATAATAATATAGCCAGATATGTTTTTATTAGGGGACGTCGAGACCATATATCACAATTTTCATACCGGATATTCGGAGTTAATTTTGATAATCTATTAAATATAAAATGCCTTATTCTCCTCCATAAGATTATTACTCTAAAACAGCCAATATACTTATTTAGTAGGATTACATTTGCTAGATCTAACCGCGGTATGAAGATTATCCAACACAGACATAGGACGCTTTTATCACAACGCCAGTTTTTTATACACACCATCAGTCTTTGGAATACACTACCTAATTATATTCAGAACATAGGCAATGCAACCAAGTTCAAAAAGGAGCTATACATTCTGTTTAAGTAGTTTTTAGCATATCTTGATTTTTTTTTTGTGAATTTTTTTCTCTCTATTTCTATTAATGATTATTTTTAATTTTTAATTTTTTTAATTAATATATCTTTAAATTTCATTGTATCTAAGTATATGTATATATTTTTACTTTGTTTGTATATTTCTTTATATTTGTATATATTGTTCTTTGTAGTTTTCCTAATTTATTTTTTACACATATTCATTTTTTTATCCTTTTTTTGTATCGATTGCTATTTCCCGTGATTTTAACACGTTCTTATTCATTTTTATTTATACATTATTTCAAACATTTCATTACATATATAATCAATGATTTGTTATTATTTTGTTTCTTTGATGTACTCCCATAGCACTTTCATTTATAAGATTATTATCTTGTTGTGCTATGACTAATAATAAATAAATAAATAAATAAATAAATAAAGTATACATTAACAACAAATAAGAAAACTAAAGTTAAATTGGTTACCGGCTATGGAAACACTCTCACCTGTAAAGCAGTTCCTAAGAAAAAAATCCGCAACAGAAAGCAGATTTTTTTTAATGCCTTGCCCTGCTACTCCAAAAATACAAAACTTAACACATAAATTCTTAGAACCAAAAAATAAAGAAAAAAAAAGAAAAAAGAAATCAAAGGTAGTGTAGCATAGAAGAGAAGTTAATGAAATAACAAGAAAAACCATAATTTTTGGAACTGCAGACAGACAAATAAAAATGGCAGAAAAAATAACTGGAAATAAATTACAAAAAAACAAAAGCAATCAACAACAACAAAAAAAAGAGAAAAAACGAGAATAGCAATGTAATAATAGTTGTAATACAACAACTCTCTAATAAAAATAAAAATATAAAGAACTGAGGGAGAGAGAGAGGAAAGAGAGAAGAGAGGGAGTTGATTCTTACTTACTTAATCAAAAATTATAATTGTGTGTGTGTGTGTATAGAAAGAGAAATTTCATTGTGGGTCAAATATACTGTAACACTAACAGAGAAAGAGAGAGAGAGAGAGAGACACAACAACAACAAGCATTGGTATATGAAAATGAAAAATATAGACCAACACCATCACCACCATTGCAACCACCACCACCACCACACCATTACCAGTGGCATCACAAAGCCAACGTTACAAATTATAACTGAGTTATTACAATTACAACTACAACACACTACAGTTGAAGAAGTTATATTGAATGGATGCTAAGATTTGTAACGTTTAACACGTTTACATTACCATCTTTTGATTTGAAAAGTAAACTTTGATTTGAATTCGCCGTAGTCATGTAAAGTGGTGGCCTTATAATTAGAAACGATGTTTCTGGAACAGAATTCTCTGGAGTGACGAATCTACGTTTAATTTGCCCCAAACTGATGGAAAAACGTATGTAAGACGTCCTCCAAACATACCCTTTGATTCCAGGTACACAGTGAAAACTGTAAAACAAATTAACAAACATACACGTTGCTAAGTCGTTTCTAATTATAAGGCCATCACTGTAGTTAGTATATTATGTTATTAGATGAGAGTCCGTGGTTCAAACCCCAGCTCAGACAACTTGAACAAAACAAAGTTCCTCAAATCTGTTGTTGAGAGTCGATTTTAAAATGTATGTCACCCTGGTCATGGATAAAAGTAAAGACACAACATGGGTGCTGTGAGAAGCTAGGTTTTATTCAAAGCAAAGCGATTGTAATGATGTTGTTTGAATTCTTTGTTCGTTTAAATATCTCTGCCTGGCCCTTATATACGCAATACTCTGCCATTTAAACTACTGTCTCTGTATTGTTTACTGCAATCGTACACTTTTTCGTATGTTTCGTTTCTTATCTCGACAATAACTTCACAAATGTTAGTTTTCAAGGGCTCCAACGAAAGAGAGTTCTCCGCAAATACAGTGAGCGCCATAAGTGAGTCAACACTTTTGTTCTTAAGTATGAAACAGTTTTGTCCTTAAGTATAAAAAAGTTCCTTTATCATGAATTGTTGTTTTAACATTTTATAAGTAATAAATAAACGTTTCTATTTTTAGAAATTTATTCGACTATTCTCATTTACTTTTCTCGCTATCCTAAGAAAATTAATTATTTCATTGGTGTTTACTCACTTTTGGCGCTCAGTGTACATACATGGTCTGTGCAGCCCTTGCGCTGACCAACTTCTTACCTAGTTTAGTGGAACTGCGTTTATCTATGGCGTCACAACGGGCCGCTATGCTTAAGTGAGCTTTTTGGTATCGAAGCTACCACTCCAACCTACATACATACCTTCCTATATAGTACATGCTCTTTGACGGCATTAAAGACAAAATCCGTGTTTTTAGAATGCACGAGACATACAGTGACAACTTGAGCCACATACAATTAAGTTCATAATCTTTATAACTACAGGATAAAAAAGTTGATTAATACACTTGGAGTCGCCATAGTCTAGTTACAAATACCAAAATGCTCTTCAGGTCCAAGATACCAACTAGCATATCCCCGTTTCATTAGACGCCTTTCAGCAAAAGCAGTGCACTACGCCATACTCTTCTCTTTGCCCTCAACTCCGCAAATGAGAAAGTATATGTGACACGATACGCCAAAGTGCTGTGTCTGTCTCCATAAGAGACAATGTGGGATAATGACAGGCACAGGATGATACGATAGTTGTTTAGCTATCCGATTGTTGCTCTCGTCTATTATTTGCTTTAGTATGCGTTTTATCACGTTTAAGTTTGGAAGCATATGCACCCTCACAGCCACCAAATCCAGAGAAGTCCGTTTCTAATTTTCCCCGTAAGTGTCTGTTGCCCAGTCGAAGTTGAAGCCGCCGTAGTCTAATACGTAGTGTGTTGGCTTATTAGACGTAAGGCCACGGTTCAAACTCCAGGCCAGACATCAAAACGAAATATAAAAAAGAAGTATTTCTTCGGCAACTCCCTCTCAGCAGATTTCTGGCAAAAATTCTGAGCGTAAAATAAAAATTGTCATGAAAGGTTTCTCCAAAATCTGTCGTTCGGAGGCGACTTTAAACTGTAGGTCCCTCCCACTTAATACACACAACATAAGTGGTGTGAAAAGCTAGGTCGTAATTCTGACTGTAGGGCGTAATGGTAATGGCCAATTATGCATGTAATACTCGTACAAGTATTTAGCTCTCTGAATTAACGATAACAGGCTCTTTTAGGGTAACTTCCCAATGACATCTGTAGACCATAAAGCATATCAAACAGGTAATGGAAGGGAGGAAGGCGAGAGTACTGTCGATAGACATGCGATTGAAATCTATTGATATTGTAACCGGAGAAACCTCAACTAGAACAGTGCAGCTTAAGCACTTTATCAGGATGCAATGACTTTTTCTACAATCTCTTGCAAGCTCCCTAGGTCCCATATGCCACAATTTTACTTATTAACACGTTGTCTGCCGCGGCAATTTTCAGAAAACTTGGCAAAAAACGACAATTTGATTTTTTCACATTAGTGAGTACGAGATAACTAGTAGTTTGGCGCCCTAGAAGGGAACGCAATCTACGAGTTATCTCGTAGTCGGCAGTCAACGTGTTAGAGTAACTGCTGAATGAGAAATGAACTTCATTGCTGAAGAAAATTTTGTCCGAAAAATTAGCATTGCAAACCTTGTTGCTCTAGCAGCCACTTAGCACATCTAAGGCATTGGTCAGCCGGCTTCAAATCTGCATGTGTTGGACTTTTTACATATGAATGCTTAAATACAAATGCAAGAAAAAAAAAAATACAAAGAACCATAAGCAGTACTAGAATCTACAAATTCGTATTATTTGCCAAACGTTCTCTAACAGAAGCATAGCTTACAGCAATGCAATGATGCGAGAACCTGTTCTTATCTGGAATGCTTCAAGAGCCTCCCAAATTTCTTGGTACTTCTTTGCACAGCCGGACGATTATGGTGATCCCTTAAGTGGTTTGACAAGTGTTTAAAGTTGAATTCTAGTAGGCAACCTCAGTTTTCAAAGCACAGACCACGGCATAGAATTTTCCCAGAAAATCTCTTGATGTACTCGAGCAGCAGGCTGCTTTCTCTACCAAAAGCATAGCTTACGGCAATGCAAACATTGCAATGATGCGAAAGCCTGTTCATATCTGGAATGCTTCAAGAGCTCCCCAAAATTTCTTGGCACTTCTGTGCACAGCAGGGCGATTATGATGATCCCTTAAGTGCGTTGACAAGTGCTTAAAGTTGAATTCTAATAGGCAGCCGCACAACTGCAGAGTTTTCCAAGCACAGCTCATGGCATGGAATTTTCCCGGAAGATCTCTTGATATACTCGAGCAGCAGGCTGCTATTATGTCCCTAACGAACGTAGTTTCAATGCCCTTCCATGTTATTTGTAGTGATTTAACCGACTGTACATATATATTCCTTAATTGTTTGCTTTGTTTGTTGCCTGGTATCAAGTATTATAGAAAGCATGGTAATACAGTGCCCTCTAGTACATCTGTTCTACCTTTGCGTATAATACGCAGAAAAAGAAATAATATGTGTTATAAATAACAACAAAATGGTTAAAGAGAAATCTTATAAACATAAAACAATTACTGGGTAACGCCAATATTACACACACACACACATACGTAGTTGTATTATATTATTTATGCTCTCTCCATAGAATTTCGAACGCAACTATACTACAGAACTGTGCATGTAAAGATTAACGTGTTATAAGTATCCACATACAAATACAATTAGACTACATGCTGAGAATGCAGAGAGAAAAGAGAACAAGGCAGAGACAAAGAGAATAAATAATGTGGGGGAAGAAAGTTGAAGGCCAGTAACTACACTCTGGTTTTAATAACAAATGACTTAATCACTCTGTAGTTGTACAAAAAAAACCAAGGGAAGTAGAGACAGAGATTATGCATGTATATGTGTGTGTGTGTCTAGTATAAGCATATGCTTGAGAGTTTATACAGTGCATGTATGCATGTTTCTCTATGGCTGCTGTTGTTGTTAGTGATGCCATGGCTAAGCTGCTCTCATCAAGAGATTTTCATTAACAACAAAAGCAAACCATTAACCATTAATACTAACACCAAAGCATATTTACAAATACAACCAAACACAATGATTGTAAACAAACAGCCATAAAACTTTAGCATATAATTTTAAGGGTTTGTTGTTGTTGTTCTTCTGATTTTTCTGATTTTTCTATCATGAATTCCTCTGTTTTTCTTTCTATAAAATATTACCGCTGTTGCCTTTCAATTTCCAATGGCTTTCTAAATAATTAACATTTAAGTGCTCTTTAATATATTTTTTCTCTTCATTATTATGATTGTTGTTGTTGTGGTTTTTATTTTTTTTTCCTAAAAATAAATTTCTTTAATTTTTCATTTGTTATTGCTTATGTGAGGTTTTGTTTTATTTTCCATACAATTTTCTAACTCAAGGGAATTTTGATATTTTAAGGGCTGACTGCAAGCATATATTTTTAAATCACATGGAATTTATCATAAGGGCCTATTTAATGTTGATTTTTTTTTATATTTATTTGTTTTCTTACAAAGAATTTGTTCTGCAACTGATGAAGAATATTTTTGTAGTTCTTAATTCATATAAAAATCTGTTGAACAATGAAGATATAAAGTCACTTAATTCTTGCTACACTAGTAGACACAAACGGATACTTTATCGTGTAAAATGGAAGAATACATAATTGGCTATTATAATCTCTCAGTCGGGATCAAAGATCAGCAGTGAATCGTTTTCTCGCTGCTCATAAACACTCATAACATTTTGAGCTTGTCCATCAATCTGTGGCTTCAGTCGTTCACACAATACTCTCTTAAGAACCTTGTGTGCAATATGGTGAATGCTTAAACCCCTGTTTTGAACGCATATCGATGGGTCTCCCTTTTTTGGACAGGGCAGAGAACACTCAGCTTATAATCGTTGGGTATCTTTTTCTCTTTTCATATTTTGTAAATAAGCTGATGCATAGACCCTACCAGTTTACTATCTCCGGTCTTAAACAATTCAGCGGGCAAGCCATCATGGCCTGCAGCTTTATTCTTCTTAAATCTTATAATAGTGACTTTGACATCTTCACAGCTAGGCGGCAGAATCTCCATGCTGATATCATCGATTGCATTCAGTACATCATCATCTACACAGGCAGAATTGGCGTCATCATCACCTTGTAATAGAGTAGAGAAGTGTTGTCTCCATAACCTCAGCACTGATTTGCGCATCAGAGATCAGCAATTGATCGTTTTTTTTTTTGCTCATAAGCACTCATGGAATTTTGAATATAAGTCAGTCAACAATATTAAAATTTAACTATGTCTTCTGAATCATTCTTACTCACTACAATGTTACTTTATAAGTACAGGTTGCAATAGGTATGAGTACAACTCATAATATTTAAAATATGTTTGATTCATAAGCCTCTACTCATTTAGATTCATAACTTTGGAAAAATACTTGGAATACTTATAAATGATTCAAGTGACTCGAATCATTCATCAAAATTTATAGTTTTAGTTGTTGTTGTTGTATTTACAACAAAAGAAAAAAGACACATAAGCAAAAAGCAGACAGACAGAGCAGCAAGTAGAGCAAACACACAATCTTCTAGTAAGTATTTTAGTGTTCGTATGCGAGTCATACTTATTTTGTGTTTCGTGTATATGTTGAGTTATGGAGAGTCGAAATCAACAACATCATACGTGTTGTTAAGTATGATGTATGATCAGTACTTCAAACTTTGAATATGAGTAGAGCTTCCATGATATTAAAATAAGTATGAATGCGTATAAGTAGCAGAAATTATGAGTATGATTCAATTCTACTCATCTTTTTGAATGCTCATTGCTGATCTCTTATAAATACATATGTACATATACAATTGGCCATTAAAACCCCTCAGTCAGGATTACAACATAGCTTCTCATTTGCGTCTCGGTCTTTTCTGATAGTTAGGCCGCGATAAAAGCTCTCGTTTCGTGAATAACTCTCATGTTTCGTGAATAACTCTCATGTTTCGTGAATAATTCTAGGATCGTTAGGAAATGTCGCCACTGTCTCTACCTTCTTTCTGGGCGCTTCACCAGTGTCTCACTGGCGTGGGTCCCCGGGCACAGTAACATTCCGGGAAACTGTAGGGCCGACGAGCTCGCCAGAGCTGGTGCGCTCCTTCCGGAATACTCTTCAATTGAACTGGGTATGCCACTTGCCTAAGTCAAGTTGGACATTGCGCGGAAATTCTTTCGGGACGCCAACCTATCCTGGGTCAATGAGGAGTCCTGCTCCACCGCTGGACTCACCTGGCCCTTGATGGATAGAACGCGTACCAACCAATTACTTGGTCTCGGTCGTGACGTCATCTCAACCACAGTGGCCGTGCTTACAGGTCATTGCGTAATGGGTAGACACGCGGAGAGAATGAGTATCCTATTTAACGACTTCTGCCGTGGATGCAGATCCGCTGAGGAAGAGGAGACTGTTATCCACTTTCTTATCCAGTGCCCGTCTCTTGCTGGGTGTAGATATAGGTTATTTGGCTCTCCATTTCTTGTCAGCTTGACGGAGCTATCATCTATTGATATCAAGGATATAGCTTCGTTCATCAAACTTTCTGGCTGGTTTTCCAGTGCGGCAGACAGATTTTCGAACAACTTTTGATGGTAACTTTATTTACTCTCAGACTTTTTGCCAGAAATCTACTGAGAGAAGGTCATTGAGGACATATTTTTTCAGAATTCGTTCTATTGCAGACGTCTGCTCTTGGTTATGAACATTGGACTCACACTACCTAATAGACTACGACAATTTTATAATATTCACGCTTAATCTTAAATTAAATTTTAAGACCATGACTTCTTAAATTTATCAATCAGTAATCATAACAAGTTTTTGGATAATTTTTCTGGATTAAAGATTTTTTTTTTTGAACAAAAGGCCTATTTTCTTCTTTCTTAAAACAATTAAAGTTAATACAGACTTTCAGCTACGTCTTCTTTATACTTTAAAATCTAAAATCATAACAATTTCCATTTCAAATTATCTTTGCAAAGGAAAATCAACGTTCATATACGATAATAACAGTACACCAGTAAGTATGAGTAACATTTAATTCAATGCTGTTCCCAAAAATATCACTCATACGTCGTGGTGCTTTTATTTATACGAAATAAAAATCACTGACAAGCATTTCTTAGTATATCCTTCATCATCATATCAATTGATTCGATTGTTATTTCCTTAACAAAATATTTCGTGTTACAGATGAGAGATTCTCGTTTGAATGGCTACTAAAATTTTATGATTGAATTAAACGGCTTTAAGGAAACGCTAAATATGGCAAGTGACCCTTTTTATCTCTTAAATTGCCTTTTCCTTTTTTGCTTATTTTCGTTTTTTTCTTGTGTTTTTTTGTGTTTGAAGCCACCCTGTATTTATCTTCAAATCAATTTTCCAGAAAAAAAAGGGGAAAAAGAAGAGTAAGAAGAAGAAGAAAAACACAAAATCACCATTTGATCAATGACTTTGATGGTCTAAATTCGCTTAATGGATGAGTTTGTTAGGAAAATAAATGTTAGCTTAGGAGAGGGACAGCATAAAGACAAGAAAAACGGATAGTGTGTTTGCAAAGAGTTAAGAGCGAGATTGTGAGAGAATGAGAAGAAATAGAATTTGTTTGGTATGGGGAAACATTAAGATGAATGGCTAGGTTTTCTTTCTTTTTAACAAAATGGAATTTTTGTTTTAAAAAAATTGAAAATATTATGTCGGAAAAGGAAAGAAAATAACATAAAGAAAATAAAGGGTGTTTTTTATAGAGGTATAGAACTTTAAGTTGGCATTACTTTTCAAGATGGCGACCGATTTAACAGCTGTCAAGTGATTTATTCTCAGTTTGGTTTGGCAATTCATCACGAATAGACTCACGCCTGAACAACGCTTGAAAATAGTGCAATTTTATTTCGAAAATAATGGTTCTGAGCGGAAAACGTATCGTGCACTACGTCCATTTTATCGTCGATAAAATCGTCCATCAGAGCAGTTAATTCGATTAACCATGGAACGTTTTCGCACCACGTTTACTCTTATTGATAACTCGCATCCCCAGAGACGCTGTACGGTGCGTACACAAGAAGCTATTGCTGCTGTAGAGCGTAGCATTGAGGAAGACCCGAATGAGTCCATCCGCCATCGAGCACAGGAATTGGATCTGTGTCCATCCACTTTATGGAAGATTTTGCGGAAGGTTCTTGGTTTGCGTGCTTACAAAATCCAACTCGTGCAAGATTTGAAGCCAAACGATCATCAAGTAAGGCGTAGATTCGTCGAATGGGCCCAAAACGAGATTACCGTTGTTCCCGATTTTCATAAGCGAATTTTGTTTAGCGATGAAGCGCACTTCTGGTTGTATGGCTACGTCAACAAACAAAACTGCCGCATTTGGAGTGAAGGTAATCCTCAAGTGTATGTGGAAACACCGTTACATCCAGAAAAACTGACCGTTTGGTGCGCTTTATGGGCTGGTGGAATCATTGGTCCGTACTTTTTCAAAAACGATGGTGGCCAGAACGTTACAGTCAATGGTGATCGGTATAGAGCCATGATTACTAACTTTTTCATTCCTGAATTGAATAACCAAGATGTCCAGGAGATGTGGTTTCAACAAGACGGCGCAACATGTCACACAGCTCGTGCCACAATAGATTTATTGAAAGACACTTTTAGTGTCCGCCTAATTTCATGTTTTGGACCTGTGAATTGGCCTCCAAGATCTTGTGATTTAACACCGCTAGACTACTTTCTGTGGGGCTATGTAATGTCATTGATCTATGCGGTAAAGCCACAAACGCTTGACCATTTGGAAGGCAACATTCGCCGTATTATTGCCGATATACGGCCAAAAATGTTGGAAAAAGTCATCGAAAATTGGACGTCCAGATTGGACTACATCCGTGCCAGCCGTGGCGGTCATATGCCAGAAATCATATTTAAAATGTAATGCCACAAGATTATCTTTCGGATAAATAAAATTCATGTCAATCGAATAATCCATCGTTGTTTTATTGCAACTTAAAGTTCTATCCCTCTATAAAAAACACCCTTTACTTGCCAGCGGCGTCTTTAGGAATCCAGTCGATTTTCTCAAATGCCTCATAGGAAAAAAGTCGCCGTGGTCTAGTAGGTAGTGTGTTGGCTTATTAGACGAAAAGCCAGGGTTCGAGCCCCATGCCAGACATCAAAATAAAATACAAAAAGTATTTCTTCGGCGACTTCCTCTCAGCAGATTTCTGGCATAAATTCTGAGAGTAAATAAAATTGCCATGAAAAGTTTCTCCAAAATCTGTCGTTCGGAGTCGACTTTAAACTGTAGATCCCGCCACTCGTTATAAAAATTAACACACACATCAGAAGTGGTGTGAGAAGCTAGGTTGTAATCCTGACTAAGGGTTGTAATGACCAATTATGTATGAATGTATGAATACGTATAAGTACCAGAAATTATGAGTATGATTCGATTCTACTCATCTTTTTGAATGCTCATTGCTGATTTCTGCTCCGTCCCCATACATGAAAAGATGTGCGAATGAAGAGAAGAAACTACGTTGGTGCAACACCACAAAACCATAACAATACAGGAGAACTCCTGCAAATGGTATCTAATTGATGGTACCAAAACCCCTTGGCTATTACTTTAAACTTTTAAAACCTTAAAGCAATATTGTTAACAAATTAAAGTCCTTTATGATTTATGGCATATGCTTTGACACAGTTTTAGAATAATTTTTTTTACATTGAATTGAGCAGCTAAACAGTCATTCATTTGATTACAAGGTTTCACTAGGAAATATGCCAATAGGAAGCGTAGCACTGGGATATAAAAAAATTTACAAATAACAACAACAACTACAACAAAAAGTAAGCAAAGAAAGAGAGAGAGAGAGAGAAAGAGAGAGCAAAGGATGATTTCTATTACCATATTGCTAAAGATGTCTGCTTAAGTCCTGTCAGAAAGCTAAGAAAAATGCAAAGAAAAATTATTTATTTTGACGATGATGACGCTGATAACTAAACCACAACAACAAAAGAAAACCTCACACAATAACGGAATAAAAAGATAAAAAAATAAACGGAAGCTGCTCTATTTCTATTAGCAAAAGGGGTCAGTCAAATGTCGATTGTTGGCTTTGTTTTCTTTCTTTCTCTCTCTCTCTCTTTCTTTCTCTCACACAGTTTTTTCTTCTTTTACTTTGAATATATGCTTGTGTGTGTGTGTTTGATGGCCACATTGAAATCCTGTTTATTTAGAAATTTCTTTCGTTTGACTGTTTTCTCTCTTTGGTTGTGTTAGAAAAGATGAAACATTTTATTTGACAGTTAACGAACGTAGAAAAGCTCTACTAAAACAAATTCAATATTATTGTACAACAACAACAAACAACAACAATAACATTGATAAAGAATGGATACAAAAATAAAGCATTCATCTTACTTAGTAGCGAACAAAGAGCGAAAAAGGCAAGAGGAAGTGGCATACAAACAGGATATCAAACATTAACAGTGGCAATCAGAAATAGTAAACAATTTTTTGTAAAAATAAAATATTGTTACGAAAGTGTAAAATCAAGATACAATAATCAAAAACTACAACAACAAAACAATGCAAGCAAACAAACCGGTTTACAAATTATCGTAATGCTTGATATAACAACAAACATCAGCTTAAAAAAATGGTAAACAAGTTAACAAAAGTACAACAACAAACAGTACAAGAATAAATGTAAACAAAATACACAAACAACAAGAATGAATGTAAACAACGATGTTTATATTTATAGAGATTTCGAGAAGGCGCACTCAGGTACATTCGCCTTCAATAACATTCATCAGACTGTTTACTCTGCCATATAAATGGGGAAGCAAAGCAGGCGAGTGGGTTAGTGAAGTTCAGTCAGTCTTGTGTGAAGACGCGGTGCGTTTGAAGAGAGTAGTCGTGGTTTGAATTCGCCGTGGTCTAGTAGGTAGTGTGTTGGCTTCAAACCACAGGCCAGACGTCACAACAAAATATAAAAAAGAAGTATTTTTCGGCGACTTCCTCTCAGCAGATTTCTGGCAAAAACTCTGAAAGTAAATACAATTGCCATGAAAAAGTTTCTCAATAAATCTGTCGTTCGGAGTCGACTTTAAACTGAGGGTCACGCCGCTCGTGTATAAAATTAACACACACAACATAAGTGGTGTGAGAAACTAGGGCGCAATCCTAGGGCGTAATGAGCAATTATGTATGTATGTATGTAATCGCGGTTTGAAGATCTCCGTTACAAAGAGCTGTCGTATAATTGCCTAGTAATTGCTATTGTTTATGCAAAGGCTATAAATAGAGGAATAAAAAATTAAAGCAATTGTTGTTGTTTACATCAAGTTGTGAACAGTGGCACACAGAAATGTGCGAATAATAAAGAATTTTTAATTAAAGCTAAACACAAATTTATTTTCATCATTTATTTGCAATCTACGAGCTCAATTTTTAAACGTTTTTAAATGATAAAAACGTAACAATATTAAAGCAATGTCAAAGAGGAAGCAGGTGCCATGTAAAGGGCTGTCCCTTTTAAATTTTTTTATTTTTTCTTCTATTTCCACCTGCATAATCAAAATTTTGAAAAAATAAAAACATTCCCTGTCATCACTATCTTTATTGGACGCCTTTTTATGAACTTGTTTTACAACCTGATTATAAAAATATTTATTTCCAGATATTATGTTTATAGGCCATAAAATCCTTAGAAAAAAATTTTTTTTTTTATTTTTTTTAAGAATTTATCTAAAAAGCCATTAATTTGAGAATGACAATGAGAAAAACATTTTATGGCCACTCTATTACACCATATAACAGCTAACCCCCCTGTTATACGTATACTTACATTAGATGGCTCAAATACTAATTGAGTTGACATTTAATTGCCAAAAAAAAAATTTTTTTTTTATTTTTTTTATTTTTTTTTGGTGTCAACAATAAATTTATGGCCATAAAAAAATAGAAGTGATGACAGCAAATAAACATTTAATACGACATTAAAAATGTAACTGCTTTGTATATTGAAATGATAGGGGTAGGGGTGAAGGGTGGCAACTAATAACTGTGATTGTATTTTGAATTTTTTCATCCAGTGGTTCTGTCCATTCTGCTGAGAGGAAGTCGCCGAAGAAATACTTTTTGTATTTTGTCTTGATGTCTAGCCTGGGGCTCGAACCCTGGCTTTTCGCCTAATAAGCCAACACACTACTAGACCACGGCAACTTCATACTTCTTTTAATATAACGGAACCTCTACTCATATTCAAAGTTTGAATTACTCATCATACATCATACTTAGCAACATATATGATGTTGTTGATTTCGACTCTCAATGACTTATCATATACACGAATCACAAAATAAGTATGAGTCGCATACGAACACTAAAATACTTACTAGAAGGTTGTGTGTTTGATCTGTGTCTTTTTCTTTTGTTGAAAATGCAACAACAACAACTAAGACAACTAAGGCTTATGAATCAAACATATTTCGAATGGTATGAGTTCGATGTCAACGTTGTACGCATACTCATTGCAACTTGTACTTACAAATCAACGTTGTAGTGAGTATGAATGAATCAGAGTACATTGTGAAATTCCAATATTGTTGGCTCACTTATAGTCAAAATTTCATGAGTTCTTATGATTCATTGCTGATCTCTGAGCATAGATATAACTCCAGTAGTAGGCAACAAAGTGCTTAATGGTGAATGATGATGATTGTTCTTATAGACATGTGGTCCACACCATGAGCCGCTTCTTGAGATAGAGACTTTTGTAGTAGAAGTGGAATTGTTTCATGTGGAAATAGTGCGACTGCACAAGTTATGGATGGCGTAGTAGGTATTGTTATGCTTGCAAAAGGCAGTTGAGAAACAGAGATCTCCCAGAATTCAATAAAACTAAGGCTCTACAAGCCACTTCTCCATTCTTCTTGATGGCACAGAAGCATGGACGCTGTAAAGCAACCTTGAGAGTTTTCGATAGAAGAAAAACAGGCCAACGAAAACCTTCGCATCAGTGCAAGCTGTGCAATCTCCTCAACGATTTGAACTGTGTTTACCGCATTAACACCCAGCAGCTGAGCTGGCTTGCTCATATCGTTCGTAAGGAAAAAGATGTTACGTCGAGGTAGAAATTTAAAGTGGGGATTTAGCGAAAATCAGCTTAGAGGACGAACTTGTCTGCATTAGAAGGACAAAAGCGAGGAAGCCTTATCATTGATTCGTGTGACCAACTCGTTAAAACGGGCAAAAAGCAGAGGCCCCTAGAGGGAAGCGATAGGTTAGGTTAGGTTAGAGGACGTGTGCTTGTCAATTAAGACATGTACAGTACCTAGAGGTCGAATTGACCCGTTGTACAACGTCCTAGTTTCTCATACCACTTATGTTGTGTGTGTTAATTTTTATACATGCATGGTGGGACCTACAGTTTAAAGTCGACTCCGAACGATAGATTTTTTAAGAAACTTTTTCATGGCAATTTTTATTTTAAGCTCAGAGTTTTTGCCAGAAATCTGTTGTGAGGAAGTCGCCGTAGAAAATACTTTTTGTATTTTGTCTTGATGTCTGGCCTGGGGCTCGATCCCTGGCTTTACGTCTAATAAGCCAACACACTACCTACTAGACTACGGCGACTTCAAGAGGGAAGCGTTAAGTCAGGACGAAATCCAATGAACGGGTTGTTAAGGCCGATTAAGAATGAAGAAATAAAGTAGAAGAAGAAAGGATGAAGGTAAGGCCAGGAAATATTGTGTGATTACAACTCTGACCATCAAGAAATCTTCCAAGGGAGAGTGGAATGAGAGCACATCGTAGCATTGCGGCAGAAGTAAAATATATCAGAAACTACTACAAAAAAAGTAGAAGAAATAAAAATGAAGTTGAAGTCAGAAAATATTGTGCGATGACAACTCTCGCTATTAAGAAGGCTTCCAAGGGAGAGTGGAATTAGAGCACATTGTAGTGTTGCTGCCGAGGTAAAATGTATCAGAAACTACTTGGCAAATATAATTTTAAATTACGCATCCAATAACAGTGATAAGTAACTAAAGGTGGACTATATCAAGGCAATATTTCAGTACCACATTGTGTGCGTTGTCAGTTGTGTGCGTTGTCAGTTTAAAGATTATTGAGAAACCTTTCAGGGCAATTTTATTTTCTCGCAGAATTTTTGCCAGAGGACTGCTGAGAGGAAGTTGCCCAAGAAATATTCTTTCATATTTCGTTTTGATGTCTGACCTGGGGTTTGAAGCGAGGCCTCATGTCTAATAAGCCAATACACTACCTACTAGACTACGGCGACTTCACAACAGTTGCCACATATTTATTGTAAATTTTAAGTCCAAGTTCAGAAAGTGAACAAATTTTTGAAATAAATTTTTTATGCTGACTCAGATTAAAAACAAAAAAAAAAATTCTTCGTCTTCTTTTTTATCTACAAATCAATAAAAGAAAGTTAAATACAAGAAAAGAAGAGAAAAGAAACAAGGAAAACCTGTAAAAAGTGTAAGTTCATGGTAAAAACATATATTTTCCACATCAATGACTTTCAATTGGTTTGGTATGGTTGTGTATGGTTGTGTTTTGGTTTGGTTTTGTTGGCTTAAAGATTACTTTTTTTGGCTGCTAAAAACTAAAACTTTTCTCAGCAGATAGAATTTTCTCTTTCCGCTTATAAGTTTTCTTAAAGGTTCTCCTTAAGAAAACTTTTTTCCTTTTTCTATGGGAAGCAATAGTGAAGGTGTGAAGTTGTCGGTGGCTATAAAGTTTGTTTCCTGCCCCTACCCCTGCCTCTGCCTCTGTATTTCAGTTTATTTATGATAAATTGTTATGAAATGTTTGTTTTTTTAGAAATTTTTAAATTTTTTTCATTTCTCGGATATCATTGTGTACTAAAGCAGCAGTGATGGTGGGTGGTGGTGGCTGATGGTGTTGAGAGTTTATTTGTTTTCACTTTTTTTCTTTTTTTTCAAGAATTTTTGGAATTTATGGAGAAAATTAAAGAAATTCTTTTAGTTATGGTTTCTTATTTATGTTTTTAATAAGCCAAATTTAAAAACTTAAATAGAAACACTAAATCTCTAAAGATTTTCGAAGATGACAGTAAAATAAAGAGAAGAGGTATGTATGTCTCCATTTCAACTTGTGTTCACATAAGGCTGATCTCAGTTATTAAAGTTAAAAAAAAAAATATTCTTACAAAATACGGACGTTAAAACTTTAAAATATAATCGACCAGAAGCCACTTTCAATGAATTTAAAACTCATGAAAAACTGTATTACAGCTGAGGTTCTATTTTTACTCTTCCATACAAAACATAAATGGTCATTCCAACCCCTAAAACAGGATTACGCCCTTTCCTCTCATACCACTGATGTTGTGTGTGGTAATTTTGTACATGAGTGACAGGACCTTCAGCTTAAAGTCGACTCCAAACGACAGATTTTTCAGAAGCTTTTCATAAGAATTTTATTTACACTCAGAGAAAGTCGCCGAGAAGAAACAAGGTCGTAATCCTGACTGAAGGGTTGTAATGACCAATTATGTATGTATGGAAGTCACTGATGAAATATTTTTTTAATATTTCGTTGTGTTGCATATATCTGGCCTGGAATTTGAACCATGGCCTGATTTCTAACAAGCCAACATACTAACTACTAGACTACGGCGACTTCACAAGAACCCATCAATGCAATTATTTTTCGCTAAAGATATGGGTTCTGAATGTATCAAAGAAAATTGTTGTCCATTAAAGTAAAGCCTAGACAATGGCCAAGAAGAGTTAGGTGATTTCCGACTGTGTTTAAAAGTAGGTTGGACCCTACCCGATAGTGTAGGCTACTGCATGGCCAGCCGAGGCAGCCATTTGAATGAAATTATTTTCCATTATTAACCGGAAGGATTGTACTTTCAAATAAAAAAAGAAATTTAAGAAAATATTAAAAAAAAAAAAAGTTATTTGGCGGACCCTTTATACAGACTATCTAGTCAAAAATAGGTTGGATAGACATACTTTTAAGCCACACGATACCCTTTGTAATACTACAGTTTTCCATTTTCCCGTAGCCTGTACTGTCGACACTTTCGTCTGAAAGACGCGATTTGGCAGTCTTATTGACTGAACTATTCTAAACGATTTCGGAAAAATGTCTTCAGATTTGAAGGGAGCCTTTTACGGAGTGTTTTCAGAAAGAATTTGATTTGAAATTTGGCAAAGCAATTGATTTCTTTTGTACATACATACATACATAATTGGTCATTACAACCCTTTAGTCAGGATTACAACCCAGCTTGTCATACTAATGTTGTGTGTGTTAATTTTTATACATGAGTGGCGGAACCTGCAGTTTTTAAAGTCTACTCCGAACGACCGATTTTTGAGAAAATTTTCACTGTAATTTCCATTTACTCTCAGAATTTTTAAAAAAAATCTGCTGAGATCTTCATATTTCGTTTTTGATGTCTGACCTGGGATTTAAATCGTGTTCTTTCGTCGAATAAGCCAACACATTACCTACTAAACTACGGCAACTTGACAATGTGAACCTTTATTGGATAATTATAATGAAAAGAAATTTGAAACGTGTATTAGACAACTAAAAGGGAGCCTGAGGATAGTAAACAGCTTTGTCATCATTCCCTGCTGAATTGGAATAACCTGTTAAGTATAAGGAATTCTTCTGTATTCCCTTCATGAACTAAGCGCAGCACGATACCTCGTATGATTGCAGAACTCTAGCCCTTGTACATGACAATAACAATAATCTGTCGAATTAAATAATAGAACGATGGAGCAAGAATTAGGCTTTGGGTTAAGAGCTTTCTAAAGTTCCCAAATCATCCGTAGCAATTCTTGTTATCAGCTGCTATGTTACTTAACAAGAAGATAAGGTATCTGTCGCGAATTATATCACGAGAAATGCAACATATTGGGTCCGCCATCTAACGTTTTTTTTTTGTTCAAATAGTGCTTATTTTGTGAATGGTAACACTTAGCTCATGTCTGATTTGACAGATAATTAGTTTTGTCCTTCCGCTGAACGAATATGGTTGTGTGTACGCTTAAACAACGCTGTGATATATTGCGACATTATTTTGAAAATCATGGTAATGTTGCAGAATGTATGCGAAAATTGCGTACTGATTTTGGAAGAAGAGAAGCACCGTCAGCTCCGTATGTTCGTTATCTTGTGAAAAAAACTGAATGAAACTGGCATCCTCATCGATAAACCAAAGCGTGAAAAGCCAAAAACAGTGCGTACACCCGAGAATATTGCTGCTGTGGCAGAAAGTGTGCGTGAAGCGCCATCAACATCAATTCACCGTCGTTCTCAACAATTCAACATTTCGGAGACAACATTGAGACGAATTTTGCATAAAGACCTTGGTATGACGAAGCCATACAAAGTCCAATTTGTTAAGGAGTTGAAGCCAATTGACCATCCAATGCGTTTTCGTTTCGCTAAGTGAGGTGCGGATTTAGGTCCAGAGGCATAATTGGGCCATTTTTCTTTGAAAATGAGCAAGGAGTGGCCGTTACAGTCAATGGCGATCGTTATCGGGCCATGTTGAACGAATTTTTGTTCACAAAAATTGAGGAGGAGGATATTGGCAACATTTGGTTTCAACAGGACGGCGCTACGTACCACACAGCCGAAGCTACACTCGATGTTTTGTGCCCTGATTTGAAAATCGCATTATCAGCCGCAGAGCTGATGTCGTTTGGCCAGCTCGGAGCTGCGATTTGACACCGTTTTACTATTATTTGTGGGATGCCGTCAAAGATAAGTGTTACGCCGGCAAGCCAGAGACAATTGACGCTTTAAAGGACAATATTCGTGAAGCCATTGTTGAAATACAGCTGCACACAATCGATAATGTGCTTAAAAATTGGACCGATCGTGTAGGCTGTACTGCATGGCCAGCCGAGGCAGCCATTTGAATGAAATTATTTTCCATTATTAACCGGAAGGATTGTACTTTCAAATAAAAAAAGAAATTTTAGAAAATATTCAGTAGTTTTTTTTAAGCATTTTCAAAAAAAGTTATTGGGCGGACCCTTTAGTTCTTCTACTAATTGATGGTATGTACCAAGAAAAAATGGATTTTCTTCGAAAATTTAAAAGCCGTGTTCATGAGTTGAAATAGAAACGTTTAAAAAGAAAATATAAAAAGAAAGGGGAAAGTATGCTTTTATCACTAATTGTGCCTTTTTAAACTTACTCTTTGAAAATCTAAATTTAAATACAACCTGCTTATCCCCCCTTACCCTTTGAATTTCTCTTTTTATTGGAAGACAGAAAAATTGCTGCCAAACTACTGCGATTGTCTTCAACTATTCACGTGAATAATTCCTTTTTGCTGTCTTCGTATGGCTGGTTATCGTTAAAGTTGTTGTTGTTGCTGCCGTTGTTGTTGTTTACTGCAGCTGTTATTCAAAGTTGACATATTGTTGTCACTGTTGTCGCAATTGTTGTTATTATTGTTGTGCTGTTGCTGTTGTTGTGTGTTGTGTATTTAAAACATTTGTTTTCACTGTTTTCTTTAATGTATGCACATGTAGAACAACAAATATCGGGACATATACAAACAAATAAACAAACATTTCATTTCGTATACATGCATACATACATACATATGTATGCAAGTAAGGAATGCATATGTGTGTAGGTAGGTAAGTGTACTTCTCTCTTTTTCGGCTTTGTTTACAAACACATGTTCTCTGTTGCTTGCTTGGCTTTGGTAAAAGCATATGTAGATGTGTGTGTGTGTGTGTATAAGTGCTTGTGTGTTGGTGTGTATTGTATTTGATATTTATTTATGTATGGAAAATACGCCGTTATTTTTATTTTTCTGTCACAAGAAGAGAAGACGAAAAAAAAAAGAAATTCATTTTCAAACTGACAACCCAAGCCTGAGTGATATAATGATTTACTCCCCCGCCCCCACACATACATATACAAATACACTCACATATAATAAATTTATGTGCATAAATTATGAATGACATTGAAAATGTTTTATATCACATACACATATACATACATACGTATGTATGTATGTACGTATGTGTGTTATAAGCGAGTAAATGCTTGTGAGTATTTATTTCCTGTATTTGAGTTGTTTTTCTGTGTTTTTTTTTTGCCAGCATCTGTATGATGCTGGCTGTCATTTTCTTTCTGTGCTGAGTGTGAGTGTAAATGTCTGCCTGTGCCTGACGTTGATATTGTAGGCTCCCTGTTTTGAAAGGAATTTTATTAAGTGATGGTGTAGTGAAGTGATTTAAAATATTTTTTTTTTAATTTCTCTTGATTTTATTTGTATTTTTCTCCTTCTCTTCTTGCATTTTCTGTTGGTTTTGATATGCGTTATGCAGCTGTAGAAGAGAAGAGCAACGTTGTAATAAATCATTGAAAAGATGTGAAATAAATGCGGTTTTAAAAATTTTATAATAAAAGCTATGACGTTGAGACCTTTAATGCATGACTGGAGTACATTTACTAGGTATTTGGAAAGCATATTTAAAGCATTGTAAGTAATGATTGATGATTGTATGAAGTCGCCGTAGTGTGTTGGCTTATTAGACGTAAAGCCAGGGTTCGAGCCATAGGCCAAACGTCAAAACAAAATACAAAAAGTATTTATTCGGCGACTTCCACTCAGCAGATTTCTGGCAAAAACTCTGGGAGTAAATAAAAATTGCCATGAAAAAGTTTCTCAAAAATCTGTCGTTCGGAGTCGACTTTAAACTGCAGGTCCCGCCACTCATGTATAAAATTAAATTAAAACACAACATAAGTGGTGTGAGAAACTAGGTCGTAATCCTGACTGAGGGTTGTAATGATCAATTATGTATGTATGTAAGTAATGATTGCTCGTTTGCTCATTTCAAGGAGTATTATCCTACAATCCTGTCCAAACGAATAGCTACGAAAATTTCTAAACATTTCGTGATCGACTAGAATACAGAAATTGGATCTGCTGAACGCAACAAACAGAATCTCTGCTCATGTGGTGGTTATTTTGTAGGTATACGAACTAAAGGCTGGGAAACCTCAGAAGACATTGACAGTTCGACCTGCCCAATGTACACAATTTACTGAAAAACTTGGTCTCGACATGTTAAGCGCCTACGTACGAAACCCAACCTTGTTCGTCACACTTCTATCCATCCGCACACACAACCCTCTACTCCCCCGGGCCGATAATTCAACTATTACTTTAGGAGGTTGAAAATTCAGCGAACGCTGCTTTCTAATTCCGCTATTCTTGCTCTCTCTCTCTCTCTCTCTGTCATTCTTTCATGCCTCCACACATTCTTTGCGAAGCCATCAACTACGTTTCAATTTTCCCACGACGTTAACATCAGTTTAACCGTGTTGTCGGGTGTTAACCTGTAGTATGATCATCCTTTCCAGATAACTTTGCTGGTTTTCGTACAGCAAGCAAGTAAAGAAAACATTTCCCTAGGTTTTCTAGCATTGTGCCCATATTTGTAGGGATATGCTCTATAACATCAATGTTCTGTTAACAACTCTGTCAGGTGAAAGTCTATTCAACTATACTCCGTTAGAGTCTGAAGCTTCATTTTCCCTTTATGGAAGTGGTTTAGCCATGCCATCATCTATCATCTATCCATAACATCGCCAATCAATTGAACGGAGTTCTCTAGATTTGTTCCCCTGCTGGCAATAGGTTTTCTTCTCTCTATGTCCACTACTGGCTATAATGGCATCATCCTCACAATCACAAATTACCCTGAGAGAGGAGCTCCTATAGCTCATCATATTCATAGCCTCCGGCCATAGAGAGACTCTAAATATTGTCCTAAAATCCAGTAATTTAAAAACCTCTAGGGAGCCTAAGCAGCAGTACACTATCATACATAACGTTTCATAGTATTGGGCCCAGAAACGAAACTTGCAGAAACCCCGCTGTTTTGAGGAGCTGTGCCGGCAGAAATGTTGTTGGATAGGCCACCCACTTCAAAGGCAAAGTAATGACAATGATAGACAAATACATACACACATAATTGGTCATTACAACCCTTCAGTCAGGACCTAGTTTCTCACACCAATTATGTTGTGTGTGTTAAATTTTATACATGAGTGGCGGGACCTACACTTTAAAGTCGACTCCGAACGACCGATTTTTGAGAAACTTTTCATGGCTATTTTATTTACTCTCAGAGTTTTTGCCAGAAATCTGCTGAGAGGAAGTCGCCGAAGAAATACTTTTTATATTTTGTCTTTGATGTTTGGCCTGGGGCTCGAACCCCGGCTTTTCGTCTAATAAGCCAACACACTACCTACTAGACTACGGCGACTGATCCAGAGCAAGAAGGCGGTGTATTGGGGTACTTGGTAGAGCATAAAGGCAATCAACTAGTGGAAGCAAAAAACAGGCAACTACTCTTTCTTATCTCCACTCCTATACAGGCAAAATAAATGATAAAGAAGAAAATCATTGGTGTTGCAATGTTGCAAAGAATATTGTTACGAAAATGGAAAAATCTCGATACTAGTGTTTCGCTTTTACATCGTTTAACATTAAAATTGTAAACAAAAGCTATACAAATAAAAACAATGAACTTGTTTACATGATAAACAAGTAGACAAAAATATGCCAAACAAGTAAACAAAAATGCAACAAAAAACACTGCAAAAATAAATGTAAACAAAATACACAAACAACAATAATGAAACAACAATGTTTACATTTATAGAGATCTCGAGAAGGCAAAGCCACTAATATTCACCTTCAAGAACATTCATCAGACTGTTTACGTTGCCATATAAAAGGCAATGCAAATCAGGCGAGTGAGTTAGTGAAGTTCAGTTAGTCTTGTGTGAAGACGTGGTGTGTTTGAAGAGTATAATGCTGGTTTGAAGATCTCCGTCACAAAGATCTGTCGAATAATTGTCTAGTGATTGTAATTGTTTATGCAAAGGATATAAATAGAGGAATAACAAAGAGAAGCAATACTAAATAAATACAGCGAAATTCTTTGTATCCATACAAATGTATTTTCCAGTGGAGCCTATAAAAAGCATGGGCCTGAACAAATCGCTTGAATTCTATCCTGTCCTGGTCCACTGGTTTCATCTTCCACTAGGACTTGCCAATTATTCTTATTTCCACTTCAATTTGCTTTTTCAAGTATGTGCTAGCCTTCTTCTTTACATAATTCTGTCCTGCATCAGTTTCCACTGTCAACGCCATGCTTTAAGCGGCAGCTGGCGCTTCGGTAGAGAGCTTTGAGAAGTGAGATAAGTAGCCAAGCAAATCAGGCTACGAGCCAGTAAAAGTTCATGCAGTCTTGTGTGAAGACGCGGTGCGGTAGAAAGGAGAATTCGTGGTTTAAAGATCTCCGTTACAAAGATCTGTCGAACAATTGACTATTAATTGTTATTGTTTATGCAAAGGGTATAAACAGAGTAATAGCAAATAAAGCAATTGTTGTTGTTTACATCAAGTTGTGAACAGTGGCATACAGAATTGTGCGAATAATAAAGAATTAAATTAAAACTGAACACAAATTTATTTTTATTTTATTTACAATCTATGAGCTCATATTTTAAACGTTTTTAAAATGTAAAAATGTAACAATATGTTTGAATGCTAAGCCAAAATTCTACGAATTTAATAACCATAAAATAGATTCGTTTAAATTGATTCGTTTAAATTTTTATTGTCTTTCAAAGACTCAATCGAAAACTATTTTTCCCAAACGATCTCTAAACTTTAGTTGTCGTATTATTAGAAAAATGTTGACATATTTATCCGCTTTACCAGACCCTATTGTGTATTAAGGACATGTTTACAGAACCAAAACTATAAAATATTGCCGCCGTTTGCTTTATTCAAAAACCCTATTGACATTAAGACCCCAGGAGTCATGGCAGTGAAAAAAAGCAAAGAAAAAAGTTTTCAAGTCCCATAAATACTGGCCAAGTCTGGCAGCGTTAAAGTTTATGTTTCAAACACTCAAAAACACACAGTATTTGTCGCTCCTTTGATTTTAAACAAAAAGACGAAGAAGAAAAAAGGCTGCAGTCTAGCCATTTATTTATGATTATAGCATATTTTCCATTCTATTTTATTTATTCCATGTTTTGTATGTTTTTTCCTCTTCTTTCCTTACTACTCTGTTGTATACCTTAAGAAATTCTATTATTTTCTGCCACGGCGGCAGTAACTCCATTTCATTTTTTTTTAAATACCCTTCTCGCTCAATTCATGGCCAATGTTATGGGCTGCCAATGATGAGAAAGAGGGAGAGAGAGAAAGAGAGAGAGAGAGGGAGAGAGTAGAAGAAAAATTCAATTTCAAGGTTTGTTTTATAAATTCAATAAAATACAGGCAGACGCTGTCTGTTGTAAGGTATTTATGGAAAATCTGTTTTGAGAACCATTAAACGGAGGTGGATGGCAGTGCTGAGGTGCAAAACATGCTCAATACAGCCATGGAGCGAATGGTACAAATGTAGTCAACATGTGCGATTTTTTGTGCTATTGTCATGTGTATTTTTATTTGCTGTTTATATATATATTGGCTCACATGTTATTGGTAATACTGTTCTTGCCATGATAATTTCATTTCTTGTGAACATTATCTGGATATTTGTTTCGCAGGAGCTGCCTAGACATCATACACACATAAAATTCAATTGCAATGCATTAAAGGCTTTAAACAGGTATACAGGCACACACACAGAGACAGACCAGACAGACAGACACACCGACAGGTATAAAGTTGCTGTGTGGTGGCGTTATTTTATGCTTTTAAGTCATAAAAAAAAATAAAAAAGAAATCGTTTGTTTTCCTAAAGCTAAGTAAAGTTTCCTAAATCAACGCAATGTCAGTGAAACATATTTTTAATATCAGAAGGAGATGTCTCATGTAGCATAATAAGACTCATGGGGGCGTATGATTGTTATTATTTTAGTTAATACTCATCATACGCCTAAGGTTCACATGGCACATTTGTTAAACATTAACAATAAATGAAGCAATAAAATCAGCCAAAGAGACATCTCTCCCTTTTACTCACTCATTTGGTTTCTAAAATGTACCCGTTCAATACACTTGGACTTTACATAAGCAGAAGGTGGCACGTGTCGTCTATGAACACTTTCCAACATAATTGGAATGACACCGATGAAAGACTGGAGAATAAAGGCCATCGTACTATACTTAAGAAAAAAAAGAATGATATGAAGATAACTATTCGCCAGGGCAAGCCTTATTCCTTGATCCTGTACATAATTTCTTTGGATTGTTCAAAAGCTTAAAGCAGCTAATTTATCCTATCCTAAGGACTCCTTTTGTTGTCGTTGTATTGTTGATTACAACCCTTCAGTCAGAAATACAACCTAGTGTCTCACACAACTTATGTTGTATGTGTTAACTTCATCCATAACAGGCGGGACCTACAGTTTTAAGTCGACTCAGAGCGACAGATTTTTGAAAGTTTTCATGGGAATTTTTGTTTTTGTCAAAAATCTGCTGAGTGGGAGTCGCCAAAGAAATAT
Source organism: Sarcophaga variegata (assembly GCA_932273835.1). Taxonomy (NCBI): domain Eukaryota; kingdom Metazoa; phylum Arthropoda; class Insecta; order Diptera; family Sarcophagidae; genus Sarcophaga; species Sarcophaga variegata. Next base: position 120,163,967 of record OW026360.1, on the reverse strand, counting down.
TTTTTCACATTTCGTTGGGCTAGAGATGTCTGACCTGGGGTTTTAACAGTGGCTTCACGCCTAGTAAGCCAACACACTACCTACTACTTGTTCTTGCTTCGGCAGAACATATACTAAAATTGGAACGATACAGAGAAGATTAGCATGGCCCCTGCGCAAGGATGACACGCACAATCGTGAAGCGTTCAAAATTTTTTTTTGAAGTCGCCGTAATCCAGTAGGTAGTGTGTTGGCTTATTAGATGAAAAGTCAGGGTTCGAGCCACAGGCCAGGCATCAAAGACAAAATACAAAAAGTATTTCTTCGGCGACTTCCTCTCCGCAGATTTCTGGCAAAAACTCTGAGATTAAATATAAAAATGCCACGAAAAGTTTCTCAAAAATCTGTCGTTCGGAGTCGACTTTAAACTGTAGGTCCCACCACTCATGTATAAAAAAAATTAACACACACAACATAAGAGGTGTGAGAAACTAGGACGTTGTACAATTGGTCAATTCGACCTCCGGGTACAGTACTTGTTTTAACTGACAAGTACACGGCCTCTAACCTAACCTAATCTAAACAAAAATCCACAAACAACACTACTAGAATAAGTGTAAAAAATACAGAAACAACACTACAAAAATAAATGAAAACAACGATGTTTACATTTATAGAGATTTCGAGAAGGCAAAGTAATGAACGTTCGCCTTCAAGAGCATTCATCAGACTGTTTACCCCGCCATACAAAAGGCAAGGCAAATCAGGCGAATGAGTTAGTGAAGTTCAGTCAGTCTTGTATGAAGACGCGGTGTATTTGTAAAGAGTAATCATGGTTTGAAGATCTCCGTTAGAAAGATCTGTCGGACAACTGTCTAGTAATTGTTATTGTTTATGCAAAGTGTGTAAACAGAGGAATAACAAAGAAAATCAATTGTTGTTGTTTACATCAAGTTGTAAACAGTGCCACACAGAATTGTGCAAATAATAAAGAATTTTAATTGAAACTAAACACGAATTTATTTTTAAATTATATGCAATTTACGAGCTCATATTTTATACGTTTTTAAAAGGCTAAAACTAATTAATCAATCATTCTGTATGAATCCTTACTTAATTTTGGTAGAAATTTATTTGAAATTAAATTCTTGATTTAATTGCTTTAATAACGCTTAGACGAAAGGAAGAAGTTATAAAAAAGAACGATCTATTTTGCCCCGACATAATTTGTCATTTTAATTTTTTTTTATTTATGCAACCAATTAAATAAAGTTCCTAAAACCCCAGGCTCTAGATAGAAAAAAAAAACGATTCAAACAAAAGTTGCCATAACACCAAATAAAATTAACAAAATTATTAAAGAAAAAAGAGAGGACAAAAATTAAATTGCATTGAGAATGAAATAAAATAAATGAAAAAAAGGAAAAGAAAAAAATAGAACTTGAAACCAGCATGGCGTCAGAGTAGTGGTTTAATAACGAAAAGACAAAAAAAAAAGAAAATAAAACGAGAGACAGAAGTAGTTTTAATACGTAAAAATAAAACAAAAATTGCAAAAAAAATAAAAGAAAAGGAAATAACTTAATATACTAACACAACACACACATGTATACATATATACATATGTAGAAATATATATAGAGAGAGACAACCATTTAAAATTTTTTTAAAGCATACATACAAGGGCATACACACATATTCACTGCCATATGCATGTGGAATATAATCATAAAAAACTGCATACAGCTAATGTTGTCGTATAACTAACACATACAAATACATTATCACATACATGCTTATATACACACATATAAATATGCAACATTGCAGACAGAAATAAAATAAAAAACAAAACAAAGCAAAATCATCACAGTCTAAAGGCAGAGAGCGATACATAAACACACACTCACAGTTAGTTTATCTTGTATTACTTCCCCCTCGCTCTCTTGTGTTGCTTTGTACAGACACACATACTCTTGCTATCAAATATCCGCAATTATGAGTTTTATTAACGTAATTTATACACAAACATTCTCCCCCTCTCTGTCTCTCTCTCTCGATACATTTTATGTAAGGCAGTCTTTTGGTATCTGAAGTCGCCGTAGTCTAGTAGGTAGTGTGTTGGCTTATTAGACGTAAAGCCAGGGTTCGAGCACCAGGCCAGACATCAAAACAAAATACAAAAAGTATTTCTGCGGCGACTTCCTCTCAGCAGATTTCTGGCAAAATCTCTGAGAGTAAATAAAATTGCCATGAAAAGTTTCTCAAAAAATCTGTCGTTCGGAGTCGACTTTAAACTGTAGGTCCCGCCACTAATGTATAAAATTAACACACACAACATAAGTGGTGTGAGAAACTAGGTGGTAATCCTGGCTGATGGGTTGTAATGACCAATTATATGTTATGTAGTCTTTTGGTAAATATCTCTAAAGATTCATCCTGTCTTTGCATCCAGTATTCTTAACCATTTCCGTTACCAGTGACGCACTACATGGCGCAATCATATGATATTATTTCGCAGAACGTTCTTGTTTCTGGCTTATTTCTTCTATTTTTAACTTTTTCTTACGTGTATATATCTCCTAAGGCTTTACGCACATAATGCGCGGTTCGTAGTGCTTTTTTTTACTGCTTCAATGGACTTATCTATCCCACTTCAGTACATGCGGCAGCACTGACTATGTTGTACGGAGGCTAAAATGAGCCACATTCTTCTCAACTTTACATAGACTGCAGGTATCTCGCCAAAATCTCTTCAAATCAACTCAATCCAGAGTATCACATTGGGCTTATTGAGAGCCAACAGGGAGCTAAAGGGTCCGCCAAATAACTTTTTTTTTTTAAAAATGCTTGAAAAGAAACTACTGAATATTTTAATTTCTTTTTTTTACAGTACAATCCTTCCGGTTAATAATGAAAAATAATTTCATTCAAATGGCTGCCTCGGTTTTTTTTTATCCTGCAGCTTGTTGCAGGACACTTGCTGATGCATTAAAGCTGCTGGGCTTATGGATTTTGCAGGGGAAAAAAAGGCCTGCTTCGAAATGTTGTTTAGAATTTTTGAAATTTTTTTCATTTCTTAGAAAAGTAGAGGAGTTGAGTTGGTTGATGTTAATTTGGAAAAAAAGCAACGTATAAATATTTTTTTTTTAATTTTTTAAGTGGCTCTTATAAAGCCATGCAAATTAAATAACAGAACTAACACAAAAACAAAAAAGGTCGTTGATAACTGAAGAGATTGATTTGAATTGTGAACATATTTGTACAAAAATTTATAAAAAAAAATCGCGCAAGCTTTATAAAGGGTCCGCCAAATAACTTTTTTTTTTGAAAATGCTTTAAAAAGAAAAACTACTGAATATTTTCTCAAATTTCTTTTTTTTTATTTGAAAGTACAATCCTTCCGGTTAATAATGGAAAATAATTTCATTCAAATGGCTGCCTCGGCTGGCCATGCAGTAGCCTACACCAGAAGATGCCGATTTTGGCAAAAAAAAAAAACTCATCTTTTCAGATGAAGCTCATTTTGATCTTGGCGGGTATGTAAACAAGCAAAATTGTCGCATTTGGGGCACAGAAAAGCCGACGCACCCAAAATGAGTCACTGTTTGGTGCGGATTTTGGTCCAGAGGCATAATTGGGCCATTTTTCTTCGAAAATGAGCAAGGAGTGGCCATTACAGTCAATGGCGATCGTTATCGGGCCATGTTGAACGAATTTTTGTTCACAAAAATTGAAGAGGAGGATAATGGCAACATTTGGTTTCAACAGGACGGCGCTACGTGCCACACAGCCGAAGCTACACTCGATGTTTTGCGCCCTGTTTTTGAAGATCGCATTATCAGCCGCAGAGCTGATGTCGTTTGGCCACCTCGGAGCTGCGTTTTGACACCGTTGGACTATGATTTGTGGGGTGCCGTCAAAGATGAGTGCTACGCCGACAAGCCAGAGACAATTGACGCTTTTAAGAACAATATTCGTGACGTCATTGGTGAAATACAGCTGCAAACAATCGATAATGTGCTTAAAAATTGGACCGATCGTGTAGGCTACTGCATGGCCAGCCGAGGCAGCCATTTCAATGACATTATTTTCCATTATTAACCGGAAGGATTGTACTTTCAAATAAGAAAAGAAATTTGAGAAAATATTCAGTAGTTTTTCTTTTTAAAGCATTTTCAAAAAAAAAGTTATTTGGCGGACCCTTTACTAACTTGAGGTTTAAGCTTTTGCTACAAGGGTAGGGTGTACACCATATTCTGCCTCGTCTCATTTTTATATTGACTTCATACTCTTGTTTTAAATTTAGAAGAAAATAAATTTCAATATGTATTCTATACAAGAGTCTAAATAACCAAAAAAAAAAATGGCAGAGAGGGAGATAGAGAAAGAGGGATGAGTGACAAAGAGAGTGAGACAGATAGTGAGTGAAGTATTTTATAACAAATATTATTAAAAGAATTTATGGAAAAACATTATAAAATAAAGTGAACAAAAAAAAAACGGAGAGAGATTTAATTGAGTTATTTGCTCAAAGCCAATGAATATTAATAAACATAACAAAAAAAAAGAATAAAAAAATACACACACATATATACCTTACTCATACATATGTACATATAGTACAATATAAACTTATTTATTTATATATGAATTCATGTATGAATTAGTATTTTATGTATGCAATGCGTTTCATATATAAAATAACCCAATAGGCAATCAAATAGTATATAACATACGGCTAAGTAAACAGTCTGATGAATGTTCTTGAAGGTGAAGGTTCGTGGCTTCGCCTTCTCGAGATTTCTAACGGGTGATTTTTTAGCAATTATCTTTTTGGCAACACTGGTTTAAACAGCTCACGAACGTTTCGCGTTTTGTTTCATTGTCATTGTCAAACATCTTCGGTTTGGTTCATAATTTAACCATGAATCGTCTTACAAACGAACAACGCTTGCAAATCATTGAATTTTATTATCAAAATGCGTGCTCTGTGAAGAAAGTTCATCGCGCGCTTCTTCCATTTTATGGTCAGTTTAATTGACCCACTGAAGCGGCTATTCGGGCTATAGTGTGTCTAAATTTCGCACCAAATTTACATTGTTGGACATTAAACCACCAACACGCTTACGTAGAGTGCGTACTGAAGAAAATATCGCAGCTGCATCGGCCAGTGTTAATGATGACCATCAATTATCGATTCGTCGCCGTTTGCAGCAATTGGTCGTCTGTTACTCAACAACGTGGAAAATTTTGCGGAAGGATTTAGGTGTGAAGCCTTTCAAAATACAGCTGGTGCAAGAATTGAAGCCGAACGACCTACCGCAACGCAGAATTTTTGGTGAATGGGCTCTTGGAAAGTTGGCCAAAAATCCACTTCTTTATCGAAAAATAGTGTTCAGCGACGAAGCTAATTTTTGGCTCAATGGATACGTAAACAAGCAGAATTGTCGGTTTTGGACTGAAGATCAGCCAGAAGCATTGCAAAAGCTACCAATGCATCCAGAAAAAGTCACATTTTAGTGCGGTTTATGGGCTGCTGGCATCATTGGACCGTACTTCTGCAAAGATACTGCGAATCGTAACGTAACTGTCAATGGTGAGCGCTACCGTGAAATGATATCCAACTTTTTTTTGCCCAAAATGCAAGAGCATGACTTGCATGACATGTGGTTTCAACAAGACGGTGCCACACAGCATGCGTAACAATGGACTTATTGAGAGGCGAGTTCGGTGAACATTTTATTTCAAGTTCGGCACCGGTCAATTGGCCGCCTAGATCGTGCGATTTAACGCCTTTAGACTATTTTTTGTGGGGCTATGTTAAAGCTCATGTCTATACAGACAAGCCCGCTTCAATTGACGCATTGGAAAACAACATTGAAGCGTTTATTCGTGAGATACCGGACGAAATTGGTTGGAAAGAGTATGCCAAAATTGGACTAAGCGAATGGACCATTTGAGTCGCTGTCGCGGTCAACATTTGCATGAAATAATCTTCAAACATTAAATTATATGGACCGTAATATCGATTCAAATAAAGATTTCATGCATGATTTCTGAATTTTATGTGTTTTTTTTTTGAAAAATTTTCCTATAGCTCTTAAAAAATCACCCATCGATAATTTGTAAACAAATTCATTGTTTTGTATAATTTTAATGTTAAACGATGTAAAATCAAAATGCCACTATCTAGATCTTTCCATTTTCGTAACAGTACTATTAGGATCATAAAAGATTCCATAACGAGATTAAATATCCATTCCGTTGCACAACAGTCAAGCTTGGGTCAGTAAATATGTAGATTCTGCAATCCCTCCTATACCTCACTTGCCTGATTCTCCCACTCCCAAACTCACCTGAGCGATCATTACGTAAATTGTCCCAGTGGAGGTCTAATCGACCTATCTGCCAGAGCTCAATATCAGGCCAAAGCTCAATATCAGGCCAGAGCTCAATATCAGACAAATCATTAATAGCATTCGAAGAGTTTAAGTGTTTACAATAGCGTTACGTCTTAAGAAACCAATGAGGTAGGAGAGATGTTTCTCCGTTTGATAAAGGTAGCTAAGTAGCAAAACTATACGTAAGAGACATCCCTAGAAATACAGAGTACCCGTTAAACATAGCCTCTACTACTGTTCGGTGTTTTAAAGTCTGCAGGGATTATAGGACATTTGGTAATGACAGTTACTACAGCATAATTACTGAACCTGTGTTAAAATTACAGAAAGCTACACGTTAGACCACCGCTGGCTGATATAAGCTATGCTAGTCTAGCTATTGCATTTTAATTTTTCTTCTCTTAAAGTTAAAAATCTATAGGCTTACTATCTTGTAAGATTTTGGCTTATTGGGTATGGTATTACAGTTACAAAAAAAAAAAACAGAAAATTAATAAAATTTTCGCCAACTGTAGCAAATAAAGTATCCACATATACAAATTATTACAAAATCAATTATCAGTTCTGAGAGAGAAAGAAAAAAAGAAAATGAATTTAAAAAAGAAATTTTAATTGTAACAATTGAATTGAATTTTTTCTTAAAATATTTTCCAGTTTTTTTGTTTGATTAAAATACGTTAAATTTTCGAGGCCACAATAAAACAAAAAAACGAATATGAAATATTTATTCGGGCAAAGAAGCCATAATAAACCTAAAAGTAGGCTACACAATTTAATTTAATTTTATTTAATAAAAATAATACAATTTGAAAATAAAATTTATTTCTGATGGAACTACAGAGCAGACTAATGTATACATATTATTTTTATATGTATTTTTAAAAAAAGTTTGTGATTAATTTGAAAATTGGCAACAAAATTTGGCTTAGTTCAACCTTAAAGTATGCAACATTTTTTTATAAAATAAATTTTCAAAGTTAATGTATTTTTAAGGAGGAAAAAGGAATTCTTGAAAGCTGTTCTGACAGTGTAGTCAGACAGTGTGTTCTAAATATCAGCAATGAAGGAATTATTGATTCTCTTAAAGGTTACCTCGATACATAGTCTCCTAACTGCATTAATCTGTAAAAGATTTGCAGACGATTGTAATTTCGAAGGCAAAGACTAAAGGCTAATTATGAAGAAGAACGGAAAATGCTGTGAACATAGCATTGAAGTAAGTAGATGCAACAGGACGTGAGGTGTATTAGGATAAAATCGCCTTCATGTCATTGACAACCAAATCGAAATAACTCACCAGGACGAAATTGGAAAGAGAAATGGCATATAGAAGCAAATAAATGTTGGTTCATATATGGAAGAGCTATACGTTTAGTCTATAGGAGTGTAGTTAGAGAGCACTGAATACATACGTTTCCCTAGTATGGTGTACTTCATGCATACATACATAAATACATAATTGGTCATTACAACCCTTTAGTCAGGATTGCGACCTAGTATCTCGACCTAGTTTCTCACACCACTTAGGTTGTGTGTGTTAATTTTATACACGAGTGTCGCGACTTACGGTTTAAAGTCGACTTCGAACAACAGATTTTTGAGAAACTCTTCGTAGCAATTTTAATTACTCTCATGGTTTTTGAAAGAAATCTGCTGATAGGAATTCGCCGAAGAAATATTTTTTATTTGGAGATGTTCGTTTAGTTGGGGTTTGAACCGCAATCTCACGTCTAATAAGCCAACACTCTACCTACTAGACTACGGCGACTATATACTTCATTAGATTAAAAGTGCACAATCAGATTACTATTTAAGTCACCCTATAGTATAGGGCTATCCATTTCGTGGTTTCAAAAGCATGGGACTGGAATTCGGCAAACTAAGTCAAACTAAGTTGTGAAACCAATTTTTTTTCTTTTCAGTTAAAGGGCTGACATTGACAAAAATGGATCGCTTAACTATCACACAACGCATAAAAATGATCAAAACCTACTACAAAAATGGTGATTCTGCCACAGCAACGTATCGTGCTTTAAGAGGAGATTATGGTGTACATAATCGTCCAACTACGCGAACAATTGGCAAAATTGTGAAGAAATTTGAAGAGACTGGAGTGGTTACAAATATTGAAAGGCCTGTGCATCATCGTTTCGCTCGTTCCGCTGAAAATATCGCCATTGTAAGTGAAAGTGTTGCCGAAGACCCGAATGTGTCGATTCCTCGTCGTTCTCAGGAATTAGGACTATCTTACGGCACATTATGGCGTATTTTGCATTTAGATCTACACCTACATCCATATAAAGTCCAGCTCACGCAACAACTGAAGCCAGCTGACCATTCACAACGTCGTAGATACGTGGAATGGGTGCTTGAACAACAGGCGGTGGACGGCAATTTTTCGAACAAAATTTTCTTCAGCGATGAAGCACATTTCACACTCGGTGGGTATGTTAATAAAAAAAATTGTCGTATTTGGGATTCTGAGAATGCTCAAGTAATTGAAGAGAGGCCATTACATCCACAAAAAAACACTGTTTAGTGCGCTCTTTGGTCCGAGGGTGTGATTGGACCTTACTTCTTCGAAAACGACGATGGAACGACTGTCACGGTCAATTCGGAGCATTATGGTCATATGATAACCGACTTGTTTTTGCCTGCTATTGAAGAATACGACTTGGAGAATATGTGGTTTAAACAAGACGGTGCCACATGCCACACAACTCGAGCGAATATGGCTTTATTGCAAGAGATATCAACTGGCCACCAAGATTCGTCTAGTTATGGCTGAGATACCGCCCAATATGTGTCAAAAAGTGGTCGAAAATTACTTCAAAAGAATTAATGCTTGCAACACTTCGCGTGGAGGTCATTTAAATGATGTTGTGTTTCACACATAATGTCAACGTTCAAATTTTACAATAAAAAAAATATCATGAATAAAAATATTTTATATGTGTTTTATTTACGTTTACGTTAAAGCCAACACTTTTTTGCCTTTAGCTCAGACTAAATAAAAACAAATAAGAATAAAATTTCTTGCGGTTTCCCCTTCAGCAGCCTTCTGGCAAATAACTCTGAAAGCGGATAAAATTACAATGAAGTCGCCGTGGTCTAGTAGGTAGTGTGTTGGCTTATTAGACGAAAAGCCAGGGTTCGAGCCCCAGGCCAGACATCAAATTAAAATACAAAAAGTATTTCTTCGGCGACTTCCTCTCAGCAGGTTTCTGGCAAAAACTCTGAGAGTAAATAAAATTGCCATGAAAAGTTTCTCAAAAATCTGTCGTTCGGAGTCGACTTTAAACTGTAGGTCCCGCCACTCATGTATAAAATTAACACACACAACATAAGTGGTGTGAGAAACTAGGTCGTAATCCTGACTGAAGGGTTGTAATGATCAATTATGTATGTATGTGAATAGTTCCTTAGAAATCTGTCGTTTGCAGTCCCACTCAAGGATAAAATTAACACACATTACATATGTATGTAGATAGTGTGCGAAACTAGGTTGTAGTTCTGACTGAAAATGATTCTATCGGTTCACTTTATTATGATACAGGTGCGATATACGGCGTCTCTCAGAACGCTTTCCTCTGGGCTATGGGTACTCAATCTGAACCATCAGTCATAACTACAATTTAAATTTGAAGACCTGAATTGAAGCAAAATTCTGAAATACCGGTTTGGATCCTGGTCAAATAGAACTTTGACAAAACTGCCCAAAACTACTTACTACACGGAACTTTCTAAACGTAACGCTATGATGCAGAGATTGGATTGGCGTTAGAGTTAAAGCCTATCGGCATGTAAAATTGCATACGGAATGCTATGAATGCTAATTTACAAAACATTACTAATCATAGAGAAGTGGATTGGACAATCCATTCACAAGATCGTCTTCTTACTCCAATCCATGGTTGTTACCTATTGACGTAAAAGTATACTACAATATATAAACTTCTCTAGTAAAAATTAACTTTTTTAACCTATAAATAGACTTCAAAAATTGTTGGTCAGCTTATGGGTCAATATTTTTCAATCTTTTCTTTTAAATTTCTTTTTAAGGCAGCACAGCAGGTTCACAGGACCCTAAAAAGTGCCCCCTTTATGCGTTAAAATAAAGTCATTGCACTTAACATGTGATTCCTTTTTTCCAGTTTCTGTTGCCAGTTTCTGTAAATCATTTTTGTTTATAGCCAAAAAATACATTCTCTTTATATTAAAAAAAAAAAAAAAAACAACAACAACAACAACAAAAACTATTAAAAACTATTCTACAAATGCGTAAATAAAGATGCATATTCAGGCAGGCAGTCTTTTATTTTTCTTTCGTACTTTTCGTTTTTTTGTTGTTCTTTTGTTGCTGAAACTAAAATTCATTTGAACGCACTCAATGGCAACTAAAACAATTCGCTTGTCTTTGTAACTTTGTTTTTGGGGAGCATACGACTGACGCCATTTCTCTGGAATTTATATGAAAAATGAAAATGTTTTTCTTTTTCTTTCGCTTGCTTTTTTTGTATTTCTTATCATTGTTGTTGTTGTTTTATTTAACAATCATACACAAATTCACTGGTTTCACATAAAAATGCATATTTTTCATTTTTCTCTTGTTTCTCTGGCATATTTTTTCATTGGGGTTTACTTTGGATGGATACTGAGCGCAGTAACAACACAATTTTCACAGGAAAAACAATAGGAAAATAAAGGCAGGGAAAAACCGGAATTACCAAACAACAATGAAAATCAAGGCTTTAAATTGCTTTCGGATTGTCTCTCTCACTCCTTCTCTCTCTGGCTTGCTTTATACTTTGGAGTGAAAAAGCAACAGAACACTGTGGAGCAAAAGTGCGTAAAAGTGCTTTGAAATATTCGAACTTCTCTTTTTTTTCATTCACCAGACTAGAGAACATAAAGTCCAGAGCAGTTTGAATTGGTACTTTGGGTAGGTGATGCTAGAAAGAAGAATTCGTGCAATTCCCACTTGGGTCGAACACTAAATGTATCATTAAGTGATTCGTATGAGACCCTATGGAACTATATGGAGGGACCGCAAATACTAGGCAAACACGGTGCACCTTCCAATGAAGTAAATACAGTATATTGCTATGAAAATGAAAAGTCTAGACACTGGTGTTTTGCTTTTACATCGCTTAACGTTAAAATTATAAAAGAAAGCTACAAAAACAAAACATTGCAAGAAAACAAATCTGTTTACAAATTATGGTACTGCCTAGAATAACAACAAACACTAGCATAAAAAAATGGTAAACAAGTAAACAAAAATACAACAACAAACACCAGCATAAAAAAATGGTAAACAAGTAAACAAAAATACACAAACAACACTACAATAATAAACGTAAATATAAATTTAAATTTACAGCGATTTCGAGAAGGCGAAGTCATGTATGTATGTAAGAATAACAGTTATGAAACAAAATTAGTGCCTCATCCTATGGAGTAAATGCAGTTTATCAACCAAACTCACAAGCTATTATCATCTGGAATTAATTGAAGCTAAAACAGAAGAAGAATCGATCGAATAAGATTCAGAGAAACGTCTAAGGCCTACAGATAAAGGATCATATGAAAGTAATGTAATGAACATGATGTCAGACCCATACGCAGATGGCATACGCACATCTTTGTCGATCACTGACTTAGTGCATCAAACAGGTTTTCTGTGGGAGTCTTCAGCAAGTTGTCTTTACTGAGCATATGTGCGCATAGCCAAGATGGCATACGTCTATCCTTGTCGACCACAGACTTAGTGTGTCAAACAACAGTTCTTCTATAGGAGTCTGTCTGGAAATAGCATAGTCCTCTATGGGTCTGGAATCTGGGCTACTACTTTCGAAACCCGGATCAGGGCTAGAAAACTACTGTCTGCGCAGAGAAAAGCTGCTCTACGAGTGACATCCTCGTATCACACGGTATCGACACAAGCTGTTCTAGTTATAGCCGGAATGGTTCCCATAGACCTACAAGCATATGAGCGCCGGATGATCTTCAACGCCAGGCAAAGTTCGACTCAACCACAGGGTATAGAAGCGATAAAGCACGAAGTCTTCCTAAAATGGCAATTTTGCTGGGAAAATGAACAGCATGGAAGGTGGACATATAAACTGATTCCCGAATTGCAAGTGTGGAAAAACAGAAAAAACGGCGAAGGAGACTGCTACATAAACCAGATGCTAACCGGTCACGGATATTTCAGAGAGTACCTGCATCGCAGGGGAAATGCCGCTCGCCATTCTATATCTATGAAGAAAAAGAAACGTTAGATGATTCCGAACACACTTTCTTTAGCTGTTGTCGATGGGCTGAAAGCCGTCAGCGACTTGAAGCTGAAATCGGCGTCATTAGCCCTACAAACGTCGTGCTGAAAATGATAAACAGTAGAGAGAGCTGGAACGCAGTAAAACACTTTGTAGAGCACGTCCTGCGAAGAAAGAAATTTGATCTAGACGCAGCAGACTGAGAATAGAGTGGAGCCTGGACGCAGGATGACGACGATGGAACTGGAACGTATGCCAGAAAAGGGGTCCACCTCGAAGTAATACAACCGTGGTTCCCAGGTGGAATGATTCCCCGGTGAGGAGACAAGGCGGGTTTTTAGTCGGTATACCCAGTGGGAGACTCCGACATGTCATGCCTTGTGACGACTATCATGAATGCATAAAGCATTTTCTCTCCTTCCCGCAAAAAAAAAAATAGGAGTCTCCAGCAAGTTATCTTCACTAAACGTAAAAGGCATCTCATAAGACCAAGTATAGACCAGCTGATAATCAAGTACTCCATTGACTCTGCTTCATCACAGCAGCATCCGTGAGAACTGTGCCCTGTAAGTGCTCCCGTAAATGATCTTAAGTTTTTTCTGTACCGACTCAGAGTAGAATTCGCTCTCCAAGAGCAGCAGTTGAGAAAAAGAGTTTTTGGAAGTTCGAGTCCAAAGCTATCATTTGAATGTTTGTTCACAATAAATGTTGACCGTAGCCCCTTATAGAAGATGCCACTTAATGAACTGACCACAGCACTTGTCTAGCAGTTATGTTTTGTATGCCCACGTTGACTTGTGTCAGTTTGACTTCAAAGTCTTGTGTAATCACTCGTGTAGAAGCAGGAGTGAAGGGACGACGTCAAGGTTGATGCAGTCCCTCACCTAGAATTATAGATAGGCCTGAAGGGCTTAGAAGTCTTGGAGTAAACATTTAGGTTCCAAATCAATTTTTAGAAATCCTTGTATAAGAAATAAATTTTTTTTAGAAAAGACTACTACTGCTTTTCCCACTTCTGTCCCACTGTAAAAAGCAATCCTTTTTATTACTCTGGTATTTCTATATGAAATGTTTGTACATTTTTTTTGTAATAAATTTGTTGCTCAATTTTTATTTCCTTTTTTCGTTCGTTTTGCGTTTTTTAACTTTTAACTGCGATGGCTTAAAAGCAGCAGCAGAAACATGTTCAGTGGGATTTTAATATTTTTGACTAAAGGATGGACAGACGTCATATAAAGATGTCATGAGTTAAGATTTATAGAATTTATTGCGTGTGTGTATTATATAAATACCATGAAATAATTTCATGACCCATGCATGGCATTATGATGATCGCTGGTATGTGCACAACAGCTTAAATGTTATTACTCAACTGGCTTTAGTTTAATTAGATGGGTTTGGGTTATTCTGTGTTTTGCCAGGGACACTCTATTATTACAACATCGACTCTAGTCAATTGCTGTATACTTATCCGAAGGACTTCCAAGACTATTGGTTGCTGTCATGTATCTGAAGAAGGGAGTAATAAAGGGCATCTAATGGAAGAGCCAGGGAGGTAAACCCAACGCGTGGTAACACTTGTTTGTAAGAGTACTACATACCATATTGTTACGAAAATGAAAAATCTAGATATTCGTGTTTTGCTTTTACATCGCTTAACATTAAAATTATAAACAAAAGCTACAAAAACAAAACAATGCAGTAAACAAACCTCTTTACAAATTATCGTACTGCTTAATATAACAACAAGCACCAGCATAAAAAATATGGTAAACAAAAACCCAACAACAAACACCAGCATAAAAAGTGGTAAACAAGTAAACAAAAATATGCCAACAAAACTACAATAATAAATGAAAACAACGATGTTAAAATTTATAGATATTTCGAGAAGGAGAACACACCGCCTAGTAATACCATAGTATAGCTCCGTAGAGTGTGGCTTTAGCTTGTAAGAATCCTACATACATACCTAGGTTAGGTTAGGTTAGAGGACGTGTACTTGTCAATAAAGACAAGTACAGTACCCGGAGGTCGAATTGACCCATTGTACAACGTCCTTACAGAGGGAGGGATAATAGAGGATTAAAAAGGAGAGGATGTAGGAAAGGGGAGAGTGGGAAGTGGGGGAATTACACAGATAAGACACAACAAAAAAGGGGAGGGCGCGACTACACTGATGAAGCCCTAGCGCCTCTCAACCAGCCTAAGCCACTAATGAATCTGTGGGGAGCCTGGATGTCGGCTCTCGACACAGAATTCAAACTCTCAAAGAAGGCCCTGCCGAAGGTCCTCAACCTCATTCTACCCAGGGCTGGGCAGTTACATCGCAACATGCCCTGCAATAGTCTGGCTGGGATCTGTTTCAGATCCCCGTCAGCGACCTAATCTCGCAGTGCCCTGTGATAATACCGACAACCAACCTTAAGCTGGCCTTATCCAAGCCCAGCAGCCAACCTGTTCTCCTACTATCCACAGCAGGTCATAGACATCTAGAGACAAAACAACCTGCTCTTCTCCTTGACCCATCCATTGATGAGGCCATAGGGGGGCCAGGGCCAACTATCAAATCGCCCCCAGAAAGCGAACCTAACCTACCGAGGGCATCCGCCGTTTCATTGCCCAGTATTCCGCTGTGACCCGGAACCCAGCACAGACGGATACGGTCTAGTCCAAAAGTCCTCAACGACTCCTTTGCACCAGACCGACGCAATGGCCCTAAGGGCAGCCTGACTGTCAACGAAGATCATGTAAGATTCCGAATCCAAAGCTGGGCCACCAGCTATGGCCTCAATAGCCTTCAAGATTGCGAAAATCTCCGCCTGAAAAACGCTGCAGTCATCATTGAACCTGAAGTGGAGTTCCAGACCGAGTTCCCTACAGAAAACGCCAGCACCTGTACATCCACCTCACTTAGACCCATCTGTGAAGATGGGTATACCTCTTTGCCCCTGGAGTACCCCACCATTCCATTGTGCCCTTTCCGGTATAAGTATCCTTAAACCAGGCAGGAACATAGCCTCAGGCACAATATAATCGGTGGCTTTTTCCGAAAGTCCGTACCTCTCGTCAGGAAAGAAGCCATTCAGAACTCTGAAGTGACCTATCGAGCGCTGTTTCCAGTAGCCCAATTTGATCATACGTATGGCACTACGCGCTGTACACCGCTTGACATACAAATCAAGCGGAGTCAGGCAGAGCATAGTGTCAAGAGCAACTCTTCCTCACTCCAATGATACTCAAGGAGGCAATCCATACATACCTACTGGTTACCAATTTTTTTTACTTTGATTTCGGCTTTCATATGAGCAGAATCCTACTTTTTTAAATTCGAATTGTTTTTAAATTTTCAAAATTCTTTCACTTTAAATACAAAACCATTCGAAACAATTTCCATTCATCATAAAAAACAACAACAAAAAACCTCCGCTGCCTTTTGAAAAGTGAAACACACAGTCATTAAAGGCGTACGTACGTACAACAAGTGAAACTTATTTAATTGCATATGCACGGCATAAATCTTTTTATACTGCTTTGTATGCATATATGTACATATGTGTGTATTTTAAGCAATTAACATTAAATAATAAATGTATTGTTACGTACATACGTACGTACATATGTATGTATGTACATTTGGAAATGCGTAACATTTTATGTGTTACTCCCATGGCATTATCCACTCAAGGCAAGAAAGAAAGTGTTGTTCTCCAGGAGGAGCATCATTTCAATACTCGTATTGGATTGCAGGAGTTCATTGAATAATGGCAGCTAAATTACGTATGTATGCGTACGTGCTTATAAAGTGCTAAAGTGCGTATGTTTCAATAAGTAAGTGTGTTAGTATGTATGGGTACAGTATAGTACATAAAGAAAGTTAGACAAAAACAAAAAAGCAAGAAAAAAATGGAAGGAAGCAATAAATCCTTTAAAAATACTGACATGACATGACAAACTGGATTACATATGAAAACGGGAGGATTATTAAATGTAAAGCATGTAGTAAAGATACAAAAAGAGAAAATGGAGTATTGGCAATAGGTTTATGGCCGGTAATAGCGGCTAGAGAAAGAGCTACAGATGTTATAGGCTAATACAGATCAATAAGCACTCTTTAATAGGAAGGCTGCCTTGAAAGCCTCAGAATATTCAAAGAGCTGGAGTTGCAGTTTAGAATGCCAAAGAAGGCAAAACAAAATCCAAATAATCAAATGAATTCATCATGGAAGCCTAACTTCTACAACGAAAATGTTACTTACCTACTCAATTGGCCATTAACAACCCGTTTAATGGATTACGGCCTGCCTTAACACATCCTTCCAGGCGCCTCTGTTTCTTGTGTGCCTACGCCAATTACTCACACCAATCGATGATAGTGCTTTGTCGATTTGGTCCTTCCAACGCAAACAAAGTCGTTTTCGCCGACTTCCGCAGATCCTCACATCAAATACCCGTCTCGCCGGAGCATTCTCCTCCATTCGAACGACATGGCCGAGCCAGCGCAGCTGCTGGATATTAATACGCTGCACAACGTCCATGTCATTGAGGAGCTCATACACCTCTGTGCTGGATCGGCAGCGGAAATCATATCCAACTTGTACTGCAACAAAGATCTTACGTTGGACTTTTCTCTCGAATACTCTTAAGGCTGCTGCATCAGTGCTTAATAGGGTCCATGCCTCTGCGCCATAAAGAAGCACGGAGAGGATGAATGTCTTGCAGAGTATTTGTTTTGTCGCACGTGAGAGGTCTCTGCTACTCAATTGCCTATTGAGACCATAGTAGCACCTGTTGGCAAGAGTGATCCTGCGCTTGATCTCCAGACTGATATCATTTATGGTGGTAACGGCCGATCCAAGATAAATAAATTGCTTGACTACATCGAAGGTACAGTTATCGGCACGTTATCGGACGCCGCGCGTCTCTACTTGTCGATAACATATACTTCGTTTTGCCATCATTTACTGCCAGATTCATCTTAGTAGACTTCCGTTCAATAGCACTAAGGGCAGCAGTAACATTTCACTTGGTAAGTCCTATGATGTCAATGTCGTCAGCGTGCGCAAGCAATTGGACGCTTATTTGAAAAATAGTACCATTGCGATGCACTCCCGCCTCTCGCAGAACACTCTCCATGACCAGGAGCAACGTAGATTGATTTTACGTGGGTGCCTGTCCGCGTCGACCTAATCCCACGGTGCTCTTCGCACAGGGTGAAATGCAATGTGTCTACCAACGCCCCCAAATGTAGCAGAGTGCTACACCTGAGTACCAATTCGAAACCATGTATTTCGACATGATTTCCCCCTTGGTTAGGAGCGGAGCCTATCTAAAACTCCTTCCGATCTTTGGGTCACGGCACCCGGTTGAAAATACAACTCCACACCGAGCCTACTGACTAGACTCTTCCCGCGATTTGGGTCCAAACCACAGCCATGACCAGGAGCAAATAGGCTCAACAAAATATGCCACAACTTAGCTGAGAGTGGCATTACAGGAGTAAAGTTTGCCCATGATTTTCCGCAATACAACAGCTGACTTCTTTTGCCCAAGCGGCACTGTTACGAGGCGACACGTATTTAATTCAATGAAATACTGGATCTACTAAAAGAAGGATAGGATATAATAATGTGATATAAGTGGGCGTTGCAACTTTATTAAATTAAAGCTCACTAGCTAGTCATGTTTAACCGATTTTGACAATTGGCATCAGGGCTTCGCAT
The DNA here is from genome assembly GCA_932273835.1 of Sarcophaga variegata. NCBI lineage: Eukaryota > Metazoa > Arthropoda > Insecta > Diptera > Sarcophagidae > Sarcophaga > Sarcophaga variegata. The sequence continues at coordinate 120,145,583 of OW026360.1, read as the reverse complement.
TAAAAGTATGGCGGCCATAAAATCAAGCTGAAAACCGGTCTAAAAGTTTAATGAATTCAGTGTTCGATTCAACGAGAGTACTTTCGGTACTACATACTCGTACATACATAATTGATGATTACAATCCTTCAGTCAGGATTACAACCAAGCTTCTGATGTGCAAAAGCCAGTGATGTATGTATGTAGGCCACCTCTGGATTTAGGGGTATCAGTAACGAAAGTCACCGTTGTCAAGATTTCTGGCAAACAAAAACTCTAAGTGGCAAATAAAATTACCATGAAAAGTTTCTCAAAAAATCTGTCGTTCGGAGTCGACTTTAAACTGTAGGTTCCACCACTCATGTATAAAAATTAACACACACAACATAAGTGGTGTGAGAAACTAGGACGTTGTCCAAGGGGTCAATTCGACCTCTGGGTACTGTACTTGTCTTAATTGACAAGTACACGTCCTCTAACTTAACCTAACCTAAGGCGACCACAGGTGGCCTCCTTATTAAAAAATGTCCAACCTGACTTGATAAAAATGATTTAAGTTTTGTAAACTAAGTACTGATAGGAGGTCTGTCTTACAAATTGCGGAAATTGTTTGGATGCTGGAACCCAATAAGCCTAACATAGGATTAGGAGTCGGCCTCCTAACGACACATTACGTAGTCAAGTCGCTAACTGCTTACGCGGAGATGATTGGCTGGCATTTAAGCTCCCCTGAGGTTTATTGATGGACTTGAGTGCATTGGCTATTATGTGGCTATACTGTGGCAGATTTTTATTTCTTTTTGTCCTGCGATATCTTAAACCAAATATGTCAACCAATTTATACAATCGACAGCTAAAAAAGAAAGAAAACATGTCTTAAAAGATGAGAAATATATACGGCAGTGTAGTCGCACATTATTATGGGATTAAACAGAAGGCTTTTCACAGCCGCAAAGTGTAGCTCAAAGTCAGTACAATAGACCTCTCTCTATCTCTCAATCTCTCTCTCTCTCTCTCTCTCTCCCTTCCTTGACGTATCCTTTTCATATGTTCATATAAAAGCAAATGAAAGCATAGTCCGTATGTCTTATATTCCAGCCAAGTACCCGCTGTAGTAGTCCTTAAACGTTTCGTTTTCCTTTTGCACCGCGTATACTCGTTTGTATGTATACACAGAACACTTAATAATGTGTTGTAATGAAATCATGTTCATACGAAAGCATGTGTGTATGTATCTGTATGTGGGGTAAGTATGTATTAAAAGATAAATTACCTCCTGCTTGCCTATCGATAAAATGCTTATGCTTCTCTCATATCAGCCTTGAATTCTGTCAGAAATTGAAACTGAAATTGAAAGTGTTCGAATATTTTATTTGATTTTCGTTTCGTTTCATTAAATGGCAACGACGAATATTTCATTAGATTTTATGGAGACACTCTTGTAAGACATCTTCTGTATCTTCTGCAAACTTAATTAAAACAATTGAAATTCTCGTAATTGGTAAATAAAAATTGAAGGAAAGGTGTGAATATGGTGAATATGGAATGACATAATGAACGAGATTTAATATGTACACTCGTATGTACAGTAGTTAAGTAGAAAAAATACTAAAAATACATGGCCATCTTCTGTTACAAGGAAAATATCTGCTTATAGAATACATAAGGATTTCAATAATTGACTGGGAGTGTAACTCTCCGTAATGAGCATTGGAAACACAATTTAAATATGGAGCATAGAAGAAACCAATAAATCCTTTAAAAATATTGACATGACATGATCAACGGAGTAACGTGTGATAACTAGGATTATAAAGTGTAAAGCATGCTAAAGATAAAGAGGAATTGAACTTTGGTTGATGGAGAGTAAGTCAGTCTTACACGCTTCTAACAAGATGTGGGGATATAAGTGCCGTGGTGTAGTTGTTAAAGCGCTTAATAGACATTTATCGCTGAATTATCGTAGAATTGGGCATATTGTTACGAAAATGGATAAAACCTACGTACTGGTGTTTTGCTTTTAAATATTTAACAAAAACAAGTAAACAAAATACAACAACAAATACTACAATAATAAATGTAGACAATGTTTACATTTATAGAGGTCTCTAGAAGGCGAAGTCAAGAATATTCGTCTTCAAGAACATTCATTAGCCTGTTTACATTGCCATATAAAAGGCAAGGCAAAGCAGGCATCTGAGTTAGTAAAAGTTCAGTCAGTCTTGTGTGAAAACGCGGTGCGTTTGAAGAGAGTGATCGTGGTTTGAAGATCTCCATTACAAAGATCTGTCGAACAATTGTCTAGTAATTGTTATTGTTCATGCAAAGGAGTGCAAAAAAGAATAGCAGACAAAGCAATTGTTGTTGTTTACACCAAGTTGTAATGTGTATTTTGTTTACGTTAGTCCTTGCAGTGTTGTTGTTGCTTCTTGTTTACCTGTTTATCCCTTTTTTTAAACTAATGTTGTTGCTAAATTTTTATTTATTCGTTGATCATGTAAACAAGTCCATTGTTTTTGCTTTTTGTAGATTTTATTTATTATTTTAATGTTAAACGATGTAACACCATTTCCATTTACGTAACAATATCAATACTTATATTGAAATTAATTGTAATTAGTATGTTAGAAGAGACTTTTCCCGTGCCATATTTTGTGATGTGAATGCTTGGACACTGTAAAGCAGCGATGCAGTAGCCTTGAAATTATTCGAAAAAAATATACTTGGAATAAGCTTCGTTTCAGTTCAACAATGATCAGCACACTAACATCCAGCGGCTGCATTGGCTTGTATATGTTGTACAGACTGGTAGGATGTCCGCGCAAGATGGGTTTTTCACGCGAGAATTAGCAAGAATATGCGTGTGTGTCAGGTTGAGGGGTTTTTATATCAAAAAGACAGTTTTGCTGGTCTGCAAACAGATTTCACGAGGTAATACAACAGCCATAAGTGTATTGGAGCGATCAGACTGCCTTAGCAGCATCTATAGGGCATCATGTCAATTCGGGTTTGCTTTCTGATTAGGAAAGCCCTCATCGTTTAAAGGGTGATAATATTCTGCGACGTATCTGAAGTCGCCGTGGTCTAGTAGGTAGTGTGTTGCCTTATTAGACGTGAGGCCTAGGTTCAAACCCCATGTCAGGCAGCTCCAACTGAACGAAGTATGAAAAAATATTTCTTCGGCGATTCCCTCTCAGCAGATTTCTGGCAAAAATTCTGAGAGTAAATGGGAATTGCCATGAAAAGTTTCTTAAAAATCTGTCGTTCGAAGTCGTCTTTAAACTGTAGGTCCCGCCACTCATGTATAAAAATTAACGCTTACAACTTAAGTGGTGGGAAAAACTAGATCGTAATCCTGTCTAAAGGGTTGTAAAGACCAATTATGTATGTATGTATCGTGTGGGGCAACGATGGAGCGAAATACATTTATAACCGTTCCACCGGTTGGTTCGGCCTCGCTTAATATAGGGTGGCGCAGAAACAGTGTATGGAACAGGTTTCATTTTTCTTTCTGCCTGTGTGGATAGTGTTGAGTTTATTTTGTGCTCTTGTCCTGGTGTGTACAGGCGAAGTCTCAAGATTTTAAACCCAAGGTTCTTCAGTGGCTTCAGAGAGAGCATTGTCTCTGGCGTCAGTTGGCTTGTGAGATGACTAATTTTAAGTTCGATTTCGAAATCTAATGAATTTTATTTCATTTTATTAAATGGCAACGACGAATATTTCATTAGATTTTATGGAGTATATTGTACGACACTCTTGTGTGAATCTTCTGTATCTTCTGAAAACTTAATTAAAACAATTGAAATCCTCTTAATTGGTAAGATGACTACTACTGGTGAGATGACTACTGTTCTTATATCTCTTTATCTTTATCTCTTTTCCTTTGGTCTGACGTGAACCTTTCCTTAGTTTTTGTTTCCCCTCTTTCCTTTCTTTACTTTCTTTCTCATGACATTTGTTCTTTCTAGATAACCTTCGCAGTTTGAAGGTTCCTGCAATGTACCTTTTTTAAGCCTCTGGTTGAAGGTGACCAAGTGCTTTCGTAGCATCACTAAAAACCTAATTTAATCGCAGAAATAAAGAAAACTTTTTCCAAATTTGTGATGTTTTCTTTATTAGGAGCTTATAAACTAGGCCTCTTATATTTCTGTCATTGGCTACAATTATTTTATTATCTGAACTTTGACTTCAAAAGACATACAACTTAATTAATTTCATTTCTTTCTTTTTTTCCTCTTTTTTTGGGGTTTTCTAATAAACTCTTATTGTTAAAATTGTTATTAAACGGCATGTAAAAGCCTAATAATGTAATACATCTGTCCCTAGATTTAGCAGGCTTAGTTAGTAAGTCTTGTAAGGCAAAAATTTTCCACAACTTTCTTAATGAAAATTTAATTTCCATACTTTATTAGGCTTTGATTTAGGCATTGGCACTTGACATTAATAAAATCGGATTTCAAGGCGTAAATAGAGGCCCATGGCATATTGTATCTATGTATGTTTGTGTACTTTACTTTGATATTTAATATCCAATATTTTTTTCTTTTGTCCTTCATAGATATTAGTTTCTCTTGTTTTTGTTCTTTCTGTTTATTTTTTTCTTTCTATTTTTATTCTGGCATTTCATTTTCATGTTAACAAAATAGAGATTTATTATGGCACGATGACTTAAGCAAGTCTTCCTTTGAATGCGTAAAGAAAGGGGAAAAAATTAAGAAAGAAAGAGAAAAGCTTTGAATCAACCCAAATAAAAACAAAAGATAATAAAGTTACTTGCCAAACAACAAAAATATAATATTTGTAGCATACTTTTAGGTAAACATGTAATATAAAAAAAAATAGAGCATAAGCTAGGGAGAGAGTAAAGAAAGTTAAAGAGTGTATACAGAGTATTAAGATTTATGGCTTATGAAGATTAAATATTTCATAGACTTTAGGCTTTAAATGCATTTAATGGCTGTGGCAGCCAATTTACAGAAATAAATTGAAGTGAAAACCTCTTTTAATAAGTAATAAAAATATTAAAAGAAAAATTAAAACCTATTTCAAGGGGCAAAATCTTTGTATAAGCAATCAGACAGGAGGACGCGACAACTCTTGGCCATATATTGTGGCAACTATTTGGAAAACAGTGGATGAGAAGAAAAGCTTGCCTCCTATGACTGGTAGTTGCTTTAATCCATACAGAAAGATGTCACTGGAATACTCTTTACTTTAGAGCAGCATATCAAACATTGACTCTTGGCCTAAGAAGACAATCGACTCTTTTTTGGACAAGTAAACCAAAAATATGGAAAAATTTTGTAACTTCCGATGGACAATATTTTGAATGGCAAGTTCTTTCAAAATCTACCTTAATGAAGTACTTTCTTTTTCGATAAAAATAAACGATACATTATTGCGAAGCAGTCATTTGCCTTATTAGACTCGAACCCGTAGTTCAAATCTTAGCTTAGACATCTCGAACACAAAGAAATATTTATTTCAGCAGTCTTTTGGCAAAAACTCTGCGAGTAAACAAAATAGTCAGGCAAAGTATCTCAAAAATCTGTCCTACGGAGTTAACTTTAAAAGATAGGTGCCGCCATTCATGGCTAAAATTAATACACACAACATGGGTGGTGTGAGAAAATAGGTTGTAATCCTGACTGAAGTGTTGTAATGACCAATTATGTAGGTATGTAAGGCACATTACTCCACGAAGATTGTCAGCAAATTCGATACTTGTTAGCTGTTTAGAAAACAATTTGAAAATATTTGCAGGAGTTGGAATTCATTCGAAAAGTAAGGACCTTGAAGGCTAACACGTATCCCTTCGGACATGCAACTGAACGACTCTGCTAAGTACTGCCATTCTATTCGAATGAGTACAACATCCTACCAGTTTCAGTGCTTAACTATTGACGTGGTCAACGGATTATTTATGATTTGAAGAGGAGGTTTTTTTCTTTCTAAGCTCTGGCGCAAGACTTGTTGAGCGTCCCTTAATCAAAATATGCGCAGCCACTTTATTCACCGTACTTGGAATGGTGACTCCTCGTCAATTTCTGCTGGCATTTCAGAAGCATAACTACAGCGACATCATTTGGTAAAAATTTCTAAAGACCCGAACTGATTGTTGATAGGAATGAGTAACTTTTCGCTAACTTCCATGCATCTTCAGCCTCATTACACCGCTTTAGTCAGGATTACAATCTAGCTCCTCACACCACCTATGTCGTGTGTGTTAATTTTACTCATGAGTGGCGCGACCTATAGCTTAACGTCGACTTTGAGTGACAAGTTTTGGGAAACTTTTCATGGTAATTTGATTCACTTTCACAGTTTTTGCCAGAAGACTGCTGAAAGGATTTTTTTATGTGTTGCATGAATAGACTCTTGTCTAATAAGCCAACACACTATCTACGACTTCAAGGTTTATCAATTCTACTCTAATTTCATCTGCAAGGCAATACTCGATTGGATATTGCAATACGATACAAATGCAATGATATTTGACGAGTTGTGTTAGTAGAGTTGTTTGGTGCAAGGCTTGAAGAGGATTTCAGTGCTGAAGCCTTCTATTAATGCTCTGGTAAATACTACAAGTTTATGTCTACATTCATACATACATATACATAATTGGTACTTACAACCCTTCAGTCAGAATTACGACCTAACTTCTCACACCATATTGTGTGTGTAACAGTGATCGACAATGAATTGCTTTTTCGCTGCTCATAAAAACTCATGAAATTTTGAATATAAGTGAGTCTCAATATTGTTGAATTTCACCATGTACTCCGATTCATTCATACTCACTACAACGTTGATTTATATGCACAGGTTGCAATGAGTATGCGTACAATGTTGACATCAAACTCATACCATTCGAAATATGTTTGATTCATACGCCTACTCATTCAGATTCATAACTTTAGAAAAATACTTTGAATACTTATAAATGATGATGAGTGCCTCGAATCCTTCATTAAAATTTATAGTCTTAGTTGTTGTTGTTGTATTTACAACAAAAGAAAAAAGATACATAAGCAAAAAACAGACAGACAGAGCAGGAAGCAGAGCAAACACACAACCTTTTCAACCAAGTATTTTAGTGTTCGTATGCGATTCATACTTAGTTTTTGCTTCGTGTATATGTTGTATGGAGAGTCGAAATCAACAACATCATACGTGTTGTTAAGTATGATGTATGATGAGTACTTCAAAATTTGAATATGAGTAGAGGTTGCATGATATTAAAAGAAGTATGAATGCGTATAAATATCAGAAACTGTGAGCATTTTTCGATTCTACTCATCTTTTTGAATACTCATTGCTGATTTCTGCATAGGTAAATTATATACATGAGTGGTGGTACCTACAGTTTAAAATGGACTCTCAAACGGCAATTGTATTTACTCATACAGTTTTTGCCTCAAATCTGCTGAGAGGAAGCCGCCAAAGAAATATATTTTCAAATTTCGTTTTGTTTGATCTCCATCTGTTTAACCTGGGGTTTGAACCATAGCGTCATGTCTAATACAAACATACATACATAATTGGTCATTACAACCCTTCAGTCAGGATTACGACCTAGTTTCTCACACCACTTATTTTGTGTGTGTGTGTTAATTTATCCAGGAGTGGCGGGACCTACAGTTTAAAGTCGACTCCGAACGACAGATTTTTGAGAAACTTTTCATGACAAATTTATTTACTTTCAGAGTTTTTGCCAGAAATCTGCTGAGAGGAAGTCGCCGAAGAAATACTTTTTTGTATTTTGTTTTGATGTCTGACCTTGGGTTTGAGCCATGGCCTCACGTCTAATAAGCCAACACAATACCTACTAAACTACGGCTTCTACAGTGCCGTAAATTCTGTGAAATTCTAGAAAGGCTATGGATATTATTGTGAGTGGTAACAAGAAAGCTCTTCTTGTTATTTCATGGTAACGGCAGGATGTGTGTAGTGCAAGAAAATGTCTTTGAATTTTATTTTCTTCAAGTTATTATTGTTTGTTTCTTGTGATATCCTTGTTAGATTTTAAAATAATCGTTAAAAAAATAAGAAAAAAACAAGAAAACTTCACCATTTAAATGGAATTCAATTTGTTTGCAAAATAAATGTAATTTTTATCATACAACTTAGCTCAACTCACTCTCAAATGCTATTCTTCTGCTTCTTATTTTTATTTTCTTATTGTTTTTGTTTCTATTTTATGGTGAGACATCATTGATGATGATGATGTCTTTGGAAAGAAAGGCTAGAGAAAGGACAAGCAATGCCACACAACATGAGTGAAGTGTCTATACGCCATTTCCGTTTCCGTTATTCAAATTTGTTTCAACCAAGACGAGACGAGTATCGTTTTACAATTTAAAACCAAAAAAAAAACTCCCAAAAAAAATAGAAGAAGGAAGAAAAACTTTGGCTAAAATGAAGCATAAGAAAAAAGGAAAACAATTTTGTCGCAATAAATATTATGGCATAACATTAACCCTGAGTACCATTTACTATAACAAAACTAAACAACAACAAAAGTAATACAAATGTTGCTGTTGTTGTTGCTATTAGAATTGAAACTTTATTGCCAAAAAGAATATAAAGGGGCAAGACTGGAACAGGAAATGTTTGAGTAGCTGGCTGGTATTTCTTACAATTTTCAATTTGTTTTCTTATTTCATTTCAATTTTTATTTTCCACTTTATATTGCCATTTATTTCTTGTTTAGAAATCTTATGCAAATTTCTCTGTTTCTTAGACATTCTTGGGTATTTTATTTTTGAGAGAAAAGCAAAGAAAACGAAAGAATTTGGAATTGCATTGCATTTGTTGGGGCATTGTAATAGGAAAAGTGGTTGAATGGTAATATTTTGGTAATAAATCTCGTTAAACATACTTCTCTTGTTCTTCCTCTTCTAAGGCCATAAAGCATTACCCCAGTTTTTTACATAAAAAGTGGTAGTTTCTATCTCCCTCCCATTTAATGATAACGAAAACCGTGTTATTAACATCCATAAAACATGCAAAACTACAAAGCTTTACAAGCAAAAATGCAAAGAATTTTCGGTTTTCAGTTGTATTTTGATTAACCCGAAAGTGTTTGTTAAGTAATTGAAATCGTTATAGTAACATATGGTCTCAAAAAACACAAAAAAATCAAAAGAAAATTTACTACTTCCCTGCCCCTCCCCATCAAAACATTTCCTTGCAGCCACAGCTAACCATGAAAATAGCTGCTTAAACACATTCGAAAAAAGTACCACTAAAGGGTTGTAATGGCAAATGGAAATGCAAATTAAATCAATAAAACATTCGTTTTGATTGACTACCAAAAAAAGCAAAAATATAATTCTAAATACACCCCCCTTTAGACACCCCCTTATTCGAAAACACTTTTCAACACCCCCCGTTTACTAAATGGCAGGCACTTTGTAATATTCCGAAACATAGCTTTAAAAATTATGGAAAATGCTTCTAATGCCGTGAATAGGCCTCCAGTTGAAAAAATAATTATTTACTTCGATTGACAAGAGCCTTCTAGAGGCAGCCATGTGTCAAAAGGACCACTAAATATGGACACACTAATGTAATCCTATTTCTATATCCTTAACAGCTGTGAATAAGCGAAAAATGGAAGCTTAGATAAGAAAACAGGAGATTCATTACGGCAGCTAATGACAGAAAAATAATGAACAAGGAACCTATACCTCTTTAAGGAAAGAACTGGGCACATGAGGTGCAAGAAAGTATTGTTATGTTTTTACCATTTAAAAACGTTTAAAATATAAGCCCGTAGATTGAAAATAAAATAAAAATAAATTTGTGTTTAGTTTTAGTTAAAATTCTTTATTATTTGCACAATTTCGAAAGCCACTGTTCACAACTTGATGTAGACAACAACAATTGCTTCGTTTTGTTATTTTTATTTTTATTTGCAATCTACGAATGCATATTTTAAACGTTTTTGAAAGGATATGCAATTGATATGCAAGCTGTATACGCTAGGGTCACTGATGGATGCAAAGTCAAATGGAAATACAGCTAAATGAACACGGATAGGCAAGAATCATGGAGATTCTTCTCCAATCAGCCAGATATGTGACTAACATCAAAATAATGAGGAATAACCAAGAAGCATTAAACAGCCTTTTGACCAGCATGAACCAGAAATCTTTTTTATACAGGAAATGAATCACTTGGAATCCAATATGTGGATGGTGTGATAAAAATAATGCAGAATACATTTGAAATGTAAGTGGTGCTAATACACTTCAGAAGTACGAATATGAAAGCTTACTTACTATACAAAGGGTGTTTTTTTATAGAGGTATAGAACTTTAAGTTGCAATAAAACAACGATGGATTATTCGATTGACATGAATTTTATTTATCCGAAAGATAATCTTGTGGCATTACATTTTAAATATGATTTCTGGCATATGACCGCCACGGCTGGCGCGGATGTAGTCGAATCTGGACGTCCAATTTTCGATGACTTTTTCCAACATTTGTGGCCGTATATCGGCAATAATACGGCGAATGTTGTCTTCCAAATGGTCAAGCGTTTGTGGCTTTACCGCATAGACCAATGACTTTACATAGCCCCACAGAAAGTAGTCTAGCGGTGTTAAATCACAAGATCTTGGAGGCCAATTCACAGGTCCAAAACGTGAAATTAGGCGGTCACCAAACGTGTCTCTCAATAAATCTATTGTGGCACGAGCTGTGTGACATGTTGCGCTGTCTTGTTGAAACCACATCTCCTGGACATCATAGTTATTCAATTCAGGAATGAAAAAGTTAGTAATCATGGCTCTATACCGATCATCATTGACTGTAACGTTCTGGCCACCATCGTTTTTGAAAAAGTACGGACCACCAGCCCATAAAGCGCACCAAACAGTCAGTTTTTCTGGATGTAACGGTGTTTCCACATACACTTGAGGATCACCTTCACTCCAAATGCGGCAGTTTTGTTTGTTGACGTAGCCATTCAACCAGAAGTGCGCTTCATCGCTAAACAAAATTCGCTTATGAAAATCGGGAACAACGGTAATCTCGTTTTGGGCCCATTCGACGAATCTACGCCTTACTTGATGATCGTTTGGCTTGAAATCTTGCACGAGTTGGATTTTGTAAGCACGCAAACCAAGATCCTTCCGCAAAATCTTCGATAAAGTGGATGGACACAGATCCAATTCCTGTGCTCGATGGCGGATGGACTCATTCGGGTCTTCCTCAATGCTACGCTCTACAGCAGCAATAGCTTCTTCTGTACGCACCGTACAGCGTCTCTGGGGATGCGAGTTATCAATAAGAGAAAACGTTCCATGGTTTATCGAATTAACTGCTCTGATGGACGATTTTGTCGACGATAAAATGGACGTAGTGCGCGATACGTTTTCCGCACAGAATCATTATTTTCTAAATAAAATTGCTCTATTTGCAAGCGTTGTTCAGGCGTGAGTCTATTCATGATGAATTGCCAAACCAAACTGAGAATAAATCACTTGACAGCTGTTAAATCGGTTTCCATCTTGAAAAGTAATGCCAACTTAAAGTTCTATACCTCTATAAAAAAACACCCTTTAGAAAATTCAATAAATTCCAAAAGTTGAGAAAAAGTACCGAAAGGCTCATTACTGTTGCCAAAGGCCCTTGAGGCTGCATTGACTCTTTGTTGTATCGCTTTAATAACTAATAAAGACTTAAGTTTTCATGAAACATATTTATGCCTGTATGTATAGAAGAGTTTAAAGAGAATAAAATAATAAAAAAAAATTATTTTTTTTTCTTTTGACCCACAATTAAAATTTTACCCCCAAAACCTTGTTTCAAAAGCTTTCTCTAGTTTTTTTTTGCAGTCCCCCCACATAGAGAAATTCTTTTTTCAGTTTGTTTTTGTTATAAAAAAAATGTCTCTTTTAAAAGGCCATTTTGGCGAGTAACAACAATTTAACAATTTTATTTCATTTTTTATTTAAAAAAAACTCGGAGAAACGATAAAAAAATGTGAAAGAAAAAGTATTCTTTTTCACTGTTTGTTGCTGTTTGCAAAAACTTTGGCAAATAAATTAACAAACGATGCAACGAATGAATGGCAAGCTGGCTTGTTGAAAGGCACACAAATATACTTACGTACACATTCTCATAACTATGCGGGGTACAAGCAAATAACCACCAATACAATAAAATTACCAGAGTAAACCAGAGGCAAACATATTAAGTATCCTTTAAACTTATATTTTAACAATAATTCTCTGCTCTCGGCTCTCTGTTTTCGGCTCTCCTCTTCTTTGGTTAGTTTTTTTTTTGCTTATTTTTTTTAATGATTTTTTTCTTTTGTGTTATTGTTGTTGTTGCAAACGTTATAATTTCATATTTTCACTCAACATTAAACTCTGTTATAACAGTATTTACCTTTGACTACTCAACTATGATTTCTTGCTCTTAAAACCCTTAAGAGCCGTAGCATGAAAGAGAGAGACATGGAGCGGCAACGCAGCGGGGGTGTAGTGTGTAAGTGAACATTAGCAACTCAGCAAAAGAGTTGAAATAAACTTTTCTTTTTAGAAAGCCTATATACATGCTTGCTATGTGTAATGGTATGTACGCAAAGGTTTGCATGTGTATGGGTGTGTATGCAATGCTAAAGCAATATTTGAGGCTTATAACTGCTAAAATAACATCAGCACAGTCAACAACATCAACAACAATTACAGAGAAAAAAGTAAAAAAACCCCGTTGTTTTTTCTTTACACTGAAAGTAGTTGTGAAATACACACTTACACACACACAGGAATAACAACTACAAGAACAACGTACGTAAAGCATTAATAGTTTTATGCGATGTTTTGCTTTCCTTTTTTTGTTTCATAAACTTTTTTTTGTTATTTTTTTGTTGTTGTTGCTGCTGTTGCTTTTATATATTTTTGTAGTCGTTTATAAAACGTATACACTTTCAATGACCTTGTTTAAGCCTTTTGAAAACAGAAAAAGACCAAGAAAAAAATCATCGTAGAAAAAAACTTTTTCTATGATTTTTTGTTTGTTTTTTTTTAAAGAGAAAGAAAAATAATTTTTTAATTTAATGCCCAATCGTTAGTATTTAAAAAAAATGAAATGAAATACTTTACTTTATAATATTTTAATTGATTTAAAAAAAATGTTTTCAAAGCGTAGACAATTTTATTACAGTAGCCACAGTTAAAGTGTCAAAAAAGAGAGAAAAAAAATTTAAAAAAAAATTTAAAAAAAAAAACATTTTAAATATTTTACTGACTTAAATGTTATTTTCATGGACTTCATACATATTGACATGCTATCAAATAATTTCTTTACTGTCCTTCTCCTACAGTGATGTGAAAAATAATAAGGACGGTACCTACCCGAACTTACATTATATTTAAAACCGAATAAAAGCTCGAAAATTCTTTCTCTTTTAAACGACTTATTTTTTCCTAAGCGGTAGAAAAATATTTAAAAACAAAATTTTTCCTATTCCTATAATATATTTTGATTTTTTGTGATTTTGTATGAATATATGTAGTTCAAGGTGTGAAAAAAATAAGGACACTTCATGAAATCTTAAAGCTATAACTAACCTAAGTAAAACTAAATAGATATTTATACTGAATATTGTTGCATGAAGCCTTAGTGCCACATTAGTACTTTATTGCGGAGCACAGCTTCTAGGCATTGAGTCGACCAAATTTTGACAAGCATGCAGCGGTATTGAGTTCCAAGCATCCTGTATAACATTCCAAAGCTCGTCGCAATTTGTTGGACACTTTCCCCTGATTGCCCTTTTAACTTCGTTCCACAAATTTTTTCCATAAATATAATGTAACTTTGGGTGGGTACTGTCCTTATTATTTTTCACATCACTGTATGTATGTATATAGGATTCCACTGTAATATCTTTCCCAATCATTTAGGATGCCTAGTAAGCTTTCATATTCGCAATTTTGAAGTGTATTAACGCCACTTACATTTCAAATATGTATTCTGCATTATTTTTATCACACCATCCACATATTGGATTCCAAGCAATTCATTTCCTGTTTAAAAAATATTTCTGATTCATGCTGGTCAAAAAGCTGTTTAATAAAGGATGTTTTTTACAGAGGTATATAACTTTAAGTTGGCATTACTTTTCAAGATGGCGACCGATTTAACAGCTGTCAAGTGATTTATTTTCAGTTTGGTTTGGCAATTCATCATGAATAGACTCACGCCTGAACAACGCTTGCAATTAGTGCAATTTTATTTCGAAAATAATGGTTCTGTGCGGAAAACGTATCGCGCACTACGTCCATTTTATTGTCGACAAAATCGTCCATCAGAGCAGTTAATTCGATTAACCATGGAACGTTTTCGCACCACGTTTACTCTTATTGATAACTTGCATCCCCAGAGACGCTGTACGGTGCGTACAGAAGAAGCTATTGCTGCTGTAGAGCGTAGCATTGAGGAATACCCGAATGAGTCCATCCGCCATCGAGCACAGGAATTGGATCTGTGTCCATCCACTTTATGGAAGATTTTGCGGAAGGATCTTGGTTTGCGTGCTTACAAAATCCAACTCGTGCAAGATTTCAAGCCAAACGATCATCAAGTAAGGCGTAGATTCGTCGAATGGGCCCAAAACGAGATTACCGTTGTTCCCGATTTTCATAAGCGAATTTTGTTTAGCGATGAAGCGCACTTCTGGTTGAATGGCTACGTCAACGAACAAAACTGCCGCATTTGGAGTGAAGGTAATCCTCAAGTGTATGTGGAAACACCGTTACATCCAGAAAAACTGACTGTTTGGTGAGCTTTATGGGCTGGTGGAATCATTGATCCGTACTTTTTCAAAAACGATGGTGGCCAGAACGTTACAGTCAATGGTGATCGGTATAGAGCCATGATTACTAACTTCTTCATTCCTGAATTGAATAACCATGATGTCCAGGATATGTGGCGTCAACAAGACGGCGCAACATGTCACACAGCTCGTGTCACAATAGATTTATTGAAAGACACGTTTGGTGTCCGCCTAATTTCACGTTTTGGACCTGTGAATTGGCCTCCAAGATCCTGTGATTTAACACCGCTAGACTACTTTCTGTGGGGCTATGTAAAGTCATTGGTCTATGCGGTAAAGCCACAAACGCTTGACCATTTGGAAGACACGGCCACAAATGTTGGAAAAAGTCATCGAAAATTGGACGTCCAGATTGGACTACATCCGCGCCAGCCGTGGCGGTCACATGCCAGAAATCATATTTAAAATGTAATGCCACAAGATTATCTTTCGGATAAATAAAATTCATGCCAATCGAATAATCCATCGTTGTTTTATTGCAACTTAAAGTTCTATACCTCTATAAAAAAACACCCTTTACTAACAAACGATTTGCTTGTGAGATTATCTCATGTCCAGAAGTGCTGATTTGGTCATGGAAAGTAAATACCGCTAAAATTAGATTTCCTTGTGCGATTTCTGAAGTCGCTATAGGCTAGTAGGTAGTGTGTTGGTTTATCAGACGTAAAGCCAGGGTTCGAGCCCCAGGCCAGACATCAATGACAAAATACAAAAAATACAAAAAACTCTGAGAGTAAATAAAAATTGCCATGAAAAAATTTCTCAAAAATTTGTCGTTCGGAGTCGCACACACACAACATAAGTGGTGTGAGAAACTAGGTTGTAATCCTGATTGAAGGCTTGTAATGACCAATAATGTATGTATGCATGCATTTTAACTTCTCCTCTATGGTGTAGAAGTTTTCATAATAAAATTAAAATCATTGACACGCTTAAAGCTTATTTCAACTGCTAAATTTGAACGTTTGCTGTACAAACTACTTTCATTAAGTCATTCTCATTCTGCTGCCTTCAACATATCCTGTAAACTACTTACACATACAAATCTCTTTTATTGCTTATGACAGTAATCCAGCAGATTTGTTATCACACAGTAAATTTCTCTATAAATCATCAACTTAAGTGTAATAAACAGCCGAAGAAATGCTACAAATAAATCCACAACCGAAATATTATTGAAAGACATTTAAACGAAAAGAGCGCAAAGAAACTAAAACTAAAGGCACATACAACACGATGACTTGAATTAAAAGTCCGTTTTACTGACAACTGAAGCAATAAAAATTTAATTATTCGTAGCAAAAACAAAGTAAAAATTGAAACTGATTTGTAGGGTGCACTTCAGAAAAGCAAAGAAGGAAAGTGGTCTGCTGTTTATATGTTAAACTTCGAAGTAAATACGTGTAGCTGAGTAACCATAAGGCTACCAGAATACTGCAGCGTTTTTCAGGCGGAGGTGTTGGCAATACAGGCTGCAATTAAGATTATTTTGAATGCTAATGCCCCCAATGGAAACATCACCATACTCAGCGATAGCCAGGCGGGTTCCAATGTGGTGAACTCCAGGACGGTCTACGGCTGCCGAAAACATCTAAATATGGTGGCGGAGAGGTATAATGTACACATCATTGGGGTTCCGGTTCCACAATGATATCCCGGGCAACTGCAGAGCGGATGAATTGGCCAGAAACGGCACGACCATCGAACTCTCCGATGAATTATTGGATATTGGGGTCCCTTTGGGGACCTGCAAGCCCATGAATGACGACGAGATCATGGACTCCGTCAACCGCAGGTGGGCAGCTTCAAATAAGGCAGAATGGCGCGCATGATCTGGCCGAAGCTGGATAGAGGGAGCACTGCAAGGCTGCTTAAACTTCAAAGAGTCGTGCTCAGTGCAGTCATTGGAGTGAAGCCAGGAGTTGAAGCCAATTGTCCATCCAATGCGTTTTCGCTTCGCTAAGTGGGCCTGCGATCGACTTACAGAAGATGCAGATTTTGGCAAAAAAAAAACATCTTTTCAGATGAAGCTCATTTTGATCTTGGCGGGTATGTAAACAAGCAAAATTGTCGCATTTGGGACACAGAAAACTCGCACGCATACATTGAAAAGCCGACGCACCCAAAACAAGTCATTGTTTGGTGCGGATTTTGGTCCAGAGGCATAATTGGGCCATTTTTCTTCGAAAATGAGCAAGGATTGGCCGTTACAGTCAATGGCGATCGTTATCGGGCCATGTTGAATGAATTTTTGTTCACAAAAATTGAAGAGGAGGATATTGACAACATTTGATTTCAATAGGACGGCGCTACGTGCCACACAGCCGAAGCTACACTCGATGTTTTGCGCCTTGTTTTTCAAGATCGCATTATCAGCCGCAGAGCTGATGTCGTTTGGCCACGTCGGAGCTGCGATTTGACACCGTTGGACTATTATTTGAGGGGTGCCGTCAAGCCAGAGACAATTGACGCTTTAATGGACAATATTCGTGAAGCCATTGGTGAAATACAGCTGCACACAATCAATAATGTGCCTTAAAATTGGACCGATCGTGTAGGCTGTACTGCATGGCCAGCCGACGAAGCCATTTGAATGAAATTATTTTCCATTATTAACCGGAAGGATTGTACTTTCAAATAAGAAAAGGAATTTGAGAAAATATTCAGTAGTTTTTTTAAAGCATTTTCAAAAAAAAAAAGTTATTTGGCGGACCCTTTATAAGAAAAGTTTGCTGGTGCATTTGATGTATTCCAACTGCTTATGACGTCATGTGTCTTGTTTTCTTGAAATATAATTAGCACCCCTCGTAATACAGTTATCAGTTGAATACCTCAAAATATTTATCATTTAGTCATGCATTAACTTAATGACCGTGTAATAAAATTTTCAGAGTTTTTCGTTCTCCATTCAAACCGGTGCTGATGCTGGCTGAAAGCATTTAAAAACGTAACATAACATAAAAATGTTAATGGATTTATATTACCCACATACACACATATGAGTGAGAGAAAGGGCATAACTAAATGCATTAACATATTACTTACACTCACACACACATACCCATACCCATAGCAATAGATAAACATTAACAGCAGTTATAATCATAGGGAGTCAGTCGTAAAGAAGCCATAATATTATGACAATTTTAATTGTCAATAATAAAACCACATTAAACACACACTCATACACATACATACACACACGTGTAGAGACAAACAAATAACTGACTACCAGTCAAACAACTCTTACTCTCGCCACACACACAGCCATACACATAAACAATTTAAGACTATAAAGAGTTTTTGCGTAAACAAATAGTCAAGGAGGGAGAGACAGAGAGAGAGAGAGTGAGGGATGGTATGTAAAGGGTGTTTTTTATAGGGGTATAGAACTTTAAGTTGCAATAAAACAACGATGGATTATTCGATTGACATGAATTTTATTTATCCGAAAGAAAATCTTGTGGCATTACATTTTAAATATGATTTCTGGCATGCGACCGCCACGGCTGGCGCGGATGTAGTCCAATCTGGACGTCCAATTTTCGATGACTTTTTCCAACATTTGTGGCCGTATATCGGCAATAATACGGCGATTGTTGTCTTCCAAATGGTCAAGCGTTTGCGGCTTTACCGCATAGACCAATGACTTTACATAGAACCACAGAAAGTAGTCTAGCGGTGTTAAATCACAAGATCTTGGAGGCCAATTCACAGGTCCAAAACGTGAGATTAGGCGGTCACCAAACGTGTCTTTCAACAAATCTATTGTGGCACGAGCTGTGTGACATGTTGCGCCGTTTTGTTGAAACCACATCTCCTGGACATCATGGTTATTTAATTCAGGAATGAAAAAGTTAGTAACCATGGCTCTATACCGATCACCATTGACTGTAACGTTCTGGCCACCATCGTTTTTGAAAAAGTACGGACCAATGATTCCACCAGCCCATAAAGCGCATCAAACAGTCAGTTTTTCTGGATGTAACGGTGTTTCCACAAACACTTGAGGATTACCTTCACTCCAAATGCGGCATTTTTGTTTGTTGACGTAGCCATTCAACCAGAAGTGCGCTTCATCGCTAAACAAAATTCGCTTATGAAAATCGGGAACAACGGTAATCTCGTTTTGGGCCCATTCGACGAATCTACGCCTGACTTGATGATCGTTTGGTTTCAAATCTTGCACGAGTTGGATGTTGTAAGCACGCAAACCAAGATCCTTCGGCAAAATCTTCCATAAAGTGGATGGACACAGATCCAATTCCTGTGCTCGATGGCGGATGGACTCATTCGGGTCTTCCTCAATGCTACGCTCTACAGCAGCAATAGCTTCTTCTGTACGCACCGTACAGCGTCTCTGGAGATGCGAGTTATCAATAAGAGTAAACGTGGTGCGAAAACGTTCCATGGTTAATCGAATTAACTGCTCTGATGGACGATTTTGTCGACGATAAAATGGTCGTAGTTCGTGATACGTTTTCCGCACAGAACCATTATTTTCGAAATAAAATTGCTCTATTTGCAAGCGTAGTCCAGGCGTGAGTCTATTCATGATGAATTGCCAAACCAAACTGAGAATAAATCACTTGACAGCTGTTAAATCGGTCGCCACGTTGAAAAGTAATGCCAACTTAAAGTTCTATACCTCTATAAAAAACACCCTTTACAACAAGAGTCAGTAAAAGAGAAGATATCATAAACCTGTATTTAAATGATAAATGAGAGACAGTAAGAGTGTAGGAGAGAGAGTATGTGTGTTAAGATTGTGTAAGGGAAAGTATTTTAAGGCATAGAAAGCAATGCAATGGCATTGATTTGGAGAGAAAGAGAGTAAGGAAATGAAAAGAAATCAGAATAAATATGAATCAAAAGTAGTGGGGTAGTCATTAGATGTTGTTGTTGTTGTAACAACACATCAAATTTAATGGAAACAAATTGCCAAACGCCGTAAAAGGTTTTCATTTCATCTAAATGCTATCAAAAGGGCCGCTACATGATACATGTAAGCCTATGAGACAATAATCATTAAGGCAGTAACACACAGCCTTTCTTAGTACTTTTGAACATCAACTCCATCCAAAACACTTTAAATAGAATTTTAATCAAGAAATCAGTTCATCCTTCTTACAAAACAACATTTTCTTTCGCTTAATTTATCATTACAATCTTTTAGTCAGCATTACGACCTATTTTCTCACACCATTTAGGTTGTGTGCGCTAATTTTAAACATAAGTAGAGGGCCCTACAGTTTAAAGTCGACTCCGTATGACAGATCTTTTGAGAAACTTTTCCTGGCTGGAAACGACTGTTTCGCAAGGAAGGTTCATTCAGTTTTATTGGAAAAAAAATACTTCATTAAGATCGATTTTGAAAGAACTTGCCATTCAAAGTATTGTTTGGCAATTTATAACAAAACAAATCTGTTTGTTTTCTTAACCCAAGTATTTTTGGTGTGCTGCTCTAAAGTCAAGAGTATTCCAGTGACAGCTTTCTGTCAGTCATAGGAGGCAAGGTCTTCTTCCCATCCAATATTTTCCAAATACATACGTAATTACAACCTTTCAGTTTGGGATTATGGACCTAGTTTCCCACACCACTTAAGTTGTGTGTGCCAATTTTAAACATAAGTAGAGGGGCCCACAGTTTAAAGTCATCTCCGTGCGATCGATTTTTAAAGACATTTTTCATGGCAAATTCTTTTTTTACTTTCAGAGTTTTTGCCAGAAATCTGCTGAGAGGAAGTCGCCAAAGAAATACTTTTTTGTATTTTGTCTTTGATGTCTGGCCTGGGGCTCGAACCCTGGCTCTACGTCTAATAAGCCAACACACTACCTACTAGAGTACGACGACTTCTTGGCTTCTACTTACTTACTTTCTTAATTGGTCACAACCCTTTAGTCTGGATTACAACCTAGCCTCTCACACCATTAATGCTGTGTGTGTTCATTTATACATGAGTATCTCGACCTGCAGTATTACACAGACTCTAAAAGACAGATTTAAGAAACTTTTCATGGCAATTCTATTTGCTACCAGAGTTTCTGTTAGAAGACTGATGGGAGGAAGGAATATTTTTTCACATTTCGTTTTCTTCGAGATGTTTGGGCAGGGATTTGAAACACGGCCTCACGTCTATTAAGTCAGACTTGTAGACTGGGCTTCTGCTATGTAAGTAAGCCCGTTGATCTGTTAATGGTAGGCATCTGGAACCTAGGTTAAGTTAGGTTAGAGGACGTGTCCTTGTCAATACATTTCATACAATACAACGTCCATTGTACAACGTCCTAGTTTCTTACACCACTTATATTGTGTGTGTTAATTTAATACATGAGTGGCGGGACCTAGAGTTTAAAGTCGACTCGGAACGACAGATTTTGGAGAAACTTTTTCATGGCAATTTTATTTACTTTCAGAGTTTTTGCCAGAAATCTGCTGAGAGGAAGAAGCCGAAGAAATACTTTTTGTATTTTATCTTTGATGTCTGGCCTGGGGCTCGAACCCTGGCTTTATGTCTACTAAGTCAACACATTACCTACTAGACTACGGCGACTTTGGAATCTAAGTGGCTTAATTATGGGCTCTGAATGTTTCCTGTGTTATGGGAATTGAATGGCTGTGTTATTACAGTGGGTAGTACGTGGCCTTAGTGTCTCTTTGCTCACGATTGATAGCCTGTTTTACTTACCAATCTACCTATAAGAGGTAAGCAAGCCTCCAGATGGATTATTCAGACGTGGAGAGAAACATCTGTTTGAAATAAAAACAAATCCTGTGTATAATTTTTTTTTATTAAAAAAAAAACGAAATAAATTTTTTTTTATTTGTTTATGAAACTATTTACAATTTGTTGTTGTTTTATTTTCATTTTATATACGTTTATAATAATATTTACAATGCATAATAATAATAATAATAATTAATAATAATTAATATTTTATTATATTTTATTTTATTTTATTTCATATAATTTTTTATTTTTAATTTTTATTCTTTAAATTTTTAATTCTTTTGTTTTTAATATTGTCATTTTAATTTTTTATGTTTATTTTTATTTTTATATTTTCTTTTATAAATTAATCTGAAAATAAAAGAAAAAAGAATGAATTTAAAAATTAATTAATTCAATTTAATTAAACAAATTACAAAATAAATAAAAAAAATAAAAACAAAATTGTTAAAGGAAAAAATCAAAGAAAAAAAGAAGAAATTCATTTAATTTAATTTAAAAATTAATTTAAAAGTTAAATAACAAAGAGAGTAGAGAAGAACTTTTGTTAGAAAATTTTTTTGTAGTATTTTTTCATATTCTTGTTTGGTTTTTTTTCGTTTTTAGTTTACAAAATAATAATTTTCAATAGAAATTTTTTTTGAAAGAAAAAATGTTTGCATATTTAAAGGGTTTTTCTAAATTAAAGTCTATTGTAAGGGCTGAGAAATACTAAAGCATTGTTACGAGGAATACTAAAGATACCAGAGTTTAAAAACTACTTAATTTTAAATTTAAAAAAGCATTTTCGAAGAAAGTTATACGAAAAGGATACAGTAAAGTAACAGTTTTAAGTTAGAATTATTTAAGTAAAGCATGCTTTTAGGATTCATATTGTAGTATAACTTTAAAATGTTGCAGTTTTAATTGGAAATGAAAGCTTTATTTTTAGAAGATCATGAATGAAAGATCAGGAATTTATTAATTAAATTATACTTTTAGGCCAAAACTATTATTAAATTGTATTGCATACTTTAAGGAAATAGGAGAGCTTAATTTAAAGTGTTTAAATGTGAAAAATTTCATTTAAGATTGAATAAAATTATGTTTCGTAAGCATTTACATTAATTTTTCAATTATTGCCAGACGAAAACATTATTGTTGGGATAATATAGCAGATGGGATCGAAAACACATTGTTTTCAAGTGAAGGCATACTTCTGTGGTAATTTTTTTTATTAAAAATTATGCTGCATACTTTCAAGTACGAATAAGTTCCTTGAAGACAAAGGCGTTACTTAAGCTACCATTTAGGCTCATATCACACATCCATATTGAAACCAGGGGTCAAACATACCTCAGAGGAAACCAACCTGAGCATAAAATAAATCTTGCTACTGCAGAAATCTATTGCATTAGCGAAGGCAGTCAAGGACGTTTCAAAGTGAGAAGTCAAAAATCAGTCTTCTTATGATGAGGACAGAAAACTGACGCAAGAGGTAAAAGACAGTCCATTTATCCTCTTCAAATCCCGAGATCCTTGAAAAACTAACAAGTCTTTCGGTATGCCTACCCAGAGGAAAGTGGGTTGTGTAAATCGGTATTGTGCGATGGATGTCCATGCGATTTAAGGATAGAAGTGAGTCGATCCTGTTCTTATCCATGTGAGTCCAACAGAGTCTGGCAATATTGCATGTGCTCTCTTGCTGTTAACAAAACTGAGCATTTCTGTAAAACGGGAGGATAATATCCAACTTAACTAAAGAGATCAGAATGCCTTTGTCCTGTAATTAGCCGGAAATTACAGTCTTCTTCGTGATCCTGGTCAGCTAATAAGTAATGCAATTTTCAAAGACATCCCTATGTCCCGAAATCCATATGAGAGTTACGTTTGATATAAAATTCTCTTATGGAAAGAACGGACGTTAAAAATACGTTCCCAACCTGGCTGTTCGCATAAATCAAAAGATTTTGACATGCGACCCAGAGGTCAGCAATGAGTATTCATAACGATGAGTAGATTCGAATCATACCTATAATTTGTAATACTTGTACGCATTCAGACTTATTTTAATGTCATAGTCATACTACTCATACTCAAAGTTTGAAATACTCATGGTACTCGTACTTAACAATACGCATGATGTTATTGATTTCGACTCTCCACTACTCATCGTATACACGAATCACAAAATAAGTATGATTCGCGTACGAACACTACAATACTCACAAGAAGGTTGTGTGTTTGCTCTGCTTGCTGTCTTTTCTTTTTTGTTTATGTGTCTTTCTTCTTTCTTTGTAAATGCAACAACAACTATGACTGTAAATATTGACAAATGATTCGAATCACTCGAAGTATTTTTCTAAATTTGTGAATATGAATGAGTAAAGGATTATGAATCAAACATATTTAGAATGTTATGAGTTTGATGTCAACGTCGTACTCATACACATTGCAACTTGTACTTATAAATCAATGTAGTACTGAGTACGAATGAATCAGAGTATTTGGATTTCAATACTGTTGACGCACTCATACTCAAAATTTCATGACTACTTATGAGTAGCGATAAAGCGATTCATTGCTGATCTCTGATGCTATCCAACAAGCATTGCATTGCTTTCAATATGGCCATGGTCTCCGTTTGAAAAAAAAACTCTGGCATCTCTTCAAATGTCGAATATTTTACCTTAGAATACAAACTGAAATGAACATTATAATTCTATAAATTTACCAACATGTCTGCTGCAAAGCCTTTAGTCGGGTTTGATAGTCGTTAACATGTTTCTCTGATAGTGGGGTTTGGTTGTATGATTTCTAGTGTATCTATGCCTTAAAGGCCTGTTTTATTGTGATAAACTGAAACCCTTTAAATATTTATTGCAACTAAAAAGTAGCAGAAATCATAAAAAGAACCAAACAATGCTTTTTGATTTATTTCATTCGCTTTTTTTAAAGTTTTTTTTACATTTTTTTTTTTTTGTAAATTATTTTCGAAATATTTTTTTAAAGGTTTGTTTTCTTTTTTTATCGGGTCCGCCATCTAACGTTTCTTTCTTCACCTAATGCTTATTTCGTGAATGGTGACACTTAGCTCATTTCTGATTTGACCGATAATTAGTTTTATCCTTTCGCTGAACGAATATGTTTGTGTATACGCTTGAACAACGCTGGGAAATATTGCGACATTACTTTGAAAATCATGGTAATGTTGCAGAATGTGTGTGCGAAAATTGCGTACGGATTTTGGAAGATTCGTTATCTTGTTAAAAAAGTGAAAGAAACTGGCATCCTCATCGATAAACCAAAGCGTAAAAAGCCAAAAACAGTTCGTACACCCGAGAATATTTCTGCTGTGGCAGAAAGTGTGCGTGAAGCGCCATCAACATCAATTCACCGTCGTTCTCTACAATTGAACATTTCGGAGACATCATTGAGACGAATTTTGCATAAAGACCTTGGTATGACGCCATACAAAGTCCAATTGGTTCAGGAGTTGAAGCCAATTGACCATCCAATGTGTTTTCGCTTCGCTAAGTGGGTCTGCGATCGACTTACAGAAGATGCCGATTTTGGCAAAAAAATTCATCTTTTCAGATGAAGCTCATTTTGATCTTGGCGGGTATGTAAACAAGCAAAATTGTCGCATTTGGGGCGCAGAAAACCCGCACGCATACATTTAAAAGCCGACGCATCCAAAACGAGTCACTGTTTGGTGCAGATTTTGGTCCAGAAGTATAATTGGGCCATTTTTCTTCGAAAATGAGCAAGGAGTGGCCGTTACAGTCAATGGCGATCGTTATCGGGCCATGTTGAACGAATTTTTGTTCATAAAAATTGAAAAGGACACGGCGCTACGTGCCACACAGCCGAAGCTACACTCGATGTTTTGCGCCCTGTTTTTGAAGATCGCATTATCAGCCGCAGAGCTGATGTCGTTTGGCCACCTCGGAGCTGCGATTTGACACCGTTGGACTATTATTTGTGGGGTGCCGTCAAAGACAGGTGGTACGCCGACAGGCCAGAGACAATTGACGCGTTAAAGGACAAGATTCGTTAAGCCATTGGTGAAATACAGCTGCACACAATCGATAATGTGCTTAAAAATTTGACCGATCGTGTAGGGGCTACTGCATGGCCAGCCGAGGCAGCCATTTGAATGAAATTATTTTCCATTATTAACCGGAAGGATTGTACTTTCAAAAAAAAAAAAACGAAATTTCAGAAAATATTCAGTAGTTTTTTTTAAAGCATTTAAAAAAAAGTTATTTGGCGGACCCTTTAGTATATTTTAGATTTGTTTTTATTCTTCTTTCAATATTATATACAATTAGAATTTTTTTTAAATTTTTTTTAGCAAAAAAAAGTAACACTTTAATACAGTATTTGGCCTTAAACTGCTAAATAAATAGTTTTTTGTTGTAATTTTTTACTTTTTGTTATGATTTTTAATTTCTGTATTTTAGTATTTTTTTGTTGGTTTTTTTGTTTTTTTGTTTTGTTGTTGTATTTCTATCGTATTTAAATATAATTTTATTCCACTTTGTTTCATTTTTTTTTTGTTTTTTGTTTCCATTTGTATTCCTTTGTTTTCAATTTAAATTTTTAATTTATGGTGTTATGAATTCTAAATTTATTTATAATAATAATAATATTTTTTTTGTTGTTTTTGTTTCTATGAAATACGAAAAATAATAATAATTATTATTACTATATGGTACTAGTATATAAACTATTTTGTTTTTTTATTTTAATTTTAAATTGTTATATAATCCCTTGTTTCATTTTGCTTGTGTTATTTTTTTATTTTTATTTTATTTGTTTTGTTTTGTTTTTTAATTTTTAATTTTAAATTTTCGTTTTAATTTTATTTCATTAGTTTTTAAATTTATCGTATATATATATAAAGGTTTTGTTTTTGTTTTCTTTTTCTATTTAAATAAAGTTTTTTTTTCATTATTTTTGTATAATTTTGTTTAAGCTTTAAATATCAATTTTTTTGTTTAAAGCTGGCAAAATATTGTGTTGCAAATTCATTACAATTTATTTGAATAGAAAATGTGACAAATTAAATAGATTTGTGGTTTAAAAAATGTTCGTGTATACTTTTAGGCAGAATATTGAAAAACCACAATTGTAGCATAAAATTAGGCAAATTCTGCAAAAAATTTACATACAAATTTTAAAAACAAAGTTAAGAAAAATCTTTTCAGTGATTTAAACAATATGGTCCAAACGTCTATGATCAATAAAAAGGTTGGTCCTCACACCCCTTAATTGTGTGCCGTATAACCTCAAATTGTTTGAGTATAAATCTACGAGTTGGAAAAAACTTCTGTCAAAGCGCAAGCAACAATTAGATTTAAGATTACAGGAATATAAATATAGTAGAAATGGAAAACATATCTGTCGGCAACGAATTTCCAAACAGAAAAAGTATGTTTTGTGCAGCCTTTAAGCTGACCAACTTCATCGATTAATTTGTTGGAATTCAGTTCAATATTCATGTCAGTACAGGGACTACGCCTACCTGTGGCCTCACAACGGTTCGCTTTTGCTTACTCGAGTGGGCTTTGGCAATCGAAATTACCACTAGGACCTAAGACCTAACAGTAGGACAACTCAATTAGAAAGACTTCTCATTCTATATACTAACAGCTGGTAATCCTTTCATCATAAGGCTCCAGAGGTAAGCGCAGTCCCTGTACTGATCGAATGAAATCAAACTAAGGAAGAAGTTGGTCACTGCAAGGGCTGCACATAAGAAGCACGACTACCCTACGCTGGAGAACCAGCCGGAAAGTACAATAAACGAAGCTATATCTGTTGACAACAATGGACCGTAACTCCGTTAAACTGACAAGGAATGGACCTTACAAAAGATGGACACTGACACAAAGAAAGTGGATAACAGTCTCCTCTTCTTCAGCAGATCTACATCCACGGCAGAAGTCGTTCAATGGGAGCCGCATCCTTTCCACGTGTCTTACCATCACAAAGTGATCGAGATGACACTACATTCAAGTCCGAATAATCGGTTGGTGAGCCATCTACTACTAACTACTTCACTGCGACGACTTCTCATAGATACTAACTTTATTTAATTGATTATTACAACCCTTTAGTCAGGATTACAATTTATCTTCTTACACCACATAGGTTGTGTGTGTTAATTTTATACATTAGTGGCGGAACCTATTGTTTAAAGTCGACTCCGAACAACAGATTTTTTGAGAAACTTTTCACGGCACAATTTATTTATTTTACTCTCCTAGCCTATGCCAGAATACTGCTGAGGGGAAGTCGCCGACGAAGTATTTGTCTTTCATTTTTCGGTTTGTTCGAGTCGTCTGGACTGGCCTCACGTCTAATAAGCCAATACACTACCAACTAGATTACAGCACACTAAAGGGAATGTTTTCTAGCCTGAATGTACGTTATCTGCCGAACGCTATTTATAGATGTATGGACTTACGGCTACAGTTGTAAGTGCAACAACGTGGAGCGTTTTCAAGATATAAACACTCAAAGCAAAAGTATTTTTGTTAAGTGGTTCCCACACGTAATCTGCGTATCATAAACTAAAGTAGACTCGACTTAAAACAGTATTACATGGCATTATATGATGCTCGTGATAGTTTCGAATAGCCACGTAAATATATCAATTGACGAGGCTTCCTGAAGGAGAGCACCAGCTCTGGCAAACTCATTGGCCCTGCAGCTGCCTGGAATGTAACTGTGCCCAGGAACCCACACAAGTGAGACATTGAAGCATCCAGAGAGGACGTCGAGACAGCGGCGACACTCCCTAACGAGCCTAAAATTAATCACAACACTCGATAGAGATCTTTTAGCAGCCAGCTCTCTTGCTCAGTCCTTAGATTTGTTGCTTATTAACAAACATACTGATGACGTTGTTGGCATTATCTTTCCTATATAGGTAGGTATAACCAGGAAGTGACATAAAAGGTTGGTTGGGAATTTTTTTAATTCTAAACAAAAGAAGTTCCTGATAAGAATTGTTTGTTTTCTTATTTATTCATCCGTATAGGTGTGGGGTTGTAGTCAAGCAATTTGAAAACTATCTCATACCACGTTAGAGATGAAATCTATGCCTTTAATATACAGAATTACTAAGACCTACGATACAAATAGGTTACTATGGACCTACGGTACAATTAGGTTAAGGTTTTTCTAAATTTGTTGGTTCTACAAAACGGTTTTGTTTTTCCATATATGGCTGTCATTCCTAGGCTCTTCTGTTTGAGGTTGAGCTACCTTTGGATGCCTATAAAATGGTTACCAAATTGCGGTAGAAAGTTTAAAAAATGGCTATAAAAGCCCACAAAACTAATTCTCTACAAGACGCTCATCTTCCCCGCTCTTCTTTATGGCGCAGAGGCTTGGACCCTATTAAGCACTGATGCACCAGCTTTGAGAGTATTCGAAAGAAAAGTCGTACGTATGATCTTTGGTTTAGTACGAGTTGGCGATGATTTTCGCATCCGATCCAACACAGAGCTGTATGAGCTCCTCAGCGACATAGAAGTTGTGCAGCATATCAACAGGCGGCGGCTGTGCTGGCTCGGCCATGTCATTCGAATGGAGGAGGATGCTCCGGCGAGACGGGTATTTGATGTGGGCATCTGCGGAAGTCGGTGAAAGCGGCTGCGTTAGGTTAGGTTAGAGGACGTGTACTTGTCAATTAAGACAAGTACAGTACCCAGAGGTCGAATTGACCTATTGTACAACGTCCTAGTTTCTCACACCACTTATGTTGTGTGTGTTAATTTTATACATGAGTGGTGGGAACTACAGTTTAAAGTCGACTCCGAACGACAGATTTTTTGAGAAACTTTTTCATGACAATTTTTATTTACTCTCAGAGTTTCTGCCAGAAATCTCCTGAAAGGAAGTCGTCGAAGAAATACTTTTTGTATTTTGTCTTGATATCTGGCCTGGGGCTCGAACCCTGGCTTTACGTCTAATAAGCCAACACACTACCTACTAGACAACGGCGACTTCATGTGAAGAATGTGTTTGCGTTGGAAGGACCAAATCGAGGAAGCATTGTCATCGATTGGTGTGACCAACTGGCGTAGTTGCGCAAGAAGCAAACGCGCCTGTAGCGATGTTGTAAGGCAGGCCGAAATCGTTTCGGGTTAATCGGGTTGCTAATGGCCAATTAAGTAAGTAAGTAAGTAAGAACTATAAAAGCCCAGTAAAGTAGGCGGCTTCAAATGCTAATTTTTTTTCTATAAAATTTCTTCCATCAAAATTTCTTTAATTTGTCGCGAAGTATTTGGGGAGTCCTTTAAAAAATTTAAAATTTTTCATGGTTTTTTTTCATTGTAATTACTAAATATCATATATTAAGTTCCTCTTAACTGTTCCTCGTTACCATTATTTTCATTTTAAATTTTGTTTTTGTTGTTGTTTTCAATTATTATTGTTATTAATCCTGTGCTAAATAAATCCTCTTCTACTTTTAAATTTTATTTTACTTTTTTAGTTTTTCTTTTTAAATACTTTGACGTTGACTCTGCTTCTTTATTTTGTTACTCTTTTATTAAGTTTTTGTTTTTGTTTTTAAAGTTGCTACAAACTTTGTTGTTTTTGTTGTTTTTGTTTTTGTTGTTTCTATTTTATTTTCATGCTAAATAAAGTTCCCTGTTTTTGCCAAGTTAATTAATAATAAATTATAAATGTTAAGTTAGTCACACACACACAAGTGTGTGTGTATGGGTGTGTGGATGTAAGTGTGTATGAGTGAAAGTTAATGGAAAAACTCAGGAAAAAGTTTTTCTCGTTATTCTTACAATGCATTTTAAACTGGCCTTCTTCTTGTTTTTCTCAGCGTTAACAGTCTTCATTCATTTTTCGATTCGATTTTGTTTTGTTTTGTTAAGAGAGGAGTAGGATTTTGGACTTGGAGTTGTAGTTGTAGTAGTAATAGTAGTTGTTGTAATAGTAATAGTAATAGTATTAGTTGTTGTATGTATGTATGTTTTTAAACTAATTTTATATAACTACACATTGTATTATAATTATTATTTAAACAATTGCTTAATGCCACAGTATCACTAGAAGAAGATCCCTCATCAATGATCAACCTTTCTCTACCATTATATCATACATAGACTATGTGAGGCTTATTAAGAGTACCACTAACACTACCGCCACCACCACCACCACCACCACTCATACCAACACTAAGACCACAACCAGCATTACCGCCACCACCACCACCACCACCATTACCCAAACTACCCATAAGGGTCATAGCATGATGACCTGCACCACCACCAGTATTACTACCCAGCAAGCCTGTACTAGCATGACTATTTTGGCTATTCATCATCATTAATTTACCGTTAGCTGTTTTGGTCATTGTATGCGTATCCGGATATTCATAATGATCAAATTTCTCATACAAATGCTCAGGTTCATCTGTATACGTATTGGAGTCCTTAACCGGTGGCAGTTCCCATGGCTTTATGGCCCGATACTCATTTGCTATGGCCTGGGCAGTAAGATAACGTTCCAATTCCAATTTATCCACCTGAGGCAATGTCTGATGATAGTCTTGATGATGCAAAGGATGCATATTATGATGGGGTAGTGTTGATCTTTGGCTTTGTATTGCATGCGTAGGATAACCACCGCCATTTATTAAGGTGCCCGGTATGCCGCCATTGCTTTGGGCACTTAATGGCTGGTGTGGCAATATGCGATCATGTACATTCACTATGGATTTTCCCGTACGCAAACTGCGTTCATGCATTAGTTTCCTGCGCCGCTTAACAAATCTCATGTAGAAAACTATACTCGCTCCGGTCATAACCACCAGTAAACATGTCAACACAGCACATACTATTGTGACCACATGTGCTGGACACGTGATTTCTCCCTCTGTCATGGCCGCCAAGTGTTTGCGTGTCCTCTTACTATCATGCCATATCTCACAGCCTATACGTTCAGTATCCAACTTTAGAAATCCGCTATTCAATGTATTCACCGGATTGGCATATTGAAACTTTGAGTTGACATCCTTTTTACGTTCGGCAACATAAGCTGCCACTCTCACAATATTATCATCATCGGCTCTGTCCATATCCGCACCCAAGGCAGCCACTGAGCCCGCCTCATGGGGCATCATATTGGCAGGTTTCATTTCATCCGTTTGATGGCCATTTTCAAAATTTCCGGTAACCAAACGCCACAGCCAAAACAGTGTACAATTACATTGCAAAGGATTATTGCCCAAATAGAGTTTCTCCAATTGATCGATGGGAAATTGAGCAGCGTACAACGTTTGCAAGCTATTGCCCTGCATGTAGACTTCGACAATATTGGGATTGCCTTGGAACATACGCATGGGTATATCGCTGAGTAACGGGTTGTTGTTCAAGTACAATATTTGCAGGTGGGTATTGTCTACAAAAGCTCTGTAAATAAAAATGAAACGAAAAAAATATTGTCAGTACAGGGGTTTAAATATAAATGTTTTCTTTGCCTATTTTTAGGCTTTTTAAAT
The DNA here is from genome assembly GCA_932273835.1 of Sarcophaga variegata. Taxonomy (NCBI): domain Eukaryota; kingdom Metazoa; phylum Arthropoda; class Insecta; order Diptera; family Sarcophagidae; genus Sarcophaga; species Sarcophaga variegata. The sequence goes on along the minus strand of OW026360.1, from coordinate 120,113,503 downwards.
AATTTTTTTGTGGTAAAATTTTCATGTGTAGTATTTGAGGAGAATAAAACTGGAAAATCAGGAAAAAAAGAGAGAATTTTCAACGATACAGGGTTATAGGTTTCCATAATTTAAGGTATATTTGTGATTATATTTTTGAAGGTTATTTCAATATCACAGGCGTGACAAACAGCACTGCCACACGAACATAAGCAAGTGAATATAATAACTCTCGCTTTAGATGGGGAACGACGGAGCTTATCCTAGAGTTAAGCGGAGAAAGCCTCTGCTGTCCTTTGTGATCACAGATTATTAACGTCCAGGTTTCGCAATGCGCTAGAGTGCGCAGATCTCGAGGCGCTAATGCGCAATCGAAACTTGGAATCGAAATCGATGTTTGGACCTCTGAATGTGCCCACATCTAGTACACTGGATACGTGCCTTCCGTCTGTCACAATATGATCGATCTGGTTGGATGTTGATCGATCACGGGATATCCATGTGGCCTTATGAATGTCGAAATGTTGAAACTTAGTGCTACATACCACCATGTTACGCGCCGCGGCGAAATTGATCAGCCTCATATCATTGGAGGTAGTGTTCGCGTGGAGGCTGAACTGTCCGACAGTGGGGCCAAAGATACCTTCTCGCCCGACCTTCGCATTGAAATCTCCGAGGACGATTTTAGCGTCAAGTGTCGGGCACTTATCATATACGTCCTCGAGTTTAGCGTAGAAGACATCTTTAACCACAACGTCCTTTTCTTCCGTCGGGGCGTGAGCACAAATAAGGCTGATGTTGTAGAATTTTGCCCTGATGCGGATTGTGGCTATTCTTTCGTTCACAGGCGTGAACCCAGAGACAAGGTGACGAAGTCTCTTATTAACCACAAAACCGCATCCGAAATCGTGCTTATCAACATGGCAGCTCTAATACACATCGCAAAATGCCAACCATTTGCATCCTTGCCATATCCATCGCATTTCCTGTATGGCGCTGATGTAGGTCTTACATTTCTTGAGGGCATCCGCCAGCTGAGCGGAAGCGCCTACCCTATATAGGGTGCGAACGTTCCAAGTGCCTATTCTTAAATCGTTGTCCTTTGAACGTTTGCCGTGGTCGTCAACTTTAGAGGGGATCTTTTTTAGGTCTGTTGTTCCGGTTTTCATTGCAGAAGATTTTTATGTGGTGGTTTCCAAGCCCTACGCACAACCCAAATTTAACGTCCAGAGGATTGGACTTCGCTGCACGCATTAGTTAACATCCAGCGGGTACTAGAATGCCATCTAGGAGGGGCCACGAAGAGGCTGCGTATCAACTTGAATACAGCAAGACAAGGATCGTCCTGGTGGTAGCCACGTTGACCACAGTTAGAAACTTTACCTTGTTTGCATGCATTCCATCCCTCCTAACCCTCAAACGGATTTCAGCATGATTAAAACTAATGTTACGAAAATGGCAATGGTGTTACATCGTTTAACATTCAAATAATAAACAAAAGCAACAAAAACAATGAACTTGTTTACATGATAAACAAGTAAACAAAAATATACCAACAACACCAGTATAAAAAAGGGGATAAACAAATAAACAAAAATGCAACAACAAAGATCGTTGACAAAATACACAAACAACAATAAAACAACGATTTTTACATTAACGGAGATCTCGAGAAGACAAAGCCACGAAAATTCCACTTCAACAACATTCATCAGACTGTTTACGTTGGCATATAAAAGGCAAGGAAAATCACGCAACGAGTGAGTAAAAATTCAGTCAGTCTTGTGTGAAGACGCGTTGCGTGTGAAGAGAATATTCGTCGTTTGAAGATCTCCGTTATAAAGATCTGTCGAATAATTCTCTAGTAATTGTTATTGTTTATGCAAAGGGTATAAACAGAGGAATAACAAAGAAAAGCAATTGTTGTCGTTGTTTACAACAAGTTGTGAACGGTGGCGCACAAAATTATGAGAATAATAAAGAATTTTAATTAAAATGTGATGGTCCTACGTCTTGACATGATGGATAACTAATTAATAGGGAAGACCTTCACTTCAAGATCTAGGCAGGCAAGTTCCATTGTCAGGGAGAGATAGCACCATAAGTGTATTGCCTAAACTCTCTCATTAAGAGAGTGTTGCCATTGAGACACTGACTATCGCATGTAGCTCATGTCTGATTTGGCAGATAATTAGTTTTATCCTTCCGCTGAACGAATATGTTTGAGTATACGCTTGAACAACGCTGGGGAATATTGCGACATTACTTTGAAAATCATGGTAATGTTGCAGAATGTGTGCGAAAATTGCGTACGGATTTTGGAAGAAGAGAAGCACCGTCAGCTCCAAAGATAAGTGTTACGCCGACAAGCCAGAGACAATTGACGCTTTAAAGGACAATATTCGTGAAGCCATTGGTGAAATACAGCTGCACACAATCGATAATTTGCTTAAAAATTGGACCGATCGTGTAGGCTAATGCATGGCCAGCCGAGGCAGCCATTTGAATGAAATTATTTTCCATTATTAATCGGAAGGATTGTACTTTCAAATAAAAAAAAGGAATTTTAGGAAATATTCAGTAGTTTTAAAAAAAAAGTTATTTGGCGGACCCTTTACATTTATAATAACCATAGACTTGGTAATCTGTCTGGAATATGATCATCTCAGTTCCGAGTATAAACTCTCAGTAACTAACTCTCTGCATGATGTACGGCGTCCAATCGATACTATGGATTACACCATTGATTTTTAATATCACTTTTCAGTTCTCTGCGTCTCAAAAGGGTAACATAATAGGGTCATAAACATTGATTCCAAATTATTCTTATTTGCCTCCTGCCGTCATATCTGAAGGCTTTCTTAATAAACTATACTGCCGTTTTGATAACTTTATAATTAGTTTTGCCACAAAACATTACTTTTTTTTAGTATACTTTGAAACTTATAAGCCTATTACCCTAAAAATATGCTTTAAATAATAATTTGAATAATAGCTTAACAAACTTGTTCATTAAAAATGCTATTAAAGTTCTATAACAAAATACATTTTTTTCATTGTTCTACTTCCCTAAGAAGACTAGTCATTATGAATCTAATAAACAGCTCATGTTTATTTTCAACAGAGTGACAGGTATATTAACGCCAGCCAGCCAGTCAGCAAGCAAAATTAAAAAGTTTATTAAGAAATCTAAACAAAGAAACAAACAGCAGCCGTCAAATGGAAGGCAACATATTTTTTCATTTTTCTTTTTCTTTTTTTTACAGGAAAAATAATGAAAAATTAAAAAAAAAATATATGTCATGTAAAATTTAAAGTGGCATATTTGAAAATGCCAACAACAACATTAATTATGTTGTATGAATACAAAACAAATGGAAGCCAACAAATGCAGGCCTTTTGAAAACTCTTCTAAAAAGCACTTAAAAAATAAACAAGGAAATCTAAAATACTTAGAAATTAATTTCGCAATTTGTTGTCTATTTTAAGGCAAATAAGCAATATATACCATATTGCATTACAGTAGACAAATCTATTTGTAGTTTTCCTGTATTTTTGAGGTTTAACAACCCTAAAGGGGTTTTATTTTAACATGTAATGTTTACATTTTATAGTTAAAAAAATTTTATAGCATACGTTTAGGGTTGTGACATTTAAACAAATAGCCGGGCATATCTTAAGGGTTCAAAACAGTTTAAATTAATTTTATCGATAGCAATTTAACGATACTTTAACTACCCTTTTCTACCTTTTCCTGACAAAACATTTCGTTACTTAAATTTCAATTTCTTGTACAATTTCAATTTGTTAAATGCCCTGTCCTTGGTAGTATCTCCCCCGCATTGTCTGTTAATAGGTTGATAAGTTGTCATGAAATTTAATACTTTTTAGCAAAGGAAAGGTATTTAAAACAATTTTATTAGTAGCGTTAAGGATATGCCCATAAAAGTTTATGTGAACCTTAAAGATATTTTGTTGGCCTATCAAACGTATGTAAATATACTGTTTGTTCTTATAATAAGGAAGGCTTTCGGTTATAAATTAATCACCTTAGATTTGTAAAAAATAGAAATAAAAATAACAATTCTTGGAGGAGTTTCAAAGGCTTATACGGTTTAAAACAAGTTTGAATTCCCCATTGCCATTTTACAAACTCATCATTACTTTGGACCTACAGGATCGCTAATAAAGGTCTCTTGCTAACAGTTTGTGTGACGCTCCATTCTCAATAGTTTAAATGAAACCAAGTTTACGTGAAAACCTCTATGATTACACAATCCACACAACTCGGCTAGGCTCGACGAGCTTTAGAAGCATTCTTTAAAGAATCGAGGTTATCAACTGCATCTGAGAAACAAGCCTCCAGTAATTGAAAGTAGACATGAAGTCGTCTTAGTTTAGTAGGTACTGCATTGGCTTGCTAGCGGCCAACCTATGGCTCAAGCCCTAGCTAAGACACCTTAAGGAAATCGAAATATGAACAAATAGTTCTTCATCTACTTCCTCTCAGCAATGTTCTGGAAAAATTCTGAGAGTCAAATAAAATTGCCTTGAAAAGCTTCTCAATAAACTAACACAGTCAACATGGGTGGTGTAAGAAGCTAGGTTGTAATCCTGACTAAATTATTGCAATGACCAATTAGGTAAGGCAAGTGGAAATTCCGGCAGGTAAACGAGTTGTTTGCGGAATTAAATAAGGAGGTCAACATAAACAAACCGAAAACGGTTCAACAACGGCAAGACTGAAAATAATGAAGTAATGGATTCCAGTGGATCGCAATAAGAGCTGATATAAACGAAATTAATTCAATATTTGATTGAATTATTTATTTGACTTAGGACGACTTTAAGAAATCCAGAAATTATAGCCTAATGTGCGTATAATTTAAATTCGAATTTAAAAACCATAGACGCAAACCCACACTTTTAGCAGCGCCACTTCTTGCCTCTAACAGAGTAAGCTTTGCTATTAACAGAGCACTGTTAACTGCTTAACAGTGGCAATAGTAGATTTTTCTGGTACTTTGCAAGGCTAGAGGACGAAAATTTTCTCAACTCTCAAAATTATTCCAGCTATCTCACTACCACGACTATCATTTGCATATAGTAGTCTGTATGGTGTACTATTTCGTATATGTTCCAAAATGGCCAATGATCTTCTAGAGAATTTTCAAGCAAAAAATTATATTTTCAAAGCCAATTTTCTCAATACCTTATCACTTTATATGTTACTATGTTGCTAATTATATTAAGAGGTCTTAGAACCTTCCTTGGCATATAGTAAGGTACTCATAGACTTAGAGTATTTCCCAAAATTAGCTCCTAAGCACGTGAGCTTGTTCAGGTGGATACAGTTAAATAGCTAACATTGCTCTGTTAAAGGCAAATTTTGTTCTGTTAAGAGGAAACTTTGCTCTGTTAACGTCAAATGTGGCGCTGTTAAAATTTATGGATTGCGTCTTGGATTTTCAAATTCAAATTTATCTTCATACACATTATAATCGAGCAAGGCATCCAATTCTTCATTCAAACACTCATTTGACTGACAGCTTCTTATCCTCCATACTGAATTGTCTAAACAGACTTTTGAAAAGTAGCTTCAGATAAAGCAGGACGGCATAGCGATTTATTAGAATCATAAATACTGTGTTACAAGGCATAATGGCAGCAAATTTAAATAACTCCACTTTAATAAATTGATAAAATTGTATACAATTTTACAAAGGCAATTAATTTTTATACAAAATAATCATAAAAAATTAAAACTTTTAAGTCTCTGACTTCAATTTCAACCAAATATGCTGAGACTTTCATTATTCTTTCTAATCTTCCGTCCCCTCCGTTGTAGCTTAACGTTCTTAATTTTATTTGACATTTAAATATGGAGTGAAGTGAAATTAGATTGGCGTTGTGCATATCGATTTACAAGCAAGTGAGGATATTTAAAAGCAAAACAAATTTCTCACACTTATTATAGTCACCCCTCCCTCCCTCCTAACGGCAAATAAATCAGGCATTAAATGACATTCCATACACCAAATACATGAGTATTGTTTTACAATCAAAAAAAATAAAATTTTAGTTTTTTATTTAAATTTCATAAAACAAGAGAACGACAAAAGAAAAAAAGGGGCTGTAATGAGGCTTATGGTAATGGCTGAGTTCATAGGGTTTCAGAAGTTTTTTTCGTAAACAAAGCCATCAACATGTTGCGCGACTTAACTGAAAACAAAGGTTTGCGTTGAGTTCTATAAACAGTTTTTGATTGGGCCAAATAAGAAAGTTTTTCAAGGGACAGGAGTTCTGTGCATGATCTGTGTGTCTGAGGAGAGCGAAGAGACTGTTTTTCTCTTTATGTGTCAGCAGCTCAGTGCATAATCTGTGGGTCTGAGGAGAAGGGGGAATCGACTGTCTTTCACCTCATGTGTCAGTGGCCTATTTATTTTTTTTTTTAAAGTTAGAGGTTCTTGATTTATTTTGGACTCGTACTGATTTCTTCTAGGGAATGTTTGATCCCCGGATTGAGTATGGAGTTAAATAATGGCCTCAGAGGGAGCTCATCCCTCAAGCAGACCTAAACCTAATAATCTGAGCATACTTAAGCGCTGTCTAAAGCCGCCGTAGTTTAGCAGGCACTGTTTTGACATGTGCTTTTCATTTAACGGATACACACATACATACATACATAATTGGTCATTACAATCCTTTAGTCAGGATTACAACCTAGTTTCTCACACCACTTATGTTGTGTGTGTTAATTTTATAAAGGAGTGGGGAGCGGGACCAACAGCTTAAAGTCGACTCCGAACGACAGATTTTTGAGAAACTTTTCATGGCGATTTTATTTACTCTCAGAGTTTTTGCCAGAAATCTGCTGAGAGGAAGTCGCCGAAGAAATACTTTTTGCAGTTTGTTTCGATGTGTGGCCTGGGGCTCGAACCCTGGCTTTTCGTCTAATAAGCCAACACACTACCTACTAGACCACGGCGACTTCCAACACAACAACAACAATTTTATTGCAACCTCTTTATTGACATCCTTTCTCATTGGAAACCCAAATGCAGTCTCTCAGCAAACTTGTTCGAAAAACTTTGGAATTAGATTTCAGACAACAGGGCCTTACAGTCCAATTACTGTCAACTCTGACCTCCAGTTCAACTGAAATCCTGAATGTCATATACTGAAATATATTCACCTCAGATAATGATAGGATTGGTTTGGTTCTGAGCTCTCCAAAATTTTAATTAATTTCGGAATGATTTTCTACAAAAAATGTGAAAAGGTCCCAGCTTTTGAGTCCTTTTGATTTCAAAGGAAAACGATGGAAAAATAAATCCTGTACTTCGTATAGTATAACCCAGCATGTTTCTTTAAAACAATTATTAAAGACAGAAAATCAATTTCAAATAAATATTATCGTAAGCATTTAATAACAACAATAACAACAAATTGAGACTCATAGGGATTCCCCCCTTTAAATGGGAATTTACAATACGAATACGAACAATTTTTGTTTTGTTTTTATTTGTTTTATTCGTGTATTTATTTATTTATTATACGGAACAGAAAATAAAAAATTGAAATTACCTTATAAAAGCCATAGAAAAGCCCCCCCCCTGTAACATGCATAAAAACATGGTAAGCCTGGGAAATTAGACAACTGCATGGATACTCAATTACAATTCATTTCACATTAAAACATGCATGTGTGTATGACACAAAAACAAAATTTCCCATGAATAGACGACGACAGACACAAGAGGCATACAGTTGTTAAACAGAGAGAGAGAGAGAGAGAGGTGAACTGTTATAAACATTATGACAGGTGGAACAGGCTTTCTATTAATCAGTTCATCGTAACTGTAATGTTTATTTTTACTGTTACCGCTCTTCCCTGTACACGTGCATGTGCACAAGTCTAAAGTGTTTTTAAATGCCTCATAAATGTTCGACTACATTAACGGTAATGATACTACTTACGAAATGACCAGCCGCCGCCAGTGATAATGCCCAGTAAAATATATTTTTGTAATCGCATGTAATTTAATGTGTTGTGGATAATAAGCCTATAATGTTACAAAAATTACACAAAAAATAGCAAATAGAATAGAAAAAAAACAACAACAATAATAATAACAACAACAAGAAATCAATGACAAATAACGAGAGTAAATTGTGAAATTGTTTCAAAGTCCCTCCTGAAGAAGACAATACTCTTACGAAAATGAAAAATCTAGATACTGGTGTTTTGCTTTTATATCGCTTAACATTAAAATTATAAACAAAAGCTACAAAAACAATACAATGCAGTAAACAAGCCTGTTTACAAATTATCGTACTGCTTAATATAACAACAAACACCAGCATAAGTAGGTAGGTACGTAGAAGTGGCTGTCCCCTCGATGGAGTCATGAGCGGACACACTTAGGCCGCACACAGGGCCCATTGTGATACCACAGTTCCGCATTTCTCCCTAATCCAGCAACCATTCGGAGCTTTCGATGAAGCGACTCAGACTGCCGATATCCATACACGACAGTTCGTCCATATCCTCCATGTTCTAGGCACCCAGGTACCTCTTTCTTCTCCGACTAAGTGCACATATAGGTGGAGAATAGTCGCATCTACCTCTTCATCTCCACAGCTTCTGCAGAAATCATTTCCAAGGCGTCCAAGACCAATACGCCTCGCATGCGTTCCTATAATGCAATGCCCCGTAATAACCCCGATAACAGTGCTGAGCTACTTCTTTGCAGTTTAAGCAGAGTCGCCATGCGCCTCGCCGTACGCCTCGCATGCGTTCCTATAATGCAATGCCCCGTAATAACCCCGATAACAGTGCTGAGCCTACTTCTTTGGAGTTTAAGCAGAGTCGCCGTGCGCCTCCTATCCAGCCTCGGCCAGATCTTCTGTGTCGCTCTGCCCTTATCCGGAGTTGTCCACATTCTGTTGACGAGATCTACGGTTGCATTGTTAATTATAAGTTTGCAGGTCCCCAAAGGGGAAGTCGCCGTAGTCTAGTGGGTAGTGTATTGGCTAATTAACGTAAAGACAGTGTTCGAGCTCCAGGCCAGACATCAAAACAAGAATACAAAAAGTATTTCTTCGGCGACTTCCTCTCAGCAGATTTCTGGCAAATACTCTGAGAGTAAATAAAATTGCCATGAAAAACTTTCTCAAAAAAATCTGTCGTTCGGAGTCGACTTTAAATTGTAAGTCCCGATGTCAACGATGTTTACATTTATAGAGATTTCGAAAAGGCGAAGTTACGAACATTCGCCTTCAAGAACATTCATCAGACTGTTTACCCTGCCATATAAAAGACAAGGCAAAGCAGGCAAGTGAGTTTGTGAAGTTCAGTCAGTCTTGTGTGAAGACGCGGTGTGTTTGAAGATAGTAATCGTGGTTTGAAGATCTCTGTAACAAATATATGTCGAATAATTGCTTAGTGATTGTTATTGTTTATGCAAAGGGTGTAAACTGAGGTATAACAAAGGAAAGCAATTGTTGTTGTTTACATCAAATTGTGAACAGTGGCTTACAGAATTGTTCGAATAATAAAGAATTTTAATTAAAACTCAACACTGATTTATTTTTATTTTATTTGCAATCTACGAACTCGTATTTTAAACGCATTTCAAAGGTAGAAACGTAACAATACTTTCGTATCACAGGAGAAAGGAGGAGACAAAATCTTAGAAAAGATGGAGAGTTCTTTTCCCACTGACAATCACCAGTTCGGAAGTATTGCTGCATAGAAAGGCGGACGGTCTTGGAAAAGACGATTCATAGTAAGGGAGTAAGCAGTATCACACATGTAGCGCCGGTAACGCTTTGTTTTCCATTTTCTTTAGGGTCGATGCAAGCAAGAATTTTTTTTAGGATATTCGAAGGGGGTCTTCCTACGACAGAAGAGTTCGGAAAAGGGCTGTTGATGTGGACATAAGGGAGTTTAGAATTAGGGTCTTATGTGCTGGATGGTGGATATGTGTTTTAAAAGATTTGCCTTCCGTTATTTTTTAGGACAGCGAGCAACGGCATGGTTGTTAATTTTTTTGATTGCTCGTAGGCTGCGGTTGATACTGGTGCGGGATTCTGATGTTGGAATGAAGATACGTATCCCTTAGGCTTCAAATGAACGTTGTGCTATATATGGCAGTTACTAGCGATCGCCACACAACAAAGTTTGCCTGGAACGGATTGCGCCGAATGATTGTCAGAACCTATATTGATAGTCAGAGTACTTGAAAGGGCAGGCTCATTTGCTGTGCAAGAAGTCCTACACAAGGATTTGAAACATGCAGGTCTGGTAAAGTCTGTAAACATTATGAAAAAACAGGCACTATGGTTACAGATAAGCTGATGATGATGAGATGACATGGTGATGAGATGACATGACGTAAAGTGTAGGCTTTGTGGTGGTATCATTTAGAACCAGAACCTCTAAGTTATTATAGAATGGGTTCTCAATCTGTGTGGAAATCGGTGTGGATCTTGATAGGTTTTTTGATAGCGCTTTGTATTCCTGTAAGAGATAACCTGTCGAAATGCGTAGGCTTTAAGGTGGGATCATATAAAACCAGAATTTTTAGGTTCCTATAGAATTAGTTCTGAATCAGGGTGGAAACCAATAAAGAGCTTGATAGATGTTTTGACTGCGCTTTGCATTTCTACATGTCTAGGGCTTTGGAAGTTGGTTTGAGTTAGAAATTGTAATATGAAGAGTTACATTTCTTTCATTCGTTGGCTACACCTCCTCTGTAATTGCCCAGCCCTTGGTAGAATGAGATTGAGGACCTTTGGCAGGGCCTTCTTTGAGAGTTTGAATTCTGTGTCGAGAGCCGACATCAAGGCTCTCCACAGATTCATTAGTGGCTTAGGCTAGTTGAGAGACGCTAGGGCTATATTAGTGTAGTCGCGACCTCCTCCTTTTTTTGTTGTGTCCTATCTGTGTAATTCCTCCACTTCCCATTCTCCCCTTTCCTACATCCTCTCCTTTTTAATCCCTCTATTATCCTTCCCTCTGTAAGGACGTGGTACAATGGGACAATTCGACCTCCGGATACTGTACTTGTCTTTATTGACAAGTACACGTCCTCTAACCTAACCTAACCTAACTCTGAATGACTCTGAACTTCTTCTCTGCCGGCCTAATTCTCTTTTCTTTCACTTCTTCTGACACTGCTACAGCGAATACAGTGATTTGTCTGCACTTTTATTAATGATGCCTAGCGTACTACATCTACGTTAATGAAGGACATAATTTGATGCCTGTTTTCAGAAGATCTTTATTGGCAAAGCTAAGTGGCTAAGTGATTGAAATCGCCATAGTCTAGTAGTGGGGTGTTGGCCATGCCAGACATCACATGAAAAATATTTCTACGGCGACTTACTCTCATCAGATTTCTAGCAAAAATTCTGAGTGTAAAATTAAAAATTGCCATGAAAAATTTTTCAAAATTCTGTAGTTCGGACTCTCATGTATAAAAATTAGCACACTTAATATAAGTGGTGTGGGAAGCTAGGTCGTAATCCTGACTGAAGGATTGTAATGACTAATTATGTATGTATGTTTGTATGTGTATGTAAGCTTGGAACATTTGCAATACGATTGAATAAGACGATATTGGAAAAGTGTTGCAGTTTACATCCTTAATGTGGCTCCGTTCAGATTTTCACTTTATACACTCATGGCGCCTGACTAAAGGGATTCGGTCTATAAGCCTCATTGATCACTGCAGTGCTTCCAGGCGAAAGTATCGGTAATACAGGCTGCTGCGGCAATTATTAATTAACGGAAGTATATCCATGATGGTAGAGACGTTTTAATAAATTTTCCATTTACCCTCGTTACTTTAACACATTAATAAATAATGAATATTACGTTACTCTGTTATACAAATGTGGAAAAAATAAACAACAACAGAAAATGTTGTTTTTTTTAGGTTAAATTAGCATAATTTTGTTATAAAATTACCAAGAATTTCAAATTGTAACAGTTACCGTTACAGATACAAATACATTTAAACACATACTTAACCAGGCATGCTTTCATATCAATCATTAGAAACTATGTGTGTATGAGTGTAAAAATTATAGGCAGCAGACATGTTTAATTCATTACTAATATGGCCCTGTTTGTCTGTCTGTCTAGTTATTTTAATGACATCGTATGTAATTTAAAAGGCTGGCGAAAAGTGCTGTGTTTTTGCCACAACATTTAAAAAATCATTTGCATTTTAATTAAAGTTCATTAAAGTAAATAAATTATTAATGGAGGGGGGATGGGTTTGTTTTTGTTCTAAAAAATAGAAGAAATAGGGACAGAGGTTGGAGAGAAACTTACCTGGAGTCTATGCGTTGCAGAAAATCCAAACGATTCAAATGCAATTCCCTTAAATGGAAAAGATTTAGAAAACCCACCGCTGGCAAATATGTAAAACGATTACCGCTTAACGTTAAATGGGTTAAATTCGATAATTTCGATAATTGTTGGGTAGGCACCATCTGTAAAGAAACAAGAAGGAAAGGAAGGAAAAGTTTAAAATGAAAAATTTTTTTTGAAAAAAATGTTTTTTTTTTATAAAATTTTAAATCTATGGGTTTAAGAGGCCTATTTCATGCCTTACAAAAATAATCTGAATTTTAAACTTTTCAATCATTTTGAATGTGGGTTATCCATATCGTGGTTTCAAAAGTATGGGACTGGAGTTCGACATCTGTCAAACTAAGTTGTGAAACCAATTGTTTTCTTTTCAGTTGAAAGACTGACATTGACGAAAATGGATCGCTTAACTATCATACAACGCATAAAAATTCTCAAAACCTATTACAAAAATGGTGATCCTGCCACAGCCACGTATCGTGCTTTAAGAGGAGATTATGGTTTACATAATCGTCCAACTACGAAAGCAATTGGCAAAATTGTGAAAAAATTTGAAGAGACTGAAGTGGTTACAAATATTGAAAGGCCTGTGCATCATCGTTTCGCTCGTTCCGCTGAAAGTATCGCTATTGTAAGTGAAAGTGTTGCCGAAGACCCGAATGTGTCGATACCTCGTCGTTCTCAGGAATTAGGACTGTCTTACGGCACATTATGGCCTACACCTACATCCATATAAACTCCAACTCACGCAACAACTGGAGCAAGCTGACCATTCAGAACGTCGTAGATACGTGTAATGCGTGCTTGAACAACAGGCGGTGGACGGCAATTTTTCGAACAAAATTTTCTTCAGCGATGAAGCACATTTCACACTCGGTGGGTATGTTAATAAACAAAATTGTCGTATTTGGGGTTCTGAGAATGCTCAAGTAATTGAAGAGAGGCCATTACATCCAGAAAAAGTCACTGTTTGGTGGGCTCTTTGGTTCGAAGGTGTGATTGGACCTTACTTCTTCGAAAACGACGATGGAACGACTGTCACCGTCAATTCGGAGCGTTATTGTCATATGATAACCGACTTTTTTTGCCTGCTATTAAAGAATAGGACTTGGAGAATATGTGGTTTCAACAACAAGACGGTGCCACATGCCACACAACTCGAGCGAATATGGCTTTGTTGCAAGAGACATTTCCTGGCCGCGTAATTTCTTGTCGTGGCGATATCAACTGGCCACCAAGTTCATGCGATTTGACAGCATTAGACTTTTATTTTGTGGGGCCACGCGAAAGACCGTGTTTATGCAGATAAACCTTCAATTCTTGAGCATTTAAAAACCAACATTCGTCAAGTTATGGCTGAGATACCGCCCAATATGTGTCAAAAAGTGGTCGAAAATTACCTCAAAAGGATCAATGCTTGCAACACTTGTCAACGTTCAAACATAACATAACATAAATGGTCATTACAACCCTTCAGTCAGGATTAGGACCTAGTTTCTCACACCACTTATATAGTGTGGGATAATTTTATACATGAGTGCCGCTATCTGCAGTTTAAAGTCGACTCCGAACGACAGATTTTTGAGAAACTTTTCATGGCAATTTTATTTACTCTCAGAGTTTTTGCCAGAAATCTGCTGAGAGGAAGTCGCCTAAGAAATACTTTTTGTATTTTTCTTTGATGTCTGGCCTGGGGCTCGAACCCTGGCTTTACGTCTAATAAGCCAACACTCTACCTACTAGACTACGGCGACTTCGTTCAAACTTTACAATAAAAAAGAAATATCATGAATAAAAATATTTTATATGTATTTTATTAACGTTTACTTTTGAAACCACGAAATGGATAAGCCTTTATATTTAAGCCTTGAAATTAAAGCCAAGAATTTTTGGTCTGCCACATTAACCATTTCTGTCTGTCTTGGGTTGGCCCCGATGTTTGAGCAAGTAAATGTTGGCGAATTTAAAAACTTTATTTATTTGCTTGCCAAATATCCCATAAAATTTCCCTTTCCTCCCCTTTTTTCCACATTTTTATAAACCCCGATAAGGTATTATTTACCCGCACATTGTGTTCTATAAAGTGTTATCGCGATTTAGTGGCACGTATTTGAAAAGCAACAAATTTTTTTTGGTGTCCCTTTTTTACTGCTAAGATTACTTTCCGTTTTGGCTTTACTTTAAATCTGGTTTTTATTTTTTTTGGCAGGATTTATTTCTAACACACACACACATACACCTGCAGACCAATGAAAGAGGTGGAAAAAGGGAACCAGAACAATTCTAGACTCAGGTGTTTGAATTTGGCAGAAGAGAATAAGAGAAATCGTTGGCTGCTTTAAACCCGTATAACAAATTTGTTTGAATACAACACAGAAAAACAGCAGGAATTTTCCTTCTTTTGTTTTCATTTCTACACAATACAAGACAAAGAAATATTTTTAGCCATTAAAGCTGGGTTATGGTCAAATTTACCTTTAAATCAACCGAAATAAAATCCACAAGCAATTGGAAAAGCAAATAAACCTTCAAATATAAATGGCTGACTGACTGACTGGCTGACTGGCTGTTATTTAAAAAGGAACTCGTGTAAGGAAACATGCAGAGTTTCCGTTTCCTTTGGTTTACTTTTTTTGTGCTTTTAAAATATATACGGGAGAGACCACCACAATAGAGAGAGCGCTGTTGTGCTGTTAGCCAAAAAAATGTCTTTTTCTTTCATAAGTAATAACGTCGTCGTTTGTTTGGTTATTTTTCCCTTTAAAAAGGTCACGTAGCTTGTATATATTTTTCTTTGGTTCTGTTCTATTTGTTGTTCTTGTATTATTTTGTTGCCAATTTAGCCGCCCGGTTAACAAAATAATCAGCAATAAAGTTTTCATTTCATTTGCCACATTGTTGCTGTTAACAAATCTATTCCATGGTTAGTTAAGGAAATATGGGGAATTCCATTAATTAAAATTTAATTCGATTTTAATTAAGCAGATGTTATTGAACGATAAAATTAATTAAATAGGTTCCCCATTCCCCTCCACATGACACTTTTTAGCGGCTTCTATTTGTTTTACTTTACCGCGGTTCTATGGGTTTCTTTATATCAAAAGGAATCATATTCTTTCTCTTGGGCTTTGAAATATTAAGGTCTCCTCTTTCCTTTAATCAAAAGTTGATGTCTGTTCACGTAAAATTAGGCAACGATGACGTCACTTGTCACCATCTCTGTATGCCTTAAAAAACAGCATACCAGTTCACTAAACATTGCTATGACTTCAGAGTACAGGAACTATATACTTGAGGCCTTTCTAGAAATACTCACAGCATTTCGAAATATCAAAGTCTTGCTCTTTTTGAGTGGAAACTATCCAGGAAATCTAATATATTCAACAGAATAAACATGGCCTCTACAGCCCTCCAGGCTTGTAATAAAATGTTAAGAAGAAAATGAGGCCTCAGGCCTAACGTGACTCACTGAATTTACACATCAGTGGTGAAACCTAGACTTGACGTACTAATGCCTTCTAAGGTGAGAATCCAAAGGTAGGACAACTAAATTCAACTTAATACGCCGGATGGAACAAAGCTCCTCAAGCATTATGTTTACCACTGTATTGGGCACTTCACCTACGTCGTCGCTGAATACAATTCAATGCTACTTTCAGCTGAACTTTTATTGCAGGGGCTCTAAACAATTGGGGGTGTAACAAGGATCGTATGCTGGTTACTCAAATATGCTGACGGAACTTGGAAATTTGAGAAATATTGGTTTCATGATTATGACATCACGAATAAGTTCAAGGCGTTTATTCTAATCAGAGATGAATGCAAAAATGATAGAAAGCATCTCGTTAAAGACTCCATACAGATATTCAGTGATAGTTCGAGGCTAAATGGAGCTAAAGTTGAAAGTCGACAAATATAACACAAACTACCGGTCTATTGCAGGCCCTTCGAGGCGAAAGTGTATGTCGATAAATTCTAGATGACCAAAAAAATTCTCTTTCTTAGGTTCCCAAGCGCCGGGTATTGAAAGAAACGATGTTCTGGGGTCTCAGCCTGTGCAGGAGATTGTGTTATGAGATATATTTCTAAACTACAGGCATATGTACCTAGAAACCAGTGTCCCGTTCAATATAACTGCCTTGAGTTTTCTAAGATGAAATCTTGGCCAGGATTAGCGTAAATTTTCTTCAGTATATATAGACAGGAGACCCGATCAGATAAGATTTTGGCATGACCATTGCTTATATACTTCCATGGTTCTGTGCCTGCAGCTGTTTAAGAATAATAAATAGCGTTAGATGATGTAGGTCTACGAGAGCCTGCTGTCATGATCGCCACCGTTCTTATAATCTTCTCAAAACCTGTTTTAGGGATGCCATTTCCCTAAGGCCAAACACCAAACCTCTACTCCATTAAGGGAGTTGGTTTGATTACAAACTTTTATTTACCCTTTAATGCAGCCACTATTAAATGTTTTCAACACTGTTTTATTAAAAATTTAAAGCCTATACTTAGGCAATACAATTTTAAAATTTTGAAGCATACTTTTAGGCGTTTTAGTTATTTATATTAAAATTTTGAGCTTAGTTTTCCGGTGAAAAATTGTTAAACAATTACAAAATGCTGTAAAGCAATTGCTTTTTTTAAATTTTATTTTAAATTTAAATATTCTATGAGTTTTAAATAAAATGTTTTGTATTTATTTCTGAAATTCTGTAGAATATAATATGCCTGGCCGTACAAGTGCAATTTGCGAACAAATTACTTGGAGAGTAACAAATTACTTCAGCTGCTTTTAAGAGTCTTGGGAATACTTGCAACACATTTTGCCATGATTATGGTTATGAAAATACCATGCCAGGCAAGCATGAACATGCACAATTATTTTAATGCAACAGAAGAAAAGAAAAATGAAACGAGGAGAATTTATATTGCATTTGTAGAATATAAAAAAACAATAATATTTTGTTGTATTTAGTTTTTGTAATAATATTTGTTTAAAAAAGATATTTAATTAAAATTGGAAAAAATTCCATTTTTTTTTTGAATTTTTAATTTTGTTTCATAAGGTAAATGACACTGAAATGCTTGTGAAAAATTTTTGGAAAAAATATTGTTGCGAAAATGAAATACTTGTTTATTGCTTTTACTGCGCTTAACATTAAAATTATAAACAAAAGCTACAAAAACAAAACAAAACAAACCTGTTTACAAATTATTGTACTGATTAATATAACAACAAACACCAGCATACAAAAAATGGTAAACAAGTAAAGAAAAATTCGCAAACAACACTACAATAATAAATGTAAACGACGATGTTTACATTTATAGAGATTTCGAGAAGGCGAAGTCATGAACCTTCGCCTTCAAGAACATGCATCAGATTGTTTACCCAGCCATATAAAAGGCAAGGCAGATTAATATTACCTTATTGGGTTCAGTTAGGAGAGAGAGAGAGAGAGGAAGAAAGAGATGACCGATTTGATTTTAAGAATACAAAATCTGCACAAACAGTCTTATCAGCCTTATACAGTCTTGCTGACTTCACCTGGGCGCCTTCTTTTGGTGCCTTACCTTTCTTGAGAATTTTTGCGAATTTTTCACCGCCTACACGAGGCGTAAATTAGTGGAGACTGCACTACACTCCCTTATCTCTCGGGTGGAAAACTCCCTGCATGTTAAAGAATACACTCTGGCCATTTTCCTGGACATTGAAGGTGCATTCAATAACGCCCACCCGGACGCTATAGTTAGGGTTCTCATCCTGGGGCAGTATCTGGTCAGGTTTATTGAGCTCCTCCCTAAGTCGAGAATAGTAACCTCCTCAGTGGGGCCACATATTGCCAAAGAATTGTGTGTAGAGTTATGCAATCTTCTATGCAATCTCTTAGTGAACTCTTGAGAAGGCTCGAATTCTCTGGTAACAATGCTATAGCTTATGCTGACAATATTGCCTTTGCTGCGTCGGGAATATGTCCGCAGACGCTATCTGATAAGCTGAACTTAGCGCTGTCGATTGTACCGAACTGGTGTAGGAATTTTGAACTGTCTATTAACAACTCCAAGACCTATACGATTCTTTTCCCTAGACGATACAAGATTCCGACCTTAACATTTCCCTGCATAAGTGGGACAAGACTCACGTTGAGTCTGCTGCCCTTAGATTTTTTGCCAGAATACTGCTGATGGGACATTGCCCAAGAAATATTTTTTTATATTTCGTTTTGTTCGAAATTAAAACTGTTCGAGATTAAACTTCCACCATAGACGTGTTACATGTTTCTTAGACATGTAAGGCAACGCACGAGTTTGGTTGCCTCCATTCCAGAAACAAAGTTTTCCCTATCAAATGTGAAATCTCTTCACAGCCGGAAGTAACGCAGTAATAGTTTATCTTGTGTAAACGACGATCTTTACATTTATAGAGATTTCGAGAAGGCGAAGCCATGAACTTTCGCCTTCAAGAATGTTCATCAGACTGTTTACTCTGACATATAAAAGGCAAGGCACAGCAGGCGAGGGAGTGAGTGAAAATTCAGTCAGTTTTGTGTGATAACAAAATGACAGATTTTTATTTATTGAGAAACTTTTCATGGCAATTTTTATTTACTCTCAGAGTTTTTGCCAGAAATCTACTGAGAGGAAGTCGCCAAAAAATACTCTTTGTATTTTGTCTTTGATGCCTGGCCTGGGGCTCGAACCAAGGCTTTTCCTTCTAATAAGCCAACACACTACCTACTAGACTACGGCGACTTACAAAGTTACAAAGATCTGTCGTAAAATTGCTTAGTGATTGTCATTGTTTATGAAAAGGGTATAAACAGACGAATAACAAAGAAAAGCAATTGCTGTTGTTTACATCAAGTTGTGAACAGTGGCTTACAGAATTGTGCGAATAATAAAGAATTTTAATTAAAACTGAACACAAATTTATTTTTATTTTATTTGCAATTTACGAGCTCATATTTTAAACGTTTTTAAAAAGGTAAAAACGTAGCAATATTTTTATTTTAACAAATTGCTAAAATAGGGTATCATATGACTAATTGTAGCATGATTTTAATTGGAAATTTATATTTTAAAAATACCTTTTAGTATTATTTTTGTCCCAGAAAAAATTTTTTTTAATTATTTTTTCTTCTCGAAATTTATTTGGAGATGTTTCAAGCATTTTTAAAATTTTTTTTATTTTTTTATTTTTTCTCTTTTATTTATGAAATAGTTTTTCCAAGCAATATTTGTTACAATTTTTACTATCGTAATACAATATTAAAAACTAAAATAAAAATAAAAAGACTCTGTAAGGAAATTCAAAATATTTCATTTGGTAAGTTATTAAAATCCTTACAAAAACAAAAACAAAAAACCCCTCAACAACATTGTAGAACAGGAAAATAAACGGAAATACTTTTAACGCAACAAATAAAATAAAACAACAACAACAAAAAAATGAATACAAGAAATAGACGAAATAGAAGAAGAAGAGAAAATAAAATTTTTGAACTCCTTTAGACAACGGGCCAACAACGAGACAGACAGACAGACAGACCCACAAACAGGTATTTGCATATGAAACCAAATGTTTTAAACCTTTGCACACATACACACACTCCCATATACTCTTACTCTTACGTTTATGGAGAACTCAGACGCTTACATACTCAAATAAAATTTGTGACCATAAAATACCAACACACACTCACACTCACAGTCACACTCACATAACTTTTCACAAAAAATAACAGGAATTTGAAAAATATTTTAAGTAGTTTCCTGTTAGAAAACATGCCACAAACATACAGACACATATACATTCACACAGGGAGGTATACATACAGTGGGTAGCAAAAAAGTTCTTCATAATGACGGTAGGGTATCCAGTTCATTAGTGCCTTGTGGGAGAATGGCCTGTTGTAGCAGATTGCAATGGACGGGCTATTGAATAGGGCTCGTTCTACAGAGACCCAAAACGGGAGTGTCCGCTTAAGGCATTTGCAACACTAAAGGTCGTCTTACTAAACTGTGCACGAAATAGGCAAATTGCCCAGGACTGAATGGAGTTGTAAGATTGCTTTGACATTCATCAGCGATGCTCTAGCGAAGTCAATTAATTGGAATGTGTCTGCAGTATAGCCGTAGCCTAGTAGATGGTGTGTTGCCTTATTAGACGCAAGGCCACGGTTCAAACCCCAGATTAGACGTCAAAACGAAAATATGAAAATAAATATTTCTTACGAGTCATTTTATCAGCTGTCTTTTGGCAAAAACTCTGAGAGTAAATAAAAAATTGCCATGAAAAGTTTCTCAAAAATCTGTTGTTCGGAAACGACTTTAAACTGTAGGTCCCGCCACTCATTTATCGGGTCCGCCATCTAACGTTTTTTTTTCAATTAGTGCTTATTTTGTGAATGGTATAATAATGGTATTATGCAAAGGGCAATTGTTGTTGTTTCTATCAAGTTGTGAACTGTGGCACACAGAATTAGGAGAATAATAAAGACTTTTAATTAAAATGTGATGGTCCTACGTCTTGACATGATAGATAACTAATTACTAGGGAAGATCTTCACTTCAAGATCTAGGCAGGCAAGTTCCATTGTCAGGGAGAGACGGCACCATAAGTGTATTGCTTAAACTCTCAGCTCATGTCTGATTTGGCAGATAATTAGTTTTATCCTTCCGCTGAACGAATATGTTTGAGTATACGCTTGAACAACGTTGGGAAATATTGCGACATTACTTTGAAAATCATGGTAATGTTGCAGAATGTGTGCGAAAATTGCGTACGGATTTTGGAAGAAGAGAAGCACCGTCAGCTCCGTATGTTCGTTATCTTGTGAAAAAAGTGAAAGAGACTGGCATCCTCATCGATAAACCAAAGCGTGAAAAGCCAAAAAACAGTGCGTACACCCGAGAATATTGCTGCTGTAACAGAAAGTGTGCGTGAAGCGCCATCAACATCAATTCACCGTCGTTCTCAACAATTGAACATTTCGGAGACATCATTGGCACGAATTTTGCATAAAGACCTTGGTATGACGCCATACAAAGTCCAATTGGTTCAGGAGTTGAAGCCAATTAACCATCCAATGCGTTTTCGTTTCGCTAAGTGGGCCTGCGATCGACTTACAGAAGATGCCGATTTTGGAAAAAAAATCATCTTTTCAGATGCAGCTCATCTTGATCTTGGCGGGTATGTAAACAAGCAAAATTGTCGCATTTGGGGCACAGAAAACCCGCACGCATACATTGAAAAGC
This sequence comes from Sarcophaga variegata, assembly GCA_932273835.1. Lineage (NCBI taxonomy): Eukaryota > Metazoa > Arthropoda > Insecta > Diptera > Sarcophagidae > Sarcophaga > Sarcophaga variegata. Next base: position 120,091,878 of record OW026360.1, on the reverse strand, counting down.
CGACGCACCCAAAACGAGTCACTGTTTGGTGCGGATTTGGTCCAGAGGCATAATTGGGCCATTTTTGTTCGAAAATGAGCCAGGAGTGGCCGTTATAGTCAATGGCGATCGTTATCGGGCCATATTGAACGAATTTTTGTTCACAAAAATTGAAGAGGAGGATATTGGCAACATTTGGTTTCAACAGGACGGCGCTACCTGCTACACAGCCGAAGCTACACTCAATGTTTTGTGCCCTGTTTTTGAAGATCGCATTATCAGCCGCAGAGCTGATGTCGTTTGGCCACCTCGGAGCTGGGATTTGACATCGTTGGACTATTATTTGTGGGGTGCCGTCAAAGATAAGTGTTACGCCGACAAGCCAGAGACAATTGACGCTTTAAAGGACAATATTCGTGAAGGCATTGGTGAAATACAGCTGCACACAATCGGTAATGTGCTTAAAAATTGGACCGATCGTGTAGGCTACTGCATGGTCAGCCGAGGCAGCCATTTGAATGAAATTATTTTCCATTATTAACCGGAAGGATTGTACTTTCAAATAAAAAAATAAATTTGAGAAAATTTTCAGTAGTTTTCTTTTTAAAGCATTATCGAAAAAAAAGTTATTTGGCGGACCCTTTATAAGACACAGACAACATAAGTGATGTGAGAAACTAGGTTGTAACCCTAACTGAAAGGTAGACACTGACTGACAAACAATCAATTATTTTCGATTTCCACGAATGCTACACACAATAAACTATTCCCGCCTTACTTCCGGCTTTGAAGGGATTCAACATTTGAAAGGGAAACCTTTGTTCCTGGAATGGAGGCAACCAAACTCGTGTGTTGCCTTACATGTCTAAGAAACATGTAACACGTCTATGGTGCAAGTTTAATCTTTCGCGGTCGTTATTTCAAAGGGATAGGGGTTGTGCCGCCATGGTCTAGTAGGGTAGTGTGTTGGTTTATTAGACGAGAGACTGTAGTTCAAACCCCAGTCAAGACATTTCAAACAGAACGAAGTATAAAAAAATATTTATTGGGCAACGTCCCCTCAGCTGTTTTCTGGAAAAAATCTAAGGACAGCAGACTCAACGTGAGTCTTGTCCCGCTTATGCTGGGAAAGCTGAAGGTCGGAATCTTGTATCGCCTAGGGAAAAGAATCGTATCGGTCTTGAAGGGGTTAATATGCAGTTTAAAGTGCCTACACCAGTTAGGTAGAATCGACAGAGCTAAGTTCAGCTTTTCAGACAGCGTCTAAGGAAATATTCCCGACGCAGCAAAGCCAATGTTGCCAGGGTAAGCTATGGCATTGTTACCAGAGAAGTCAAGCCTTCTCAAAAGTGAGTTGACTATGAGATTCTAGAGAAGTGGAGATAGAACACCACCTTGCGGTGTACCTCTACAGACAATTCTTTGGCAATATGTGGCCCCACTGAGGAGGTTACTATTGTCGACTTAAGGAGGAGCTCAATAAACCTGACCAGATCCTATCCCAGGATGAGAACCCTAACTATAGCGTCCGGATTGGCGTTATTGAATGCACCTTCAATGTCCAGGAAAATGGCCAGAGTGTATTCTTTAACATGCAGGGAGTTTTCCACCCGAGAGATAAGGGAGTGTAGTGAAGTCTCCACTGATTTATGCCTCGTGTAGGCGAAATATGCGATGAAAAATTGGCAAAAATTCCCAAGAAAAGTAAGCCACCAAATGAAGGCGCCCAGAGTGAAGTCAGCAAGACTATATAAGGCTGATAACACTGTTTGTGCAGATTTTATATTCTTAAAATCAAATCGGTCATCTCTCTCTTTCTCTTTCTCTCTCTCTTAACTGAACCCAATAAAGTAATATTAATTTGGCTACTCTCTAAGGAGATCTCATTAAATGTGGAAGCTAAAGGGTTAGTAGTTCAACTTCCGTATGTACCAGCAACTATCCACGCCATATTATCAAAGAATTAAATAATACTAATGGATATGTACTCACTTCTGTTACCCACTGTATACACAAAATCCATGCATTTATATCCATACTTTAACAAACACTCACTTAATGTCTAAAAGCATATGTGATTATATATATGCGTGCGTGTGTGTGGTGTAGATCTATGTGAGTGTGTGTATGCAGGACGAAAGGCTGTATTAAGGAATATTATTGTATAAACTGGCAACAATGACTATAAATTCTATGCTCCTAAACTAAGAAAAGAGGCAAACAGGTCCTTTATAAAATACTAAAACACAAAGAGAGGAAGAGAGAGAGAGAGATTGAGGAAGAGTAAAAGAGTTTGTGTGTTTCAATGTACTTAACAATGCAGGTCCTGCTGTTTTATAACCCATGTTCATAAGAACCCCATAAGCTGGAGAGCCATAATATGTTTTTGTGGTACTATTTTCCAAAAAAAAGAAGAGAAAAAGGAGAAAAATTTAAAGAGACATGTTAAGGAAAGTATTTTGTTACCAATATTTCCCATGAACATTAATAAAATACCTACAAAATATGCACATTTGAACAGAGGCTGCTTAATGAAAAGGATATTTTTGAAATTTATTTAAAAAGGCTCTCCAGTGTTAGGCATTTAGAGGCTTATTAACTGGAAGACAAAGCCTTCCCTTTCCTTCAAATCACAATATTTGCAAGAGAGACACATCTGCATATCTCTAAACTGTTATTACTAATTCCCAAGTGCCAGTGTCCCTTATTGCTGGCTGCTACTGTACTTGCCATCAGTATATCGGTAGCGTTATAGTATGTGTTCAGAATAATCTCCCAGTTTTATGGGGAGTACACAATAATAGATATTATTGTTTTGGGTTTTTGTCTGTTTCAGAAAAATTCTACAAAACAAGAAAACATTTTTTCAGTAAGAATTTTAACACTTGAAAATATTTTTTTTGCATAATTTTAGGGGTTAAAGCCAGTAATACGGCCAACCCTAAGCCATACGACACAATTTGAAAATTATTTTTTAAAAGGAATTACTAGGCACTTTTAAAAGCCTTGATTATTTATATTTTTTTGTACAACAACAAATAAAAATTTCTTAAAAAATAGTTTAATTAAGTGTGCTGAATTTCTGAATGAAATTTCAATAAAGAAAATTGAAACCTAAATTTAAATTAAAGTTTTCTAAGGTGCATCTGATTGAAATGTAAACTTTGCTTTAAATATTTTGCTTTCAGAAATTTTATTACATTCGCCTTAATATATGCTTTAAAAATGTAATTAAAGCCGCCTTAATATATGTTTTAAATTTTTTAATTAAAGTCGCCTTAATATATACTTTAAAATGTAATTAAAGTCGCCTTAATATATGCTTAAAAATGTAATTAAAGTCGCCTTATTATATACTTTTAAAATTTAATCAAAGTCGCCTTAATATATACTTTAAAAATGTAATTAAAGTCGCCTTATTATATACTTTTAAAATTTAATCAAAGTCGCCTTAATATATACTTTAAAAATGTAATTAAAGTCGCCTTATTCTATACTTTAAAAATTTAATTAAATTCGCCTTAATATATGCTTTATAAATGTAATTAAAGTCGCCTTGATATATCTTTTAAATTTTTTAATTAAAGTCGCCTTAATATATACCTTAAAATGTAATAAAAGTCGCCATATTATATACTTTTAAAATTTAATCAAAGTCGCCTTAATATATACTTTAAAAATTTAATTAAAGTCGCCTTAATATATGCTAAACAAATTTTAATTAAAGTCGCTTTAATATATGCTTTAAAAATTAATTAAAGCCGCCTTAATATATACTTTAAAAAATTTAAATAAATTCAAATTAATATATACTTTAAAAAATTTAATTAAAATCGCCTTAATATATGCTTTAAAAAATTTAATTAGAATCGCCTTAATATATGCTTTAAAAATTAATTAAAATCGCCTTAATATATACTTTAACAATTTAATTAAAATCGCCTTAATATATACTTTAAAAATGTAATTAAAGTCGCCTTAATATATACTTTAAAAATGTAATTAAAGTCTCCTTAATATATACTTTAACCGTAGATCAAGCTTTGTATCAAAAATAATACATTTCAGTTTTTGAGTCTACATAACTTTAAGTCAGAAAAAGTTAGATGCCTGATATTTTTATAATTCGTTAGTATTGTTATCGCCATTATTTTAAACTAAATAATAAAAGAAAATTTCAAACAGGGGTTACAGAATTCAAAAACTTTATAATTGTGGCTTATGTATCATTTTTGATACATACGACTTTTCTAGAGATTTTTTGGTGTTGTTTGTGAAGATTTTGTGAAGTTTTACCGTAAATAGTACATTATTTATGGTATTTGAGAAGAAATTGAAAGTTATGTAAGTGTGGGACGAAAGTGAAAAGATTGAATTGAAATCTATTCTTGATATGTTCTTAATATTGCTTGAAGTAGTCGTAGTCTATTATGTAGCGTGTTACCTTATTAGACGTCAGGTCAAGGTTAAAACCTCAGGTCAAACATTTCCAATTTATAACGAAAGGTTTTAATGACCGATTATATATTAATTATATACTTAATATTCCTGCTGCTAAAGACTTTGAAGAAGAAGAAAATAGAAGCTCGTCTTATGAACTGAAGAAAGTATTGGCAGCAACAAATATGACAACAGGATGTTTATCGCCAAAGATGGTACTACTTGGAACAGAACACACTGCCTTTAGTAGTTTGGGATGAAAAAATATTATCAATTTTCACGCAGATTGCTAGTTGATCTTTCCTGAAATCTTGTAGAGTTTTTCTTACTGCTCTTCTCATATTTATCTCACGTGACAGACAAATGTTTTATTACAAATGATAATATTTCGGTCAACTACTTACGTATGAGATAACAGAATCATTCGCTTTGATAATGATATATTTACACCTATTACGCCTTTTCGAAAAATGAGCTGAAAGTCTTGCAGTCTTTAATAATCATGCTTAAAGCCTTTTTTGAAATTCGAATGAAAAGGATTTTTTTTCTAAAGAAAAAATATTTTTTATCTTAATTTTTTGTTCGAAAATTTTAACCATTTTCATAAAACTTTTATCACACAACTTGTAGTTTTATGTAAGAAATAATACTGTATAAATAGTTTGGGATTAGCTATCATACTTTCAGAGCAGTCCATATATCCTTTTTTTAAGATTTTTAAAAATTTAATTTTTTGTTCGCCTAAAAGGTAAGAAAATTAAAGAAAATATATTTAAATAATAATGCTTATGTTTTTATGTTCCTTTTTGGTATATTTTTATCTCAAATTAAAGTTTTTTAGCAACAGAATTCAAAAACTTTTTAGTTTTATTGTGAAAAATGAAAATTACCTCCAGTGATTTTAATTGAAAATTGATACTTAATGATGGAATACTTACAGTGATTGTTAGGTAAATTAATTTAAGGATATTTGTATAAATCAAGCTTCATAAAGATATTTACGGAGTAATGCTTTGTATTGATTGATGTTTTCTGTCATAAATTTTGTCATAAAAAAGTGATAATAAAAAGTAATAATAGTAAATAAATAATTTTATTAAAATGAATTAAAATATTAAATTCTTTTAACAAAATCTATCAATAATCGTGACAATTCTATGTACTACAAGTATGTATCAAATGTGATACATAAGGTAGAAAAATGAAGTTTTTTTAAGGCTCGATCTACGGTTAAAAAATTGCTTCATACTCACCGTTAAATTATTATCCGCCAAATCCATATACTTCAGCGTTATCAGACCCTCAAATGCACTCAAATCCAATTCACTGATAACATTACCCCTCACCGTGAGTGTCACCAATTCTCTCAGGCCCTCAAAGCTATCATTGCGCACATATTCAATGAGATTATCCGATAAATCCAAAGACTTTAAAGCATGCAAATGCTGTAAATTATTGGCGGGCACATCCAACAGCTGATTATTCTTGAATATTAAAATCTCCAGAGACATTAAATTCCGAAATGTATTGTCCTCTAAACTGACAATATTATTGTTGGTCAAATCCAACTCGATAAGAGATGACAAATCATTCATGGCCGATGGATGTACCAAATCAATGCGATTAAAGCCCAAGTCTAAGACCAGCAAATTGGTCAGGCCTTTGAAGGCATCTTTTTGCAAAGAACTCACCGAGTTATGACTCAAGTTCAATGTACGCATTTCCGTTTGATATTCAAAATTCTTGGAGCCCAGAGTTTCAATAATATTACGTGAGAGATCTAAGATTTCCAACTTCATATAGAAGGGTAAAGTAAATTCTATATTGCGTATCTTATTCAGCGTTAAATTAATATATTTGGTCTCAGGATTCAATTGTATTGGCACATCTTCTAATGCGGCATCCACACAAAACGCCTTCGTATTGGCATCGCTGCCCAAACACTGACACTTTGAGGGACAAAACGCCACCACATATGGCGTATGATGACTGAGCAGGATTATTAGTAATGAGCTTAAATGCAGCCACGGCAGACTACAGGATGATGTTGTTAAACGCCATCTTACATGTGTTATTCTGTGTAAATGTTTCATTGTGTTTGCTTTAAATCGTGGCTAAATAATGGCTGGTTGCCTGGCTATGGCGATTTTTTGTTTTGTTGACAGGCGCTAACAAGCGTATATTGGCAAGGGACGGGGACGTGTTTTTCTCTTCTTCTTCTTAACTCCCAAGGAAGTTGTTTTTGTATTTATTTTATTATTAATCTTGTTGGACTTTATAGTTTAAAAGATACACAGACAAACAAACAAAAAAAAAAGAAAGAGAATCGTAACTAAAAAAATTTTAAATTGTAGAAAAATTTAAACGATTCATGGATTTGTTTGCTTTTGAATGCTCCGTAGGTTGTTAAACTATTGCCGGCATTTTTAGTTGTATAAACAGCAGCTGGAAAGAAAGAAAAGACGTGACAAATATTTATTAATTAAAGCCGACATAAAATATGTTACAAAACGGTTTAAAATTAAGTTTAAAAAAATCAAATATACTTTAAGGGGCATAAGCAAAATATGTTACAAAATAGTTATGAAGTTATGTTTAAAAAATCAAGTATACTTTAAGGGGCATAAGCAAAGTTATATAGATTCTAGAAGGATGAAGAATGTAATGACACTTAATGTGAGTACCACAGAGTTGGTACATCTCAAAATATCCTAAGTACTGCTGAATACAACAATGCGTTTACCAAAGCCCTCACGCCCTAATATATACTTTATATCATATAATTGTATCCTCACACCTGAGTACCAAACTTAAACTGGTATTTAAATATGAATTACGTCTTGATTAAGAGTTAAATACTTCGTATACTCTTGCCGTTCGAAGGCTTACAGCACGCTATTAAGAATACAACTCCACGCTGAGTGCAGTTATCATCAGAGATTTGAATTTAAACCACGACCACAATTTAGCTCACAAATCCTAGCACATGCAGATCTTTTTGGTTGTAACTCCGCAAAGAGAGATCGGCAATCCATTAACACAAAGTATGCACAGAAACATTAACGAATTACGCATACTGATGACGGCAGGGAATTCAAGAGAAGGAAAGGCCAACATACCATTAACAAATCCCAGTTACGTTCTTAGAAAGACAAGACGAGAAACCTCATCAAGCCTTTGCTTTCGCCTTTCCATAGCTAAGGCTCTACTAAAGTACACCATATTGTTACATAAATCGAAACGACCTAATATCGTTTAACAATAAAAACGATAAACAAAAGCTACTAGCTACACCAACACAATACACACGACACAATACACACTAATGAACGTGTTGATTATCTAAAGCTGCACACACATATGTACAACGAACCTGGTTGCGTCTGGTACCAACAACAACATATATGTGACAAAAAGGGATGGACAACGCAAGCAAGGTACACAAACAACAATGTATTAGCAATAGAGCTCACGAGAAGCCGAGATCGCGAACCTTCCACATCGAGAACGTTCATGATACTGATTGCGTGCGTACATAAAAGGGCAGCAGGGCCAGCAGCGAGTCAATGATAATTCAGTCAGCCTTGTGTGAAGACGCGTTGCGGTTTCAACGTACAAGTAGCATTGCTTGCAAAAAGGTTGTCAGCAGAGAAGATCTAACGAACAGTTGTTAGTGTTAACGTGGACAGAAGTGTGAAATAGAATAGTGTACAAGCAAATTATTGTTGTATCGTTAAGTTGTATGCGGTGGCACATAAAAGTAGTGTAAAGAATAAAGAGAGTTTAAGAGAAATTAAACACATATTTGTTTTTACTTGGTTTGCAATTAACGAACTCATATTTAAACGTTTTTAAAAAGGTAAAAACTTAACAATATGTTTAAGACGGCCATAAGAAGTTCAGGAAATTTATTATCTTGTCCTGCAGTTGTAGCATTTTCTATTTCATAAGTGATTGGTGTTGTATCTAGAATATCTGACCGTTCTTGGTGGTACAAACAAGCCCAAGCGGAGTTACCTACTACCTGATGATGATCTTAGTAAATTCAAACAGCGAGTTGCCGAAAAGAATGCTTGTTCGGCTTGGCACAATATTAACTCCTATGGTTGATTCCTCAAGGGCTTCTCAGATCAAAAGTTATTTAGCTTCGTTGGTTAATTTTTTTGATAGCTATGGAAAGGGCATGACTTCCGTGAGTTTCAGATGCTAAAAGCGATTCTTTTACGGCTTTTTTGTCTTAAGGTTTGTTTGTTTTTCATTAAGACTTTTGCTTTTGATATGCAGTCATAAAATAAATCAAATTTTTTCATAATTTAAGACCTACGGCTACTACAATAATAATAAGAAAATATTTTAAAGCTGCTTAAAAGTATGCTTTAAAAACTCAAATAATTTTTGCAAGGCAAGCCAAATCAATGGCAAATCTATAAGTAGTATTTATAAACAACTAAACAATATTTCTCAGAACTTATTAGAATTCCAAAATACATTTTGAAACAAGCCAATTTCCCTCGGTGGTAACAAGATTTCAAAGCATACTTTTGAAAAGTTTAAGCAATTTATTTTTGTTCCTAAAACATTCAGTATAAATTTAAATTCATTCATTATTTAAGTTTTACTTTATATGGTAGAATATGCTTTTCATTGTTTTAAAAATTTATGCTTCAAAATCTCAAAACTTTGCTTAAAACTGTTGCCTAATTTTAGGAAAAATATATTTAAAAATATTGCATACTTTTAGGTGTTTTAAAATTTAAATTTTCTTTTAAGTTTAAGATTAATAAAGAAGATAAAATTCTGTTGCCAGTTTTGTATTGATCATAATTATACTATCTATTAGACAATATGTGTAGCATACTTTTGGGAGTTTTTAAAATTTTTTTCAAAATTTCTGTTTTATTTACCAAAAAGTTGAAAACTTTAAAATTCGTTATAAATAAAGTTAAACTTTCCTGTTTATGGAAAAATATTTTTTTTTGGAAATACAAAAAACTCAAAAAAAAGAAGAGCAAGGAAAACTGCAACTTTAACTGATAAAAAGCATACTTTTGCCATAAAACACTGAAACAATAGCAAGGCATGCCAAGTATTTTTTCAATTTCAAATCATAAAACACCACAATGGCCAAAATACAAAGAGAAAAATTGCTTAAAAATTTCAAAAAAAAAACTTTAAAAAAAAGTTTTTAAAAAAAGTTTTTGTTTGTTTCTGTGCAAATTTTTATGTCTATTAAAAGAGAATTTTTTTATTTCACTTTTACTCTGATAACCATATTATTGGCATATTTTTTATTGATTTTATTTTCGGCTATAAAATAATGAACTACGCTGTATAGAAAAAACAACAAAAAAAAAAAATCAAAAAGTTTCACCAGCTTACAAAAGTATTTCGAAAAGCTAATCAAAAATACATTTAACGTTTCAATTTATTTCTTTTTCTCTTCTTTCTTTTTGTTGTTGTTTTTATGGGTTTTTAAACGAGCAAAAAACAAGGAAAGGAGAACAAAAAAATATTGAAAATTTGCTACAAATTAAAAGTTGATGGCTCTTAAGCGGGCCAACAACCAGAGGAATCATTAAAAGCATATTTTATAAAAGGGTAGACAGTAAAAATCAATAACAATAAAGCAACAGTTGGTTAAATGGATTTATAAAACAGAACACCTTAAAGTAGGCTTTAATATTTTAAAATATTTTATTACCAAAGAAGTATACTACAGTTCGGAAAGAGATAAACACCTAAAGATATGCTTTAATATTTTAATACAATTTATTTTTAGTCAGAATCACGACCTGGCATTTTGCACAATTACATGAGAGGCAAAACCTAATTCCACTTTAATTCCCTAAATTTGCATTTATTTTCTCTGCTGTAAAATGTGTGCCAAAAAGGCACCGAAATGCTTCGGTAGGATTGTCATAAGACTGAGTTTAGTTCATTCCCTTTAATTTGCCATAGCTTCAACTATATCTTCAGCTAGAAAATATATACAAAAAGGTACTGAAATGCTTTGATGGAGTTGTCATCAGTAGAACTAAAAGATATGCTATAACCTATCGCCAGCAATCTATGGAGAATCTCTTTCAAACCCCTCTCAATAATGACAAACTCTCGGTCGGCAATATAGCCTCCCAACAGCAGGAATCGAACTCTCGTGCTAAACTGTATCGAATGCTTGAGAAACGCCAATTGAAAGAGAGGAGCAGAGTTCCTTCTATTCAAATGCCATCCTTATTACTCATGTCAATCTGTGGGTTTATTCATGCATGGTGCGCTTTTTTCTGAATGCAAATTCATGGAATATGTCTTCTTCGATGTAAAATTAACATTGGTTTAGGTGTCAGCAGCTTTTCAAATAATTTTAGCACCAGTGGCCTATGAGATTGGGGATACAAATGATCTTTACCTGTCTTAAGATATCGTTTTAACTGCAGCTAGTCTGCACTGCTAAGGGTAATACTCATGAAAATATAAAGAAGTACCCTCGCGACATTAAGGCGCCTCTTTACAAGCATCTTGTTGTTGAATTTAGCAATTCCAGGAGCTTTTTTGGCATTGCGTTGAGCAATAGTCCTCACTCACATGAGGTAAAGCAGCTTTTGGAGGAAGACCAGTCCCATCATTGCCCCAATTTGGGTTGAAGACTGTTTTAAATATTCTACAGATACTAGTTTCCTTGTCATCACATTCTTTCTAATCACAGAAGAAGTTCCGTAAGGGATACGTGTTTTTTCCAGCTGCATGAAGGCTGCCGCTATTGATAGCTATTTATGTCTTGATAGCTGGGAATGTCAAACTAAGATGACATTTTCTCTTTTCACAACCATCAGCAAGACAAAGAAATGTGCAAAGAGATTATTACGGCTGTGGTGCGAAGTCCTGAAGAAGACTTTGAGCGAAAACAGTCCTTTACATTCATAAGAAGTTCAATGTTTAGTGTGGTTTACCCGGTGGCGGGTTTCTTTTTCTTTCAAAATGAGGAATAAGCTGCCATTACTATGAATAGTGAGCTCTATCGAGCCATGTGGAATGAATTTTTGTTTTTAAAAATTTATCAGCTAAGTAACAATAATATTTCATTTCAACAGGATGGAGCAATTTGCCATAACTTACAATTTTCTATCCAGAAGTGGTATTATTAACAGGTCTCCTTGGTCGTTAGATTTAACAGCCTTAGATTAACAAATTGTTGAAGCATTATAAGCCTATATTGAAGCTACCATTGAGACCAAATTTAATTGCTTGTCAGGCTGTTAAAGACACATTCGACTTGATCATATTATTACGTTTATACCTTTTTAAAATGTGAGATCGTAGATTGCAAATAAAATAAAAATAAATTCGTGTTTAGTTTTAAGTAAAATTCTTTATTATTCGCACAATTCCGTAAGCCACTGTTCACAACTTGATGTAAGCAACAACAATTGCTTTTCTTTTGTTATTCCTTTGTTCACACCCTTTGCCTAAAAAATAACAATTACTAGAGAATTATTCGACAGATTTTTGCAATGGAGATATTCAAACCACGATTACTCTCTTAAAACGCAGCGCGTCATTGCACAAGACTGACTGAATTTTCACTCACTCCGTTGCCTGCTTTGTCTTGCCTTTTATATGTTAACGTAAACAGTCTGATGAATGTTTTTGAAGGCGAATGTTCATGACTTCGCCTTCTCGAAATCTCTGTTAATGTTAACATCGTTGTTTACATTTATTATTGTAGTGTTGTTTGTGGATTTTTGTTTACTTGTTTACCATTTTGATGCTGGTGTTTGTTGTTGTATTTTTGTTTACTTGTTTACCGTTTTTTATGCTGGTGTATGCTGTTATATTAAGCAGTCCGATAATTTGTAAACAGGTTTGTTGACTTGCATTATTTTGTTTTTGTAGCTTTTGTTTATAATTTTTAATGTTAAGCGATGTAAGAGGAAGTAAGTCGCAGTGGTCTAGTAGGTAGTGTGTTCGCTTATTAGATCGTAAGGTCATGGTTCAAACCCAAGGTTAGACATCAAAACGAAATATGAAAAATTATTTCTTCGGCGACTTCCTCTCAGCAGATTTCTGGCAAAAAGTCTGGGAGAATAAATAAAATTTGCCATGAAAATGTTTCTCAAAAATCTGTCGTTCGGAGTCGACTTTAAACTGTAGCTCCCACCACTCATGTATAAAAAATTAACGCACACATTATATGTGGTGTGAAAAACTGGGTAGTAATCCTGACTAAAGGGTTGTAATGACCAATTATGTATGTAAAGAGTCTGATGAATGTTCTTCGCCTTCTCGAAATCTCTATAACTGTTAACATCGTTGTTTACATTTATTCTTGTAGTGTTGTTTGTGTATTTTTGTTTACTTGTTTACCATTTTTTATGCTGGTGTTTGTTGTTATATTAAGCAGTACGAATTTGTAATTTCCAGTGTTTTCTGCATTGTGTTATTTTTGTAGCTTTTGTTTATAATTTTTATGTTAAGCGATGTAAAAGCAAAACACCAGTATCTGGAATTTTCCATTTTCGTAACAATATGTTCCTACTGTTCTTTGCAGCATTGGTCATCTCTGATGCCCCATGGTAGCTATCCTGGTGGTTATTTTTTCACTATGTCTCGTACGCCTCAAAGGGGATTAGAAATCCCATTTTATGCCTATGGATGTTACATATGCGTGCGAATTAATCTTTTTTTGTTGTTGTTGATTTAATAAAGTCGTCTAGACTTTACAATACCTTTCCATACAAATTGAAATATAAGCAAGTTTTTGTCACAACGAATATTTTCTTATCACACAACCATTCATTCATTCATTCATTCGCTCGCTCTCTTTGTACAATACCGGCTGACAATTGCAGGCAACTTTTCGTTACTATTTCTTAATGAACCTCTCAAAAGCAGCCTGTGAGTGTGTATGCGTTACAGGAAATATAAAACTACACGAGTAATTAAGGTAAAGAGAAGGGGGGAAAGTGGGGAACAGAAATAAATAATAAAAAAAGGAAGAAAAGAAAAGAAAAGAAAACGGAATACAATTGTAATCGTTACCATAGAATTTCATGACCGTTTATTTGAAATTGAAAGTTTAACTTGGTTTTCATTTGTTTTCCCTACACATACACACACACACACACACACAACAACAACAGAAAAGTTGTGTGAATTGTATTTAAGAAATTGGTTTTCATTTACCGTGTTTATATTGTAACACAGTGGCAATGCTGATGATGACTATAATGATGATGATGACTATGTTGGTGACAATGACGTCTATGCTAGGGTGCTAGGTTGACTACAATAACGGTGTCGTTAACACGTTTCCTCTGTGTTTGGTTTCATTTTCTTTTGTTGTGTGTATATTTGCCAGACTAAGGAGAATAAATATTGAAATACAATTTGCAACAGAAATAAAGAAGTTTTCCCAATCTCCTCTCTTCCCACCCTTCCCCCTTATTTCAGTTTCATTCCACTTTTATTTGTTCTTTTTTTTAAACTTTTTTTCGTTCATTCATTTTCAATTGTTTTTAGTTTTTTCATTCTGTTAACAGTTTGCGTTTCATTGGATTTTTGTACCTTTGCTAGAGCATGCCACAGGCAGTGTGGCACACACAGTCTCATATATTGTGTATTGAAATAAGGACGTGAAAAAACATATTTTTTGTTCTCGATCTCGATCTCAATTTCAGTTCTGTTTGCCACAACTGCATGCAACGTGAGTTCTTTATTTTTTATAATAAAAAAAAAACAACAACAACAAAACAACACAATATATTTCAATTGTTTTAAAAAAGTTTTAAAAACTAAAATTTCAATTGAAAACTTTGTCACGATATGTTGTATTGCGATAGCAGAGGTAAGAGCGGAAACGCTTTATTGCCATTCAATGTCAGCCGTGCAGTGCAAATAAAACGAAACAATTTTAACACTTTCACTCCACTGTTAAGGGCTTAAAGTGAAGTTTCTAAAGCAAAGTATTTAAATTATTTGATTAAAAATTTATAAATTTCTACTAAGGCTGAGAGAAAAAAGGATATTAAACGCTGTACCTAGATAATTCCCCCCAAAGGACAAGATTAAAACACATAAATTTGGGTACTTAATGGCGGTTTTTCCACTGATTGCTGATCACCTTCATTTAAATGGAAGCTTTCAACCAGCCAGTATTAAAATCGAGGTAAATTCTACGCTGAAGGACCTCCTTCCCCCTCCTACAACCGACTGTAAAATATTGTGCGGAGGAGTTGAAGTGACCGATTATTAGTTGCCCATAACAATGCCTATTCATATTGATACTGTTTGTATAATTACCCATTATATTGAAAATGAATTGATCGCCTATATCGACTTTAAAGTCACTCACAGTCACACACTTAAGGTCCTTTATCAAGCCATATAACAACAGAAATCGGGGAACTTGACAGTAACTCTAGTGATAGTTGAAGAAGTTTAAGGTTATAAGGGACGAATAGTGATTATAAATGTCCACTCACACACCAAGTTTATATGGGGTCTTTTAGTAAGCGCTTACATACAGACATACATACATAAGTGGTCATTACAATCCTTCAGTCAGGATTACGACCTAGTTTCCCATAATTTTTTTTACATGAATGGCGGTGCCTACAATTTTAAAGTCAACTCCGAACGACAGATTGTTGGAGAAACTTTTCATGGCAATTTTCTATTTTCGCTCACAGTTTTTGCCAGAAATCTGCTGAGAGGAAGTCGCCGAAGAAATATTTTTTCAAATTTTTGTTTTGATGTCTGGCCTGGGTTTTGAACCGTGGCCTCACGTCTAATAAACCAACACACTACCTACTAGACTACGGCGACTTTCAATTCTATATCTTCACTTAAAAGAACGTTTTTCAACCATCCAGTATTAAAGTCGCGCTACATTCTACTTTGAGGGAGTCCTTTCCATACCTTGTGACTGTAAGATATTGAATATTGAGCCTAGAAGCGACCGATTACTAGTTGCTCATTGCTATGACATATTGATACTGTTTGGACAAGAGGGATTATGAAACAGAATTGATCGCCAATATCGGCTTCAAAGGAACTTATTTTATGAAGGCTCATGTCAAATAAAAACAGAAATCAGGGGACTGTACATCAACTCTAGTGATAGCTGAAACATCTTTAGGTTCTAAGGGACTTATAGTTGTGGACGTTGATACACACACAAAGTTTAGTAAGCGCTTCCTGTCTTTTAATTGAAATAAAACCAAGAGTATGTGAAATTCTATCGAAATTTGTGTGGAATATATTGTAACATCGCTTAAATGTCCGCTATGACTGCCCTGGGTGAAGTTCATATGAATTGTCCAATATTTCAGGGCATAGCGAGGGTTTATATAGACTTTGTTGGCCACTTTCATTCATGACTTAACCGTTTAAGTCTGCGACTAAGGAAAAACCGCAAGAAGAAAAAATCTAACGTCGCCAAATCGCATGATTTCGATGGCCAGTTCACACTTCCTTCAACGTGCAGAATATTCAATGTAGCTTGAGCTATGTGGCACATACACTCAGCCACAAAAGTATACATACGGTTAACAAATTTCAGAAATTTTTTAACCAATCCGTTTTCGTTTAACATCTTTATAATTGTCTGACAACTTTCCTCGATTTTAAGACGGCCTTTTGCATTGATTCATAAATTTGTGAAATTTGTTAATCGTATGTATACTTTTGTGGTCCTACACAGGCCTGCACAGCCCACAAAAGTTAAAAAATTTCAGAAATTTTTTAACCCATGCAAAAGACTGTCTTAAAATCGAGGAAAGTTGTCAGACAATTATAAAGATGTTAAACGAAAACGGATTGGTTAAAAAATTTCTGAAATTTGTTAACCGTATGTATACTTTAGTAACTGTGTGTACATGTTATTGGTGTCCAGATCACCCAATTCAAGCCAAAATTATTTTGTAATCATCGACCTATAGTGCTCATCGTTGCAAGTAGCCACGATGGCCAACGTTGTTCTCAAAGAAGTATGGATCGATGATGCTGCCAGCCCAATTTCCCCACCAAAAATCGAAATGCATTGAACGCACTTGGACATAATTTTTCGATGCAAATTATGGTCAGTTTTTAACTGCTTCAGAGCCTATTCAGAGAACACAAATCATTCGAAGTTAAACGAAATTTGATCTGAGAATCTGCATAAAGCTGCTATCGTATTCACAATCTTCGTTATTTTACAGGGCTTTAGTGTTCCAGTTGCCTCCGTTCAACTGGGTATTCTCGCTTCGTTTAAACGGTAGACTTAGCTTCATTTGCAGCCTGAATATCCGTATAGCAATACTTGACTCTCTTAGATTAATTTGTATAACAAGAGGATTGTTTGCGTTCTTTCCTTAAAATACATGGCCTGCCGCCACGGCATTGCAGTTATTGCAGGCCATTGTCCTATAAAAAGGCATGTATAAGGACTTGGCATTGCTTTGAAAGAAAGAAAGACTTGGCATTGCTTTCCTTCCAATCCACCAAAGATGTGGGTAAGAGGGGGAGGGGGAAAAAGCTATCTTTCACCTCAAGTGACAGTGATCGACTGTTGCCATGAAGAGGTTCTAGACCTCTGTCAGTGAGAATCATTTTGAAATCGTTTTTCAAAGTTTTCCATCGGGAACGTTTGTTGGCAGGAAATTTATTTGTTGACCTAACTCTTACTGTGCCTAATCTAAGTTTCAAACCAAGTCTAATAAAAGGCAGTCAGCACTTCTAAAATAATTCTAAGATTTCAGCAACTTTCAAGCGGTGACCGACTGTTTCCAAGCAGTGACCGACTGAACCGAACCATGAAGAGGTTCTAGATCTCTGTCATTTTCTGTCACCTTTGATCGAAGTCTAGTGAGAATTACTTTGGAATCCAAAAAGTATGCAATAGAGACCGTTTGTTGCCAGGAAATTTTTTTGTTGACCTAACTTTTCCGGCTCCTAATCTAAGTTTCAAACCAAGTCGAGCAAGAAGGCAGTTAGCACTTCTGAGATATCATCATCTTCCCAGGCATCTAACCTAAGCCCAGAGATTGAAGTCAAATAATACTATTGAGGCGACTTCAAGAAGGCAGGTAGCACTTCTAAAATAATTCTCTGATATGAGCATCTTGAAGTCGCCGTAGTCTAGTAGGTAGTGTGTTGGCTTATTAGACGTAAGGCCAGGGTTCGAGCCCCAGGCCAGACATCAAAACAAAATACAAAAAGTATTTCTTCGGCGACTTCCTCTCAGCAGATTTCTGGCAAAAGCTCTGAGAGTAAATAAAAATTGCCATGAAAAAAAAGTTTCTCAAAAAGCTGTCGTTTGTAGCCGACTTTAAACTGTAGGTCCCACCACTCATGTATAAAATTAACACACACAACATAAGTGGTGTGAGAAACTAGGACGTTGTACAATGGGTCACTGAATACTGTTTTGATAGGGGTTTCGACTTCCTGATCCCGAGAAGAAGTGACTGGACCCCTGGCACGACCGTTCCACCTGAACTCCTGGATGTCTACACCGACGGCTCCAGACTCGATAACGGGGTGGGCAGTGGAGTATACTCTGGGAAATTTGACCTGAACATCTCACTTCGCCTGCCGGACTAGTGCATCGTGTTCCAGGCGGAGGTAATGGCCATCTGCCGGGCCGCACAGTGGATCCTCGGCTATGGTGTTCCTGTCCCTTTCGCCCGTATCTCGATCTACTCCGATAGCCAGGCTGCGATAAAGTCTCTGTCGAACGTTGCGGATAATTCCAATTCTTGTCAGCTTGACGGAGCTATCGTCCATTGATATCAAGGACATAGCCTCGTTCATCAAACATTCTGGATGGTTTTCCAGCGTGGGATAGTCGTGCTTTTTGGAAAATGTGCAGCCCTTGCGCTGACCAACTTCCCCCTCATTGGATCGGAGGAACTTGGTCAGTTCAGAGGATGCGTTCACCTGTGGTATCACAACGGGCCGCTATGCGTGCTCAAGTGAGCTTTTTGGTAATTAAAGCTACCACGCTAACCTAACCTAACCTAACAATGGGTCACTGTACTTCTCTTAATTGAAAAGTACACGTCCGCTAACCTAACCTAACCAAACCTATCAACATCTTCCCAAGCACTTTATCTAAAGCCAGATTGGTATCAATCTGATACTATTGAGACTCGAGTACCAGTAGATGTCCAAGTACTTTTCTGCATAAAAAACTGTAGTATTTTCCATATTGTGAGTCTGATTCTTACGTAGCTAAAGTCTAATGAAGATTTTTTAGTTTCCTTGCAATCTCCTGCCCCCTTAAAGTATACTTCAAAAAGGACATATGAAAACACATGCAATTATTTGTTTTGCAAAGACTACAAGGAAGACTTTTGAACTTTAGCTTGTTGTGCTCTTGAAAGTCGTTTAACCTTTCTAAGCTTATCTCTACAACATAATGGTCTTGGGTTATGAGCTTTTAAAAGGTTTTTTCTTCATGTTTATTCTGTGAAATACAAATATTAACTTGGAACATATGAAAAAAAAACGAAAGAAGGAAAAAAAATTTTTTTGTTCATTAAAAAAAAGAGGAGAAAAATAGAAATGAATTCGTGTTTTTTTTTTGCTATTGTAGTAGATAATGTACACATCAACTGTGAGGCAAGTAACATTGTGTTGCATGAACATGTTATAAAATTTTTATTTATTTGCTTCCTTTTAGACTATTTGCTCTCTCTCGCTGGCTCGCAGTAGTTTTAAGTGCAAATTTTAGCCGTAAAGTACGTTTGTTTTTCGTTTGTTTTCCGTTTTTTTTCATTTTTTTTATTCTTGAAACTTAAAATGCAGACAAAACACTGCAAAGAATAACAATTTTTATAAGAATAGAAATGTTGCAACAATTCTTTCTTCTTTTTTCCCCCCATTTTTTGCAATTTTTTCTCTTAATTTGTGTAGTTTTGTGTACATTTTGTTCGCCATTTTTTTTTTGAATTTGGTGGCGGTATATTTAAATTTTTTTTTGTTTTTTTTATTGCTTGAGATGGTGGCAATTGTCTCATGCCACATTTTCTTCCATTTTTTTCTCTTATTTTTTTTGAGTTAAAATTTTCGCTTGAAATTATTGTGTTGCAGGCATGGAGTAAAAATAAAACACAGAGAATTTGTATTGCATTTTAAAAACATCTTTACTTAGTATAGTATTGTTGTTGCTGTTGTTGTTGTTTTTGTGGCGTCATCAAGTGCATGTTGACTGCTGTTTTGTCTGTCTGTCTGTCCGTCCATTTCTCTTTCTGTCGTTTTGAATTTTTTAATACATTTGTAGTTATGTTTGTCTGTCTGTCTGTCTGCCTTTTGCTGGTGGTTTAAATGCATTTTTAAAAACAAAAAAAAATTTTTTTTGTTGTTAACCTAACATGTCTGAAAAGTTTTTCTTTTTTTTTTGGTTTTCTGCAATTGTAAGAAGAAAAAAAAAAACTGGGGTGTCGCTTAGCTGAACAAAACATTTCTTTTCATTTCTTTCTTTTTTGAATTTATTTTGTCATCGCCAAAAACTCTATAAATTGTGACATTTTTCTGTTCGTCATTGTCGCAAGCAATTATGAACAGCCAGCGTGTGGTGTTGTAGTTTAACATGGACCAAGCAATCTACACAATATTTTTTCTGTTCAATTTAAAAATGATTTCGAAATAAATAATAAAAGAAATGAGATATTTTTGGACATTGACCGTTTGCTCGCTTAAAAAGAGATTCAAATTGGAAATTGAGCTCAAATTGGCAAATATTACAAGACTTTGTTACAGATTATAAATGTACTAGAGCCTGGCATATTTTCAATTGAAATATTTTGTCATGTGAGGGCATTAGGCTAGAAAAATGTATTAACAATAAAGAAAGCAAAAAAAAAGCACACGGAATGACGACCGTTTGTAAAGATTATGTTAGGTTAGTTTAGATGACAAACCCTTCCTTAAAGTTTAGATAAGATAAGTGTCCGAATAAGATTATGCTCATTGTGATACAGCAAATTATTATCCAACCCGGATATAAAACATGCCTCATATGAAACCATCTGGACTGTATAATAAATCTCGCTTTTGTGGTAATGTGTAGTCTGAATTCAAGTCGCCGTAGTCTAGTAGGTAGTGCGTTGGCTTATTAGACGTCAGGCCACGGTTCAAACCCCGGGTCAGACATCTTCAGCGAAATGAAATACCAAAAAATTTCTTCAGCGACCTCCTCTCAGAAGGAGTTAATAAAATTTCCATGAGAAAGTTACTCAAAAATCTGTCGTTCGCAGTCGTCTGTAAACTGTATGTCCCGCCACTCATGTATAAAGTTAACGTACACAACATAAGTGGTGTTGAAAAGCTAGGTCGTAATCCTGACTGAAGGGTTGTAATGACCGCTTATGTATGCATGTATGTAGTCTGGAGAGTTCAATGAAAGACAACAACTACCAAGAAGTCAAAAACCTCTGCCTCTTCATAGCAAGAACCAAGTGCTGACACACGAAGTGAAATATAGTCTCTCCGTCTTCCTCATAATTATGGCTCTTGCAAAAGACATTCGTGGAAATGCCACGTTCATAGTACTGTAATGAATGACCATGCGGTTTTAGGAAGCTTCTCACACCACTTATATTATGTGTGTTAATTTTATACATGAGTGGCAGTACGTATAGCTTAAAATCGACTCTGAATGATAGATTTTTGAGAAACTTTTCATGGCAATTTTATTTACTCGCAGAGTTTCTGCCAGAGATCTGGACAAATCATCCGGAAAACCAAAGATCTTAAAACCGTATGGGCTCTCTGCAAAGGTACATCACAGTAAGGCTGGTGTGCCGCTTTTCCTGGCCGAATATTCAACAACGAACTTCACAGTGGGGTCACTCACATTACTTGTACCGAGAATTTTGACTCAGAGTAGTTTAGTTAGGCAACAATTTCGGTAATTGTTGGTGGATATTGAAATGTAGTTCCAACTTGAAGAGAGAAACGTAGTGCAGCTACGGATAAGTTATTCCTCTATTTACACCCTTTGCATAAAGAATTACAATTACTAGACAATTATTCGACAGATCTTTGCAACGAAGATCTTCAAACCACGAATAGTCTCTTCAAACGCACCGTGTCGTCATACAAGACTGACTGAACTTCACTAACTCATACGCCTGCTTTGCTTTACCTTTTATATGACAGAGTAAACGGTCTGATGAATGTTCTTGAAGGTGAATGTTCATGACTTCAAATTCTCGAAATCTATATAAAAGTAAACATCCTTGTTTACGTTTATTATTGCAGTGTTGTTGGTATATTCTTGTTTACCATTTTTATGCTGGTGTTTGTTGTTACATTAAGCAGTACGATAATTTGTAAACAGGTCTGTTTACTGCATTGTTTTGTTTTTGTAGCTTTTGTTTATAATTTTAATGTTAAGCGATGTAAAAACAGAACACCAGTATCTTGTCTTTTCATTTTCGTTAGAGTATCTTTTACAATTATTTGGCTCTTAATTTATAAACATGTTATCTTGTGAAATAAATCTTCTTCCTTCTCACAAAAATGTCAAATAATTCTTGACTGCCAAAATCTTTTGTGATACAATTTTTTGTTTTTTTTGTCATATTCTCAGCCAATGCCCCACCATATGTTTTGGCAACAAAAATGTTACACTTTACAGTACAACAATAGCAGGAACAAAAAGAGAAAGAAGAAATAAAAATATTTTATTAACTTGTTATAGAAATTCCAATAAGAAGCATATTTTTTTAGGGAAAAAAATAATTTATGGCAGCATAATTTAGCTGTTGATCGTCTAAATAGTCCCCCTCCTTATCAAATGAGAAGCAAATCAGTTTCTTTTTTTTTTTTTTTGAAAGACGAAATTTATTAATTGGCATTTAAAAAATTTACACACCCATTAATTAAGACCATAATAAGTGGGCGAATGGGGAGTGCGTATGTGTTACAAAAGCTGTCTCGGTTAGATACATATGTTCACTTGCCTTGGCAGAGATGGGAGGGTAGTAGGCTACAGTCATAGTCATTGTAAGAAAGTTACAGAAATATTGTTAGGCGAATATATGAGAGCCCTACTAAGCTGAAATTGGGGAAGACTTTGTGAACAATTATTCGCCATTTATCATAATGTTCCATGAGACAATATAGCTTCAAATGGAGGCAAAATATCTGTGGTTATTACTGGATAGTACCTTGATATGAAAGGCTCATATGAGAAGGAATTCAAGGGAAGCCAAGTAGGCCATAATTAAATGCAGAAGTATTCTTAGAAAATCTTGTGTTACAACCCAAGAATATGGCAGTAGAGGCGTACCATAAAGGTGGGGCCAGTTATTAATTGTGAAGCCATTGTTTGGACAAGCAAAACAAATTTGGTTAACAAAACAGAGACTGGCATTCATTGGTATAACCTAAGCACTAAAAACCCATTCTACAGCTATGGAGCCTCTGCTTAGGATAAAGGGATACAAGTCTGGTCCAGAACCATCAGGATAAATCGTAACATAGCTAATCAAGTCTCTGTAAGCTTCTTACTTAGCTACTCAATGGACAGAAATGCTTTGGTACTACAAAGAGTAACCAGAGTGATGTAGCCATTTGAAGGGTACACACTCGTTTACAGGAGGGACCATTCTATGTTATATGAATGCAGCGATCAAAGGCCTAAGAGTGGGGATTGGATTGGCGGTTGTGTTTCAAGTGAAAGTCTAAGTCAAGGAAAGATAGCCTCAGTTCAATAGAAACAGAAAAGGGAATAAAAATCAGGCGACTTAGCAATATTATCGTTCAGTTAGGAGGACTACGCACAGTTTAGATTAAGTCGATAATAATATGGGATTCTCTGGACAAACTGCAGCAGTTAGGTAAAGAAATTATGGTCACACTTTAGCGGATTGTAGGCCATGTGGAAATGTACAACTGTTAACAGGCGATTGGGCTAACGTGGAGGGAATCTTTCAATCCCTAGCTAAAGAATAGTAACTAGGCTTTGGCCACGAATTGAAAAACTCTTGTTAATAATAGGAATCGCTTATGTATAGTACAATATAGGAGGCGTTAATTTCTTTTTTGGATGAAAGAACTTGGGAGCACTTTATGTGCTAGACTCTGATACCAACAACAAAATTTTGTCAAAGCAGCACACTGTGGTTTCAGCACTTTGTTACCTCTGCGGGACAATAATAATAAAAACCTTCAAGAATACAATGGAATAGTCGCCGTAGTCTAGTAGATAGAGTGTTGGTTTATTAGACGTGAGGCCTCGGATCAAACCATAAGTCAAGACATTTTCAACGAAACGAAATATGAAAAAAATATTTCATCGGCGACTTCCTTTCAGTAGATTTCTGGCAAAAACTCTGGAAGTAAAAAAAATTGCCATGAAAAGTTTCTCAAAAAATCTGTTGTTCGGAATCGACTTTAAACAGTAGGTTCCGCTGCTCATGTATAAAATTGACACACACAACATAAGTGGTGTGAGGAACTAGGTCGTAATCCTGACTAAAGGGTTGTAATGACCAACTATGTATGAAGGCAGCATCGTATTGCCGCAGTATGGAAAGATGTTGATGTCCGAATATTAAATGGTGTTCATTGTGGCATTATAGCTAGGAGGCAGATCATCTAACTAAATAATATCTTGCTATAGTCTTGTAAAAATAAAATAGGGATGCATAAGCTGCCTATATATGATCAAGATCACATCGTTTCAATAGACGTTTCATTATATCCAGTACATCCTAATATTTGTTTTACCCAATGCCTAGACAGCTTGTCATTAATTCTATCGTTCTCAACCTTTTTTCTCACACGTTATATGTACTAATCAGTCGAATTAAATGCCAACTTAAATTGAGAGAAGTGAATACCAAAAATGTTTACAAACTTCAAAATGAACAAAATATACCCACAACATCTGTGACCGTATAGTGTTTGGGTATTAAAAGCAAATTTTTTTTAATGAATTAATAAATAATGTGTTAAAATGTTTTGTTTTTTATGATTTGAAACACATTTTCATTAAAAAAAAAAGTTTTTCAAAAATCAAAAAAAGTCACCCACACATTTAAAGTGCTTTTTTCCGATACAAACATTTTTTAGTTCATCATTTAACACGTCTTGTGCTAGTCGAGTTGATTTGATTTGAATAATATTGCAGGGGAAATAAGTTTCTAAAAGCAATGGAATTAAGTTTTAAAAAGAATAAAAAAAACGTGTTAAAAATGTCGCAAGTTTTAGAAATTTAAAAAAAAAATGTTCCACAAATTCTTTGAAGGCAATGAAAATATTATGCTTCCAACAGCCAGCTGTTGAACTTTTGACTTTTCGATAGAATTTATCACACTCACTGAGTAAATATGAGAAATTTTCTTATGAATTTAAATGAACAGAAATTGGATAAAAAAATTTAAATAGGCTTTGAAAACCTGTTGTTCGCCTTGATTTTTTTTTAAAAAATTTAATTTTTTTATTAAGGCCTTATAAACTGCGTTTAACCCCTTGATTCTCTAGCTTTAAACCTCTGTCTTATCAAAATTCTTCTCTACCTCATGCCAATCCCCTTGCTAGCTACTACTCTGCCTTTTATTTGGCTTTTGTTTGCCTTCTTTTTTCTTGTATTTTTTTATTCGTATTTATTATGATTTAATCGAGTCAAAAATTTAAATGCGTATCTCCATCATAAAATGGTATTCAAATGCTCGGGTAAATGTCATAAAAATCACTTTTACAACAGAACATAAAAACAAAACAACAGCAACAAAAAAAGAAGAAAAATAATAATCAAATGCCATGAATACCATGCCAGACAACTAGATAAGCCTAGACGGACCGACAGACGGAATTTGTTTTTGGCCACAACGATAATGTATTTTTATGGCATTTTAGCCGTCGTTTTGTTCTCATTTTTACAATTCATTTGTTGCGACAATTTCATTTAAACATTGTAGGTTTATCGTTTAGAGGCCTATTTAATAACAAATGAAAATGATGACAGATGAAAACATGAAGAAACTTTGTTGAAAAGCAAATAAAATTTGGAAAGAAATCAAAAAAAAAAAACACAGAAAGTCTCATTATTAAGAGCGACTAAATGACAGTCTGTACTACACTTAAGTGCTATCATATCAATTCCAGTAAGTATCCGATTAGGAAAATGAGTTTTGAAAGGATTTGTTTGTAAGTCCGTATGGAAAACTTTCAGCGAGGCCTATAAATCGATGAGTATCAAGTCCTTTTAGATGCTGTGGACACCAAAGATATGGTTCTTGCACCCAGTAGGGCGCTATGGGCCTTATATTTCATGTTAGACATCCTATACGAATGCCTTCGCAGCATGATCATCTAAAGTGTTGCTGCGATAAACAGGTCACCATGATCATGAGATTTGATCCGATTATGCTTTTTCTTGTGGAAGATTTGCGAAGTTGAGCTGAGAAGCAGTCGTTGAAAGATATGATTTTACTTTCTTTTTTTTCAAGACGTCAGAACTAAGGTTCCAACTCTTGTCCTCTCGCCGGGTAAATAAACACACTAACTACAATGCTAAGGCGATCGTTTAACGATTTGGGTCTTAAAAAATGAATGAAATTGACTGCCATTTCATGCAAATGTTGCCCATGGCTACGCCGTAGATAATCCCGACATGGGCTTCAACTTGGTCCTACTTTTTCTAATCATTTCGAAAGTTATCTTACCAATGGCAGTCATAATGTTGTGACTGGCTTGTCTGTGTGTACAAAGACGACATTCGGCCCATAGAGAAAATAATTCAGTGCGTTCAAATTCTATGATTTTGGCGGCCAACTGAACTGTTTCAAAACGTGAGTTTATATAGATGTTCCCATCATTCCCATAAGAAGCATAAGAGGTCAATAAATTGCGATTTGACCCGGTTAGACTTTTTCTTGTGGAAACTGTATGCTATAAATCATAACTTAAGCTTATGCGCCAGAATTTGATATTTCGGTACTAGTCCATCTAGAGAAGTCGCCGTAGTTTCGTAGGCAGTATGTTGGCTTATTAGACGTAAGGCCACGGTTCATACCCCAGGTCAGACATCAAAACAAAATACAAAAAGTATTTCTTCGGGGAATTTCTTTCAGCAGATTTCTGGCAAAAGCTCTGAGAGTCAAATAAAAATTGCCATGAAAAGTATCTTAAAATAATCTGTCGTTTGGAGTCGACTTTAAACTGTAGGTCCTGCCACTCATATGTAAAAATTAACACACAAAACATAAGTGGCAAGAGAAGCTAGGTCGTAATCCTAACTGAAGGGTTGTAATGATTAATTATGTATGTGTGCATGTCTATCCAGATTTGAACGATAATATATTCTACACATAATGGCATCCATAGGTCTTTTAAATCAATAGGAAATATCATTGATTTCCTAACCAGAGATCAGCAATGAATCGCTTTTTCGCTACTCATAAGTACTCATGAAATTTTGAGTATGAGTGAGTCAACAGTATTGAAATCCAATTATTCTGATTCATTCGTACTCAGTACAACGTTGATTTATAACTACAAGTTGCAATGAGTATGAGTACAACCTTGATATCGAACTCATACCAAACGAAATATGTTTTATTCATACGCCTACTCATTCAGATTCATAAATTTAGAAAAATACTTTGAATACTTATAAATGATTCGAGTGATTCGAATCATTCGTCAAAATTTACAGTCTTAGTTGTTGTTGCATTTACAAAGAAAGAAGAAAAACACATAAGCAAAAAAGGCAGACACAGCAGCAAACAGAGCAAACACACAACCTTCATGTGAGTATTGTAGCGTTCGTATGCGAATCATACTTATTTTGTGATTCGTGTATACGATGGGTCGTGGAGAGTCCAAATCAATAACATCATGCGTACCATGAGTATTTCAAACTTTGAGTATGAGTAGTATGAGTGTATGAATGCGTATAAGTATCAGAAATTATAAGTATGATTCGAATTTACTCATCGTTTTGAATACTCATTGCTGACATCTGATCCTAACATAACTCACTCCTTAGTTTGCTAACAAATGACTGTCAAACTTATGCTAAATGAAGCAGCTCTTAAAACTTTCACAAAAGTCCGCTGACAGATGTCTGCTAATGAAGTTATCCTTTTAGTTAGAAGGCATTAAATTCAAAAAGCGAAGTCATGAACATTCGTTATCAAGAAGATTCATCAGACTGTTTACTTTGCCATGTAAAAGGCAAGGCAAAGCAGGCGACTGAGTAAGTGAAGTTCAGTCAGTGTTGTGTGAAGACGCGGTGCGTTTGAAGACAGTAGTCGTGGTTTGAAGACCTCCGTTACAAAGATATGTCGATTAATTGCCTAGTAATTGTTATTGTTTATGCAAAGGACATAAACAGAGGAATAACAGAGAAGAGCAATTGTTGTTGTTTACATCAAGTTGTGAACAATAAAGGATTTTAATTAAAACTAAACACAAATTTATTTTCATTTTGTTTTCACTCCAGGAGCTCATATTTTAAACGTTTTTAAAAGGTAAAAACGTAACAATATTCTACACATACATACATACATACATAATTGGTCATTACAACCCTTCAGTCAGGCTTACGACCTAGTTTCTCACACCACTTATGTTGTGTGTGTTAATTTTATACATGAGTGGTGGGACCTACAGTTTAAAGTCGACTCCGAACGACAGATTTTTGAGAAACTTTTCATGGCAATTTTATTTGACTCTCAGAGTTTTTGCCAGAAATCTGCTGAGAGGAAGTCGCCGAAGAAATACTTTTTAGATTTTTTTTGATGTCTGGCCTGGGGTTCGAACCCTGGCTTTACGTCTAATAAGCCAATACACTACATACTAGACTACGGCGACTTCAATATCATGAAATGGCCTTTCAAAGGATATAAAAAATATCGTTGATGTGCTAACATAAATCACTCGGTAGTTTGCTATCAAGCGTTAGTCAAAGCTATGCTAAATGAAGCAGCTCTTCAAACTTTCACAAAAATCCACTCATAGATATCTGCTAACAAAGTTAGAAGGCATTAAATTAAAAAAATCCCCTGAGTTCATGTTTTAACACTCCATAGTTTTTTGCTCTTTAATGATATGAAAATTATGTTCTTAAGTTTTCCTCTTTTCGTTTGTTGTTCCACATTTATTTTCTTTTCTTTCTTTTTAGCTAGGTTTTCTTAAAAAAAAGGTGAAAAAAAATTGTTTAAACGCCTAAAAGCCTACTTTAAATAATTTTCCATAAATTAAACTCAATTGTACCTTTAACGTAAGCAAACAGCATGTTTTGCAAAGCAACATAGCAACAAAGTAGAAATAATAACTCTTCCTTAACTTTATAATCCACTCTTGCCTCTTTAGCCTAAAAGGTGATATCAAATGACATTTTTAGCCAAAGGCTAACAACAACTGACTGATGCTACTATACACACACGCACACAAAATGCTCACTTTAGTTTTAGAGATCCGCAGGGGGAAAATAATTTTTGTTTCACTGCTGCACTAAGATTTTTGACTGCGCCTTCATCATGACAACATATAAATTGTGTTTGTGTGTTAGTGTGTGAGTGTCTGAGTGTGTGTGTGTGTATTTATCTTGATTTACGACTTTAAATTATAAAATGCCTTCAAACCAATTTCAAACGTTTTTCTCTTCAATCATTTCCTTGTGCTGTTATCTAGCCTTTTACGCTATTTGACGTCCAGGCATTTGAACAATAAAGGGAGAAAATCTTTGTGTGTGTGTGTGTGCTTGTATTTTTATTTCAGGTGATTCTTCTTTCTTTCCTTCAAAGATTTTCCTTCAAATGCTTTATAAAGTCAAGAAACCATAATGATTGCTTAAGTGCATGCATAGAATTTGAAATTATTTTTTGGGGTTAAAGCAGTTATTTTACAGCATAATGGTTCAAAAGACCATCAAATTAACCCTTTAACGAACTTAATAAAATATTTTATTTTCCTTTAAAATTAAAGCGTCCGCCAAATAACTTTTTTTGTTTTTGAAAATGCTTTAAAAAAAAACTCCAGAATATTTTCTCAAATTTCTTTCTTCATTTGAAAGTACAAAGTACTTCCGGTTAATAATGGAAAATAATTTCATTCAAATGGCTGCCTCGGCTGGCCATGCAGTACAGCCTACACGATCGGTCCAATTTTTAAGCACATTATCGATTGTGTGCAGCTGTATTTCTCCAATGACTTCACGAATATTGTCCTTTAAAGCGTCAATTGTCTTTGGCTTGTCGGTGTAACACTTATCTTTGACGGCACCCCACAAATAATAGTCCAACGGTGTCAAATCGCAGCTCCGTAGTGGCCAAACGACATCAGCTCTGCGGCTGATAATGCGATCTTCAAAAACAGGGCGCAAACATCGAGTGTAGCTTCGGCTGTGTGGCACGTAGCGCCGTCCTTTTGAAACCAAATGTTGCCAATATCCTCCTCTTCAATCCTCTTCTTTTGTGAACAAAAATTCGTTCAACATGGCCCAATAACGATCGCCATTGACTGTAACGGCCACTTCTTGCTCATTTTCGCAGAAAAATGGCAAAATTATGCCTCTGGACCAAAATCCGCACCAAAGAGTGACTCGTTTTGGATGCGTCGGCTTTTCATTGTATGCTTGCGGGTTTTCTGTGCCCCAAATGCGACAATTTCGCTTGTTTACATACCCGCCAAGATCAAAATAAGCTTCATCTGAAAAGATGATTTTTTATCTTCTGTAAGTCGATCGCAGGCCCACTTAGCGAAGCAAAAACGCATTGGATGGTCCATTGGCTTCAACACCTGAGCCAATTGGACTTTGTATGGCGTCATACCAAGGTCTTTATGCAAAATTCGTCTCAATGATGCCTCCGAAATGTTCAATTGTTGAGAACGACGGTGAATTGATGTTGATGGCACTTCACGAGCACTTTCTGCCACAGCAGCAATATTCTCGGGTGTACGCACTGTTTTTGGCTTTTCACGCTTTGTTTTATCGATGAGGATGCCAGTTTCTTTCACTTTTTTTTTCACAAGATAACGAACATATGGAGCTGACGGTGCTTTTCTTCTTCCAAGGTTAGGTTAGTGGACGTGTACCTGTCAGTCAAGACAAGTACAGTACCCAGAGGTCGGATTGACCCATCTTCTTCCAAAATCCGTACGTAATGTTCGCACACATTCTGCAACATTACCATGATTTTCAAAGTAATGTCGCAATATTTCCCAGCGTTGTTCAAGCGTATACACAACCATATTCGTTTTCAGCGAAAGGATAAAACTAATTATCTGTCAAATCAGACATGAGCTAAGTGTTACCATTCACGAAATAAGCACTAGTTGGCGGACCCAATACAAAGAATTTTCGAAGAGACATTCTCTGAAATATTTTTCTTTTTATTTTTTTATGCAGCCCTAAGTAGCTTTTTTAACCCTTTAAACCTGTTAAGGGTTAATAAATTTGTATTATTTTTCAATAATTCTTCTAAAAACTTATTTCCTAAGCCTGTTAGCTTCCACTACAATTGTTTTTGCTTAAGTTTGTAGGTGTTTTAATTCATTTACTCAACTTTATGCCTCCAAAAACGTCAGTTGAATATCAAAATGATACGCTGGTTTAATGCTTAAGGGCCTATTACAAAGTCAAAGAATTATTTTATGATTTTAACTCTTAACTCCTACAGTATCTCTCCTTTTTCTTTCCCTTTTCCTATGCAACATTGATCGACATTTCTAAGCCCACGTTGTTTTTAAATGCAAAAACATCAATCAACCAGAGCTGGACATTGTAATTGGAATGTAAAAAAGAAAAACATTTTTTAATAAAACATTTTATTTGTTGGAATACATCATCATTATCATCATCATTATCTCAAACATCACGATTTTGTTATCATTTCTTTATTTAAAGTACGAAACAATAGCTACGTTCGAGCACTTTAGGGAAGAAACTTGGATTTTATTTAACATCTTAGCATTGAGGATTTTTGAACCGTTTGCAAACATATTGTCCCGCAAATCGAAACGATCTAATATCGTTTAACAACAAAAACGATAAACAAAAGCCACACGATACAAATACACACTAACACTAAGAATACAATGAACGTGTTGATTATCTAAAGCTGCACACACACATATGTACAACGAACCTGGTTGCGCATGGTACCAACAACAACATGCATGTGACAAAAAGGGATGGATAACGTAAGCAAGGTACACAAACAATAATGTACTAGCAATAGAATTCTCGAGAAGGCGAGAGCAAGAACCTTCCACATCGAGAACGTTCATTATACTAATTGCGTGCGTATATAAAAGGGCTGCAGGGCCAGCAGCGAGTCAGTAAGAATTCGGTCAGCCTTGTGTGAAATTGCGCGTGAATAAAACAAGTCGTGGTTGTAAAGCGTGTGAACTAGCAAAGTGTACAAACAGATTATTATTGTTGTATCGTTAAGTTGTATACGGTGGCACACAAAAGTAGTGTAAATAATAAAGAGAGTTTAACTGAAATTAAACACATATTTCTTTTTACTTTGTTTGCAAATAACGAACTCATATTTAAATGTTTTTAAAAAGTTAAAAACGTAACAATATATACATGTTTGATCGTTATAGTGATTTAGCCAGGATCACAACCTGGTTTCTCATACCACTTATGATCACAAGCGGCCATTTTAATAATAAGTGGTAGGACCTACAGTTTAATGTTGAATTTGAAATACAAATTGGGGAAGTTGAGCTGAAAAGCAGTCGTGGAAAGATATATGTTTCTACTTTCTTTTTCTCAAGACATTAGAACTAAGGTTTGAACTCTTGACCTCTTGCCAGATAAGCCAACACGCTACCTACAACGTTCGTTCATGGCGATCGTTTAACGATTGGGGTTTCAAAAATGAAAATGAGATAAATGGCTTCTGGGAAAAGAACAAAAAGTCAATGTCGGCTTGCGTGGCCAGTTTTCTGAAAATTGTCGCGGCAGTCAACGTGTTAAAAATGACAGTCATAGTGTTGTGACTGGCTTGTCTGTGTGTACAAAGACGTCATTCGCCCTACAGAGAGAGTAGTACAGTGCGCTTAAATTGTATAATTATGGCGGTCAACTGGACTGTTTCCAAACGTGGGTTTGTATATGCATATGTTGCCAACATTTCTATAAGAAGCATAAGAGGTCAACAAATTGCGTGAACATATCTCAGTTTTGTTTTCTGCTTTTCCCAACTGCAACTATTTTTGAATCAGTCGGCACTTTCTATGTGTGAGTTGGACGTGATCATTACAACGATGCAGTTAGAATTACGACCTAGTTCCTCACAACGCTTATGCTGTGAATGTTAATTTTATATAAGAGTGGCGGGACCTACAGTTTAAAGTCGACTGCGAACGACAGATTTTTGAGAAACTTTTTCATGGCAATTTTTATTTACTGTCAGGGTTTTTGTCCGAAATCTGCTGAGAGGAAGTCGTGGAAGAAATACTTTTTCGTATTTTGTTGGATATCTGGGGGTTTAAACCATGGCCTAGACACTACCTACTAGACTGCAGCTCTGTACCATAATATCGAATAGATTATGAGCCAAACGACAGATATTGTCTGCAGAACTCAGTCATTTAGAAGTCCTTGAAATTCCCATGTAATCTCTTTATCATTCTTCATGGTTTGTCCTATGGTGGTATCGTGCTCCATATGATGTGTTTAAGTCTCACACCAGCTTCATTCTTAATAGAGCTGCCTTTAGTTTTTCCGTGAGTTTTCCAGAACAGGGTATTGCTTCACCGTGATACAGGTCAACAAATCTAATCAGATTATATCCTGGCAGTTGCAACTCTGATCGCTCTAAACATGTAGAACTGGACTGGCTATGCATACAGTAGAATCAGCAACGCAACCATAATGCGACTTACTAGCCGGATATACAGACGTTTAAAGTGGATGTGAGCGGAACCAATACAAATAAGTAATGAAGGCCCAAGTGATCTGGTCTTTGCTAAGAAATCTAAAAATTATGAAAGGTTATTTTTGAAAATTGGAATCCCATCTGGGCACTACAAACTTTGCTACAACATACACATATACACATACATACATTGGCCATTACAACCCTGCACACCACTTATGTTGTGTGTGTTAATACAGGAGTGGCGAGACCTACAGTTTAGAGTCGAATCCGAACGACAGATTTTTGAGAAACTCTTCATGGCAATCTTTCAGAGTTTTTGCCAGAAATTTGGTGAGAGGAAGTCGCCGCCAAAATATTTCTTTTCATATTTCGCTTTGTTGCAGATGCCTGACCTGGGGTTTTAAATGTGGCTTCACGTCTAATAAACAAGCACGCTACCTACTAAGCTCCGGCGTCTACAGCTACCAACTATAGTTCCGTTAATATGATGCAACTTACTAGACGGAGATACTTGTGATCGGAGAATTATCTGAACCGCCACAAATATAAAATGAAAGCCTAAGGGATATGGTCTTGGCTAAAATAAGAGGTTAACTGAGAAAATCGAAAGCCTTTCGGGGCTTTACAAATTGAGCTACACGAGTGATTCAAAATGTTTGAAGCATCGACACAGTAGGCAAATTTCTATAACATTCTGGGCTGATCGAAGTATAGTGAAGACCGTGACCTTATTAAGCCCGAAAACAGTCGTCTGAGCAAGTTGATGAGTGTTATATCAAGACGCACAAGTATGCAAGTACCTTTGAAGTGCTTAAGTACAACGAATAATAGGGAATGTAGAGAGAACATGGACGTATGAAATAACAATATTTTCTGGACGATACATTACTTACTTTCTTACTTAATTGGCCATTACATACATACATAATTGGTCATTACAGCCCTTCAGTCAGGATTACGACCTAGTTTCTCACACCACTTATGTTGTGTGTGTTAATTTTATACATGAGTGGCGGGACCTACAGTTTAAAGTCGACTCCGAACGACAGATTTTTGAGAAACTTTTCATTGCAATTTTATTTACTCTCAGAGTTTTTGCCAGAAATCTGCTGGCCATTAACAACGCGATTAATGGATGTGCCATAACAGATCCTTCCAGCTACCTCTGCTTCTTGGGCGCCTACACAAGTTGGTCACACCAATCGATGACAGGGCTTCCTTGATTTGGTCCTTCCAACGCAGGCAAGGTCGTCCTCTCAAACCCGTTTCGATGGAGTATCCTCCTCCATGCGAACGACATGACCGAGCCAGCGCAGTCGCTGGATGTTAATACGCTGCAGAACGTCTATGTTGTTGAGAAGCTCATACAGCTCACTGTTGTATCGGATGCGGAAATCCTTGCCATCTCGCATTGGACCGAAAATCTTACGTGTGACTTTTCTGTCGAATACTCTTAAGGCTTGCTGCATCAGTGCTTAATAGGGTCCATGTCTCTGCGCCATAAAGAAGCATGGGTTAGTTTTGTCGTGCGAGAGAGGTCTCTGCTACTCAATTGCCTGTTGATGCCGTAGTAGCACCTGTTGGCAAGAGTGATCCTGCGCTTGATCTTCAGACTGATGCCATTTCTGGTGGTAGCGGCGGAGCCAAGATAAATAAATTCTTTGATTAGATCGAAAGTATAGTTATCGGCCGTTATCGATATATCGATAACATATACTTCGTTTTGCTTTCAATAGCACCGTTCAATAGCACTAAAGGCAGCAGTAACATCTCGCTAAGTACGCCCTATGATGTCAATGTCGTCAGCGTACGCAAGAAACTGGACGCTTTTTTGAAAAATAGTGGCAACACTTTTGTTTAGGACAAGTAATACTGTGACGTAATATCATGAAAACTGAAGGCAAACTATCTAAGAATATTACTGGATAAGATGGATGAGATGGAAAGCTGTAAAGGAAAGCATTCCAGAAAGAGAGGCTTGCCATACATGATAAAGCAAAAAGTGGCATTAGACTGTAATGAACCTCACATTTTCCAATCTCGTTCCAAAACCCCTTTTTTAGAATTCATTTTCAGTCGCTTTCTGTGTAAATAAAAACAACAATTGTTTGAAGTCTTAAGCCGTAAGTCAAATCAAGTCTCCGCCGGTTTAATCTGTTTCAATAAACAACTGTTTGTTTATCCTTAAGGACAAGGGACTGACAGACAGACAGATAGACAGAGAGAGAGAGAGAGAGTTGTACTACCTTTTTGTTTTATCCTTGAAATATTATTTTGAAAATGATTGTCTGGCAATTTCAATTTCAACAAAACTGAACCTTGCTTAAACAACAACAGGCAAACAGAACTATTAGTCTGAGCCGCAAAATGTGGCTGTGACTGCCAGACAATCAGACAGCCAGACAGTTAGAGAGGCAAACAGTTGGAAATTCATTTACAGAACAAAAGTTGTCGTTTTTAATTCTTTTTTGTTGTTGTTTTTGTTTTCCTTTTTATTGATTGTATTTGCCAGGAAAGTTTTCACTTTTATTTTCTGTTTCTTTTTCTTGTTTTTTTTTTTGGCGTAGATTTTGGACAAATCAACACAATTTACAACCACTAAGTAAATATTAAATCTAGAACCCTCTTTTCCCCGCATTACTTCATTTTGGTGGTCTTTGAAAATCATAATGAAAATTCATAGGAAAACATGAAAAGGAAATCATTTTTGGTCTCTTGAATCACGCATTAAGATTTTTAAATCCTTTTTCTATAAGATCCAACGCCGTTTTTCTAGGGTCAGGTGTATTTAATGTTAGTTTCCTGTGTTTAACCACCAGCATTACATTCTTTACAAGTCAATATTACAATACCATGTACGATATTTAACAGCCAGCCATCCAGCCAGCCATACATTGCTTTAGCATTGTGGTATGGTTTTGATTTGAACGTTTGGGATTTGGCTGCCCTGCCCTGCGCTGCCACTTTAACTGCTAACCTTCCATAGATTTCAAAGCATTTATATGCCTGCATGACCATTTCCAGACGTCTTTACTTCGTCTCTTAACCGTTTATTTGGTTGTTTGTTTAATTTGTTGGTTTCGTTTCGTTTTTTTTTTGCAGTCAATGCTTCAATGATTTGATTGGGTTTTTTGGATTTCGTTTGGAAACGTTTTCAAATGTTGATTTGACAGTCTGTTCACAACAGCAAGAGCAGCAGCAACACAGAAATAAAACGAAAGCTTTTTCCCTTACACAACAATTTCTTCCGGTTGCTCTTTGATGATGAGGAATGTTTTAGGCTGCAACCATATTTTCCACAAAAGGAAATAAAATAGAAAAACTCTCGACTTATTATTTACGGGGTTTAAAGAATCAAACGTACGTACATACACAGCCAATTATGGTGGTTAAAACAAAAACAAAAAAAAATTGAAATCGGAGTTAAAAAATGAGAACAAATCTAACAAAACATGGATTTTGATTGTTGTTCTGCAGATTGTGATTAAAATTTTTGACCGCAGCCGTGGTTTGGGAAATTAATTTTTTTTTTCATTTCAATATGGGGGCCCATTTGCTTAAAATCTAAAATAATTTCGTTTTTAATCAATCCAGTACTGCTTTAAAGCTCGGCACTTAATAAAGCTTGACTCCGCCGTTACCACCAAAAATGATGTCAGTTTGGAGATCAAGGGCAGCATTACCCTTGTCAACAGGTGCTACTAAGGGCTCAATAGGCAATTGAGTAGCTGAGGCCTCTCTCGTACGACAAAACAAATACTCTACAATACGCTCATTCTCCCCGTGCTTCTTTATGGCGCATAGGCATGGACCCTATTAAGCACTGATGCAGCAGCCTTGAGAGTATTCGAGAGAAAAGTCCCACGTAAGATCTTCGGTCCAGTGCGAGATGGCGATAATTTCCGCATACGATCCAAAAGTGAGCTGTATTAGTGAGCTCCTCAACGACATAGACGTTGTACAGCGTATTAACATCCAGCGGCTGCACTGGCTCGGTCATGTCGTTCGTATAAAGGAGGATGCTCCGGCAAGACGGGTATTTGATGCGGGGATCTGCGGAAGGTGGTGAAGAGGATGACCTTAGAAGGACCAAATCGAGGAAGCCCTGTCATCGATTGGTGTGACCAACTGGCGTAGGCGCACAAGGAGCAGAGGCGCTTGGAAGGATGAGTTACGGCAGGCCGAAACCCTTTAATTGGGTTATTAATGGCCAATTAAGTAAAGTTTTCTATAAGCATTTTGTAGCATTTTTTTTGGTTGGAGTTTACAGGTCATCATCCATAATATATCTTCTTCTTTGCATTGTTTCAGGAAGACACAACCTTCTCGAAGCCGCAGTTTAAGTTAATCGCTTACAAACTTTGAAACACAAGATTTGCCTCCCATAATTCAGAAGGTTATTATGTCTGTGAATACATGCCAGTAAAATAGCAAAAAGCTTGTGACAAATGCTTAAGGTCCTCTAAACCACGCTGCACAGTTGTCGGATTCGTAGAAAACACCAGCACCACTTCCCACAGTCGACATGATTCAATCTTGAGTCTTGATCTGCAGTACCATAAGGTCTTCAAATTCTTCATTTTGCTCTTCTAGTCTTGATCTTCAGTACCACGACGTGTTAAAATTCTTCCTCTTCTTCATGTTACTTCCCTAGTCTTGATCTGCAGTACTAGAATGCGTTAAAATTCTTCAACTTTTTAATTTTTCTCTTCGAGTCTTGATCTGCAGTACCAGAACGTGTTAAAATTCTTCATCTTCCTCTTCTCCATTTTGCTCTTCTAGAGAATACGGTTACGCTTGCTTCCAATTTCCATTAGTGTCAGAGAAAGATGCCTTCAGATAGAGCAATGAGCACTGAAGGATTGCCTTTCAAAACCAAGTGCTTTAAGTTTAAGACTATAAAATGTGAAGCTTAATGGGAAGTGAGAACAAAATGACATTGGGAACAGCATTCACACAATCCCTTCAAGCACCACTAAGATCCAAGTTCACTGTCCCATTAACTTTTTACAGCCTAGTAGTGTTCCAACATGAATTAGGAGTATCAGTTAGATGCACATTCAGGGCACCATTTGTGTTTTGAATTTTGAGTACAATATCTCACCCACATAAATGCCTTTTTGGGAAAAATTGTGGACATTAACTACTCATTTTGGGCATTATAAACGAGACTCTTTAGCACTGTTACGTTTTCTCCTTTTAAAAACCTTTAAAATATGAGCTCGTATATGGAAAATAAAATAAGAATACATTTGTGTTTTGCTTAAATTAAAATTCTTTATTATTTGCACAATTCTGTGCGCCACTATTCACAACTTGATGTAAACAACAACAATTGCTTTTCTTTGTTATTCCTCTGTTTACACCCTTGCATAAACAATAACAATTACTAGACAATTATCCGACAGATCTTTGTAACGGAGATTTTCAAACCATGATTAATCTCTTCAAACGCACAGTGTCATCATACAAGACCGACTGAACTTCACTAACTGAGTCGCCTGCTTTGCTTTGCCCTTTATATGACAACGTAAACAGTCTGATGAATGTTCTTGAAGGCAAATATTCATGGCTTCGCCTTCTTAAAATCTCTATAAATGTAAACATCGTTGTTTACATTTATTCTTGTAGTGTTGTTTGTGTATTTTCGTTTACTTGTTTACCATTTGTTATGCCGGTGTTTGTTGTTATATTAAGCAGTACGATAATTTGTAAACGGGTTTATATACTTGCATTGTTTTGTTTTTGTTGATTTTGTTTATAATTTTAATGTTAAGCGATGTAAAAGCAAAACACCAGAGTTTATGTACCTTGCTAAGCAGCCTCGAGGATTTTACCCGTTACTGATGGATCATATCTAAGCTGGCAACTATTATTTTTATATAAAAGAGACTGGAGGTGTCCTTATATAAAAATTTAGTGATGGTGGCCCTAGAACTACTATGAAAAACAGACGATTTAAGCAATCGTATGTCTTTAGCTGGAAAAAGAGCCTTGATGCCTTGCTTAAAGATTTTCGACAAGCTAGCTTAGGATAACTTCTAACGTCGTTTTACTAAAAACCCGGTACAGAGAGTATTATTATGCAATCGCGCCCTCCAACAAAGAAAACACACTAAGAGCAAAGCAATCGCTTCCAAGGAAAGCTTAAAAGTTTTCAATAAAACATACATAATTGAGTACAAAAATATTTAAAATAAATTTTAAAAGGTCTGGAACATGTATTCTATTATAATTCTCACCATCTAAGCCTTCTTAACATTTCCTAAATAGTCCCGTCATGTACAAAATCCAACATTTTTCAATCTTTTCCTTTTCAATTCCAGTAAATCAATACGTTTTCTACGTTTGCAATATAAAAAATGTCATGAGAAAAAGTTTCAAAACAAATATCAACTCTTAAAAATGTCAAAAATAAACAGTTATAATTTGTTAAAAACAAAAACAACAACAACAAAAAATGAACAGGAAAAACACTTGATATTGAGTCTGGGTTCATATTACTCCCTGGTCTAGAAGTCAAATGTTGTCACGGCATTATATTTTATATTTTTGCGATCAAATCGAACACAAACGACGACAATTTATTTGACTGCAGCAGAGTTTATTTGCTCTTTATATTACTGCACTATAGTTACGATAGTTTAAGATATAGTGCAGGGTAAAAGTAGTGGCACACTTGAAGGCTTAAGTTTTTATTTTCTGGTAAAAAGGGTCTGAAGACTCGCAATTCACATGAAAAAAAAATCACTTAACAGCTGGTGTTATGTTTTTCTTGCATTCAGGGAATTTAGATGGATTGCCTAGCTCTAGAGGCTTTGATTTTTGTTACTAAGGATACGAAAACCACCTTAATGGTGGCGCCTTCTTAATTAGGAAACCAATATCACTGGCATATAGTGTTACAGCCACACAGAAGTTTTTGAGTATAAAACTAAGCGAACCAAGTTCCCTAGCTTTCTGGAGAGCACAATTAAAACCATTTCTACCAGTGAGTAATAAATCTACTATGGAAACATGACAGCGTAAACCTGGTGCAAACTTCTGGTTGTACACAAAATACTTTTCGAAGCCAACTGGTTGCTTACGATAGAAGTCTACGTTTCAGTAGGCTGAATGACATTTTCCGTTATATCTGATCCTCAGTGATAGCAACAAGGAACTTATTTTATTGCTGGGAAGTTCGAGGAGAACCAATCCCCGATTTGAAGGTGAAAACTCTAACGAAGAACTTGCCATACCTAGATTCATAAATGCCGTGTTAAACTGCCGCCTAGTGCCCTGAATGCTCATCAAATCCAGAGATAGAGAACCTTATAAACGATGTAAGGCTTCCTTAAGTACTCAGTACCCGGAGGTCGAATTGACTCATTGTAGAACGTCCTAGTTTCTCACACCACTTATGTTGTGTGTGTTAATTTTATACATGAGTAGTGGGACCTACAGTTTAAAGTCGGCTCCGAACGACAGATTTTTTTGAGAAACTTTTTCATGGCAATTTTATTTACTCGTAGAGTTTTTGCCAGAAATCTGCTGAGAGGAAGTCGCCGAAGAAATACTTTTTGTATTTTGTCTTGATGTCTGGCCTGGGGCTCGAACCCTGGCTTTACGTCTAATAAGCCAACACACTACCTACTAGACTACGGCGACTTCTTGAAGAACATAAGATGTGTTAAAAAGATTCCGGGGAAAAGTTTTTTGAGACAAAGTTGTAATAATCAATGGAACCTCAGCACAATCAGATGCTGCCCATAAAGCTCTCTTTCACCAGTAAGGAGTAACATGATTTTGAACAAACTTTCGTTGAAATTGTTGTCTGCCAACGCTATGCAGATTATATAGTTCTGACAGCAAAAGATAAATTGGATCCTTAGTGCTATAGCGGAGAAAAACAACACTGAAGGGGACAGACTTTAACGAAACTTTGCTTAGCTTGCTTAATAATTGAACATGAATTATAAAATAAATTTCTTAAAAAAGAAAACCAATTAAAAGCTATGAAAACAATTAAAATTAAATTACCGCTTAAAAATATGCTTTAATAAAATGTTATAGAAAAAGAAGCCCTAAAGTAGGCTTTAAAATAAAAAGAATATTTTCAGCATATAAGTAGGCAATGGAAAGTATGTTTGAGAAAGAAAATAAATCAAGCAACTTAAAAAGAATAACAAGAAATTCAAGTAAAATGGCTCATAATAATTGTAATCAAATGGAGTAGTAAGGAATAAACTTTAAATAAGAGCCAGTGAAATTATGTTATGGTGGAAGTCCTTTGGATCATTTTTTGCTACAAAATTTGCAAAGACAAGAAAGTTGAGGAAACAATTCTTGTTCTTATAACTGAAAGTATGTTATGGCAGCAGTCCCTTTGATCCATTATTCCTGCAGAATTTGCAAAGACGAGAAAGTTGAGGAGGAAGTTGCCGTGGTCTAGTAGGTAGTGTGTTGGATTATTAGACGAAAAGCCAGGGCTCGAGCCCCAGGCCAGATATCAAAATTAAATATAAGAAGTATTTCTTCGGCGACCTCCTCTCAGCAGATTTCTGGCAAAAACTCTGAGTGTATAATAAAAATGAAAAGAAATGAAAAGTTTCTCACAAACCGTCGCTTGGAGTCGACTTTAAACTGTAGGTCCCGCCACTCCTGGATAAAATTAACACACACAATAGAAGTGGTGTGAGAAACTAGGTCGTAATCCTGACTGAAGCGTTGTAATGACCAATTATGTATGTTATGTATGTATGTAGAAAGACAAGGAAACAGTTCTTGTTCTAATCCCTGAAAGTACGTTATGGCGGCAGTCCTTTGGATCCATTATTCCTGCAGAATTTCTGCAAAGCCAAGAAAGTTGAGGAAGTAATTCTTCGCCTATAGGTGTTATGTACTTACCCCTGTAATGTTGCAAGAGAAAAAAGGACCCGGGCTTCTGCCATGCAATTGAATTCACTG
The DNA here is from genome assembly GCA_932273835.1 of Sarcophaga variegata. Lineage (NCBI taxonomy): Eukaryota > Metazoa > Arthropoda > Insecta > Diptera > Sarcophagidae > Sarcophaga > Sarcophaga variegata. The sequence continues at coordinate 120,049,672 of OW026360.1, read as the reverse complement.
ATCTGTTGGATATGAGGCCATACCGTAGGTCTAGCAAGTAGTGTGTTGGCTTATTATACGTGAGGCCTCGATTCAAACCCCAGGTTAGACATCAAAACGAAATATGAAAAAAATATTTCTGCGGCGTCTTCCCCGCGGCAAATTTCTGACAAAAACTCTGAGAGTAAATAGAAAATTGCCATGAAAGGTTTCTCAAAAAAATCTGTCGTTCGGAAGCGACTTTAATATGTAGGTGCCGCCATTTATGTATAAAATTAACACGCATAGTATAGGTGTGAGAAGCTAGGTTGTAATCCTGCCTACAGGGTTGTAATGACCAATTATGTATGTATGTGTGCTAAACTTTATCTACAACTTTGTTTTTTGTTTGTTTTCAAATGTTGCTTGAATTTTATTATGCAGTGTACTTTATATTTGAAAATTATTATGTTTAAAATGTTCGACAACTCTAAATGTATTTATAGCTTGCAGTGTGAAACTAAACACTCTTTGGAAAATACAAAAAAAAATTTATTTTTCTTTTCTTTTGCTGGTGGGTGGAAAGGCAATACTTTTTTCCCATACGCTAGTACAGCTGGTATGTGAAGGTATATCCATGATATTTAAGGATGATGGCAGCAGCTATACTACACGATATGCCACAATTTCATATGAGAAGTTTCAAATAAACTTTTTCAATTTTCGATTCCCTGCTTACTGTTCGCTTTTTCGTTTTTTCTTCTTTTTTTTGCCATTGAAAAGCATTTCCTCAGTTTCACTTCAGCTGAGTTCAGTTCGGTTGGGTTCTGTGTTAGCAAAACCTAAGCGACGTTATACAGAAACTTGGTATTGAATTTCATAGTAATTCAACAACAACAACAGCAAATCCTATATAGAAAGAGGGAGAAAGAGAGACAGAGAGAGAGAGAGAAAGGGAGAGAGAATATAATTCAATATTTATTGCTCGTTAAATTTGTATCGTAGTATGAAATGTTGTTGGCAGTTGAAATTGAAGCAAAAATGAGACGACGTTTTTTTTTTCTTCATGTGCGACTTAACAAGCTCAGCAGAAAGAGAAAAAAATAGGAGGAAGAAGTTTAAGTAAAATGTCAAACATATTTATTTAAAATATTAAATAAAGTTGATAAATTCAAAGGAAATTGCCAACAATTTGTTAGTTTTACTCAAAGTTATTGAAAATCTTTTCCTTCTCCGCCTTTTGTGTGCGTGTGACAGAGGGCACAGGAAGCATATTTAAATTGATACTTAAAAGCACTCAAATAAACTATTGAATGAAGGAATTAAGAATTATTGAAATAAGAATATTGGAATTGAAATAAAAGCAAGTTTTAAGGCACTAAATATCCATTAAAAAATTTTCAATTAAGGGCCTATTTCTGCTCGAGCTTACAATTTTATGGATATACTGGAAAAGTAAGAAAAAGGTCAACTGCTGACATATCATGGGAGTTGTATAACCCATAAAAGGTCAACTGTTGACATATCATGGCAGTTGTATAACCCATGGAAGAGCTCAAAAAGAAGCTTAAGTACCATACTGTTACGTTTTTACCTTTTAAAAACGTTTAAAATATAAGCTCGTAGATTGCAAATAAAATAAAAATAAATTTGTGTTTAGTTTTTAATTAAAAATTCTTTATTATTCGCTTAATTCTGTGTGCCACCGTTCACAACTTGATGTAAACAACAATAATTGCTTTTCTGTTTACACCCTTTGCATAATCTATAGCAATCAGTAAACAATTATACGACTGATCTTTGTAACGGAGATCTTCAAACCACGATTACTCTCTTCAAACATATCGTGTCTTTACACACGACTGACTGAACTTCACTAACTCACTCGCCTGTTTTGCTTTGCCTTTTTATGTGGCAACGTAAACAGTCTGATGAATGTTCTTGCAAGCGAACGTTCATGACTTCGCCTTCTCGAAATCTCTATAAATGTAAACATCGCTGTGTCATTATTGTTGTTTGCGTATTTTGTTTACATTTATTCTTGTAGTGTTTGTTGTTGTATTTTTGTTTACCATTTTTTCATGCAAATGTTTGTTGTTTTATTTGTCATCTTAATGGTAAGCGTTGTAAAAGCAAAACACCAGTATCTAGATTTTTCATTTTTGTAACAGTATGAAGTCATACTACAACCCTTCAGTCAGGATTATGTTGTGTGTGTTAATTTTATCATGAGTGGTGGGACTTACAATTTAAAGTCGACTCCGCACGACAGATTTTTTGAGAAACTTTTCATGGCAATTTTTTATTTACTCTCAGAGTTTTTGCCATAAATCTGCTGAGAGTAAGTCGCCGAAGAGATACTTTTTTGAATTTTGTTTTGATGTCTGGCCTGGGGCTCGAACCCTGGCTTTACGTCTAATAAGCCAACACACTACCTACTAGACTACGGCGACTTCATGAAGTCAAGTCACTGGTATGAAGTCAATGAACTTCAATATGCCTTTGTCAGTATCCAACACACACCTTATCGATTATTACACCCTTATGTCAGGATTACAACCTAGCTTCTTACTCCACTTATGATGTGTGCTTTAATTTTATACATAAGTGGCGGGACCTGCAGTCTAAATTTGAAAGATTTTTGAAAAATTTTTCATGGCGATTTAACTTTACTCTCAGAGTTTTTTTCAGAAATCTGCTGAGAGGCATTTACTGAAGGAATATTTTTTCATATTTCGTTTTGAGGTTGAGTGTCCTCAGGTCCAATAAGCCAACAAATTACCTACTAGACTATGGCGACATATCCAACAGATCAGTGAATTCAATTGCATGATAGAAGCCCGGGTCTTTTTTTCTTTCTCTAGCAACATTACAGGGGTAAGTACATGTCTCTTGTAGATGAAGAAATGCTTCCTCAACTTTCTTGTCTTCGCAGAAATTCTGTAGGAATAATGGATCAAAGAAACTGCCACCTTAACATACTTTCCGGCATAAGAAGAATAATTGTGTCCTCGTCTTTCTTGTCTTTGCAAATTCTGTAGAACTAATTGATCAAAGGGACTTCCACCATAACATTATTTCAGGGTCTTATTTAAACTTTATTCCTTAATACTCCATTTAATTACAATTATTATCGTCCATTTTACTTGAATTTCTTGTTATTCTTCTTTAAGTTCCTTGATTTATTTTCTTTAAAGCATACTTTCCATTGCCTACTTATAAGCTAAAAATATTCTTCATGTTTAAAGCCTACTTTAGAGATTATTTTTCTGTTGTTTTTTAAAGCATATTTTTGTGCGGTAATTTAATTTTAATTATTTTCATGGCTTTTAATTGGTTTTCTTTTTTAAGAAATTTATTTTATAATTCATGTTCAATTATTATTGACTTTCAATTGGGCTTATTTGGCGTGGTGGTGGAAAAAGTAAGAAAACAAACAAAAAAAAAAATAACGAAAATGATACGGCAAATTCGTTTAGAAGGCAAAGTTTTATTACAAGTTTTTCCGGTAGCATGAAATTCCTTGAATTTCTTGAATGTTTGTTGTCAAGATATTTATCTTATTAGAGGTAGAAAAACTAACAAGGCAAAGTTTTTCTGCACTTCGACGACAAGACAGGAAGCAGGGCTGAAGGAAAGTTGAATGCTTATTTTCCGCTCTGAAGGTTTTTTTCGCCAGGTAAATGGCATTAAAAACATGGGGATTTTAATTAAATCAAAAGCATTGCAAAGGCAAAGGTATTAAGAGATTTTAATTTTTAATAAAAACAAAAATAATGTTTAACTTGGCTTTCTTTTCCTATTCAATATTTAATTTCCTGTAACGCCTGTCATTTAAATCTTATTTAAGGCTACACTCCCTAATTTTATGCATTTCTTTACGGTTTTCTTTCTTCTTTTTTCTTTCTTTTTCTGTGATTCATTTTGTGTTAATATTTTATGAAAACTATGCTTATCGTCATCATAATCTCTTCAAATTTTTTTTCGCTTTCCTGTTTATTTCTTATAATACCCTCTGCCAGCCATCATATTTCCTTCCCCCCCCCCCCCAAGTTTTTTAATGCAACGCATCGTGAGAGAGATTTCTTAGCGACTGATAATAATTACTGCCTCTGTGTGCTATAAAGTGCCAGCCATAGTTTTTCTTCCTATACTTCTTACCTTAGCCCAGGAAAGTTAAAGGAAAACTTAAGAAAATAAAATTAAAAAAGAATTGTTTTTTTTAGTGTTGAGAACCTGTAAAAACTAAAAACGATTAAAACATTCACTTTTCTTAACTTTAATGACACTGTCATTAGCATTTTAAGTGTTTGAATTTTGTATCACAGGCTTGCAGCCAGGCTCTGGTTGGCTATGGCTGGCTGCCCTTAATACAACCTCAGCTGGCGTAGAAAAACATTAGTTTTTTTTTGTTGTTCTGTTTTCCAAAATTAATTTTAATTTTTAACTGAAATTTATACTCAATCCTGTGGAAAACTTTTCTGTTGTTTTCCCATCAGCAGTACAAAAAATATCAGCAGCAAAAAAACTTTAAAAACTTTTCTATTACTGGCCGAAAAATAACAAAAAAAAAAATTGTAAATCAGCTTGCTTTAGGTATTGAAATGTTAAAAAAGGACTCTTTGTAGTAGTCAAGTTCTTAATACTGTGACCAATGAAGATATATCACGTCAATCTAAGGCCTTAAATGACTGGAGTCCTATCCGGTAATTTAAGTGGCTGAGCTTGCTTTAGGTATTGAAATGTTAAAAGGGAGTATAAAAGGAATTGAAAATAATTTTCAAAAAATTTTTAAGCAGTCCAGAACCAGAGATCAGCAATGAATCACTTTTTCGTTACTCATAAGTATTCATGAAATTTTGAGTATGAGTGAGTCATCAAATCCAACTACTCTGATTCATTCGTACTCAGTACAAAATTGATTTATAAGTACAAGTTGCAACGAGTATGATGAGTACAACGTTGACATCAAACTCATACCATTCGAACTGTGTTTGATCCATACGCCTACTCAGATTCATAAATTTAGAAAAATACTTAGAAATACTTATAAATGATTAGAGTGATTCGAATCATTCGTCAAAATTTACAGTCTCAGTTGTTGTTGCATTTACAAAGAAAGAAGACAGAGCAGGTAGAGCAAACACCTAACCTTCTAGTAAGTATGTTAGTGTTCGAACGCGAATCCTACTTATTTTGTGTTTCGTGTATACGATGAGTCGTGGAGAGTCGAAATCAATAACATCGTGCGTGTTGTTAAGTACGAGTACCACGAGCATTTCAAACTTTGAGTATGAGTAGTATGAGTGTGACATTAAAATAAGTATGAATGCGTATAAGTATCAGAAATAATAAGTATGATTCGAATCTACTCATCGTTTTGAATACTCATTGCTGACCTCTGGTCCAGAATCCAGCGACCAAGGATGATATATTCTGCAGAGCCTATTTACTGCTTTAAACTATCAATCCAAGGCCTTAAGGGACTCGAAATCTTTCAGACATTGGCCACGATATCATGCTGCTGGTGCATCAAAAACTTTCAACAATTTTGTATAACAGGCTGCAATGGCTAATAACTATTCCATTAAGAAACTTAATCTCTCATCGAAAGCAGCTTACGAGATACCCATGTAAGGTACTAGGAACAGTTTGGGCAGATGTCCTCTCTAATACAATGCATGCCCACAGTTTCAATATAAGTCTCTGCATTGCGTTCTCATTAGCTAATAGAGTGTATCACGATTAACACAACATTAGTGGTGTAAGCAGCTAGGTTGTAACTTGACTAAAGGGTTGTAATCATCAATCAGGTATGAATGCGTGTAAATTCATATGTTTAGAACATGCGCTACAGAATGAACCCATCTATCACAGTTCATCTCATTACTGTCGTAGCTCTGTTAAGGATTCCTATTGCATCAGGAAGATACAGGCACTCACATACCATTTTAGAAGGATTCGTGGTTGATTTAAAGGCTCATTCTTTAGTGCATGCTCTAAAGATATGAATTTACACACGATTACTAACCAGGACTACAACCTAGCTTCTCAACAGCACTTAAGTCGCGTGCGATGTTTTTATACATGAGTGCCGGTATCTACAGTTTAAAGACGAATCGGACCAACAGATTGTTTGAGAAACTTTTCATGGCAATTTTTTATTTAACTCTCAGAGTTCTTGCCAGAAATCTGCTGAGAGGAGGTAGACGAAGAAATATTCATTATTTCGTTTATTTGAAGATGTATTACCTGGTGTTTGAACCGACGCCTTACGAAGTTATTTTTTTAATTTCCCTTAAAATATGCCTTTGATGCTTATTTAAATTTTTTTTAAATTCTTTTCTTATTCTCCTTTATTTTTAAAATATTTAAGAAACCACATCCCTTTTTGGGGACCTTTGCTTCCAACTTTTTTTAAGGTTCATTTAGAATTTAAATTTCACACACCCTGGCTGATATTCAACACCATAACCTAACATTCCCTTCATCTCTTTTTACATTGTTTTTTGTCTTTTTCTCTCATTTACATTCAATCTATTGTCTAAAGTGTATTTGTAAACAAGATTTTTAATTTAAATTTTTAAATAATTTTTATTTTTTATTGTACAAAATGAACAAAAAAAGGAAAAAGATGAAGAGAAACTTTATAGAGCATAAAATTATTTTTAACAAGCAAAGTATTCCCTACACACACGCACCGCCATACAAATACTTGGCACCTTTTTTCAACGGAGAATTATAGAACGAACACCTTCTCCACCGCCATACATACCCTGCCCCTACGAGAGATACAATCTAAAGTCAATTGAAGACAACACCCCTATGGAGATCCTTTTTTCTTGCTTTTTGGGGGGCAAAATTCTCTTAAAAAATCCCAAAAATACAACAACAATACACATTACAAAAATCCAAAAATTATACTGTGTTATAAAAATCTATGTATGTATGTATGTGTTGTATAATGTGTTTGTGTTTCAGTTTGTGCCAACCAGGAAAAAGTTCTTAAAGGAAATGAAAAGAAAAGAAAATTCTTCTCCTCTTTAACTACCAAGCATTTCTTAAACCCAATAGAAGTCTATTGAAGATAAAAATGTTGTTGGTGTATACATACACACACTGTATGATATAATAGACATCCAATATATAGTGATAGTTGTCTATGTGTAAGTGATACATACACTTACGAATACATATTAAAACTTTTTTGTTGTGAGAAAATATTGAAATTGACACACTTTTAGCAAGTCACTCACACTTACTCACAGATACATACTTAAAGATAAAGAATACTAATATATGGGGCTTTCCATAACGGTTTTATAAAAGAGAAATTTTTGGGGATGATAAACATACATACATACATAATTAGTAATTACAACCCTTCAGTCAGGATTACGACTTAGCTTCTCACACCACCCATGTTGTGTGCGTCAATTTTATACATGAGTGGCGGGATCTACAGTTTAAAGTCGACTCCGAACGACAGATTTTTGAGAAACTTACTGAGATTAAGTTGCCGAAGAAATATTTTTTCACATTTTCACATTTTGAGTTGAGGTTTACGGCCTCATGTCTAATAAGCCCACACTATCTACTAGACTACAGCGTCTTCCAAATGCAGATCTGGAAGGCTGAAATTCACTTCAGAACAAAGTTTGTTCAATTCATATGTAAACTAAGCAGTTTCCATGATATGGAACCTAAATGATGCCATGAAAAAGAAAAATTAAGATTTTTGAGAAACTCTTCATGGCAATTTTATTTACTCTCAGAGTTTTTCCCAGAAATCTGCTGAGAGGAAGTCGCCGAAAAAATACTTTTTGTATTTTATTTTGATGTCTGGCCTGGGACTCGAACCCTGGCTTTTCGTCTAATAAGCCAACACACTACCTACTAGACCACGGCGACTTCTAAATGGCAAATGGAAATACGGTCTTTAAAACTTTTCCTATTAATTTATGCATACCCACAATTGAGCCACTCTAGGTATCCAGTTTTCTTTAAATAGTTGCATTCGTTGGCTGCTGGTGATGATTGTTTACGTCCAGTCTTTATTTGCGTTGGCATCTTGATACTAACTTGAGGACTCTATCTTGATCGTCTAAGTACTGAAAATTTTGCTTTAAAGATTATGCGTTTTGTATGTTCCATGTATCTTCACAAAATCCGGATTTAGAGAGGACAAATCCTCCTTCCAAGATCCAATAACGTTCACCTAGTCTCATAACTTCCAACCCACATACAAAATGGCAATCTTCCCGTATATATTTTTTTTTGTAATAATTTCTTAAAGCCTTTAAAATAATTTCTTTAATAATCCTTTAACCATTAAGTTACCGTATTTACTTAACGCATAAGATGATCTTCTTTGTGAAAACATGCTGCCAACCTAACATATTTTGTTGAATGCAACAAAAAAAAAAAACAGAAAAGAAGAACAAGAAAAAGATTAAAGCGTAGGTTATTTAATAAAAGCGTGACTTAAGGTTGCATTTATTGCCTCTAGAAGATCATCTTGAAAGTCATTATCAACAGCAGCAGCAGCAACAACAAACAGGCTTTAACTCTGCACAACACATTTAAATTGCCAGCAGAGAACGGCATGCGGCTTGAGCTGTTTTGCCATCACGGCAAGTCAAGTCAAGAGAGTCAAGTCAAGTCAAAATGGGTGTGTTTCATAAAGTGTTTAAATTATAGGATTTTAAAAGCCAGTTTAAATGCAAGCAAACCATAATAAAACTGGCAATTATTATTAAATAATTGGTCAATTGTTTGAATTGGCTTGGCTTACTTGGATTACTTGGATTACCCTCCCAAAAGAAGACACACACACACACATGCAGTCAGTTGTACAAAGAGTAGGCTTTATAGACGGACAAAGAAATAAAATTTGGAAGGAATGCCCTCCACATTCGATTTTTTGGTGCGAGATATTTTTAATATATTTCAGGTTTAATGTTGGGCTAATAAGCCTACCCAGTAGAGATGAAAACAAGTGTTTTTGGAAACCTACAACTTATAATTCGAAGGGTTTCAGACGTAAAATTAGTGAAGTATCATGTCCAATTCTGTGCAGGTATTTCCTTAAGCATCCGTGGTCATCCCAGTCAGGAACTGGGTCAGGTAGAAGTTCAGCTTCAATGTGTAATTCTGTGTACCGTACGATGTGTGTGTTTTGTTGTTTATTGTCTTATTCACATACTTATTTTCATTCAGTTTGTTTTTGTTCACGTAACAATTTAAGTTGCGAGAAAAGTGGGTCAGTTTCCAAAGTATTAGAAACAAAATTTAGATTTTGAATTAGAAGCACCGGGGTTAATTAACTCACTTGCAGACACAGAGTTAATTACGCTCACCCTAGAAGAATGTAAGCAGAGATGGAATACAATCCATCTGAGCAACCTCAAAGTATTCGCCGGAGGATTGCTAACATTCTCCACCGAAAAAAGTGGGAATAATCTTCAGCAACTTCTACAGAAGCTCTAATGACTAAGAACACAGCAGACACAGCCGATTAGCATCTTACAGTGTCTTATCTTATCATCAGACTAGTCGGGTTTTCTGCTTATTTTCAGAATATCTAATAGTCAAGGTTAAGCGGAGAAGTCTGCTTGAAAAGTAAGGTCCAGCTTAGGCCAAAAGTTAGGCCTAAGTTGTGAAATCAAAAATCAATATACAACCTTGTGATCAAATATCTCTCATAGGGAACCATATTGATAGTTAAGTATGACACAACAAGAGCCGAACACTGGCACATCCATCAGTCCTTTTCTAACCCATATCAGCCCAACAGAGCCTAGCAATATAGCACGTTAATCTCCTGCCGCCAGCAAAGTTGAAACCAGTAAAGCGTTTAACTGAAGCATTAGAAACGGCTATGTTCAGTAACATTTTGATGTGAGTGTAGCCAGTTCATGATAAGAGTTCATAACATATCAGCCTATAAGTAGGCTCTTGAGATATATACAACTCTCACTTGCCTATAAGTATACTTTAAAAATATTTATTCGTATTTAAAGAAAAGTTCTCACAAGATTTTCGTATACATTTTTAATTTATTTTAAATGTTTATGAATATATTTTCCTTAAAATGCTTTTATTTCCCCTAAGAAAACTGCCACAGCTGCAAATTTTTGTACACTCAGACACAAAAGCATACATACGGTTAACAAATTTCAGAAATTTTTTAACCAATCAGTTTTCGTTGAAAATCTTTATAATTGTCTGATAACTTTCCTCGATTTTAAGATGGTCTTGGTTAAAAAATTTCTGAAATTTGTTAACCGTATGTATACTTTAGTAACTGTGTGTAGTCCAGTTTACCATTCCTGCATTCCATTTTGTTTTCGTAAGGTTTTCTTATCTCTCAAATCAAATCTGCAGACTTTAGAAAATGCTTTTGCAAGGCAAATCTTTAGTAAAACCAAGGAGAGATTAAATTCTTGTAAATTTTTGAAAGGTATGCTAACAGAACATCAGTTATTACTTACAGCTGAACCACAGCCAGAACTTTGTTTTTCATTTTATCACAACAGATACACTGGAAAAGCTTTTAATATTAAAACAATTTATTTAAAAAAAGGAGATTATTATTGTAAAGTTTATATCGTTCGATATGCTTTAAAATAGAATTACTTGCCAGGCGTTGGTGAATGGAGGCTGGAAACCAACATCTTTATAAAGCAGTGGCATAGCATATCAAATGCAAGAGAGTCTCTGCTTCCTCGTTTGATATCCACCTTCAATAGAAGTTAAGTAAAATAGCGCCTAGGCTCTGGCATGTGTCAAATGTGCCTTTGTATCTATTGGCAGTGTTCAGAAGGGTTAGAGACCTTGTAGTTACTGTTGAGCAAAGTCACAACTGAGTTAAACGGACAACAAGCTTTTTCTTCTACCTCGGAACAGTTAGCTGTGAAACATATTCACAAAATCCATTATTATTCTAACGAAAGACGGCCCTATTGGGATTTCTGGGTAATCCAACTCCAATACGATTGCCCAGTAGGTTCCTATGTCCAAGCACGGCCATTATTGGCCGTTGACAGGACTTTGCCAATATATTTTATGGTGGCCTGTTAGTATGTTTAAATCGACAGACATACATACATACATAATTAGTCATTACAACCCTTCAGTCAGGATTACAACCTAACTTCTCACACCACTTATGTTGTGTGCGTTAATTTTATGCATGAATGGCGGGACATACAGTTTACAGACGACTCCGAACGACAGATTTTTGGAAAGCTTTTCACGACAATTTTTATTTTACTCCCAGAATTTTTGCCAGAAATCTGCTGAGAGAAAGTCGCCTTTTTATTATGTTTTAGATATCTGAGATGAAGTTTGAAGCACGGGCACTGTTCTAGTATGGCGACTATGGCTACTAAATTGCATGCTTTAAGCGTGTTAATAGTTGACAGCAAAGATCAGAACCAATCGCTTGACCAAGTTCTTGAACTATTGGATAATGAACAATTCCTTTCAAATCGAGTGCCCAGAATTTTTCCAGAAATCTGCTGAGAGAAAACCGCCTTCTTTATTCTGATTTAGATGTCATAGCTGTGGTTTGAAGCACGGGCACGGGTCTAATACGACGACTATGGTGACTAAATTATTTGCTTTAATAGTGTCATTAGTTGACAGCAGAGATCAGAACCAATCGCTTGATCAAGTTGTCGAAGCTATTGGATAATGAACAATTCCTTTCAGATTGAGTTTCTCGGTGTAAATTGTGGCTTTCCTAATATTAGAGAACTTTCATCTTGCTTCACATATGAGCATACATACATAGATAATTGGTCATTACAAGCCTTCAGTCAGGATTACAACCTAGCTTCTCAACACCACTTATGTTGTGTGTGTTAATTTCATACATGAGTGGCCGGAACTACAGTTTAAAGTCGTTTCCGAACGATAGATTTTTAAGAAAATATTTCATGGCAATTTTATTTGACAATCAGAGTTTTTGCCAGAAATTTGGTGAGAGGAAGTCGCCGCAGAAATATTTCTTTCCATATCTCGTTTTTGTTGGATATGTTTGACCTGGGGTTTGAGTCTAAGGCCTCATGCCCAATAAACCAACAGGCTACCTACTATACTACGACGACTGCTATCTAACACTAGTATCCCGGATTATTTTGTGAGAAACAATAGTCAAAGAGGCACTTGATTCGAAACTTAGCGGTACGTGCTATTTCATGAACATACTATTGGTAAACAGGACCTGATGATTCTCTAATTTAAAAAGCTTGAAGTACTAAGCAGGTATTTCTTTTTCACGTCTTCAACCCAAATGAATGGCTCTTGCTTATGTAGTGTTCGGACTAGGAAAGTAAACTGACGAAGGGAAGATAGAGATGAAGGGTTGAGTATTCAGAGAAATTAGATTTCAATCTGATGTAAGAGAATTTAAAAAAGTAGAGAACCCTTTTGAGCTATTACCCAGACATTAACCATCCATCTTTGCAATTGTGGACACTGATACTCTTGTGGTATCTTCGGCCTCCACTGAATATAGTGAACCAACATGTGACATATGTTCACTCATAAGAAGAATGGAAAATGGAGCAGGACGACAGCAAATGATCCACGAACATGTTGAACATGTCCACCCATAAGAAAAAAAATGGAACAGAACGACGGGCAAATGATTCTTCCCCGAAAAAAAATTTATTTTAAAAAAACCCCAAGAAAGAGGTGAAATAAAAGCCACATCGCAATAGTGCAGAAAAATGAATTAGAGTTGGATGTCGAACGGTCATTAAAGGGCAATTTCTAGCTCTTCTGCATGCTGTCGAGAACGCCCATGGTTATGGTTATGGTTGGGTGCTAACACGACACCTCTTGGCCATGATTTTTATTTTTTTTTTATTTCTTTTGTAACCTTAAAACATATACTTGCACTCAAATTATTTAAACTAACTGAGTTGAGCTGGTCATGTGTACAAGAAGGTGGTGGTTATTTCAGGAACATGATGGCAAATGTCTAAAGAACATAAAAAAAAACAAAGGACAGACATCCATCTCAGAGTGGATACACACGTATTTTAAGTTTAAATTTTTGTGTTCGTTTTTTAGTTACGTTTTTAGTTACAATATTGAAAGCAAGTAAGTAATGATAAGAAAAAGGAAATTGTTAAGAGGTAAAGCTACAGATAAAGAAATAAAAATTTATTGGTGAACAGAAACTAAAGATTTTATTACAGATTTAATATGAATTTAAGGCCCCCATACTTGGTGTAGCCTTTCTTTGTGTAGAGACATTAAATTAAACTTAGTAATTCGAAAGTAGTTTCAAATAATGATTGTAACACCCTGTATAACTAAGCATTGTTAGGCAGGAAAGAGCAACCAGTTTAAAGATGGATGAATTGATAGATGGTTGAGTGGCTGATTATAGAAATAATTGAATGAATGAATTACAAGCTGACTGTCCAACTGACAACACATTGCTGACCATTACAAATCGTTAAAAAAAGGAAATAAAAAATGAGCCGTAACAAAAAGAAAACTAACCACAAAGAATTTGATTTGATACTACAAAACACCAATATTTTGAAATTTTATTGTAAAAGAAAAAGTCTTCGCTTGAATCTGAAAAGATAAAAAAATCGTTGAATGCTTGATTGCTTCTCTCGGGTTCTCATAGACTCCTCGTAGACTTATCACAACAAAATTATTGAATTGAAAATCAAATACAATCTGAATGAGGCTTTTGTTAAATATTTACTCTTTTTTATTGTTGTTGTTGTTGTCTGTATGAAAGAAAGCAAGAATATGAGCTTATTCATGGCACGTTTATTATTAAGAAAGATTATATCACTGAACGTCTCTCTCCCTTTTCTAGAGGCCATAAAAATTCAATTGAACTACAAGCTTAAAAAACCCTTTTCTTGCAAACGGTTCAAGCATATAATTTATTACACAATGCTTAGCGATTGATTAATTTAAAAGAGGTAATTTAGGTTCTAAAATAATGTGTGTTAGAATTGAAATAAATTTTTTTTATGGTAAGAGGCTGGCTCGTTCTGTTTACCTCATTCAGATCTTTAACTGTCCGTTGGACTTAGGTTAGGTCGAAGTGGTAGCTCTGATATCAAAGAGCTCACTTGAGCACATATAGCGGCCCATTGTGTTGCCACGAGTGAACGCAGTCTCTGTACTGACCAAGTTCCACCAAAATCAGGAAAGAGAAGGAAGTTGGTCAGCACAGGGGCTGCACCATTAAGCTTGCTCACACGGACTTCTCAGACGACGTCTGGTTAAGTTTGTTGCAAAGTTTTTTCTGTATCCAACCATATCATTTCACACTTGCCTGGCCTCAATGCAATTCATTTCCTTTGCAAAGTAAACGTTTCGTAATTCGACATTAAAACCCATCAGTCAGGATTATGACCTAGTTTTTCCCAAGAAGCATTCAAGTACCTCAATTTGTTTGAAGAATGCATCACACAATCTGATCGCCTTACTGCTAATCGCCCAACCGAAAATGGTCTACAACACTCAAGTATGAATCAGTGTATAGAAGTCTATATAGGGCATTGTAGACAACATACAAAAGTGGAAGAAAGACTGTTTAATATTCATTTCTGCACTGTCGCGATATGTCTTTTATTTCATCTCTTTCCTGTGGTTTTTTAAAATAAATTTTTTTCTCGGGAAGGATCATTTGCCAGTCATTTTCTTCCTTTCGGTGGACATGTTCAACATGTTCGTAGATCATTTGCCTTCGTCCTGCTCCATTCTTCTTATGAGTGAACATGTGTCACATGTTCGTTCACCATATTCTGTGGAGGCCAAAGGCAACTACACTAATGATACCACAAGAGGATCAGTGTCCACAATTGCAAAAATGGATGGTTAATATCTAGGGTAATAGCTCAAAAGGGTTCTCTACTTTTTGAATTCTCTTGCATCAGATTGAAATCTAATTTATTTGAATACTCAACTCCCCCAACTCTATCTTCTCTTTGTCAGCTTACTTTCCTAGTTCAAACACTACATAAGTAGGAGCCATTAATTGGGTTGAAGACGTGAAAAAGAAATACTTGTTTAGTACTTCAAGCTTTTTAAATTAGAGAGTAATCAGCTCCTGTTTATTGATAGTATGTACACGTAATGTACCGCTAAGTTTCGGATCAAGTGCCAAGCGCCTCTTTGACTATTGTTCCTCACAAAATAATCTGCGGTACTAGTGTTGGATAGCAGTCGCCGTAGTATAGTAGGTAGCCTGTTGGTTTATTGGGCATGAGGCCTTAGACTCAAACCCCAGGTCAAACATATCCAACAAAAACGAGATATGGAAGGAAATATTTCTGTGGCGACTTCCTCTCAGCATATTTCTGGGAAAAACTCCAAGAGTCAAATAAAATTGCCATGAAAAAGTTTCTCAAATAAATCTGTCGTTCGGAGTCGACTTTAAACTGTAGGTCCCGCCACTCATGTACAAAATTTAACACACACAACATAGGTGTGAGGAGCTAGGTTGTAATCCTAACTAAAGTGTTGTAATGATCAATTATCTATGTATGTATGATCACAGGTGAAGCAAGATGAAGGTTCTCTTATGGTGGCAAAGCCACAACTTACACCGAGAAACTCCATTTGAAAGGAATTGTTCATTATCCAATAGCTTCTACAACTTGGTCAAGCGATTGGTTCTGATCTCTGCTATCAACTATTAACGCGATTAAAGCATGCAATTTAGTAGCCATATTCGTCATACTAGACCCGTGCCCGTGCTTAAAACTTCATCTCAGACATCTAAAACATAATAAAAAAAGGCGACTTCCTCTCAGCGGATTTCTGGCAAAAACTATGGATGTAAAATAAAAATTGCCATGAAAAAGTTTTTAAAAATCTATCGTTCGGAAACGACTTTTAACGACCCACCGTCCACGGATAAAATTAACATACACAACAATGGTGGTGTGCGAAACTTGGTCGTAATCCTAACTAAAGGGTTCTAAAAACCAATAATCTACGTGTGTATGATCCATGGTGAAGCAACGTGAAGGTTCTGTGATGGTGGCAAAGCCAGAATTCATAGCGAGAAAGTCCTTTTGAAGGAAATTGTTCATTACACTACAACCTGGTCCAGCGATTGGTTCTGATCTGTACTGTCAACTATTAACACGATTAAAGCTAGCAATTTAGTTGCCTTAGTTGCCATATTAGACCCATGCTCGTGCTTCAAACCACAGCTCAGACATTTAGGACAAAACGAAACATGAAAAAATATTTCTGCGGCAACTTAGGACAAAAGCCCTGAAAGTGAATAAAATTGCATTGAGAAGTTTCTCAAAAATCTGTCGTTCAGAGCTGATTTTAAACTGTAGATCCTGCCACTCATGTATAAAATTAACGCACACAACAATGGTGGTGTGTCAAGCTGGGTTGTAATCCTGACTAAAGGGTTGTAATGAGCAATTATGCATGTATGCCTGCATGTACCCCTTGCATGTCACTTCCTTAGGGCAACCTATATTCCTAATTCCAATATTGTATGAGTAGCAGTCATCCACTCAGTGCCTGTCATAAATAAAAAAAAAATTACTCAGAACTGCTTTACAATGTCTTCGGATCCGGTTTACTGATAGCATATCCCTGTAGTAGCCAGTATTGCAAAGTTTCTGATCAAGTTCTCCTTTGACTATATACAGTACCCCACAGTATAATCTGCAGATACTAATATCGGATATGGTAAAACTGTAATTTAAAGTCGGCTTTAGACTGTAGGTCCCGCCACTCATGTATAAAATTAAGACACACAACATGAGAGGTGTGCGAAGCTAGGTTGCAGTCCTGACTAAAGGGTTGTAATGACGAATTAATTAAACGACCAGAATTGATCTTTAGAAGCGGTATTACGATATAAAAACCACAAGAGAATGTTATTTCATTTGTGTTTGAAATTTCAAAAAAAAAAAAATTTAATGTCTAATGGAGCCATTATTTCAATTAAATTATGACGTGATTACGTTAGAAAAAACCCCATTTCAAAATCTAATTTGTTAATGGCTATTTTCAATTATTAAGACCATAATTTTACATTCTAAAATTGCTTTAATTTCACACTCAAATATTTTAAAATGATTTCCTCATACGATTATCCAGTAATTTAGACAAGAAAATGATTGGATTTTTTCACACCATGACTGCAAATTACAATGATTTTCCTTACGCTGTAATGATCATAATAATGAGCAGGTATGTACATGCGTTTAACGCCATCAAACAATTTTCAAAATCATAAAAAAAATTCCAATTCATTTCATAATCAAAATAATTTAAACACGAACAGAAAAAAAAAATAAAAAAAGAAAATCATGCCAGCTGTAGTAGGTATCAACGATTTCTAATGAAGTTATTAGACACGCTGATAAAAAAAAGAAAATTTTTGTTTGAAATTTCTAAAGTGTTAGGAGCCGTTTTCTCATAAAAAAATTAAATTTTTTTCAATTGAAATCAACTTAACAAACAAGGCGGCTGTCAGTAGAATAAAAATTTTAATTTGTTTGGTCGTCTGCCTGCTTGCCTGCCTGCCACACAGCCATTGAGAATGCCTGTGTGTCTGTATTACTCAGCCAATGTTTTGCTCTTTTTTTCATTTTTTATTTTATTTTTTAATGACACATTTAATTTGTATTTCGCTTTTCTATTTCAATTTGGCCAAAACCAACACCAACAGCAACAACAACAAAATAATTAAATTGTTAATTTTGTTGGCTGCTATGCCAGCCAGCCAGCCAACCAAGTGTACATAGACTTATTTCAGTTTTCATCACCATAAGGTAATATTAGTACGAATGTGAGTGTAGTGGTTTGGATCGTTTATTTATAAATTTTGTAATTAAAAAGCAAACATATATCATAACACGTGTTGTCGGATGGAGGCCAGAAATTAAAAATACATGAAACGACACTAATTTTAATGACACTTTTTCGCAACCAGTAGTTGTGTTCGTTCAGGAGTCGTTTGTTGGTTTATTGGCCAACAGCTGAAATGGGTGGTTTTGCTAGCCAGCAGTTTAGGTAAACAGGGTAGCTTACCTTTGGCAGATTCGCTAATATACCCAGAGATTTTAAAGAAATCGAACCCTCGATTCCCCGGCCACTATCATATTAGGCTAGTCTATTAGACCTACTAGGGAACTTATACTTTCGATTTGGGTTAGGTAGGTAGATAGGTAGAATTGGCTGTCCCCTCGATGGAGTCATGAGCGGACACACTTAGGCCGCACATAGGACCCATTGTTATACCACAGTTCCTCATTTACCCTATTCCTGGAACCATTGGGAGCTTCGGATGCCAATATCCATACACGACAGTTCATCCATATCCTCCATGTAGTAGGCACCCAGGTACCTCTTTCTCCTCCGACTAAGTGCCGGACATGTGCACAATAGGTGAAGAATAGTCTCATCTTCCTCTTCATCTCCACAGCTTCTGCAGAAATCATTTCCAAGTTGTCCAAGACCAATACGCCTCACATGCTCTCCTATAATACAATGCCCCGTAATAACCCCTATAACAGTGCTGAGCCTACTTCCTTGGAGTTTAAGGAGAGTCGCCGTGCGCCTCCTATTCAGCCTCGGCCAGATCTTTTGTGCCGCTCTGCCCTTATCCGAAGTCGCCCACATTCTGTTGACGAGATCTACGGCTGCATTGTGAATTATAAGTTTGCAGGTCCCCAAAGGGATCCCCAACGTAGAGAATTCATCAGAGAGTTCGATGGTCGTGCCCCTTCCGGCCAGTTCATCCGCTCTGCAGCTACCGGGAATATCCTTATATCCCGGTACCCATGTGATACAAACATCATATCGGTTCGCCACCTCATTGAGATATCTGCGACAGATGTACACTGTCTTGGAGTTTATTACACTGGAATCCAATGCATTGATAGCCGCTTGGCTAACGGAAAGTATGATTATTTTCCGTCCGTGAACATTTTTGTCCACAATAATTTTCACCGCAGACTGAATTGCTGACACCTCCGCCTGAAAGACGCTGCAATGATCTGGTAGCCTTATAGACTTGGATATTCCGATTGATTCCGATTAGATACCAATTCCAACGGCTCCTTCCAGTTTGCAGCCATTGGTGTAAATTTGTGCGGAGTTCCTTGGGAGGAACCACTGAACCACTCCTCCAGTCCTCCCTTTCCGGAATGGATGTACCATAGTTCATTGAGAAGTCCTATCGCGGAGTCATGTAATCATTGTCGTCGACAATATCAAGTAAGTAAGTAAATAAGTACACGTCAAACCGAAGGAACTCCCTGGCTTTGAGAATGCTTTGGTTTGGATCTGACGGTTTCAGAACAAACCAAAATTGCATTCTATATCAGGCATCAAGAATCAGATGACATTGAAACTATGTAGTGCAGAGGTTTGTGGCACTAGTGCTGTATTAAATGGTTTGAAGAAAGAGTTGAACTTAAACTTCAGCTCTGCCTCTCATGTATAAAACTAACACACCAAATAAGGTTATAATCCTGGCTGAAGGATTGTAATCACCAGATGACATTGAGGCTATGTAGTGCAGAGGTTTGAGGCACTAAGATGGTATGAAAGACCTTAGCAACCAAAGATTAAGCAGCAGTAGGCCTTATGTTAAATGTTTTGAAGAAAAAAATTTAATTTAAAACAAAGCTTACCATCCTTAAAATATGCTGCAATTTAAATAAGCTTATGCCCCTTTAGATATGCTACATTTTTTAATAGCTTATCCGCCTTTAAGTATGCTAAAAAATTTGTTTTGTTTGTTGAATTTACCTGCAACGAGAAGAAGAAAAAGACAAATAATTGAAAATTAATTTAAAAATTTGTTGAATTATTGGAAAGAAAAGCTTTTTTTACAAACATTTTTAATACACAAGCAACAGACTTTATAAAATAATTTCCATTTACAAAGCAAAAGTATTAGAATTTCAAAAGCAGTAACAAGAATAATAACAACAACAACCAGATGAAATTACAACATCTTTTTGTAGCATCATTTGTAAAATTATTTTTCCATTATGCGAGTAAAGAAAAAAAATTATTTTTTTTTATAAAAACTAAGAAAAGAAGAATATTTTGTTTGGACAACTTGTTTGAATGCAAAAATCTTTTTCCTTTTTTTTGCTGTTCTTTGTAAGCGTACAACAACTCACTGGCTGCTCAGCAATAAATTACAGAATGAAATTGAATTCACAACTAAAAGAAGTGAAAGACTATGAAAGAAGGAAAGAAAGAAGGAAAAAACCCAACGCCAAATATGCAAATAAGATGAGAACGAATGAAGTAGTAGAAGAAGAAGAAAAATCATTTATTTTATGCCAACAAAACTATTAGAAAACTTTAATCATTTAAAAACAAAATTTCTGCAGAAAAAAAACTACTCTTACTACACTACCGTGAAGGCAAGGGAGGGGAAGCAGGAGCCCAGAAATGAATTTCAAAAATAAGCTGAAGCTGTGTTCCTAACAAATTCCGCTTTTTGAAAAATAGCAACAACAACAAAAAAAGGAGCGAAAAATTTTTATGAACAAACAAATTGCTTTGGAGGAGGAAACTGCTCCTTCAAACAAAAAAAAAAAAAAAAATTGAAGAAAAACAAAATCAAAGAAAAAGGACTCCTCTAAACGACCATCGCCAAAAAAACCAAGGGGAAGAAAGGAGCAAAAAAGCAAACTTTTTAATGAAATTTAATTATAAACTTTAACAAACGAATAAAAACGCCATTTATAGTTAAAATTATACACACACAGTCTCAGGAACAAATAAAAAAAACGGAAAAGAAAATCAGAAATGGATCTCCTATCACAAGAAAAAAGAAAAACCCTTAAAAGGATATCAATTTTCTAAGAAGAAAAAAATTAATACGCCTGCAATCTGATGCAAATCAATACTGCATTGCATGAAACCACATTAAAATTCAAGAGACTTTATTAAATGCACAGAAAACAAACAGGGGGCTGGCATAGCAAAGCCATCAACTAAAAGTTTGTTTTCTTAAGCAGGTATTCTTAGGGATTCTTGCAAATAATTTGAAATGCCATTACAAACGTAAAGTTTTGGCAATAAATTTTAATGGAAAACTAAAAACACTTTCAACTGCAAAAAACAAATGGAATGATTAGCATAATTTATCAAAACGAAGTCATAAAAGCAGCTTAGTGGTGGACTAATTGTGTACTCCATAGCAGAAAAGGTTAAGAAAATCCATGAAATAGCTTCGACAGATCGTCAAATCAAAGTGAGTGAGCTGGTTGGGCTGATAAGCATTTCAAAAAGTCTTATACATCCCCTACTTACTTACTTACTTAATTGGTGCATACAAACGTTTAGTCAGGACAACAACCTCTAGCTTTTCATACCACCCATGATTTGTTAATTTTGCGCAGAGAATAGCTGCTCTACGAGTGATATCCTCGTATCGCACGGTATCGACACAAGCTGGAATGGTTCCCATAGACCTACAAGCATATGAGCGCCGGATGATCTTCAACGCCAGGCAAAGTACGACTCAACCACAGAGCATAGAAGCGATAAAGCACGAAGTCTTCCTAAAATGGCAATCTCGCTGGGAAAATGAACAGCATAGAAGGTGGACATATAAACTGATTTCCGAGTTGCAAGTGTGGAAAAACAGAAAAAACGGCGAAGTAGACTACTACATAACCCAGATGCTGACCGGTCACGGATATTTCAGAGGGTACCTGCATCGCATGGGGAAATGCCGCTCGCCATTCTGTATCTATGAAGAGAAAGAAACGTTAGATGATTCCGAACACACTTTCCTCAGCTGCCGTCGATGGGCCGAAAGCCGTCAGCGACTCAAAGCTGAAATCGGCGCCATTAGCCCTACAAATGTCGTGTTGAAAATGATAAACAGTGAAGAGAGCTGGAACGCAGTAAAACACTTTGTAGAGCACGTCCTGCGAAGAAAGAAATTTGACCTAGACGCAGCAGAATGGGGATAGAGCGGAGCCTGGACGCAAGCTGACGATGATGGAACTGGAACATATGCCAGATAAGGGGTTCACCTCGAAGTAATACAACCGTGGTTCCGGTGAAGAGAAAAGGCGGGTTTTTAGTCGGTATACCCAGTGGGAGAGTCCGACCTATCATGTCTGGTGACGACCATCATGAATGCATAAAGCATGTTCATTTTATAAATGATTTGCCGAGGACAGATAGAACGACTGAGTTTTTGAGAAACTTTTCATGACAATTTTATTGATTCTCAGTGTTTTTTTCCAGAAAACTGCGGAGAACAAGTTGTCGAAAGAAATATTTTCGTTTGATCGATATGTCTGAGCTAGGGTTTGAAGCAACTCACTACCTACTATACATCATTACATACATACATCACATATCGCACCCATTGACCATAAACTCCTAATGCCCATATGAAAACTTGTGATGAATGAACCTGTAACGGTATTACCACAAGTCTTTGGTACGGCAATCTGCGATTGCTGAGAGGAGTTTGACGAAAGAAATTTTTTTCCATTCCTCGTTTTGATCGAGATATATGAACTGGGTTTTGAACCATGGGCTCTCATCTAATAAGGCATTGACCATAAACGTAGTGATATATAACCACGGGTCTTTTGTACAACAATCTGCGACATGGATGATGTTATTCCTTAAGGGAATTAATTAAATTATTTAATTAAGGGGAAGTTAGCAGAGACAACATATTCTAAGAAGAGTTAGCTGAGCTGGGCATTTGATCTTAGTTTAGCTATATATCTCGGAGTGAGTGAGATGGTACTTCTTCTCATAAAGTAAAAACCATTACCTACACGGCCATTTAAGTTAAGCAATACAAATCCTAAAGAGGCACACTTCCGCAGACCTAATACTCAGTACGATTAGTCGATTAAATGTCTAGTGCTACATACAGGAACTTCTAACAACAATTGATAACGGCCATCTTGTTGAAGCTACATCTGTCCAATGAATCCGCATAATCACGCGCAACCATAGACAACGACATGTGTTCTCTGAATTGTCCTCAATTTTCATCGAAAAACCATTGTCAGCAACAACCTAGTTTTGTAGATGAATGGGAACCTGAGCCGAAAAAATTGTTGAATCTGATATAATACCAGACTACATAAGATCCAATAGCGTCCCATGTATCCCGAAGAAGTGACTGTTTGGTGTAGATTTTTGTTTTGCGACATCATTAGTAAATATTTCTTTGAGAACGATGTTCGCCCGGCCATTATTGTCAAGGGCAAGCACTATAGACATTCTACATTGAATATTCTGTACGAGTGATACTTTCAACTGACCAACGAAATTGTGCAATTGGATAACGTTTGACTTCTGATTGTGGGCGGTTTCCTTAGTCCATGGTATGTACGAATCCTCAAAATTAGCATCCTATGGTCAAATTGATACGCAAATATTACAAAAAACAGCGAAATGTTGAAAAAAACTTTTGTCAAAGGTAAGTTCTGCTAAAACAAGGTCATGCTCGTTACGTTGAAGTATCGCAAAGCGTTTGTCAGTTCTCATTTGCTTACCATTCTTCTTTCCATTTGTCTATAATAAAGTATTTTAAATTCCAGGGCTGTTATATGTGCAAGTGTTATGTCGAATCCACAAGTTTAGCATATGTTTTCTTCATATGCTGCCTATATTACATTTGACTGTGGTCCACTTGGCAATAATCCGGGATAAAACAATTTCTACACAAGCTTTCTCGATATTAATCTGCCAATAAAGTTTAGCAATTATCAATAGTAAATTCGCCGTAGTCTAGTAAGTAATGTGTTGGCTTATTAAACGTGAGGCCATGGTTCATACCCCACGTCAGACATCTCGAACAAAATGAAATATGAACACAATATTTCTTTGACTACTTTCAGCACCCTCTGCGAGTAAATAACAAATTACCAAGAAAAGTTTCTCAAAAAGCTGCCGTTTGGAATCGACCTTAAACTGTAGATCCCGCCACTCATGTATAAAATTAACTCACACAACATAAGTGAAGCTAGTATGTAAGGAAGCTAGGTTGTAATCTTGCCTGAAGGCTTGTAATAACCAATTATGTATGAATGTAATTATCAGTAGGCCTCTTGCTTCTTAAGTTCTAGACCGTCATGTCGAGTCGGATTTATTTCACCTTTGTTTCTGCCAGAGATCAGCAATGAAACGTTTTTTCGCTACTCATAAGCACTCATAAAATTTTGAATATAAGTGTGTCAATAAAATTGAAATTTCACTATGTACTCTGATTCATTCATACTCACTACAACGTTGATTTATAAGCACAGGTTGCAATGAGTATGCGGACAACGTTAACAGCAAACTCATACCATTCGAAATATGTTTGATTCATAAGCCTGTACTCATTTAGATGCACAACTTTAGAAAAATGAAGAAACAAGACACATAAGCAAAAAGAACAGAGGAAACACTTAATCATCTAGTAAGTATTTTAGTGTTCGTACGCAAATCATACTTATTTTGTGCTTCGTGTATATGTTGAGTTATGGAGAGTTGAAATCAACAACATCATACGTGTTGTTAAGTATGATGTATGATGAGTACTTCAAACTTTGAATGTAAGTAGAGGTTCCATGATATTAAAATAAGTATGAATGCATACAAGTAACAGAAATTATGAGTATGATTCGATTTTACTCATCTTTTTGAATGCTCATTGCCGATCTCTGGTTTCTGCTTGATATTTTACTAAGCAAGTTTTAGATATCCACCAGAAATGATGTCAGTCTGGAGATCAAGCGCAGGATCACTCTTGCCAACAGCTGCTACTATGGCCTCAATAGGCAATTGAGTAGCAAAGACCACTCTCGTGCGACAAAACTAACGCTTTACAAGACACTCATCCTACCCGTGCTTCTTTATGGCGCAGAGGCATGGCCCCTATTTAGCACTGATGCATCAGCCTTGAGAGTATTCGAGAGAAAATTACTACGTAGGCTCTTCCGTCCAGTGCGAGTTGGCGATAATTTCCATATCCGATTCAACAGTGAGCTGTATGGGCTCCTCAACGACATAGACGTTGTACAGCGTATTAATATCCAGCGCCTGCGCTGGCTCGGCCATGTCGTTCGAATGTAGGAGGATGCGCCGGCGAGACGAGTATTTGATGCGGGAATCTGTGGAAGTCAGCAAAGAGGACGATTTTGTTTGTATTGGAAACACCAAATCGAGGAAGCCCAGTCATGGATTGGTGTGGCCAACTGGCGTAAGCGCGCTAGAAGCAGAGGCGTCTGGAAGGATGTGTTACCGCAGGCCTAAATCCGTTAATCGGGTTGTTAATGGCCAATTAAGTAACGTTTTCTATAAGCATTTTGTAACATTTTATTGGTTGGAGTTTACAGGTCATCATCCATATTATCTCTTCATCGGTGCAATGTCTCAGTAAGACCACTCGCAGCACCACTCTAAGTTAATCGCTTACATAATTCTGTTGCATTTTAGGTTGAAAACTAATACAATCTCTTAACTCTGTTCTATTGTTTGGCAACTGAATGAGACTTTGACGGCCTTTTTTATTTCATTTCAATGCCATTGGTTCCCATACTTTTACCGGCCTGGCGATGAAGCCTTTAAACTTCGCTTAATTTCAAACAATTTCCGATTTAAACGCCGTAAAACAATTTTTTTAATTTTTTCCTTCCTTTAACTGCGTTTCAAACAAAATGTCACATTATTTCTGCTTTACAGCGAAAGCTCCTTCATAACGTTATAGATTTACAGTTAAAAAGGAAAGAACGAAGGAAAAAAAACTATTTTTTGATTATAAGACTTCATCGTCAGTCTCTCTCTACTGCTTCCAATAAATTTAACAATAATTTTACAACAACAGCAACAAGAGAAATAAAAAAAATAAGGAACAGAACAGAACAGAGACGACAACTATAAATCAACACACAGTTTAAGTATGAAAGAAAAGAAAAAAAGTGGTCCACTTCAAAATGTTCAATGAAAAACGAAAATCATTTACTGTTAACAAGTTCCATACGTCGGCACCCGATGATATCTTGCTGTTTTACAATACATGGCACAGTAAAGTGTGTGTGTGTGCATTGCAGTAAGTTCTCATACACACAGCATGTTGCTTAGTATGTTTACGGTGTGCTACTAAAGGTATTGCCACTGAAAACTTAGGCAACATACAACCGTGGCAGTGTCAGTAGCTGTAGCAGCAGCTTTAAGAAACTACACAATACCAGCACATTTTTTTTTGCTTCTTCTGCCATTTGTACTGTGAAGGCTTATGCTTCATACTTGAAAAAATCTTTTTAAAAAAAATTTCTTTTTTTTCCTAAAAATCGAGTATTAAGTTACCGTTTTACACTGTGTGGCGTTATTCTTAAAAATTTATTTCTTTTCTTCTGTCCTTCTTTGCCTGCCTCTATCCACTTTAAGTTCTACGCAGTAATGCTGGCATTGGCTTTTAGCTGTGAAGTGTTTGACAAGCAGAAGCCGCTTAAGCATACGAGAAGGCATACAAAAAGTGGGAAAAAATGATGTGAATTCCTTGGAATCTTTAGAAGTTTAACGCAAAAATTTATTGCAAAAAAAGAAAACGAGTAGCTTTTTGGGTGGCTCAAGTCAAAAATTTTTAAACAAGACAGTGGAGTTGAAGGTATGCAGCAGGACTCTAATGCTTCTGCACATAGAGACTTAAACACCAAAGCAAATGAAGAGAAATCAGAAGACTTTTTTTATAGAATTTATTACACTTTTCTCAACTCAATTACTGGAAATTTTAATCAACAAATGCCTCAAATGCCCTACAAATGAAGCTTTAAGAAGACGTGTTATTTGTACAAAGCTCTGCATATAGGCCTCTAAACTTGTTATATTTGTTAGTTGGACTTTCCTCCATTCATATGAAAGCAAATAGGCCACAGTTCCCCTACAAATGAAGCATTTGAAAGGCCAGTTACGCCTTTGAACTACACAAAGCTCTGCGAATAGGCCTCTAAATGAAAAAATGCTTAAATTTGTTAGTGGTCTTGTCTCTATTCATGTGAAAATCCATTCATCGGTTCTCAGTCTTTCTGAATTGAATTTCATTTAAGCCTTAACACCTTAAATAAAGAGTTGCTGTCCTAAAGGACTATGTACATCGAGCATACAACAAAAACTCGAAATAAGGTATACTATACTAAGCCCCTTTGTCACCTCTATGGCCTCATCAATGGATGGCTCAGGGAGGAAGAGCAGAGGCGTTGGGGGAATGGATCTGGTTGCTTTATCTCTAGATGTCTATGGCCTGCTGTGGACAATAGAATAACACGTTGGCTGTTGGTCTTGGATAAGACCAGCTTAAGTTTGGTTGTCGGTTTTATCACAGGGCACTGCGAGATTAGGTCGCTGACGGGGATCTGGAACAGATCGCAACCGGACTATTGCAGGGCATGTTGCGATGAGGAGGAGTTGGAGACTATCGAACACCTCCTCTGTAACTGCCCAGTCTTTGGTAGAATGAGGTTGAGGACCCTTGGCAGGGCCTTCTTTGAGAGTTTGAATTCTGTGTCGAGAGCCGACATCAAGGCTCTCCACAGATTTATTAGTGGCTTAGGCTGGTTGAGAGGCGCTAGGGCTTCATTAGTGTAGTCGCGCCCTCCCCTTTTTGTTGTGTCTTTCCTACATCCTCTCCTTTTTAATCCCTCCATTATCCTTCCCTCTGTAAGAACGTTTTACAATGGGTCAAATCGTCCTCAGGGTACTGTACTTGTCTTTATTGACAAATACACGCCCTCTAACCTAACCTAACCTATACTAAGCCCCAGTTATTATCACAGAAGATGTCTTGGAGTTTCATCCTTTTCCACCTTAATGAAGTGATCGTTGTATGAATTTTCTAAGCTAATGCTAAGACACGATTCCCACATTCTGTACCAGATACCTTACAAAAGCCCATTTGTGTTCGATATAATTTGTTATTGGGTGTATGAAGAAATAACTTTCAAATCTGAAGCCGTAAAACCTTCTCTACGTAAAGTATTGTTCTACTGATTTCAGATAAAATGGTTCCTATAGGTTCTATGACTCTTGCCAACCTTGCGCTTAAAATCACGTTTATCTGTATTCTCGATATCCCTGCTTTTGCTAGTCTGTGGGACATACAAAGTATCTCCTTTAGCTTTTTAATTTTTCCTTTTCATTGCTTTAGTTTCATTATTCCTGATAAATAAGCAATTTTTTATCAGGTTCTAGGAAGATAGGGTTGCCAACTATCATTGCGTTATAATAAAACTCTCTTCGGGAAAGCATTGGGTTGTTATGGTATCCGTTGGTGGAAAAGTAGTTTCTTATTTATGATGGATGCATTAATCGAAGGGAATTGAAACCTTTTAATTCCTATTTTTTAACTCGAAAAATAAAAAAATGTTCAAGGTTTTCGCTACGCCCTAAGTGGTGAGAGAAGCCTAAGTGGTACTAATAATACGTAAGTAATATTCATTCATTTATTCAATCAGGATTACGCACCACTTGTGTTGTGTGGGTTAATTTTATACATGAGTGGCGGGACCTACAGTTTAACCCCGACTCCGAATGACAGATTTTTGAGAAACTTTTCATGACAATTTTTATTTTACGCTCAGAATTTTTGCCAGAGAATCTGCTGAGAGGAAGTCGCCGAAGAAATATTTTTTGTATTTTGTTTTGATGTCTGGCCTGGTGGCTCGAACCCTGGCTTTTCGTCTAATAAGCCAACACACTACCTACGGCGACTTCTTAATTACTTAGAACTAATTGTATGCTAATTTCTTAAGCTCTAACACACTATGTTTGTATTTCGTGGGAATATGCAGAGACAGCATAATACACGATGTCCCAGCATTTATGCAGTGTGGACAATATCAACAAAAATGTATTGATATTAAGTTGCATGCAAAGGGTATGGCAACTTCGACTAGTCAAACACACCACACATTTGAATATGATTTACCCTACTCTGACGAGAGAAAGAACCCAATGGCTTTCTTGGTTCTGGATGTACGTATCGACTATCCCCATTACAATTATTATGAGAATTACTTGGATGAGAAAAAACACGAATCGGTAGAACATTCCCTGTGCGAATGTCCAAGTCTATGTGAAACTTGATGGGGACACTTATGAGCAGGTAGTTTGCAGGCCCACACATGTGTCACTATCGGATCTGATTGGATTTTTCAAAAGTACTGGTAGGTCCTGCAGTGGACCACATTTAACACATTGTATTTGGGACTGGATGAAGGGAGTACAAAGAATCATAGGCCCTTCCTGGACATTACCACGCCAAAATTATGTTCGAAAAGATTTTTAAAAGATTTCCTTACATGTTAAAAATTATCAGAGAAAATTAAAGAAAAGTTATTGAAAATTACTGTTAAAGAGATTGTTGTTAACAAAACAATGAACGAACAGAGAGGATTTAAATAGAAATAATCAATATGAAGAATGATTAGAAAATTTCCACATCAAATACAAAACCAAACCAAAAATAAAACGAAAAAAACGAAAAAAATAAACGTATAAATAAAGGAGGCATCAAATTAACCCAAAGCTAAAAACAGCAACAACAACAACAATAGCAGCAAGAATAGCCAAAAATATTTTTTTTATTAAACTCTAATGGTAATGACTACAAGGCATTATGTCTACAATAAAACACAACAACAACAACGACAAGAAAATATTAAACTTTGCTAAGGCAGGAAGCTAGGAATCGAATTGTTTTTGTTTTCTTTTTTGTGTTGGTAAAAATAAACCCAAAAGCCAATAGATTGTATTTAAACGATTTATAGATATACTGTAAGCTTCTCACCCCTCCCTCCTTGCCCTTATACACTTCCTGTAACACTCTGCTCAAATGCTTTATGCCTTACAGAACAGAACATACAATAGCCAGCCAGCCAGCCAGCCAGCCAGCCAGCCAGCCAGCCAACCAGTCAGGCCATAATAATAAAAATAAAAACGTTTTAAGCGTTATCTAAAGGCTAAAAATCTAACAACAACAACAGCAACAACTACAATAACAACAACAATAATAATAAAAAATACCGAAACCAATACCAATAAAAATACATGCAACATACGAGCATATATTTTGTTTTGTTTTCCGAAATTCATACCCAAAAAATATTGCAAAAATACCTCAACAATGGCAAAGGCAAAGGCTATGGTAATGGCTATGGCAGTAGCTACGGCTATGACTGAGTAGTTGAATAGGAAATAGACACTGACTGACTGACTATGATGATGGCTCGAGTACAATGGCTTGAAAGAAAAAAAATTACAAAAAAATTCTTGTGGCTCATATTGCCGCGTAGACCAAATTTAAGCTTCTGTTCTGAGGCAAAAATTTATTTTTATTTCATTTTATTTCCTCTTTTCTTATTTTCTTTATATTTTCGGCAGAAAATTAAAAAGAAAATATGGGGAGGAAAGTGAAATATATTCTGAACAAATTAATAAACAAGTCATACAGTGATAAAGGCAATTAACCCTTTAAGGGTGTTGTTGGCAAAAGCAGAAAGTGTTTTGGTTTGGAATTTATAGTAACTCGATGTAGGTGGGTAGATAGGTAAAAGTGGCTGTCCCCTCGATGGAGTTATGAGCGGGCACACTTAGGCCGCACTCAGGGCCCATTGTGATACCACAGTTTCACATTCTCCCCTAGTCCAGGAACCACTCAGAGCTTTCAATGAAGCGGCTCAGACTGCCAATATCTATGAATGACAGTTCATCCAGATCCTCCATGTAGTAGGCACCCCAGGTGCCTCTTTCTTCTCCGACCAAGTGCCATGCATGACAGTTCATTAAAATCCTCCATGTAGTAGGCACCCAGGTGCCTCTTTCTCCTCTGACCAAGTGCCGGGCATGGATACAGTAGGTGAAGAACAGTCTCATGCTCCTCCTCATCTCCACAGCTGCTGCAGAAATCATTTGCAATACGCCTTGCATGCGTTACTATAATAATGGGTGATTTTTTTGGGAGCTATAGGAAAATTTTCCAAAAAAAAAAACACATAAAATTCAGAAAAATGCATGAAAATCTTTATTTGAATCGATAGTACGGTCCATATAATTTAATGTTTGAAGATTATTTCATGCAAATGTTGACCGCGACTGCGCCTCAAATGGTCCATCCGCTTAGTCCAATTTTGGCATACTCTTTCCAACATTTCGGCCGGTATCTCACGAATAAATGCTTCAATGTTGTCTTCAAATGCGTCAATTGAAGCGGGCTTGTCTGTATGGACATGAGCTTTAACATAGCCCCACAAAAAATAGTCTAAAGGCGTTAAATCACACGATATAGGCGGCCAATTGACAGGTCCCGAACGTGAAATAAAATGTTCACCGAACTCGCCTCTCAATAAATCCATTGTTACGCGTGCTGTGTACCATGTGGCACCGTCTTGTTGAAACCACATGTCATGCAAGTCAAGCTCTTTCATTTTAGGCAAAAAAAAAGTTAGATATCATCTCAGGGTAGCGCTCACAGTTACCACAGATGCCACCAGCCCATAAACCGCACCAAACTGTGACTTTTTCTGGATGTGTTGGTAGCTAATGCAATGCTTCTGGCTGATCTTTACTCCAAAATCGACAATTCTGCTTATTTATGTATCCATTGAGCCAAAAATGAGTTTCGAGCCTGAACACAATTTTTCGATAAAGAAATGGATCTTCGGCCAACTTTCCAAGAGCCCATTCACCAAAAATTCTGCGTTGCGGTAGGTCTTTCAGCTTCAATTCTTGCACCAGCTGTATTAGCCGCTTCAGTGGGTCGATTAAATTGACCATAAAATGGAAGAAGCGCGCAATGAACTTTCTTAACAGAGCCGCATTTTGATAATAAAATTCAATGATTTGCAAGCGTTGTTCGTTTGTAAGACGATTCATGATTAAATTATAAACCAAACTGAAGATGTTCGAGAGTGAAACAAAACACGAAACGTGCGTGAGCTGTTTAAACCAGTGTTGGCAAAAAGATAATCGCTAAAAAATCACCCGTTATATATAACTGCAGTGGATGTCTTCTGACTAAGAGCAACATGTTATTCCTGTTGAAAAGCAATACAGATGGAATATTAGAGGAGTATAACATCCTCTCTGTAACTGCGATACACCAACACAATACACACGACACAAATAAACACTAATGAACGTGTTGGTTATCTAAAGCTACACACACACATATGTACGACGAACTTGGTTGCGCCTGGTACCAACAACAACATGTATGTGATAAAAAGGGATAGACAACATAAGAGAAGTACACAAACAACAATGTATTAGCAATAAATCTCTCGAGAAGGCGCGATCACGAACCTTCCACTTCAAGAGTGTTCGTTAGACTGGTTGTGTCGGACTATAAAAGGTTTGTCCAGCCCTTTTATAGTCAGTAAGAATTCAGTCAGCCTTGTGTGAAGTTGCGTGTGAACAAAATAAGTCGTGGTTGTAAAGATCTAGCGAATAATTGTGTGAACTAGTGAATAAAACAGATTATTATTGTTGTATCGTTAAGTTGTATACGGTGGACATAAAAGTAGTGTAAAGAATAAAGAGTTTAACTGAAATTAAACACATATTTGTTTTTACTTGGTTTGCAATTAACGAACTCATATATAAACGTTTTTAAAAAGGTAAAAACGTAACAAAACTATCACTTCATATACTGTGCCTCAATGGGTTAATTTAATATGAAATAAAATTCAAACGCAGAAGTCTATTTAAGCATTTTGTTTAAAAGGGGCGTTTAGTTTAATTTTCTCTTAAAGGCCTACCAGAAAAATAAAAGAAAAAAAAAATTTGGAAAAAAAGCAGATAAAATGTACGTACCTTCGGAAACAATAGCAAATATTTTAGCCAAGTCTAGGCTAAGTTGTCTTTTACAACAATTACCTTAAACTACTGGCTGTATATTCTTTTGACTTCTTTTCTTTCTTTTTTTGGAGGTAATCATGCTCAATTGGTCTTAAATTGTTTGTAACTACAAACAACCTCCACAATTCAATGCTAAAAAGAACAGAGAGAGAGAGAGAGAGGAAGACCCCCCTTAAATAAAAGGAGAAAAACAAAGAAACAGAGAAGAAGCTGAAAACGCCTTAAAGAAGTTAAAGAAGAACTTCATGTATGGTTTGCAGCTTCAGCTCGTAGAAGCTTAATATGGTATCAGCAGAAGGTTTATACTGTGTATGGAGGCATTTAAGGCCTCCATACAAACCTTTTTTATTTCGGCTTTAATCAGTTAAACAGTTTCAAACGTTTTTGGTAACTCATTGCTTGCTATTGTTCATGGTGGCGGTGACTGTAAGGAAGGTAGGTGATGGTGACGATGGCGGTGGCGGTTGTGGTAACGATTCGGAATCAGTAAATTAATCTTCGGCATTGAATTTGGCTGGTAAAAGATAAATAAATATCAAATTAACCGCCAAAAACAACAACAACAACAATACTAAAGGAGTAAAGGAGCCTAAGCCTTAGCTAAAGCCAAACCTTAAATAGAGTTCAACCGAATTGCGATAAAAAATTCCTGATAAAAAATATTTTTTTTCGGTTTTTTTAATAAAATTTTCTTTAATATGCTCGATAGCTTATGGTAAAAAGATAAATAAATTAAAATGCAATAAAAATTCAAGGGAATTTCATTTGGCTTTTTAAGATTAAAAGGAGTTGAAAAGACAAAAGAGGCGAACATTATTAGCATTTTAGGGAGTACCAGGAAGAAGTCAGTCAGTCAAGTCAGGCCCTTTATAGAAATTTCAATAAAAACTCTTTAAAAAACATGGTGGCGGTTAAAGGTTATTTATGTATTCATTTCATTACAAGAAAAATTAAAAATTAATTTTCAAAATTTTAACAAAAAAGTGACTAAAACTTGTTGCATTGTAACTAGCAACAGTTGTCAATATGCCGTGTAGGAATAATGCCCATAAAGACAAGCACAACTACTCAAATGACAGTCATTGTGGTTATTGGAAAGCTAATGAAGGTACTCTTTGGTCTGAGTGGTTTCCCACAAAGAAATAATTACAGGGCACATGATACCATCGCTGCATATTGAAGTGATTCTGCTCTCGGACTTAAACCCCGGAACTGGATGGCATGCCCAGCAAAGTCTAAAGGTTGCACTGAAAAAATTTTTGCTGGGTATACCAATGACTTTTTCGCTGGAATATACGAACGTTGAATGACTATGAAACTTCTAGGTGGAACGCATGCCCAGCAAAGGTTTGAAAGTTGCATTGAAAACATCTTTGCTGAGCACTCCGAAGCCTTCTTTACTGGAATATACGAATGTTGAATGAGTACGAAACTCCGAGCTAGAACACATGCCCAGCAAAGGTCTAAAGGTTGCACTAAAATATTGTTACGAAAATGGAAATGGTGTTACATAGTTTAATATTAAAAAGATAAATAAAAGCTACAAAAACAAAAACAATGCACTTGTTTACATGATAAACAAGTAAACAAAAATATACCAACAACATCAGTAAAAGAATGGGGATAAACAAGTAAACAAAATACACAAACACTAATGAAACAATGATGTCTACATTTATGAAGATCTCGAGAAGGCAAAGCCACGAACATTCAACTTCAAGATCATTCATCAGACCGTTTACGTTGGCATACAAAAAGGCAAGACAAAGCAGGCAACGCTAAAATTCAGTCAGTCTTGTGTGAAGACGCGTTGCGTGTGAAGAGAATAACCGTGGTTTGAAGATGTCCGTTATAAAGATCTGCCGAACAATTGTTAGTGTTTACGCAAAAGAGTCTAAAGATGAATAACAAACAAAGCAATTGTTGTTGTTTACATCAAGTTGTGAACAGTGGCACACAGAATTGTGCGAACAATAAATAATTTTAATTAAAACTGAATAAAAATTTATTTTTATTTTATTTGCAATCTCCGAACACAATTTTAAACGTTTTTAAAAGGGTAAAAGCATAACAATATTTTTGCTTTGCAAACTAATGCCTTCTTCGCTGGAATATACGAACGTTGAATGACTATGAACGCCCGAGCTGGATCACATATCCAGTAAAGGTCTGAAGGGTATATTGAAAACAATGTTGCTGCATACAGCAAAACCTTCTTCACAGGAAGGCACATTCGTTGAATGATTATGATTTCTGCTGATGATGATACTGCCGTCCTCACAGACTGTTCCAAAATGATGTCGTATGTGAAAGATGGCTTCTTCTTAGAATCTGTCAACTTAGCAGCATAATGTAGAATACCGAAAGATGTCTTGCACGCAAAGAAGAATGTTTTTGCCAATTTGCAAGCCGTCAAAATCATCTTTGTTGGATATACCAATGCCCTGTAGCATGTTCTGTTATATTTACAGCCCTCTTCTCTGGAAGGTACGTATGTACGTTGAATGATTATGTGTGAAAGGTTGAGTTTTTTCCGAACTTGTCAGCTTAGCAGCATCCCTTAAAATGCTGAAAGATGCCTTGCATGTTCAGAATGAAGGTTTTACGATTTCGCAGCCCTAAAAAATCCTTGGAGATGGGTTGGGCTAATAGAATTGGCAACTGTTGTACTCAGACTGCTAAATAGTGTTGCTTAGTTTCGTGACATAAGGAGGAGATAAAGTTCCCCAGTCACACGACACGGAAATATCAATATCATCACGGAAATGGAAATGAAAATATCGATGAAAGATCAATGCTAAGAGGACCGCAATGATTGTAAATCTTGCCACCTACTGGTCTGAAATTTGTAGCCCTGTTATCATGGGAGAAATTTGCAGATTTTTCAGTGAGAGGCACAGGAGAAGTGGAGATATATCTCCTCTGTATGACACGACAGGTAACTTGCACTTTTAAAGATTGACTCGTCTTTAAACAATCAGCATGCGAGCGAAAAAAATTGATTTGCCTTTAGCCTTAATTGCAGCAGCAGTATGATTTTTTTTACTGATGGGGATCTAATCGTTCCTATCCTCAACGCCTTGGGTTCTCAGGCAAACCTGGTTTCTTTTGATCGCCTTCACTTTGCAAACACCTTAGAGTGGTTGGAAAATATTGATTTGCTGTGTAACCTTTACTGCCGAAGCTGTAATATGGAAAACTTGATGATCTACTTATTGAAACTTGGAGAAGTTGCAGGGAACCATTGCCTCTATGAAAACTTTCTCTTTGTGTCCACATCAGATCTTTTTTCAAACTCCTTCGAGTTTTATATTTTAACTCCCCGGAGTTTTTATAACACTTCGAGGTTTTTTTTTTAACTCTCCAGAGTTTTATTTCTGAACTTGAACGAATAATTATAGCCAGAGTTTTTTTTTTTTTTTTTGAAATTTTTCGAAATTATTATTAGCTCGCGTGTTATATTTTTAATCCCGATTAGCTCATGAGTTTTATTTTAAAGCAGAGAAAGTTTAATATTTTGAACTTTTTTATTTTCCGATTGAGAGTTTTATTTTGTAACTCCCCGGAGTTTTTTATAACACTTCAAGGTTTTTTTTATTTCTGAACTCGAACGAATAACTGTAACCCGAGAGTTTTTTAAATTTTTCTTTTTAGCTCGGGAGTTATATTTTTTAGACACGATTAATTCACAAGTTTTATTTTTAAACAGAGAATGTTTAAATTTTTAAATTTTATAGTTTTTAGTTTTCAGTTTGAGAGTTTTATTTTTTAACTCACGAGTTGTATATTTTATTTAGAGACTTGTGTTAAAAGGGGAATGTATACGTACTCATTGTCAATATTTATTCCATTGTTTAAGTTATTTTGAAGAAAAATGTTTCATGTCACCCAAGATTTTAAAAAATTAAACTAGCGAGCTAAAAAAATAAAACTCGCGAGTTAAAAAAATAAAACTCTCGGTTCAAAAATTATAATTCATGGTTACATTTTTTTTAACTTGTTTTGCTCTTAAAATTCTTTATTTAAGTCAGCAATTTTGCACTTTAAAACGGTTTTAAATTTAAAATTCCATTTGAAATGTATGAAAAGAATTTTTCTTTAAAACCACAACGTATTCCTGGAACATTAATTTTATTTAAATTTTCTTTTTCTTCGTCCTTTTTACTTTGTAACAATTTGTGTTTACAGCCTTAAAGTTATTGTCCTCCGCCTCCTCCTGCCATTAACTTCCTTTTATTTTCCCTTTAAAAATAGCAAAAGTATGTCACGAATTTCGTCTGTACATATTAAATAGGCTTCACAGCTTCATTATTTTCAGCTCTATTTTCTTGTTCTTCTTCTTCTTAGAAAAAAAGAAGAAGAAGAAGAAAAGCGTTTGCTTTTAAAATTTTACCGCCCTCATCATCAAAAGTCAAATGGCATGCGACAAAAAATATTTGTAGACGCTTTGAGAAACGCACAATTTAATGTCGTCGCGTACTTTTTTACCTTTGGATTCCAAAACTTTTTTGTTTTTTTATTTATGACAGGAATTTATTTAAATTAGATGTTCATTACCCGTTGCTCTGTGCAAGTAAAGAGGAAACGTTTGAAATAAATGTTTAAAAATGTTGATGTTGATTTGGGAGAAGGGGGCCTAAACGTGATATGAGTAAAAAAAAAAACAAATTAGGATGTGACGTCTTATTTCCTGCGCTATCTAAAGTATTGTCATAAGTTATTTTAGCTATGTCCATAAAATCCTAATGTCGAGGACCTATATATATATACACCCAGGAACCGAGGGCCAATAATACTCGAAAACTTCATAGAATTATTGGCCATTTTACAGAACAAACCTCTGATCGTAGCGAAGCATTAAAGAATTCAAATGGCAGTCTTTTAACGAGTGCACGGTACCCAGTTAGGTAGGTAGGTAGGTAGAGGTTGCTGCCCACCCAAGAAAAATTTTTGGATGGACTTACTTAGGCCGCATTGGGCCCATTGTGCTACCACAGTCATCCGTTATCCCCTAGTCTCGAAACCACTCGGAGCTCTTCATGAAGCGATTCAGGCCGCCAATGTCAATCCTTGATAGTTCCTCCAGATCATCCATGTAGTAAGTACCCAAGTACTTCCTTCTCCTTTGGCAAAGAGCCGGGCATGTACCCAGCAAATAAGGACAGTCTCCTCTTCTTCCTCATCTCTGCAGCAGGTGTCCAAGACCATTGCGCCTCGCATGCGTACCCCTAATGCAATGCCCCGTAATGACACCGAAAACTACACTGAGCGCGCCTCTTTGGAGTTTAAGTAGACTCATCGTGCGCCCCTTATCCAGCCTTGGCCAGATTTTATGAGCCGTTCCACCCGTGTCCGAGGCCGTCCACCTGTCATTGATGGAATCGACAATCGCATTATCAATTATGAGCTTGCAGGTCCTCATAGGTATGCCCAGATTCGAGAACTCATCGGAGAGTTCGACGATCGTGTCCCGCCTGGCAAGTTCATCAGCTCTGCAGCTACCGGGAATACAATTGCGCCCAAGTACCCATACGATATGGATATCATATCGTTCCGCTATCTCATCGAGATATCTGCGACAGCCGTACACCGTCTTGGAGTTCATCACATTAGAACTCAGAGCCTTTATAGCCGCATGGCTGTCAGAAAGTATGATGACGCTCCGCTTGAAGACCCTTCCGTCCCCAATAATACTCGCCGCAGTCCGTATGGCCACCACCTCCGCCTGAAAGACACTGCAGTGGTCTGGCAGTCTTATAGACTGAGCTATTCCAACCGCTTCCGAAAAAATTCCACTGCGAACAGTTCCGTTCAGCTTAGAACCGTCGGTGTAGATTTGTACGGAGTCTCTTAAGAGGTGGGTCACACCACCCTACTAGGCTCCGTTGTCCGGAACCGATGTCCTGAATCTACTCGTGAAGTCGTACCACGGTGTCGTGTAGTCACTGCTCCCGACAGCTCCAACTTCCCTCAGGATGCTTGCGTGGCCGATAGCCTCTAAATAGTCTTCGGACAATAGCTGAGAAAACTGAGAGTAAAAAAAAATTGCCATGAAAAGTTTCTTAAGAAATCTGTCGTTCGGAGTCGTCTTTAAACTGTAGGTCAGGCTTATCATGGACAAAATTAATGTACACAACTTGGATGGTGAGATAAGCTAGGTTGTAATCCTGACTAAAGGGTTGTAATGACCAATTAAGTACGTAATTCTACATGGAATGTAGAATTTCATCACCACAGGATCCTCATTAGGAACACAGTTGCTATGCTTTAGGCAGACTTTTTACCGCAACCTTGTCGAGTTCTTAAGTTTTCGAGTTGATTCTTACACTTGACACATAGGAACAGGCAAATAAGTGAAATGGAATTGATAGTCGAGCTTCTAAAGAAATTGATGACAGTTTCAGTTTCAGACATAGCCATGCTGTTAGATAAAAAGCCGTCAGATGGGTGACGTGAAATAGCTTTTCAAAAGGAAGTATTCACATGGGTGATTTGAAAAGTTAGGTTGTAATCTTGACTAAAGAGCTGGAACGAGCAAAAAAAGGAATTGGAAGCGATTAAGAAATTAAGAAAGTTTTGCCAGCAATGAGTAGGTGGAGTCAGCAGTTGATGACTATAGTCTTGACTACGAACGACATATCGAACAGAGATCAGCAATTCATCGCTTTTTCGCTACTCATAAGTACTCATGAAATTTTGAGTATGAGTGAGTCAACAATACTGAAATTTAACTATGTACTCTCATTCATTCACACTCACTACAACATTGATTTATAAGTACAAGTTGCAATGAGTATGAAGAGTACAAAGTTGACATCAAACTCATAACATTCGAAATATGTTTCATTCATGCGCCTACTCATTCAGATTCATAGATTTAGAAAAATAGTTCGTATACTTATAAATGATTCGAGTGATTCGAATCATTCGTCAAAATTTACAGTCTTAGTTGTTGTTGCATTCACAAAGGAAGAAGAAACACACATAAACAAAAAAGACGAAGATAATAAGCGGAGCAAACACACAACCTTCTTGTGAGTATTGTAGTGTTCGTAAGCGAATCATACTTATTTTGTAATTCGTGTATACGATGAGTCGTGGAAAGTCGAAATCAATAACATCATGCGTATTGTTAAGTATGAGTACCATGAGTATTTCAAACTTTGAATATGAGTAGTATGAGTATGACATTAAAATAAGTATGAATGCGTATAAGTATCAGAAATTATAAATATGATTCAAATCTACTCATCGTTTTGAATACTTATTGCTGAAGTAGACAAGAAATGTAGAATTGCAATACAACGGCAACTTTATTAGGTGCATCAGGTTGCTGTGCATCAGGCTGCTGCCGTTCTTTCGTAACCTAGTCGAGTTTTCAAGCTTTCGACTTGATTTTTAACCACGTTACTTCTCACACATAGGAACAGACAAATAAGTGGAATGGTTGGTATTGATAGTAGTACCACTAAAGATAAAGCCCTTGCGCTGATCAATTTCTTCTTTCCTGATTTGGAGGAACTTAGGTTGGGTTAGGTTAGAGGACGTGTACTTGTCAATTAAGACAAGAACAGTACCCGGAGGTCGAATTGACCCATTGTACAACGTCCTAGTTTCTCACACCACTTATGTTATGTGTGTTAATTTTATACATGAGTGGTGGGACCTACAGTTTAAAGTCGACTCCGAACAACAGATTTTTGAGAAACTTTTTCATGGCAATTTTGTTTACTCTTCAGGAGTTTTTGCCAGAAATCTGCTGAGAGTAAGTCACCGAAGAAATACTTTTTGTATTTTGTCTTGATGTCTGGCGTGGGGATCAAACCCTGGCTTTACGTCTAATTAGCCAACACACTACCTATTAGACCACGGCGACTTCAAGCAGCCTTTGAGTGGTGGGACCCTACAGTTTAAAGTCGACTCCGAATGACAGATTTTTGAGAGACTTTTTCATGGCAATTTTATTTATTCTCAGAGTTTTGCCAGAAATCTGCTGAGAGG
This sequence comes from Sarcophaga variegata, assembly GCA_932273835.1. Taxonomy (NCBI): domain Eukaryota; kingdom Metazoa; phylum Arthropoda; class Insecta; order Diptera; family Sarcophagidae; genus Sarcophaga; species Sarcophaga variegata. Next base: position 120,008,839 of record OW026360.1, on the reverse strand, counting down.
AAGTGCCCTAAAAAATATTTTTTTTTATTTTGTCTTGATGTCTGACCTGGGGATCAAACCCTGGCTTTACGTCTAATTAGCCAACACACTACCTACTAGACTACGGCGACTTTAAAAAACTTGGAACTTGGTCAGTACAGAGACTGCGCTCACCTGTGACGTCACAATGGGCCGCTATGCGTGCTCAAGTGAGCTTTTGGTATCAAAGCTACCACTCGAACCTAACCTAACCTAGTATTTCTTAAGAAATTGATGACCGTTTCAGTTTCAAATACAGCCATTCTGTAAAAAGAAAGTAGTCGGATGGGTGATTTAAAAAGCTAGGTTGTAATCCTGACTAAGGTATTGTAGAGAGCGGAAAAAAGAAATTAGAAAAGATTAAAAAATTAAGAAAGTTTTGCCCACAATGAAGATGACTACACCTTTGACTAGAAACAGCATATACAGAAACAGCTACTGGATATCATAGAAAAAGTGGGTCAACCTAAAAATTACTTCTCTTTCTTTCAAATCTGTTGTGTTGCCTTTGCAATGCAATGCCATGTTGTATACAAGCTTTCGTGGTTTTAAGCATGTTGAGATGCCATTTTTCATCTCGTTATGGTGAGGGGTTTATTACCAACTGCTTTGGTAAAAGCCTTTCAAAAACTTCCTTTATTGGCAGTTCGTTTCGTTTTTCGAAATGTCAATCTTCTTCTTCTTATTTTTCTTATCACAAAAATCAAAAAACAAAGTTCACCCTCATCAAGCTGTATAGTAGTTAAGCAATGCGGCTGTAAAGATCAGAGTCTTTGTTGATGCTTTAACCATAACAAATGAAATTTTTTAAACTAAAAACGACGTGGATTTGATTAAAAAGAAAACTCACAAAATCATCATCATCAGCAGCATCAGCATCATAAGCATCGTCTTGACAGCCTACAACAAAACAATACGAATTGAATACGAAATTACGAAAGCTTTGCCAGCAGAACACCAGAGATTTTTATGAAGAAAAAAATAAGAATTTTTATCTTTGATTGCGTTGCCATAATCGTAACTTGAATTCCCATTTTTTCCCCCATTTTTTATTGAAGTATTATTGGGAGAGGGAGAGAGTTATAGGCCCAGCATATGTATGTATGATGTTTGGCAAGAGGCTTTTCTAAAGATGTTACCTGGTTTTTAATTTTATGATGGCTTAGGCCTGTTTGTTAGTTTGTTTTCTGGTGTGTCTGTCTGTCTATCTGTCTGTGTGTGTCGATCAATTTTTATTTTTCTGTAATCAATCATCATCATCTCTACACAATAATGCCACAGTAAATGGCAATGCAAGGCAAAGCTTTTGGAAGCAGAAGAAAAAATATTTTTTGATTCGTAAATAGGCACACAGTAATAAAAGGGATTTTAAACAATATGTTTGGCTTGACTTAAAGATTTTCTTTTTATTTTTATTTGTTTATTTCTTTATTGAGAAACCAAAAAAAAATTGCAATTGGGGGCCTATTTTTACCGGCTTAAGAGCATTTACCTACATACAACGCACACAACCCTTTAAACAGGATTATAACGTAGATTCTCACACCACTTATATTAAGTGTGCTAATTTTTTTAAAGGGTTCGCCAAAAAACTTTTTTTTTTGAAAATGCTTTAAAAAAAACTACAGAATATTTTCTCAAATTTCTTTTTTTGTTTGAAAGTACAATCCTTCCGGTTAATAATGGAAATTAATTTCATTCAAATGGCTGCCTCGGCTGGCCATGCAGTAGCCTACACGATCGGTCCAATTTTCAAGCACCTTATCGATTGTGTGCAGCTGTATTTCACCAATGGCTTCACGAATATTGTCCTTTAAAGCTTCAATTGTCTCTGGCTTGTCGGCGTAACACTTATCTTTGACGGCACCCCACAAATAATAGTCCAACGGTGTCAAATCGCAGCTCCGAGGTGGCCAAACGACATCAGCTCTGCGGCTGATAATGCGATCTTCAAAAACAGGGCGCAAAACATCGAGTGTAGCTTCGGCAGTGTGGCACGTAGCGCCGTCCTGTTGAAACCAAATGTTGCCAATATTCTCCTCTTCAATATTTGTGAACAAAAATTCGTTCAACATGGCCCGATAACGATCGCCATTGACTGTAGCGGCCACTCCTTGCTCATTTTCGAAGAAAAATTGCCCAATTATGCCTCTGGACCAAAATCCGTACCAAACAGTGACTCGTTTTGGGGGCGTCGGCTTTTCAATGTATGCGTGCGGGTTTTCTGTGCCCCAAATGAGTCAATTTTGCTTGTTTACATAATACCCGGCAAGATGAAAATGAGCTTCATCTGAAAAGATGACTTTTTTGCCAAAATCGGCATCTTCTGTAAGTCGATCGCAGGCCCTCTTAGGGAAGCGAAAACGCATTGGATGGTCAATTGGCTTCAACTCCTGAACCAATTGGACTTTGTATGGCGTCATACTAAGGTCTTTATGCAAAATTTGTCTCAATGATGTCTCCGAAATGTTCAATTGTTGAGAACGACAGTGAATTGATGTTGATGGCTCTTCACGGACACTTTCTGTCACAGCAGCAATATTCTCGGGTGTACGCACTGTTTTTGGCTTTTCACGCTTTGATTTATCGATGAGGATGCCAGTTTCTTTCACTTTTTTGCGGAAGATAACGAACATACGGAGCTGACGGTGCTTCTCTTCTTCCAAAATCCGTACGCAATTTTCGCACACATTCTGCAACATTACCATGATTTTCAAGGTAATGTCGCAATATTTCCCAGCGTTGTTCACGCGTATACACAACCATATTCGTTCAGCGGAAGGATAAAACTAATTATCTGTCAAATCAGACATGAGCTTGAGTGTTACCATTCACGAAATAAGCACTTGTTGAAAAAAAACGTTAGACGGCGAACCCGATACATGAGCGGAGGGACCTACAATTTAAGGTCGACTCCGAATGACAGTTTTTTGAGAAAATTTGCTGAGAGAAAGTCATCGAAGAAATATTTTTTCGAATTTCCTTTTTATGTCTGAACTGGGGTTGGAACCGTGGCCTTACTTTTAATAAGCCAGCACACTACCTACTAGACTACGGGAACGTGTTAGCTTTTGGGGACTTCTGTAATAAAATTTACCCGCAAGTATCTACACTGAATAAAATTCTTGTAAAAAACGAATGCAGGGTTGTATTGTCATTAAGAATGCATCACTGTTATGAACAGCAACCTAGAAAGGCCACAAGCGATGCCGAATAAGGAAAGTGAAGGCAGTTATTCGGAGGGTACATACGCTTTTAAGAGAGGAAATATTTATAAATGAGTCAAAGGAAGGAAGGAGCAGGAGAAAAAGTCAATATTCGATACCCAAGAGAGGATTTACAAGCACTTCCAGGCAAAATTCTACGCCATTTTAAGATGTGCTGTATTCAAATTGGATAGGAAGTACAATAGACGGCATTTAGAAATACTAATCAACACGTCAGGTTACCAGGAACTCGGCTGGTATGAGGTATCGGACTGTCTGATCAATCTTAACCACTTGGTCGGGGAAAGAAAGATCACGCTCCAGTGCATTGCAGATCATGCACGAATTTGCAGCAATGAATAGAACTACGTGAGCAGCTAGTTTGTAATCCTGACTGAAGGATTGTAATGACCACGTACGTACGTATGTATGAACATGCAACTCTGTGAGGAGGGAAGCCCTTTCACTGCTGATAAGGCCAGAAACTGTTGAGAGGGTGCAAAAGTTTTGAAGGGCATATGCTGTAAAAATGTAAGGAAATGCAGGCGAAGGCTTTTCTATGTGAGAAGCTTGTTTGTAATCCTGACTGAAGGACTGTAATGATCATCAATTATGTATGTATGAGCAGAACTACGTCTTTGTGAGGACGGAAGCCCTCTCACTGTTGAGAGTGTGCAATATGTATTAGAGGGCATATGCTGCGAAAATATAGAGAAATACAGGCGAAGACTTTTCTATATGAGAAGATTGTTTGTAGTCCTGACTGAAGGATTGTAATGACAAATTGTGTATGTACATATGTATAAGGATGAACTACGACTCTTTGAGGAGGGAAGGCCTCTCACTGCTGATAGGGCCAGAAACTTTTAGTTGAGCTCGTACAAATTTTTTGAAGGGCATATGCTGCGGAAGAGAAACAGGCGAAGACTTTTCTCAAATCAAATGGTTTGCATCAAGTTCAACTTTTGCTGCTTGATTACAATAGCAAGAGATTTGAGTTTTGCATTTTTGAGTACTGCTACCAGAACCAGTTAATAATCGGCCTTCTGATCGGGCACTGCAGACTCAAAGAATACGTCCAATATGTCCAGAATATATTCTTGAAAACTATGTCGCGTTTATGAATCTGAGAAGGGAAGAAACCTTATAGCAATGGAAGGATGTACCTGCGTAGCTCTCTAACATAATAATAACATATGAATTGGTTGCAGAAGTCGATCCTCTAGATTAAGTAATCGGCCAGTTTTTTTTTACAAATTTTGGGTGGTATTTTGGCGGTTATTTAACGAATGTTGATTTCAAATGCTTCAACTTCAAGGAATTATCTACGTAGAGATGTTATTTGATGTGCAGTCCTACAAGAAAATCTAATGGCGTCAAAAATCGTTCATATTTTTCAAGGTCTTAGGATCGGTTCTTGAAAAAAGTCTTCAATTATTTGTCACTCCACATTTTCGAAAATATGTGAGCCAATGAAAGCTTCAATCTCTTGTGGCAGTGCTTGAATTGTTTTCCTATAATCTTGCAACTTCGATCGATTGTGAAGGCCAACGTAATGCTCATAATATAGTCACGTTTTAACTACACGGTGCGACAGTCATAATACACCCAGCTAAGTATATAGTGAGCAGAATTCAAAAAAATATTTTTTCTCTACTTCTCGAACCCTCCAAACTTGTCTTCACACAAAATTATTGATTACCCAAACATTTTTTAATTTATTTTCAAAATCCAAAGATTTTGAAAAGGCGACAGATTAACCTTTCAAATAGTATACATAAACATATGCTTCAAACTTACATTTTATGAGTTTTGATCGGGTAAACTTGGAAAATATGTTATTTTGTTCTCAAATTTTCAAGTTTAGCTATTCTTAATTGCAAAATTTAATTGAAAAATATAAAACTAGTGATGCTATTCTTAAAAAGCGTTATCTAGCGAAGAGTTTGACCCTTCATTTGATCAAATCGGACAAAAATTTAAATTGTATAACAGTTGTGTTATATCATCTTATCAAATGATCTTTCAATTTTAAACATTTTCAAAAGTTTTGCTGGATCTTGATTGTTTATCGCAAAATGTGTCAAATTCACGTTTGCATGTCTACCAGAAGTCGGCTAATATGTGTGTTTCTTTGGAAATATTATTATTTCTCTTTAAGCAAACATTGGCCAACTTCTATTGGTCACTCAAACATGAAATTGGCACGTTTTCCAATAAACAATCAAAATCCATCAAAATTACTGAAAATTTTTGACGTAAAAGTTCTTTTGAAAAATATAACTCGACTGTTAGACTCTGTAAGTAATAACAACGGTAATTTTTATCCGATTTAATCAAACGAAGTATCAATCTCTCCACAAGATAATTATCTTTCAGGATATCATCACTTATTTCATATTTTTTAATTAAAGTTTGCTACTATGGATGGACAAACTTAAAAAATATGAAAAAAATTCGCATTTGCCAAGTTTACGTCATCAAACCCCATAACATATTAAGTCAAATAATATATATATGTATATCGTTTTAAAGGACCATCCCTCTCCTTTCTAATAAGGCATAAATTTTAGATATCGGTTCAGGAATGTTTGTGTAATCAATAAAAACATTCGCATTTGTCAAGTTTACATCATCAAATAACATAGCATATTAAGTCAAATAAAATACATATATATGTATGTATATTGTTTTAAAGGGCCATCCCTCTCCTTTCTAATAAGGCATACATTTTAGACATCGGTTCAGAAATGTTTGTGTAAGCAATAAAAAAATTTGCATTTGTCAAATTACGTCAAACCGCATAACATATTAAGTCAAATAATATATATATGTATAACGCTTTAAAGGCCCATCCCTCTGCTTTCTAATAAGGTTAAAATTTTGAACATCGATTCAGAAATGTTTGTGTAATCAATAAATTTGTGCGTAAACTCCAAAAAAACAGTTTTCGTCAAATAACCCAAGTTTAGAGGGTTCAGGAAATATAAAAAAAAAAATTTTGTTTTCTGCTCAACAAAACTCACAACTTACACTCTGTCATTAGTTAGGTGTATTTAATTTTTTAATTTTTGTTGCATAGTGTTACCAATTTTGTAGTCCATTTGAATGTTGTGGTTGTTATAGGATTAAAAAATTCTCCTTTCAATTATTAATAAAAAAACCTTAACAATTGAGCGAAATGCTATGCTACAAAATGGTTTGCTGGGTTATACTTTATTTAGTACGTGTTTAAAATTATTTGTTTGCCAATTACCCATGCATTGTTGTGGCATTGCAATGCATTGCAAGGCATTCCTCTTAACTTAACTTGTCTTTTTGATCTTTTAGAATAATTTTCTTAAACTCTGTACTGATGAGTTCTGCCACAAAAATATAATGAAGACGAGACGAGATAGTAATGATGGCACACAGAAAAAAAAACACGAAAACCGCATAACATTTGTGAAGCTTTTAAACCAAAAAAGTCAAACAAATATTCTCTAAAAGACTACGTTGCAATATTAGGCATACAGCAAACCTTTTAAAGCAACTTTGCCACAAACAAAGCAAACAAAGGAGAAAGAAATACTGAAGGAATGAAAAGAAAATGAAAAAAACCGAAGAAATTGAATTGAATTCTTTACACATGGTTGGTTGGCTTGGTTCGGTATGGCTTGCTATGGTTTGTCTACAGAAAAAGCAATTGCGTTACAACGAAATGTGCATCTTAAATTAGCGTTAAAATGCTGCATGAATGAAACAAATAATTCGTTCAGTTCATACACTCATTTGGCTTTCTTTTCCTTGGTCAAGACAACTTAGTCACAGACATTCAGTCATTTGGAGTCTGAAATAAATCGCAAACCAAATATGGTTTTTAGATTTCGTAATAACCAAAGGGCACTTCATTCTTTCTTTCTACGCTTTCAGCTCTTGCAGCATTGAAAATGTAATTGTTTGCCATTATAGTTGATGTTGTTGTTGTTGTTGCTGTTGTTGCCATTTGTGGTTCTCTCTGTCTGTCATGGTCAAAATTCATGATTGATAGTTTTTGTTAACCACTTTACTGTGCTCATTTCTTTCTTTTTTGTGAATCATAAACCGTCTGCATAAAGAGGAATAAACTCAACTCATTCTAAACGGTTTCTGCTTGAACAAATCAAAGAAAAAAAATTTTAAAAAAAATTTTTTTTGGTAAACGACTCTGTAAACATCTTCACGATTAGCTCGAGGCTAAGGGAAGCCTTAGGTGGAAGCATCTTCTTCGAGTTGGTTGGCATACCCCACTCGATAAGTCTACCGGACCATTACAGCGACTGGAAACTTTAGGTGGAAGCATCTTCTTCGACTTGGTTGGCATACCCCACTCGATAAGTCTACCAGGCCATTACAGCGACTGGAAACTTTAAGTGGAAGCAACTTCTTCGACTTGGTTGACATACCCCACTCGACAAGTCTACTGGACCATTACAGCGACTAGCTGATGGTTATTAATTACGACGATTTCTCTGTGGCAGTTATCAGCGTAGTGCAGAGCTTTCATAGCCCTGTATTGTATTGCATAATGACCTCTAAAGTGGTTTTTCCGTGTGGAACTCAACGAGATGTCAAAGCAATACAACATTTTGAATGCATAAAAGTACTACAGTAAGACTCCGCTTAACGCTGTTTCAGTATTACGCGATAGTATTGGGATTCCCCTAAATCGCACACTGTATTGATGCTTGTTGTATATGTGTGCAAATGAAACGGCCATGCACCAACCAAAAGCGGTGCCCTATATAGCGAAGGCGTATACTATGGAGCTTTTTCAACGCTCTTTTGTTAGTCTGTCCAGAATAAAGATTCCAACTGTATTTTCCGAAGTCGCAATCACAGTACGAACGCATCTTTCCTGCATCTCGGTTGATTTATTAGTTGTCATCAACGTTACTAGGTGTATACACATGTACGTGTTAAGTTGCCTCTTTTAACGCTGTTTCGTTTAGCGCTGGAACTTATTGTAACTTATCCCCCGCTTTAAGGAGGGTCTTACTGTACTTGTCTTTTTTTGGTATTCTTATTAAAAAAGAACTATCCGATACCCAATGGCGAATACAAATTGAATACTTAGCTCTGCTAATCAACCATCAGCTCACCATACTCTCGACATGAGGTTTACACAAAAATAATGTTACAAAAATGAAGAGTCTAGATACTGGTGTTTTGCTTTTACAGCGCTTAACATTAAATTGGTAAAGAAGTAAACAAAAATACAACAACAAGCACCAGCATAAAAAATGATAAACAAGTAAACTAAAATACAACAAACAAACACTATAACAATAAATGTAAACAAAATATACAAACAACAATAATGAAACAACGATTTTTAATTTTATAGAGATTTCGAGAAAGCGAAGCCACGAACATTCGCCTTCAAAAACATTTATCAGACTGTTTATTTTGCCATATAAAAGGCAAGGCAAAGCAGGCGATTGAAGTTAGCGAAGTTCAGTTGCTCTTGTGTGAAGACGCGGTGCGTTTGAAGAGAGTAATCGTGATTTGAAGATCTCCGTTACAAAGATCTGTCGTATAATTGCTTAGTGATTGTTATTGTTTATGCTAAGTGTATAAACAGAGGAATAATAAAGAAGATCAATTGTTGTTGTTTACATCAAGTTGTGCACAGTGGCACACTTAATAATAAAGCGAATAATAAAGAATTTTAATTAAAAGTAAACACAAATTTATTTTTTTTTTTGCAATATACAAAGCTTGTATTTTAAACATTTTTAAAACTATTGCCTAAGCAAACTGAATCAGCAGGGCAGGCTAAAAACAGCAACCTCCGATGGTTAGCAGCTCATGTAGGCATTCGTGGACAATGCAGCTGTCCAAGCAAGGGACGGCACATATAACTACTAGCACTACTAATCTATTGTCAATTCACCGTGCTCTAGAGTCGTTTAGGGTTACACGAAAATAGTAGTAAACTGCTTGAGCATGAATTGAATCAGCAAGGCATGTAAAAAAGAGCAACCACCGGTGGTTCGTGAGCAACGGAACACATTGCGAGTTTAGGATGGACGAACAGGTTGCGTCAGCTAGGCATGAATACTAATACATAGAGAGAACAGATAGAAGTTCAGTGGATAGACTGTTCAAGAGCACGCTTAAACTTGTACGTGAAGTCATGAGTTGATTGCATGCTGGGTATTCATGGGAGACCCAATGAATTCTACAGGAGCTACACAGAGTAGAAAGTTGGGAAAACTTTTGAATACATGCCTAGCGTTTCTTCATAGCCCGCGGGCTTCTACTACGAAATTATCTCACTGATCTGACAAAAATGGACATTGGAAGACTAAGAGGTAGGCAAAGTAAGGTTTATATCTTCTGAATCCCAGGCAACGTGGGAATTCTGTACAAGAAGCAGGCAGAAGAACTTGTGAGGAGGAAAGCTCATATACGGCTGATAGGCTCAGAATATTTATGTAGATGTTTGCTTACATACACACGTACATTATTGGTCATTAGAACACTTCAGCTAGAATTACGATGTAGCTTCTCACGTCTCTTATGTTGTGCATTGTGTTAATTTTTTATACATGAGTTGCGGGACTTATGATACATTTTTGTGAAGCTTTTCATGGCAATTTTTATTTTACACTCAGAGTTCTTGCCAGTAGTCTCCTGAGAGGAAGTCGCCGAAAGAAATATTTTTTCATATTTCGTTCTGTCCGAGACGTTTGAGCCAGGGATTAAGCCTAGGGGCTCTCGTATAATAAGCCATCTACTAGACTGGACAGCGTTCTGTTCGAGACGTTTGAGCCAGGGATAAAGCCTAGGGTCTCTCGTCTAATAAACCATCTACTAGACTGGACAGCGGTTGATATTAAATCAAATGCCTTTGATGCTAAGGAATGCAGAATTATTTGTAAACAATTTCAGTTCGATTAGCGGAAAACCTTATTCAAAGGCAGTTTTTATGCAGCTACTCGCCAGTGGCAGTAACAGTAGGGCTATGACTTCATTAGGGAGCCAGATTGGCTTTAAAATTTCTTCTTTGCATACTTGTTATTCCAGAGTTCCTTTTCGGTTTAGTAAAGGAAAATCTCCCACATCATTTCCTTCGTTTGTTTTCCTTAAACCTTCAACCAAGCCTCTCTGTCAGCTTCAATGTCTGTGTACCTGTTAAGGAATTTTAATTAATTCCTGTTAAAACTCCCCCTTTTTTCTTCGTCTTTCTTTCATTCTGCTTCTCTTTTGTATGCAAAAATTAAAACATAAACAATATCGTTTTAATTTAATCAACAATTATTGTGATTATTAAGCCTTACGAGTACATATATGTAAGTGTGGATATAAATGAGGCAAATTAGTTGCAGAAAGAAAAAAAATTTAACAAACAGTTGAAGATAAGAAAACAGAAAGACATATAAAAGAGTGAAATCATAAAGAAAATTTAAATAAAATTTTCAATAAGAAGTGTAGACTGCTTTTATTATTGTCTAGTTATTAAACTTGAATAACAGTTCATTTAAATTTTTATTAAAAAAAATCCATATCATTGCACTCTTTTAAATGACTGCAATTATATATTTTGCATTTATTATTTTCTAGTTATTAAACTCGAACCAAGTTCATTTAAATTTTTATTAAAAAAAATTCCATGTCAATGCACTCTTTTAAATCACTGCATTTATTTTATTTTTATTTGCCATAATGTTACTTTAAATTTATAAATTACTCATGTTACAACAACATTATTACATTGGCCCGATGCTGATAATCAGAAAACGGTGCTGTACTCCTCCTCCCCGTCCCCTTTTGATTATTGTATGCCTTGGGTTTGCAACATTTACTTGCGGAATTCAAAGTCTTCGTGTATAAATTGTGTCATTAACCAACAACCGGGGAAATAAAACAGAAGAACGTCTAACAATGTCATCATAACGCACGTTGTTACGTTATGTTGCGTTACATTATGTTGTGTACATTGTCAGTGACTGAATGCATGTACATGATCCACCACATATGATTACAATGATATGCTCACATATCAATGAGTGTTTAAGGCCATTGTAAGTAGGGTGGTACATGTTATAGTCCCAAAAGTTCTTTTCAATATCTAACCCTGAAAATAGGCTCGTGGAACAAAAATAATTAACATCCAAATATCCTATGATCTCGCTAAATAGGCCTCCAAACTTGAAAACAATTTTATTTTTAATTTTTTTTATTTTTTTTTCATTACGATCCCCTCCCTAATGTTTATTTAAAGTCTTGCGAGAGTATTTATGTTAATATACCCGTAGGTATGGTCTCTTATATGTGTAGTTTGTATGTGTCTGTGTGTGTTAATGTGTATGTTATAATGTTATTTTGCCATTGTTATTGTTGCGGTTCTTAATAGTTGTTGTTGTCGTTATTGTACTGCCTCACAGTAATGATTCATTTTTCTTGTTTTTTTTTCTGTGTCTCTGCAGTGCCTTTCTCTCTTCCTTAGACGGTTCATCAAATTGTTTTGTTTTTTTACACATTTTCTTCCACGATACCGATACGAAGAAGATCAAGTTGGTCATGCTGAACTATGTGGCATGCTACATCACATATTAGCATGCTTAACATATACTCACACTTCAATGCATGTAGATTTATTACTTGTGGGCGCGAGGTCGACTAAAACTGGCACTAAAGTAGTAACGTTTCAAGCCCTATGCATGGATTGATCTTAATGGAAGGAAACTGCATCACTTAACCTATATTAAACGCATTCGCATTAAAATGTTAAATTTCTTCAATTACTAAATACATACAGCCACAAAAGTATACATACGGTTAACAAATTTCAGAAATTTTTTAACCAATCCGTTTTCGTTGAAAATCTTTATAATTGTCTGACATCCTTCTTCGATTTTAAGACGGTCTTTTGCATTGGTTCAGAAATTTGTGAAATTTTTTAACCGGATGTATACTTTTGTGGGCCTGAGCAGGGCCACAATTCAGTTTAATTTCAGAAATTTTTTAACCAGTGCAAAAGACCGTCTTAAAATCGAGGAAACTATAAAGATTTTCAACGAAAACGAATTGGTTAAAAAATTTCTGAAATTTGTTAACCGTATGTATACTTTAGTAACTGTGTGTAAATGAAGAGGCTATTCAAAGAGATTTCCCTAATACAACAGAGACAATTTTATTTTACTCTCAGAGTTTTTGCCAGAAATCTGCTGAGAGGAAGTCGCCGAAGAAATACTTTTTGTATCTTGTTTTGATGTCTGGCCTGGGGCTCGAACCCTGGCTGACTACGGGGACCTTTGTATAAGGTAGTTAAAACCAGGGCAAGGGGGATTATGGTGAAGCTAATAATTCTGATCCGAGTTTCATTAACAGACATTATAACTGGACAAATCGAGTGGGTAAGAACTCCGATTTTAATTACCTCTTCAACAGAATCCACAGGTTTCGGTATTTTGAAAATATTTCACAACGAGGCACAGTAATAAGATTAACTGGAGCAATATGGAGGCTACATTAGCTTTTTAAGAGAGAGCCCAGTCTAAGGAACATATACGGATAGATCGAGAACATGCAGCAGGACAAGGGCGGGAGTATGCAGTTCCATGTGAAAATTTGGGAGTATCTAGGTTATCACGTCGAAAAATACTCTCAATTCCATTTAGAAAGAAAGACTAACCACCGAACCGGCTGTAATTCAAGCACTCAACGCTTAAGAGATTGACTCGAGGCTAATATCGACGCCTCCATTCTATAACTTGCTAAGTGTACTTAGAACGTTTTTAATATTCTTGCATTTTTAAATTCTACGTTCTCTAACTTAAATGCTGTAAAAATTTGGTTAAGATGCGCTGATCCGTTCCGAAGTTATAGAGAAAAATCTTCTTCGAATACACATATGGTCGTATGTCGCGTGAAAACTTTGAGAGCTCATAACTCAAAACACGCTTTTTCGACTTAGAATGTTATAGAACGGAGGCGTCGATATGAAACTTTCTCACAAATGGGAATGAATAAACGAATAATCCTCTCCTCAAATTTACTGCAATGAGCAGGCAGGTGAGCTTGAGAGAAGAGAAACTAGAATGCCGATGATGAAACCAAAAACCCTCCTCTGTGTAGTGTCGAAAGTGTTGATTTTAAGCATACAAGTGCAGTATTCTTGAGACAGACGAATTTGGAATGGTAGCCAGAAACCCTGCGTGTAGTTAAAAGTGATGATTATAAGCGTACTAGCATAGAGGGAAGAGGGAAATAGACGGGCACTCTTTTTGAGTCAGATGTATTTGGCATGTTCTAAACTTGTAGTCGCTGTAGGCTACTAAGTAGTCTGTTGGCTTATTGGATGTGATGTCTCGATACAAACCCCAGGTCAGACAACTCCAACATCTGTTCTCTCAGCAGATTTCTGACAAGAACTCTGAGAGTCAAATAAAATTGGTATGAAAAAGTTTCCCAAAAATCTGTCGTTCGGCATCGACTTTAAGTTGTAGCTACCGCCACTCATGTATAAAATTAACACACACAACATCAGCGGTGTGAGAAGCTAGATTGTAATCCTTACTGAAGGATTGTAGTGATAAATTATGTGTGTAGGTATGTATGTAAGCTTATGTTGGGTAATTACAGTGAGAAAATATTTGATAAGTTATGCATCAGGATATCCAGAAGTGTATTGAGGTTAGAAATCGCCAAACTAACCTCACACTTTTTCAAAATGGAGATCGATTTCATATGTTCACTCTGTGATGAGTTGAATGAATCATCAAAATAGGTACTTAGAGTCTGGGCCGGATTTTTGAAAGTAGAAACAACTGCACTAGGCAGAGAGTTATTGTTACAGGTGCCTGGAAATGTTCGGAGATTTGCTAGAGCAACAGGATGAGGAGAGATATTATAGGGATGCCCTACACTTGACAATAGTAGTGTTGCTTTAGAGTGGGACTATAACACTGTAAGGTTTTCTAATCCCTTTGCAGAGTATTGCAATTCAACAACATTTCTTAATCTTAATAAAACTAAAGCAGTGGTATACACGAGCCCTAACCCATAAGTAAAAGGGACAATGCCAAGTGTAGGGTATTTAAATCAACAGTAATTTTGTTAGCAACATTGTATAATGTTGTCTACATATTACTAATGTCACTGTTGTTATTCTTGTTGTTATTGTTGTTGAAGTAGAAGTCATTGCTGCTGTTGTTACAAATGATGCATTACTGGAACGCAAAGAGTCTCGTTTGTTTTTTGCCTTTCAAGAGAAATTTCGTATGAAAATAAAGGCAGTCAACAGACTGAGTAGTTGTTTTATGTTCATGATTTTGTTTTTTTTTTTTATTTCAAAAGGATGTATGAGTTCAAGTCATTTTTCTTTTATGAAATTACAAACGTGTACGCAGACATACATATGTACGTGTTCTTATGCGAATGTATTCGTGCATATAGAGCGTGTAGGAGTACATGTAAAGCAGAAGCAGGCATATGGTTATGGTCTGGTCATGTATAAAAGAATATTTATTTATGTTTGTATATATGTGTGTAACTGTTATTTGTTTTTATTTATATTCTTAAGGAGAGAGAGAGAGTGTGTAAGAGTAAGAGAGTGAGAGCAAGTAAGTGTAAGACTATGCTCTTCCTTTGGGTTTTTAATGCTGAGTTATTTATCATTTTAAAAATAAACGTTAAAAACAGAAACATTTTATCATTGTTATTGCTACTAATGAATGTTCTTACACACACACACATACACTTACGCACACTCACATGCTTAGAAAAGGAAATGAGAGTGAGCACAGAACACATATGTACGTTAACTATATAACACAGTGACTATATGCATACGTGCGTTATACTATATTGATTGCAACACCGAAGACTATTGTTACCAGCTTTAAATTCGAAAATCCTCTATCATTGGCTTTTCCTATACAACGTGGCTGAATAGTGAGCCTACTAAACGCTAACCATGCTAAGTTAGGTTATGTTTAATTGCTAGTGGCCTGAGGTTAGGTTAGCGTGGTAGCTTTAATTGACCAAAAAGCTCACTTGAGAACGCATAGCGGCCCGTTGTGATGCCACAGGTGAACGCAGCCTCTGTACTGACCAAGTTCCTCCGATCCAAGGAGGGTGAAGTTGGTCAGCGCAAGGGCTGCACATTTTCAAGAACTACCCCACGCTGGAAAACCAGCCAGAAAGTTTGATAAACGAGGCTATGTCCTTGATATCAATGGACGATAGCTCCGTCAAGCTGACAAGGGTTGGAGAGCCAAATAACCTATATCTGCACCCCGCAAGGGATGGGCATTGGCAGAGGAAGTGGATGACAGTCCCCTCCTCCTAGGCGGATCTGCGACCACCGCAGAAGTCGTTAAGTGGGAGTCGCATTCTTTCCGCGTGTCCGCCCATAACACAGTGGCCTGTAAGCATGGCCACGGTGATCGAGATGATATTACGGCCAAGTCCAATTAGCTGCTTGGTACGCCTTCTATCCATTGTGGGCCAAGTGAGCCTGTTGATGGAGCAGGACTCTTCATTAATCCAGGACCGGTTGGCATCCTGGGAGAATTTCAGCGCAATGGCCAGTTTGAACGAGTTAAGTGGCATTCCCAAGTTTATTGAGGAAGATTCCAGAAGTAGTGCGGCAGCTCTGGCCAGCTCATTGGCCCTGCAGTTTCCCGGAATGTCGCAGTGTCCGGGAACCCAGACAAGTGTGACGCAGAAGCGCCCAGAAAGGAGATTGAGGCAGCGGCGATATTCTCTGACAATCCTGGAATTATCCGCAACGTTCGACAGAGACTTTATCGCAGCCTGGCTATCGGAGTAGATCGTGGTACGGGTGAAAGGGATAGGAACACCATAGGCGAGGATCCACTGTGCGGCCTGGCGGATGGCCATTACCTCCGTTGCCTAGTTGCCTTAATGGACATTTGTAGCTTACTTGTGCCTACTGTGAGGACCCATTACATATTACCTCAGTCTAGTGGGTAGTGGGTTGGCTTATTCAAACCTCAGGTCAGACATCTCCAACAAAACGAAATATGTAGTCTTCTTTCAAGAACTCTAGGAGGAAATAGAAATTGCCATGAAAAATTTCTCAAAAATTCTGTCGTTCAGAGTCGACTTTAAACTGTAGCTCCTGTCACTCATGTATAAAATTAATGCACACAACATAAGTGGTATGAGAAACTAGTTCGTAATCCTGACTGAAGGGCTGCAATGACCAATTATGTATGTATGTATGTATGTATATATTCCTTAATAAAAAATACATGTCCTGATGGCCATTTTTCAGTCATCGAAAGAGATTTGTGGAAGAATGAATTTTATTAAAATCGCCTTTGACTAGACACGCGCCAAAATTTCTGCTTCTTAGGTTCCCAAGTACCTGACATAACAGAAAAAATATTTCCTAGTCTGCTCCTCTTTCTCGTAGTTACAGCTTTTGTAGAAGTCATTATAGGATATTCCTAATCTTCAGAAGTGTGCCCGGAGCCCAGCAACCCAAACCCTGGTTTATGTATCTCCGTTCACAATCAAACCGATAATATGAACTCTTCTCTGATTTTAATTTTTATTTTTTTATTTAAAAATTCACTCGTTAATCGTGTCCTAAGTGTACTGGTGTCACTTTTTTTCGTATTTGTTTTGGCGAAAAACTTAAATTATTTTGTCTAGAAAGTTTATGTGTTTTTTAAAGGAACTTTTTAACACTGTGGTGGTTGCCATTTTTAAGCAAAACATTATCGATAAGAATTTCCATTAAATGGGAAATGCAAAGATGTGAACAATTTTTTTTTGGTTCCTGTTTCAACAAAATGTTTAAAGAATTTTTATTGCAGAGAATGTGTGGGTATGAATTACAAAAATAAAAACAAAAAATTCCGAAATTATTTTGTTAAAGACAAGAAATAAAATGAAAATTAAATTGAATAATAAACCAGCAAAAAGGCCTTTAAGATCAAGATACAAGAAAAATCTTTAACTTTAAATTTAAATTTGTGAACTTTATGGTTGGCATTATAGGGTCATGATGTGATAGAACATATGGCCGCTTGTCTATTCAGCAGAACGTAGTTGAAAACACATTAGTGTAGGCTACAGCTAGCCGTTATACTCTTTTGTTTGGGACTTATCCGTGTAGATTTATTTTGATCACTCTCTGTCTCTTTCTCTCTAAAGGAGGAATATAAAGAGATTTCGATAATTAGTAGGGGTTTCTAAAGCAGGGAAATATATGAGGATAAAGACATTAGGCCTGTGGAAGACAAAATTGCTGCTATAAATTGGTTAACACCGAGATATGCAAATCCCCATGTATGCTAAGCAGATTTAGAAGTTATTGATAGTACTGCCGCTACATTCAATCAGATTAGAAGATGCCTTTAATCTCTTATAAGGTGTTCAGATATGCACCAATAAACGCCATTATTGAGCTCAATATTTTATATAAAATTTCAATTAATTATTGCGCAATAAATACGCAAATTGTTATAATATTGAGTAAAACTAAAAAGGCAACACTGTCATAAGTATGTTCAGTGCGCATATTACAATTAACCGAACACTTTTTGCTGATATTTGACAACTCAAATGTCAACAACGACAAACAAAATAAAAACAATTCTGTTGTAACAACCAGCTGTTTTGTTCACCAGCTGTCAAATAAATATTGAATAAGCAGCTGAACTGCGTATATTATTATGTCTGAACAATTAAAATATTGTATTCAATAAAAATGCTTATCTGAACATAGTATTAATGAGATATCTGATATTTTCCTTGTCATGGGCAAAAAAGCAGTTACGAAAAGGTAGTCAATTGCAGATATTGATCACGTGATTTGCTGCCCTATCCTTTTTCTTAAAATATTGGTTCAGCGGAGAGTATTTAAAATCTTCATGTACTATAACTCGGCAGAACTTGATGCTTTGGGATATCAAGCAATTATTTCCTTTCAGCAGTAACTATTGAAGCACCCAACACATGGGGTCACTGTCTCTTTGACTCGCCTGTCAGAAGATAAGTCTCCATATAACATCATTCGAACTTCCCTTAATTGGGTATTGCAACCCTTTAGTACGGATTACAACCTAGTCTTACAGCGCTCATGTTGTGTGTGTTAATTTTATTCATGAGTAGTGTGCTCTACTGTTTGAAGTTGACTCGGAAGGACAGATTTTTGAGAAACGTTATCATGTCAATTTTTATTTTGCATTCAGAGGTTTTGCCAGAAGACTGTTTTGAGGAAGTCGCCGAAGAAATATTTCTTTTCATATTTCGTTTTATTAGAGATGTCTGAACCACGGTTTGAACCGTGGCCTTACGTCTGATAAGCCAATGCACTACCTACTAGACTACAGTGACTAGATGCCAGCTCATGTCATCTTAAGATATTATGTGCCCTCAACAGAAGTCGTAGCTGTAAGCTATGCATTGAAAGGTGTGATTAATGGTCATTACCCTTTTGAGACTCTGACAGAAGGTAAGTCTCCCCATAACATCTTTCAAAGGCACTGCAATAACATGACTATCACTCACTTCCTTTAACACTTTTCAACAACAGACAGAGCATCCTATATATTAACTTTCTGGATGGTTTAATTGGCCTTGAATTTATGAATATTCCCAAGTTCCATTAGAATATCCAAATGATTTGGAGGTGATTAGTATCGTTGAATACCTATTTATTTCCATTGATTCATTTGAAAATATGAATTTGAATCTGTCTAGAATAGCATCAGCACATTCTCGATAATATTCCAAAACAAGCTAGCCAACAAACAACATCAATTGATATAATCTCTTACAAGATTTAAGTGTAATAACATAATGGGGTCATTTGATTAGAACAAAGCAGAGATTCGAGTTCCTTTTAATATATTATATATAGACTCCTATGCTGCCAATGATATTGTTACGAAAATGAAGAATTTAGGTACTGGTACTTTGCTTTTACATCGCTTAACATTTAAAATATAAACAAGTAAACAAAAATACAACAACAAACAGCAGCATAAGAAGTGATAAACAAGTAAACAAAAATATACCAACAACACCACAATAATAAACGTAAACAACGATAAAAATTTCGAGAAGGCGAAGTCATCAACGTTCACCTTCAAGAACATTCATCAGACTATTTACTCTGCCATGTAAACAGCAGGGCAAAGCAGGCGACTCGTTTAGTAAAGTTCAGTCAGTCTTGTGTGAAGATGCGTTACATTTGAAGAGAGTAATCGTGGTTTGAAGATCTCCGTTACAAAGATCTGTCGCATAATTGTCTAGTAATTGTTATTATTTGGAAACTCCTGTATGCATTTAAAATTTCATTAAATATTTTTTCTCCTGATAACTTTTATAATTTATATGAGCGCAACACATTTACAAATTTTGTTTTTACATAAAAAGTTCTGTTAAAAAAAAATTTAAATTGAATTTTCTTGTTGTAATTTCATTAAATTAACAACAACCGCTACTTTTGTGCTGGTGTTGATTTTTTTCTTTTTTGGTTTTTTGTATTGTGAGTCAGTAAATGACAATTTAAAACATTTGCACAGAATAGAAGAGAACACAACAACAGCAATAGCAACAAGAACAAGAGCAAGCGAATATATCATGTCAAGTGCAAATTAAATAAAACACAATGAAATAAATTGTCAACAATACCAAGCAACAAACACAAAAAAAAAACACTCTTTGTTTTGAGAGAAGGAGAAAGAGAGACAAAGAGAAATACTATTACTGTACATTATTGTTATACAAAAATATATAAAAAAGGCATATTAAATAACTGTAATTATCACCTTTATGGTTGACCTGAGCAGAGAAAAAAAAAACCGACTTAAACACAAGCTTTCATGTTGTTTTTGTTAATTTCTTTGTGGAGGTTAAATAATAGAGAGAGAGAAAAAAATTTCGAAATAATTTAACGGGAATGTAAATAAAATTATTTTTAATTACTTTTCTTTTTTTCGCTCTCGCTCCGCTCTCAAACATACGAAAATTAGTTACACAAGCGGCAAGATGTTAATAAAACACGCACACCACAAAACACACGAGTCCTAAGAGAAAATACACACATACACACACATACACTGTTTTAATAAAGGGTCCGCCAAATAACTTTTTTTTTGAAAATGCTTGAAAAAAAAACTCCAGAATATTTTCTCAAATTTCGTTTTTTATTTGAAAGTACAATCCTTCCTGGTTAATAATAAAAAATAATTTCATTTAAAATGGCTGTCTCGGCTGGCCATGCAGTAGCCTACACGATCGGTCCAATTTTTAAGCACATTATCGATTGCGTGCAGCTGTATTTCACTAATGGCTTCACGAATATTGTCCTTAAAAGCGTCAATTGTCTCTGGCTTGTCGGCGTAACACTTATCTTTGACGGCATCCCACAAATAAAAGTCCAACGGTGTCAAATCACAGCTCCGACGTGGCCAAACGACATCAGCTCTGCGGCTGATAATGCGATCTTCAAAAACAGGGCGCAAAACATCCAGTGTAGCTTCGGTTGTGTGGAACGTAGCGCCGTCCTGTTGAAACCAAATGTTGCCAATATCCTCCTCTTCAGTTTTTGTGAACAAAAATTCCTTCCACATGGCCCGATAACGATCGCCATTGACTGTAACGGCCACTCCTTGCTCATTTTCGAAGAAAAATTGCCCAATTATGCCTCTGGACCAAAATCCGCACCAAACAGTGACTCGTTTTGGATGCGTCGGCTTTTAAAAGTATGCGTGCGGGTTTTCTGTGCCCCATCTTCTGTAAGTCGATCGCAGGCCCACTTAGCGAAGCGAAAACGCATTGGATGGTCAATTTGCTTCAACTGCTGAACCAATTGGACTTTGTATGGCGTCATACCACGGTCTGTATGTAAAATTCGTCTCAATGGTGTCTCCGAAATGTTCAATTGTTGAGAACGACGGTGAATTGATGTTGATGACGCTTCACGCACACTTTCTACCACAGCAGCAATATTCTCGGGTGTACGCACTATTTTTTGGCTTTTCACGCTTTGGTTTATCGATGAGGATGCCAGTTTCTTTCACTTTTTTTCACAAGATAACGAACATACCGAGCTGACGGTGCTTCTCTTCTTCCAAAATCCGTACGCAATATTCGCACACATTCTGCAACATTACCATGATTTTCAAAGTAATGTCGCAATATTTCCCAGCGTTGTTCAAGCGTACTAATTGTCTGTTAAATCAGACATGAGCTAAGTAGTTACCATTCACGAAATAAGCACTAGTTGAAAAACAAAACGTTAGATGGCGGACCCGATAGTAATAAAAATGCAAACAAAATTTCTATGAAAACGAAAAAAAAAGAGCAACAGTTTTTTGAACTCAAAGAAGAAGGCACACTCATTGGAAGGGAGGGAGAGAGAGAGAGGAGGAGAAAGCGCAAAACAAATAATCAACAAGGAAATATAATAACAAAATTTAATGACAAGGAAATAAAGTAAAAACCATTAAAATTGTTGTAGTTTTTAAAGAAAAAAAATGTAAACAAAAAAGCAGACGTAATTTATAGCGAGACAGATAGAGTGAGAGAGAGAGAGAGAGAGAGTACGTTTAATATCCTAATGAGATATGACATGCAAAGACCATCATGGCTTCTATAATAACACATAAACACACACAAGGAATTATAAAAATACCATAAGGAACACAATAAAAACAACAAAGAAAGCTCTTCTAAAGACTGCTGGAAAGAGCGTCAATAAGAACGTGTGTTTAAAGAAAGAAAAAAAACTAAGTGAGCCTTTAAAAAAGAAAAATTATATTCCGACCAGAGGGGAGAAGGGAGGTGGTTTAGTAGTAGTCATAATTAAATTAAAATTCGTTCTCTTTTATTATTTAATGGCATTAAGACAATACTCCAGCGTATAATGAGACACGTGAGCAACAACTGAAATTTATGTGGTGGGGGTCATGGCTATTAAGGAGACCACAAGAAACATTAAAACACAATAATGTTAATGACATTTTATGCCTTCATACCTCAAGCTTTTATTAGAGCAAAGGTTCGACAGGCCACAAAACCATGTTTGTTATGTTTGACAGAAGGAACAAAACAATTAAAGCAGGTTAATGGTGTTGGTGTAGGTGCAGAAAGAGGGGGAGAAGGAGGCCTACTAAAGGAACTAAGAACTTTAATTAAAGTTTAATGAAATATTTTCAAGACAATAAGAAAGAACATCTTTTGGAAAATATGCCACAGTTTATAGTAAATTTTTTAATTAAAAATATAAGCCACTAAGAAAGCCTAATGACAGAATAATTTACAATGGGCGTCATGTAGCCGTAGATGCCATAGACGTGATGTATGCCCTTGCTTGGATGTGCTAAGAGATTTTTTAATATGGTTGTTCGACTCATACTTTTATATACAGCATATGTTTGTAGGCCTTCAATTATGGAAACTCTATGGAGAATTATCAGTTTTTCTCATCCGAGATGCTTATAGGGCCACATACATATATGAAAGTCCTTCCAATCATCTCAAGTCTTTATGTATCGTCATAAAAGTGAAATAGTGGTTAACCACTTAGGATAACGTCTAGTACAGCATATGGTCTCTCTTTTATACTAACAGGCTGAAGTTCGATAGGACACTGTATGAGGTTAAGTTGTATTGGTAAGCCTTAGTGGAAATCAAGCCAAGCCAGGGTTCATACTTTCTACGCAGAAATATAAGACAGTTTGAACGAAGTAAAGCTTGTCATGAAAATTACTTAAACCGTAGGTTCCGCCTACATGTACATATATGTATAAAATTAATACACATAAGCGATGTGAGAAACTAAAGGGTCCGCCAAATGACTTTTTTTTTTTAAATGCTTTTGAAATGCTCAAATTTCTTTTTTTATTTGAAAGTACAATCCTTCCGGTTAATAATGGAAAATAATTTCATTGAAATGGCTGCCTCGGCTGACCATGCAGTAGCCTACACGATCGGTCCAATTTTTAAGCACATTATCGATTCTGTGCAGCTGTATTTCACCAATGGCTTCATGAATATTCTCATTTAAAGCGTCAATTGTCTCTGGCTTGTCGGCGTAACACTTATCTTTGACGGCACCCCACAAATAATACTCCAACGGTGTCAAATCGCAGCTTTAAGGTGGCCAAACGACATCAGCTCTGCGGCTGATAATGTGATCTTCAAAATCAGGGCGCAAAACATCGAGTGTAGCTTCGGCTGTGTGGCACGTAGCGCCGTCCTGTTGAAACCAAATGTTGCCAATATCCTCCTCTTCAATTCTTGTTAACAAAAATTCGTTCAACATGTCCCGATAACGATCGCCCTTGACTGTAATGGCCACTTCTTGCTTATTTTCGAAGAAAAAGTGGCCCAATTATGCCTCTGGTCCAAAATCCGCACCAAACAGTGACTCGTTTTGGGTGCGTCGGCATTTCAATGTATGCGTGCGGGTTTTCTGTGCCCCAAATGCGACAATTTTGCTGTTTACATATCCGCCAAGATCAAAATGAGCTTCATCTGAAAAGATGATATTTTTTTTGCCAAAATCGGCATCTTCTGGTGTAGGCTACTGCATGGCCAGCCGAGGCAGCCATTTGAATGAAATTATTTTCCATTATTAACCGGAAGGATTGTGCTTTCAAATAAAAAAAGAAATTTGAGAAAATATTCAGTAGCTTTTTTTTAAAGCATTTTCAAACAAAAAAAGTTATTTGGCGGACCCTTTAGGTCCTAATTCTGACAGAAGGGTTGTAATGATCAATTATATGCATATGTATGTACGACCCTGTTTGAACGAAGTAAAGCTTAAACTGTTTGATAAGACGAAATAACAACTCCTTACGTACTTATTTTAGAGTTCAACTGTATTTGAAGCCTGAATATTCAAAAGATGGCATATAAAACTTTTTGAGCTATCTGTGCAGGTTGAAGCGCAAAATTCTATACCTGAAGTTTAAATCCTACATTCCACAAAAGACCAACCGTCGGTTGACTTTTGCTTCCATCAACCTGAAGTAGTAGGTAGTGTGTTAGCTTCTTAGACATGAGGCCTCGGTTCAAATCCTATGTCAGACAACTCCTTTCAGCAAATTTCTGACAAAAACTCTGCGAGTAAATAAAAATGTCCATAAAAAGTTTCTCAAAATATCTGTCGTTCGGAGTCGACTTTAAACTGTAGGTCCCGCCACTCATATACAAAATTAACGCACACAACATGAGTGGTATGAGAAACTATGTACGTATGTATGTAATCTAGTTAAGGTAGGTATTTGACGCTGTGTATGTAGTGTTGATCTATTATGCATCATCTTTACAATCATATTAGTTCAAGATATCTGAGCAACTCCTTCGATGGGAGTGTTTATAAGTAGCGTTCACCCACTGCATATACGTGTGTATGCCACAGTGTTACACAGTGTTCTTCACAACAAAATCGGCAGATATTGATATCGATTATGATCATCCTGTACATAAGCTTCTTGAGGGAGGGCATTGTGACCTGTAAGATGAGCTTCCAATGCCTGAGACTTTCTAACGAAAGGAACGGAAAAAAATTTCGAAGAAAATTTTCGAAAAAAAACTTTTTTAAAAAAAAAAGAAAAAAACGAAAAAAGTATTTTTCGAAGAAAAATTTCAAAGGAAAATTTCGAAATTTTTTTTTTCATTTTTTTCATCAAATATACAGTGACTTTAAACATATTGCAACACACTATGACTGTATGAAGAAACAAAGCTTTTAAAGCCACTTTAATGGCTTTTAATTTCGACTGTGAACCATTATAATACAAGCCATTATACAACAACAACTACAACAATGACAAAATGCTCATCAATAAGACATTAAAACAAGCGTTTCTGTTTTTTTCTGTTTTTTTTTTGGGTAATTTTTTATGACGAAATTAGTAACACCCTGTATGATGGGTAACCATCATAAGCCCAAAGCATAACAAATTCAAAATGATTACACTGGCCCGTACATCTTAAAAAAGTAAAAAAACAAAAACTACAACAAAAATTAACACTAAATGGAGATTAAAACATTAAAAGCATTAATGCGGCAACATTTTGTTCGTTTTTTTCTTTCGTTTCGGTTTTTTTTTTTTTGGCACAGATGAGTCGTATGAGCAGGCAGACAGGCATTCATTATGTTGTAACCTTAAGCGGAAAAAAATCTTCTGCGCTTTTTTTGTCTGTAGCAATAAGCATTATACAGCTCTGCAGTGTGAGAGACAAAAAGTGTACGTTAGAAATATAGCCCTTAAGAGCGTTACAAAAACTGAAAAAGGCAAAACGGCAAAACGATGATATTCAGGGAAATAGCGAAGCATACACTCGAGGAAAATTGTTTGTAAAACCTTTTTTCTTCAATGTTTTTGAATAATTTTTGCAAAAATTTCGTGTTAATTTTTTTTAATAAAAAACTTGTATGAAAGGTATTGCATTAGAAGGCCTCCCTAAGGGTTCAAAAGCATTTTGAATACGCAGGAGGTAAAATCTTACATTTTCAGATAACTTTTGCAAGAGAAAGTATGTCTACACATGATTCTACATCTTAAAAGTCTTGTAATTATAAGTTTACGTTTTTACCTTTTAAAAGCGTTTAACATATGAGCTCGTAGATTGCAAAATAAAATAAAAATAAATTTGTGTTTAGTTTTAATGAAAAATCTCTATTGTTCGCACAATTCTATAAGCCACTGTTCACAACTTGATGTAAACAACAACAATTGCTTTTCTTTGTTATTCCTCTTTGCACTCTTGTGCATAAATAATAACAATTACTAGACAACTGTTCGACAGATCTTTGAAACGGAGATCATCAAACCACGATTACTCCCTTCAAACACCGCGTCTTCACACAAGACTGACTGAACTTCACTAACTACAGTCGCCTGCCTAGCTTTGCCTTTTATATGGCAGAGTAAACAGTCTGATGAATGTTCTTGAAGGCGAACGTTCATGACTTTGCCTTCTCGAAATCTCTATCGTTGTTTACGTTTATTATTGTAGCGTTGTTGGTATATTTTTGTTTACTTGTATACTATTTTTTATGCTGGTGTTCGTTGTTGTATTAAGCAGTACGATAATTTGTAAACAAGTTTGTTTAGGTTAGGTTAGGTTAGAGGACGTGTACTTAAGACAAGTACAATACCCGGACGTCGAATTGACCCATTGTACAACGTCCTAGTTTCTCACACCACTTATTTTGTTTCTGTTAATTTTATACATGAGTGGTGGGACCTACAGTTTAAAGTCGACTCCGAACGACAGATTTTTGAGAAACTTTTCATGGCAATTTTATTTACTCTGAGAGTTTTTACCAGAAATATGCTGAGAGGAAGTCGCCGAAGAAATATTTTTTGGATTTTGTCTTGATGTCTGGCCTGGGGCTCGAACCCTGGCTTTACATCTAATAAGCCAACACACTACCTACTAGACTACGGCGACTTCGTTTATGTTGTGTACAGTTTTAATTAAAATTCTTTATTATTCGCACAATTCCGTAAGCCACTGTTCACAACTTGATGTAAACAACAACAATTGCTCTTCTTTGTTATTCCTCTGTTTATACAATTTGCATAAACAATAACAATTACTAGTCAATTATTCGACAGCTCTTTGTAACGGAGATCTTCAAACAACGATTACTCCCTTCAAACACATGGCGTCTTCACACAAGATTGACTGAACTTCACTAACTACGGTCGCCTACTTTGCTGCCTTTTATACGGCAGAGTAAACAGTCTGATGACTGTTTTTGAAGACAAACGTTCATGACTTCGCCTTCTCGAAATCATCGTTTACGTTTATTATTGTACTGTTGTTGGTATATTTTTGTTTACTTTTTTACCATTTTCTATGCTGGTGTTTGTTGTTATATTAAGCAGTACGATAATTTGTAAACAAGTTTGTTTACTGCATTGTTTTGTTTTTGTAGCTTTTGTTTATAATTTTAATGTTAAACGATGTAAACGGAAAACACCAGTATCTACATTTTTTCCCTTTTTGTTAACAATATTTTCAAACCTTTTTACTAACATTTTTCTTCAAGTGTGTAAAATATTTCTACAACAGAAAATTTGTTTCATGTTTTCTTTTTTTTCATCGTATTTTGTTACATTTCCACATAACGCCTACAGGGCCTATTTTGCTATTTTGATTTACATAAAAATGTTTCAAGTTGTTGCCTATTTTTTTTATGTATCTCCCATACTCCAGAACCCTATAAGCAGCAGCACTTAAGCTCATTTAAAGTCACTTTGGGTCACTTCATTACGTTTATCTTGAAGTGCACAAAAAATTATTCGCCACGATATTGAGTGTGTGCTTGTGATGGCAGCCTTTGGCTCTTTACGTTTTTTTTCTTGTTCTAGTATCGTGTAATTATTTATGAATTATTGTCTTAATCGTGAACCTATTAATTAACCAAATTAGGTATTAATTGCTATGAGTAACGCCCCTCTAATACTTATGTCGGAACAAGCTGATACGAGATAAAGAGATTTCAAGCACAATTATTTTTTCGCTTTCTTTCTTTCTTTTCAATTAAAAATCGGTTTTTTCAATTTTTTTTTATTATTTCGCTTACCATAAGAGCACAGAAAAAATAAAGAAATCCAGATGTGTTATTACCTGAAAAAAAGAAGAAAAAGATGTTAAATGTTGTTGTTCAAAATTCAAAAAAATGTTAAAAAATTAGAAAGGCAATAGCAAAGACAACAACCTATTAATATATCGAGGCTTTCATTAACTCCTTCCTATCTTTAAATTTAAATGAAACAAAGGGTGTGTGAAATTTCATTATTTATTCCTTTGAAGGACGTATTGATGCCACCATGTGTGGAACATAACATCGTTCAATTGCTCGCCACTGCTTCTATGGAAACAGTGCATCCGAAGTATGAAGATTTCCATGAGTCTGGGGCGAAAATCAAGCTGCATTTGACCGATGGAATGGGTTATGTTGTCTATGAGGACCGCTGTGGTGTGGGGCTCATTTGCATACATCTGCGACTTAAGGAAACCGCACAAGATAAAATCTACTTGGGATAAAATCGCACAGCCTCTGTACATCATTCCAACGTAAGTAAGTTTATGCACTGAAATCGATCGCGCAGAATATCCCATGTAACATGAACTGTGTGGTACAAAATGTCATTCTGTTGAAAGCACATGTCAATCGTGATGTCAAGATGGCTGTCAAATTTCGGAAGTCCCTATTGGAAGACCCGATAGTATCGCCTCAGATTGTTGCTCGTTTGTAAGATATATTTAGAAGGACTTTAGAAGGTACACATAGTGAACATGCAATCGTATTCTATTGAATCATCGTTTAACCTGGGCTATATAAATACTACAGTACTGGGAAGCTTCAGGCACGTACGTGACGACAATAGGGTTCCTTACAGTCTTACCAATAGATGGTTGGAATTTATGACTCTGATCTGGTAAACCCTGATGACTCAAAAAGCTGGACAAGGAATTTAAGAATGTGGAGAAATTACTAAAGATTCTGACAATAAAGTCTTGTATAGAGTAGTAGGATTTTCCTTCATTTACTCGAACAGCTAGCCTACGATCATGTCCTTAAAGAGCATCAGCTAAACGTCCGTTCTTGTTCTTGTATGGAGGATATGAGAATGTGGGATAATTATAAAGCAGAGCCATATTGAAAGCGATGTTGGAAGGTGGGATTTTCATTGAAAAACTGAATTGGACAGTCAGGCTACGAGCAAAGCCTTCAAAAACATCTCCCAAATGTTCCCCTCCGTCTATGTATGCCATGAGTTTCTAAGGAATATTCCGTTTCATTCAAAGATAACTCTTAAATGGATTCCGGAGCAGAAAAATATCATCAGAAATTATATTGCTGATGAACACTGGTATGGATTCCGAGTGTTTTTTTTTGAGTTTTTACCAGAAGACTGCTAAGAGGAAGCCGCTGTAAGACAAATTTTATTAGATTTCGTTGAGTTAAAGATGTTTGAGCCAAGGTTTGAATCACTGGCTGACGTTTAACAATTCAACACACTATCTAATAGACTACGATGACTTCATTATCTTCTTTCCTTAAATCGAGCTATTAAGAGTATAACAGATCACTTCCCATTCGAAACTAAGCTGATAGACTAGACACTCCCCTACATAACTACTGCAGAAGCTGTGGGTCTCAGGAGAAGTAAATTGTTACGTTTTCACCCTTTAAAAACGTTTAAAATATGAGCTCGTAGATTACAAATAAAATAAAAATTATTTGCACAATTCTGTGTGCCACTGTTCACAACTTGATGTAAACAACAACAATTGCTTTTTTTCTTATTCTTCTGTTTATACCCTTAGCATAAAGAATAACAATCCGTAGTCTAGTAGGTTGGGTGTTGGCTTATTAGACGTAAAGCCAGAGTTCAAACCCCAGGCCAGACATTAAAACAAAATACAAAAAGTATTTCTACGGCGACTTACTCTCTCAGCAGATTGCTGGCAATAATTCTGAAAGTAAATAAAATTGCTAAGAAAAGTTTCTTAAAAAAATTTTTCATTAGGAGTCGACTTTAAACTGTAGGTTCCGCCACTCATGTATAAAATTAACACACACAACATGCGTGGTGTGAGAAACTAGTTCGTAATACTGACCGAAGGGTTGTAACAACCAATTATGTATGTAAGCAATTGTTCGACAGATCTTTATAACGGAGATCTTCAAACCACGATTACTCTCTTCAAACACATGGGGTTTTACCTCATGTATTAATACCCTGGTGTGGTTATGAAGCAAGTTCTACATAATGATGTTGAATCCGTGTAGTTAAAGGGATGGTCTAATAAAATTAAGAGCATGATTGCAATAATTAAAGGATTATTCACATTTGGTCTAGATTGTGGGTTTTTTATTTATTTGTTTATTTATTTATTTTTGTGTATTTGTAGCTTAGTAACGGGTAATTTTTTAGTAATTATCTTTTTGGACTGGTTTAAACAGCTCACGCACGTTTCGTGCTTTGTTTTACTCTCGAACATCTTCAGTTTGGTCTATAATTTAACCATGAATCGTCTTACAAACGACGAACAACGCTTGCAAATCATTGAATTTTATTATCAAAATGCGTTGTCTGTTAAGAAAGTTCATCGCGCGCTTCTTCCATTTTATGGTCAGTTTAATCGACCCATTGAAGCGGCTATTCGGGCTATTGTGTGTCTAAATTTCGCATCAAATTTACATTGTTGGACATAAAATCACCACCACACGCTTACGTAGAGTGCGAACTGAAGAAAATATCGTAACTGTATCGGCCAGTGTTAATGATGATCATGAATTATCGATTCGTCGCCGTTCGAAGCAATTGGACCTCTGTTACTCAACAACGTGGAAAATTTTGCGGGAGGATTTAGGTGTGAAGCTTTTCAAAATACAGCTGGTGCAAGCAATAAAGCCGAACGACCTACCGCAATGCAGAATTTTTGGTGAATGGGCGCTCTTGGAAAGTTGGCCGAAGATCCACATCTTTATCGAAAAATTGTGTTCAGGCTCGAAACTCATTTTTGGCTCAATGGATACATAAATAAGCAGATTTGTCGATTTTGGAGTGAAGATCAACCAGAAACATTGCAAGAGCTACCAATGCATCCAGAAAAAGTCACAGTTTGATAAGGTTTATGGGCTGGTGGCATCATTGGACCGTACTTCTTCAAAGATGCTGCGAATCGTAACGTAACTGAGAATGGTGAGCGCTACCGTGAGATGATATACAACTTTTTTTTGCTCAAAATGCAAGAACCTGACTTGCATGGCATGTGGTTTCAACAAGACAGTGCCACATGCCACACAACATACGTAACAATGGACTTATTGAGAGGCGAGTTCGTTGAACATTTTATTTCACGTTCGGGACCGGTCAATTGTTGGCCTAGATCGAGCGATTTAACGCCTTTAGACTATTTTTTGTGGGGCAATGTTAAAGCTCATGTCTTTACAGACAAGCCCGCTTCAACTGACGCATTGGAAGACAACATTGAAGCATTTATTTGTAAGATACCGGCCGAAATGTTGGAAAGAATATGTCAAAATTGAACTAAGCGGATGGACCATTTGAGGCGCAGTTGCGGTCAACATTTGCATGAAATAATCTTCAAACATTAAATTATATGGACCGCACTATCGATTCAAATAAAGATTTCCATGCATTTTTCTGAATTTTATGTGTTTTTTTTTTTTTTTGAAAAAATCACCCTTTATATGTGTGTGTGTATGTGTGTAAGCATTTAACTGAATTTGCAATTACAATTCAATTTAAAAATAAATAAAAATTAAAATTAAAAAATAATTTAACCAGATGGTGTGTGGTTTAATTTAAAAAAAAAGGAAATAAAAAAATTCGAAAACGAATTGAATTCAAATTCAAATTGGTAACACATTTAAGCCATTATGTGGAAAAGGCCAATAGTTCAGCAATAATAACAAAACAAATAAACAAGCAAACACAGAGGCATTGTTATTATGGCCATAATATGCCTTCATATGTGAAAATAATTCAATTAAAATTAAAACAAACCTTGTTTGTAGATGGATTTTTAATTACAATTTGTTTCTAAAAACATTATCTGCCTCTGTGTATGACTGGCTGTCTGTACGTCTGTACATCTCTCTGATGATATGATACACTTACGAACGAACATTTGTAAAATAAATTGGAAAGAAAAACGAAAATTTGGTAAGAGAAAAAAGGTTAAATACCAAACCTTTTTTTAAAGCAATTAACAGCATGACAAATTGCTTTAAAGACCAAGGAAAGTAAGGGTTAAAAATGAATTTTTTATGGCCTTGAAAACTGCTTTCAAACAACTTTATTAACAAGTTTTACTCCTTAGTTACAAGACACCAACAAAAGGGTCTCCTTTTCATCTAAAGGGTCCGCCAAATAACTTTTATTTTTTGAAAATGCTTTACAAAAAAAAAACTCCTGAATATTTTCTCAAATTTCTTTTTTTTATTTGAAAGTACAATCCTTCCGGTTAATAATGGAAAATAATTTTATTCAAATGGCTGCCTCGGCTGGCCATGCAGTAGCCTACACCAGAAGATGCCGATTTTGCCAAAAAATAATCATCTTTTCAGATGAAGCTCATTTTGATCTTGGCGGGTATGTAAACAAGCAAAATTGTTGCATTTGGGGCACAGAAAACTCGCACGCATACATTAAAAAGCCGACGCACCCAAAACGAGTCACTGTTTGGTGCGCATTTTGGTCCAAAGGCATAATTGGGCCATTTTTCTTCGAAAATGAGCAAGAAGTGGCCGTTACAGTCAATGGCGATCGTTATCGAGCCATGTTGAACGAATTTTTATTCACAAAAATTGAAGAGGAGGATATTGGCAACATTTGGTTTCAACAGGACGGCGCTACGTGCCACACAGACGAAGCTACACTCGCTGTTTTGCGCCCTGTTTTTGAAGATCGCATTATCAGCCGCAGAGCTGATGTCGTTTGGCCACCTCGGAGCTGCGATTTGACACCGTTGGACTATTATTTGTGGGGTGCCGTTAAAGATAAGTGTTACGCCGACAAGCCAGAGACAATTGACGCTTTAAAGGACAAAATTCGTGAAGCCATTGGTGAAATACAGCTGCACACAATCGATAATGTGCCTTAAAATTGGACCAATCGTGTAGGCTACTGCATGGCCAGCCGAGGCAGCCATTTGAATGAAATTATTTTCCATTATTAACCGGAAGGATTGTAATTTCAAATAAAAGAAAGAAATTTGATTAAATATTAAGTAGTTTTTTTTAAAGCATTTTCAAATAAAAAAAAAGTTATTTGGCGGACCCTTTACAAGGTTTCAATAATAAACTCGGTTTTCTTTCTAATTTCTTGAAATAAATTTAAAAAAATTTTTCTTCTTTAAATTCTTCTTTAAAATTTTATCACTTTTCTGACTGACAAAATTCCAAGAAAAATTTTAATTAAATTTCACTTTGGTTTTCCCTTAAACTTCACTTCATTATTTCATAGTAAGTATGTAAGTATTGTGGTAATAAATTTAATGTGTAACCAAAAAATCATTTTTGTGGTTACAACTGTTGTTAACTAAGCCTTAAATAATAGCAAATAAAATAGTAACACGCCTACTAACCCAATATTTTTCACAAGAAGCTCTTGGCTTCTTTATGCCAAACAAAATCAACCACAAGTCTAAAGGAAGGGTTTGTTAGGTAAGGCAACTTAGAATAATTCAACGCTTACCACACTCTACCAGTATTACAGTGTGTAAATGTTTTATTAGGGATTTAATAGGCAACACAGTACATTAAAACCATAGACAGCTGCCTGGCCATTATAAATGAACGACAGGCTTTAACCACAAACTCATTAACAAATGGTCTAGAAAAGTTTAAAACGGCAGCTATAATAGCAAACCTCTATAGGATCATAAAAATTAAAATTTTTTCCATAACAATTGATTTAAAAATTGTTTTTTACTTCCTCTGCAGCCAACTCAATCATCGCCAAAGGTTGTAGTATAGTATTGTATGGTTAAGGTATGAAGACGATGATATTCAGGGAAATAAAGAAACATATATACATACATAATTGGTAATTACAATCCTTCAGTCAGGATTACGACCTAGTTTCTCACACCACGTATGTTGTGTGTGTTAATTTTATACATGAGTGGCGGTACTTACAGTTTAAAGTCGACTCCGAACGACAGATTTTTAAGAAACTTTTTCATGGCAATTTTTTATTTACTCTCAGAGTTTTTGGCAGAAATCTGCTGAGAGGAAGTCGCCGAAGAAATACTTTTTGTATTTTGATGTCTGGCCTGAGGCTCGAACCCTGGCTTTGCGTCCAATAAGCCAACACACTACCTACTAGACTACGGCGACTTCTAAAGGGTGTTTTTTACAGAGGTATAGAACTTTAAGTTGGCATTACTTTTCAAGATGGCGACCGATTTAACAGCTGTCAAGTGATTTATTCTCAGTTTGGTTTGGCAATTCATCATGAATGGACTCATGCCTGAACAACGCTTGCAAATAGTGCAATTTTTATTTCGAAAATAATGGTTCTGTGCGGAAAACGTATCGCGCACTACGTCCATTTTATCGTCGACAAAATCGTCCATCAGAGCAGTTAATTCGATAAACCATGGAACGTTTTCTCTTATTGGTAACTCGCATCCCCAGAGACGCTGTACGGTGCGTACAGAAGAAGCTATTGCTGCTGTAGAGCGTAGCATTGAGGAAGACCCGAATGAGTCCATCCGCCATCGAGCACAGGAATTGGATCTGTGTCCATCCACTTTATGGAAGATTTTGCGGAAGGATCTTGGTTTGCGTGCTTACAAAATCCAAATCGTCCAAGATTTGAAGCCAAACGATCATCAAGTAAGGCGTAGATTCGTCGAATGGGCCCAAAACGAGATTACCGTTGTTCCCGATTTTCATAAGCGAATTTTGTTTAGCGATGAAGCGCACTTCTGGTTGAATGGCTACGTCAACAAACAAGGAGTGAAGGTAACCCTCAAGTGTATGTGAAGACATAGTTACATCCAGAAAAACTGACTGTTTGGTGCGCTTTATGGGCTGGTGGAATCATTGGTCCGTACTTTTTCAAAAACGATGGTGGCCAGAACGTTACAGTCAATGGTGAGCGGTAAAGAGCCATGATTACTAACTTTTTCATTCCTGAATTGAATAACCACGATGTCCAGGAGATGTGGTTTCAACAAGACGGCGCAACATGTCACACAGCTCGTGCCACAATAGATTTATTGAAAGACACGTTTGGTGACCGCCTAATTTCACGTTTTGGACCTGTGAATTGGACTCCAATATCTTGTGATTTAACACCGCTAGACTACTTTCTGTGGGGCTATGTAAAGTCATTGGTCTATGCGGTAAAGCCACAAACGCTTGCCCATTTGGAAGACAACATTCGCCGTATTATTGCCGATATACGGCCACAAATGTTGGAAAAAGTCATTGAAAATTGGACGTCCAGATTGGACTACATCCGCGCCAGCCGTGGCGGTCATATGCCAGAAATCATATTCAAAATGTAATGCCACAAGATTATCTTTCGGATAAATAAAATTCATGTCAATCGAATAATCCATCGTTGTTTTATTGCAACTTAAAGTTCTATACCTCTATAAAAAAACACCCTTTATTATAATTTAGTTAAGGGTATTAAAAATTTTTGAATTATAGTTGCCACAACCAATAAATATATTTCAGGCAATTAATGTCGTAAATTTTTATTTTCAATTTTAAAATGTTTTCTTTTTATTTATTTTGGTATTCTTGTTTATTTTTATACGTATATTTTTTTAATGGGCCTCTGTTTTTGTATGTTTATTTACCATAAAATTTCAATTATGGCCCAAACCATTTAACCATATCCTCCTTCTCACTAATATTATGTTCCACTTTCTTGTGTTGGTAAAGGCATGAAGAAGGAAGAGAGAGAGAGAGAGAGAAGAAAATGAATGAAAGACTCCCTTAACATATGGTTAAACAAATAAAACATTTTTCCAGGTGAGTGCAAATCATTCATTACCCACTTAACACAGAAAGAACACTGTGACGTAGCTAACAACAGCACCATGCTATACCCTCTACTACTACTGCTACTGGTGCTGCTACCTTTACATTTGGCCATTATCATATGGCATGAAACCTAAACAGGATATACAACCATTAGTTAGGCTTTTTCCTTTCCATTCTCTCTCTCTTTGTGTTTAGCTTTTTGACTTCTATTTCGGTTGTTGGGCTGTATGGGGGGACGCTAGGACTAGGGCCGTGAGTAATGGATATCCTTCATCATGTAAGGAAAAGCTTGTGTGTTTTGATTACAGACATGGCCATACAATGTTGTATTTTAAGGCTAAAGACTGTAGTAAAACATGAGTTTAAGGATTTAATAGAGGGTTTTCTCTCCGTTTTATTTGATTTTTTTCTTTAGGTTTGTTGTTGTTGTTGATTACTATTCATAAGTTTAGTAGTAATACAGAGGAGCTGTTGGTAAAAGTCGTCCTTTTTTTCGTTTTGGAGCAGATAAAATAAATGTTTTGTTTCATCCCACAATAGTTTTTTATTTTATTTTTTTTTCTACCAAAAAACCTTTCTTTTTTTAGTTGCTTAATTTAATAGAAAAAAATTATGTAGTTGAAGCCAACAACAACAACAACAACAGCAAGATTGGTATTCTCTTTCTCATGTCAAAAGAAATTTTTTATGATGGCCTAAGGAGGAGGGTAAGAGGCCAAATCCTACAAAAAAAAAATCGAAAAAAAACACAAACAAAATTAAAGGTTTTGTAGAGCATGTAATAGGGGTATTTACAATGTTTAATCAATTATAAGTTAGGTTATGGACTGTGGGCTATGGGGTCACACAAAAACCCTCATCATTAAAGAACCTCATGAATATTTTTAAGAACAGAAATTTAAATTTTTTTTTACAACATTTACGGCAAAACTAAGGGAATTTCATAAAATTTGCCTACAGTAGCGTGGGAAGTAAATAAATTTGAAGGATTTTTTAAGAGTTTCAAAAAGAAAAAAGGTCAGGGTTTAAATGGATTAATTTGACAATGATAAAAGAAAAGTTTATAAAGTCAAGGCCATAAGGTCAAAGTTGTACATTTGCCCCGCATAAATAGGCTTTTAAAATCAGTACCCAAAATGTCCCGTTTAAATCGGTAATTTATAGGATATCCTATCCACGAAAGAAAGAGTAATTATAGGTGTAATACAAATATATCCAGTTTTTAGAATGAATTGTGGTTGGATAAGATAAAGAGACTGGCATATGTTGATATTGTCATATTTTTAGTCTTTAAAAACGTTTAAAATATGAGCTCGTAGATTGAAAATAAAATAAAAATAAATCTGTGTTTAGTTTTTAATTAAAATTCTTTATTATTCACACAATTCGGTTCACAACTTGATGTAAACAACAACAATTGCTTTGTTTGTTATTCCTCTATTTACACCCCTTGCATAAACAATATCAATTACTAGACAATTGTTCGACAGATCTTTAAACACACCGCGTCTTCACACAAGACTAACTGAACTCCGTCGCCTGCTTTACCTTGCCTTTTATATAGCAAAGTAAACACTTTGTGGCTTCGCCTTCTCGAAATCTCTATAAATATAAACATCGTTGTTTACGTTTATTACTGTAGTACTGTTGGTATACATACATAATTGGTCATTACAACCCTTCGGTCAGGATAACGACCTAGTTTCTCACACCACTTATGTTCTGTGTGTTAATTTTACACATGACTGGCGGGACCTACAGTTTAAAGTCGACTCCGAACGACAGACTTTTTGAGAAACTTTTCATTTTTTATTTTTATTTACTCTCAGAGTTTTTGCCAGAAATCTACAGAGAGGAAGTCGCCGAAGAAATACTTTTTGTATTTTGTTTTGATATCTGGCCTGGGGCTCGAACTCTGGCTTTATGTCTAATAAGCCAACACACCACCTACTAGACTACGGCGACTTCTGTGTACTACTGTTCACAACTTGATGTAAATATTAACAATTGCTTTGTTTGTTATTCCTCTGTTTACACCCTTTGCATAAACAATAACAATTACTAGACAATTATTCGACAGATCTTTGTAACGAAAATCTTCAAACCACGATTACTCTCTTCAAACACACCGCGCCTTCGCACAAGACTGACTGAACTTCACTAACTCACTCGCCTGCCTTGCCATGCCTTTTATATGGCAGGGTAAACAGTCCGATTAATGTTCTTGAAGGCGAATGTTCATAACTTCTCCTTCTCGAAATCTCTATAATTGTAAACATCGTTGTTTACGTTTGTTATTGTAGTGCTGTTGGTATATTTTTGTTTACTTGTTTACCATTTTTTATGCTGGTGTTTGTTGTTACATTAAGCAGTACGATAATTTGTAAACAGGTTTGTTTACTGCATTGTTGTGTTTTTGTAGCTTTTGTTTATAACTTTAAAGTTAAGCGATGTAAAAGCAAAACACCAGCATCTAGATTTTTCATTTTTGTAACAATACTAAGTCAATGAACCATTCAATTGCTATCCATTATCCAACATACATACACATCTTATTGATCATTACAACCCCTAAGTCAGGATTACAATCTAGCTTATTTCGCCACTTATGTTTTGCGGACCTACAATTTAGAACGATAGATTTTTGGAAAACTTTTTCGTTGCAATTTAATTTCACTCTTAGAGTTTTTTGTCCTCAGAAATCTGCTGATAGGCAGTTTCTGAAGGAATAGTTTTTTTCTGAAGGAATAATTTTTAAATATTATTCGAGAAAATTGCTTCTTTATTAAGAAAAATAGGGTGCCCTGGTGGTCTAGTGGGCAGTGTGCTAAACTATTAGCGTGAGGGTCATGGGTTCGATTCCCACCAGAGACTCTGGTCTGTGACACTACACCGATCATATGGTCAAGTTACTCCGCTCGTATATAATTAGGATATAATTTGTAATTGTATTGTAATTAATAAATAAATAAATAAGGAAAATAAAAAAAATTTCTATGCCATGTTTATGCTACAAAATATTGATTTGCTTAAACATATTTTTATGATTGTAGCAATCATATCTTAAAAAATGGTAAAATACGGCCATCAAAAAAGATAATTTAGCTTCTATTAAGAAATTTAGAATGGTTTCTAATGGCCTTTATGTTTTAAAAAGCCATGGACTTTATTTACTTTAAATAATAATTATGGTTGTGGCAACCAAAACACGAAAAAATTGTTTCATAAGTCTACCAAAATACATTGTACAAAAAAGTTGCTTTTTTAGTAAGAAAACTTTAATATTTCCTACCTCATCTTAATGCTACAAAAACTGGAGAATTTATAGCCAATAAATAAAGTTTATGATTGTGGCAACCAAAACTTTAAAACTGGTTTGATTTATCTACCAAAATACATATTTTTAGAGGAGAGTTTTAGTAAAAAAATTAAGAGGAGAAAACCATATTTGGTGGAAAAGGACGTGTCGTTTGTCGAAGCCAACGGAACATGAGAAGGAAGAGGAACAAAGCTGGAAATTTCGTGAATTATTCGCCTGTTTTATCACCGATGTTATAGGCTCTTGTGCCTTTGGTTTGCAGTGCAATACTAGTTTGTCCAAGCCAACCGAACATGAGAAGGAAGATGAGCAAGGCAGGGAATTTCTTGAATTATTGGCCTGTTTTAAAACCGAAGTTATATGCTCTTGTGCCTTTGGTTTGGAGTGCAACAGCCTTAAAGATCTAAAAACACAGTGCAGGGAAATGGGCAAAAGAGTCTTCGCCAAGCGTAGACATGGCCGTGTAATATTTTCCTTGTGCCAGGCTTTTCCGAATTTAGCACGTAAACTGGGCATAGCCATGGTGCCTCAAGATGTGGGTGATTTTACGATGAATGTGGTCAAGCAATCTGTAGAGTATCGCGAACGGCAGAAAATACAAAAAAATGATTTCATGAATCTGCTCATAGAGTTGAAAAATAGACGGGGCGAGGAAAGCTTGACATTGGAAGAAATAGCTGCCCAGGCATTTGTTTTCTTTTTGGCGGGCTTTGAAACCAGCTCCAGTACCATGGGTTTTGCTTTATACGAATTGGCTGTTAATGAAGCTATGCACAGGAAGGTAAGACAGGAAATCAATGACACTTTAAAGAAATTTAACAATGAGCTGACCTATGAAGGCATAAAGGAGCTGAAATATTTGCATAAAATCTTGCATGGTTGAAACACAGGCAGGACGAGGAACGCTTGACATTGAAAGAAATAGCTGCAGTGCAGTCATCTGTTATTACGTTGACCCAGATTTATAAATTAAACTTCGAATTGCTTTACAAGCAAACTTGACGGAATGACTTGGCAGGAAAACAACTATGGCGATATTAAAGCCTCCACATGAAGGTTTTTTTTTAAGAAAATAGAGAGCTAGCCAGTTCTAGCTAGCAAAGGCACTGAACAATGCTTTGCAAAGTGTATCAATTGAAAAGAAGTTTAGAACTGGGAAATGGATAGCGTTTGCTTCCAAATTCCGCTTTCTTAGGTTCGCAGATTAAATTGTTAAAGTTTGTCACCTAAAAAAGGTTAAACAAAGTCATTAAGCAGATAACAAGCGTGCTAGTGACCTTGTTTTAATTTCTACAAAGAAGAGAGAGAGAGAAAATTTCTCACCAATTACTATACCATGAGAGCGCATGAATATTTATGAGCACTTTAGTTATGTACTGATGGAGCCTATCAAACCCAAAGTGTCTCTCATTTACGTTTGAATGAGCATCAGAATTGTTTACATATTGACGGTATCGGGTTTATCTCAAGATTTGTTTACTACAACTAAACAACCAACGTATGGGACAACTATAATCACAATGATTAAAC
This sequence comes from Sarcophaga variegata, assembly GCA_932273835.1. Lineage (NCBI taxonomy): Eukaryota > Metazoa > Arthropoda > Insecta > Diptera > Sarcophagidae > Sarcophaga > Sarcophaga variegata. The sequence goes on along the minus strand of OW026360.1, from coordinate 119,968,239 downwards.
AGAAATAAGGGAACAAAAAATAAAAAAATAATAAAAAAGATATGAAAAATTGTTACAAAAAAAAAAAAAACAAGTAAAAGTTCAATGAAACAGGTTGCTAACCTTAGAATGAACTTTAAAAAAAAAATATTTCTTTAAATTTGTTTTAATATAATCACAACTCCCGTAAATATGGAATGTTTTTAATTATAAAAAAAAATATTTTAATATTTTACGTTCATTATGAAGAGGTTTTACTGTTCGTTTAACAACCGTCATCATATGTATGCAAGCAAATTAAATACAGACGGACTCATAACAAGGCAACAGTTTGAAAACAGTTTCAAATTGTAGAAGAGAAACAGAGAATGTAGACCTTTAGAGATAAAAAGATAAACAGATATTTAGAGTTGCCAGTTGTATGAAATAAATTACATTTCGGGGATTAAAAATATCCAAAATTTACACAAGAAAATAAAAGATTTGTAGTTGCATTCGATACAAATTTGTGCATGAGACTGTCTGAGGTCTAGTAGGCAGCGTGTTGGCTTACTAGACGAGAGATCGTGGTTCAAATCCCAGCTTAGATATCTCAAACAAAACGAAACGGGAAAAATATATTTCTGCCAACAACTTCCTCTCAGCAGTCAAAGATTTGTATTAGAAATCTTTTTTTTTTTTGGTTTTTGTCTTAGGCCGGAGGTGGGATTCTTCGAAAGACACTTTTGTTCCAACAAACGAGTGCACGATTCAGCATCACTGGTGCCTACGTACTAAACCCACACCCTACACACTTCAACCACTCTCCCTCCGCGGGACTGCCGTAAGGTATTACTTCGCGGAGGGCTGGTTAGCCCTAAAGCTTGGTGACACTAAGTTAAATTGCGCCTACGTTCCTCCAGCCTTCGAAGTTCTATCATAACTTCAGGCATTCTCTGACTGTATTGGCTCCATAGAATCCTAGAATTCAACACCTCCTCCATAAGCCGAGTTGGTCCTAAACTCGTTTCTCCGGACCATCTAAATGTGGGGCAGCATGTTAGAATATGCTCCGCGTCTTCATCCTCATCTACAAATTTTGGTCATAAAGGGGAAGTATCATGTCCAAATCTGTGCAGGTATTTCCTGAAGCACCCATGATCAGTTAGGAACTGGGTCACGTAGTATTTCAGCTTGCAATGTTCGTTCTCCATCCAAGGGGTTACATCAGGGACAAGCTGAAATGTCCATCTCCCCTTTAAACCGTTCTCCCATCGTGACTGCCATTTGTGTATGGAAGTCCTTCTTTCCTCCGCCTTTATAGCTGCAGTTCGTATTGGAAACTCGAGATGGCGAAAGTATATCCGCCTCATCTCATCCGCCAGTATGTCTTTGCCAATACCAATACCGCTTCATCAGACACTGTCCTGAAGTGTATTTGATATTTACACTCGGGAATTTGTGAACGAGAGTGTCTGTAGTCCAGTTGGCAGGGTATTGGCTATTTAGACAAGATACCGTGTTTCAAATCTCAGCTTAGACATCTCGAACAAAGCAAAATAAGAAAAAAATGTATTCGGCGGCTTCCTATCAGCAGTTTTCGATAAATTGTGGATTCTGCCACTCATGTATAAAATTAACACACACAACATAAGGGCTGTGAGAAGCTAGGTTGTAATCCTGACTGAAGGATTGTAATGACTAGTTATGTATGTATGTATGTGTGTCCATAGGGTTTCTTTCTCTCAAGAGTTCAGCTTTAAGGGGAGGGTGAAAACAACATGCAATCTGTGGACAACAATTGTTTGAAGTTACTATCTCAGGGCATACGTTGCTTTTCTAGAAACACCCGTTTAACTCTTTTAAGGATGCAAATGGGTATCGATTTCGATACGTTACTCGTCATGTTGTGTGAGAGTGAAAATCGGATTAGTTGTAGAGCAACAGGAATTGTCTCAATTGAGCGCATTACGGATTATGATTTTATATGCAAAGTACTGAAGACTAATTCAACTTTACCGCCTTGCCTATTCCTTTTTTAATACTGAAGTTGTGTGAAAATCATGCTGCCGTTCCACCGATACCATTCACTTTCCACTTTTTACGCTGTTAGTCCATTATAAGCATGACGTTTTTGTCATTGTAGACGTGCTCAAAAGCTTTCCTGAATTTTGCGAAATCTTGATAAAACTCCCTGTTTTCTTTGTTACTTCCCAATACGCATATAAGAAATACATGAAATATTATTTTTTATTAAGCTTTGGCATCCCTGGAAGTTTATTACGATCACCAGCAATATCTTTCTCTTCTTTTTCTCATTCTTTATCTCATTCTTTCTCTCATTCTCTTGTTTTTGGTATTTACAAAACCAAAACATTAGCGTGAAGCTTATAAAACATTCTACACGCTCTCCATTCTAATCAGTTCGTGTAAGTTCTTGTTACAGTTGGTGTCTGGTGCCTCACGCTTGTTTACTTTTGATTTTGATTTGGAAAAGGGAACGAAACCCGAGAGGGGTAATTCGCTAAACAATATGGAATATTTACAAGTCAGCTTCTATTTGCTGGTGACCTTAATTACTCTGTTGTACTGGATTATACGCCAGCACTACAGCTACTGGGAGAAACGTAATGTTGTGTACGACAAACCCGATATATTTCTGGGCAATATGCGGCAAGTGGGCAAGACGCAAACACTAAAGCAGCCATTCAATGATTTCTATCAAAAGTATAAAGGCAAAGCTTTATTTGGGGGCTTCTTTTTGAGCTCACGTAAGGCCGTAATACTACTGGATTTGGATTTGATTAAGAGAGTCTTGATAACAGATTTCCAAGATTTTGCAGCACGTGGGAATTATTACAATGAAAAGGATGATCCCTTGTCGGCCCATCTCTTCAATTTGGATGGCCCCAAATGGAAGAGCATGAGAGCCAAATTGACGCCCACGTTTACTTCGGGCAAAATGAAGTTCATGTTCCCCTGTGTGGTGGAAGTGGGTGAAAGGTTTGTAGAGGTTTTAAGGGAAAAGATTGCAAAGACAACCGAACAAGAGAAGGAAGAGCAGCAAGGCTGGGAATTTCGTGAACTGTTGGCCCGTTTTACCACCGATGTTATAGGCTCTTGTGCCTTTGGTTTGGAGTGCAATAGCCTTAAAGATCCCCATACCCAATTCAGGGAAATGGGCAAAAAAGCCTTTACCAAACGCAGACATGGCCGTGTAATATTTTCCTTGTGCCAGGCTTTTCCGAATTTAGCACGTAAACTGGGCATAGCCATGGTGCCTCAAGATGTGGGTGATTTTATGATGAATGTGGTCAAGCAAACTGTAGAGTATCGCGAACGGGAGAAGATACAAAAAAATGATTTCATGAATTTGCTTATAGAGTTGAAAAACAGGAAGGACGAGGAAAGCTTGACATTGGAAGAAATAGCTGCCCAGGCATTTGTTTTCTTTTTGGCGGGCTTTGAAACCAGCTCCAGTACCATGGGTTTTGCTTTATACGAATTGGCTGTTAATGAAGACATGCAGAGGAAGGTAAGACAGGAAATCAATGACACTTTAAAGAAATTTAACAATGAGCTGACCTATGAAGGCATAAAGGAGCTGAAATATTTGCATCAAATCTTGCATGGTAAGTACCACTAGGTTAGGTTAGGTTAGAGGACGTGTACTTATCAATTAAGACAAGTGCAGTACCCAGAGGTCGAATTGATCCGTTGTACAAACGTCCAAACGTGAGTACCACTGAGCTGCAAAACATTTTCTTATTCTTTCCTTTTCCTTTTGATTACAGAAACCATGCGTAAATACTCTATAGCCTCGATAACCATGCGTAAAGCTTTACGGGACTACAAGGTGCCCAATTCTGATTATGTTATAGAGAAGGGTATGATTGTTATCGTGCCCATAGATGCCATACATCATGATCCAGATATTTACGATAATCCCAGTGAGTTTCGTCCCGAACGTTTTCATCCCGAAGAAGTTAACAAACGCCATGCCATGTCTTGGTTGCCGTTTGGTGAGGGTCCTCGCAATTGCATTGGCTTGAGATTTGGTAAAATGCAAGCCTTAATCGGTTTGGCTTTGTTGTTGAAAAATTTCCATTTTACCCTGTCGCCAAAGACACCAAAACCTTTGGAATTTGATGAGAAAACTTTTGTTTTAACTGCCAAGGGCGGCATATGGCTTAAAATGGAGGAGATTAAATAGTATTAAAGAAAGATAAGATTTATTTTCTTTTTGTTTATTGGAAATAATATGTGATAAAAATATTTTTAATTTTATGTGGAAAAAATTTTGAAATTAAGGTCGGAAGGCAACAAATTTCAAATTTAATAAAGAAGGATTTTGTTTAAATGTAAAGGGAGTTTAAAAAGACGAGTATTTAAACAATTTATATACCATTTGAAAGTTTAACTTAAGTACTTTCTGGAGATGTTAAAAGATTTTTAAAATTTTCAAATTCTATTAACAATTTTGTTGAAATAAAAAAAAATTGAAAATAAAAATTAAAAAAAAATTGTTTTCAATAAATGGTTTTTGGCCGCTGAAAAATGTGCCAAATTGAAAACGTTTCTTAACAAATTATACATCATTAGAAAGCTTAAGTTGTGTACTTTTAAAATATAAAATAATATTTTTATAATTAAGCAATCTTATAAACATTATTAATAAAATGCAAGAAAATGTTGAAGAAAAAAAATTTTTTTTTGGAAGAAATTTTTTCATAAGTTGATATTTGAGAGCTCAAATAGAAGATAACAAGAGAAGCTTGCTTAAGCATATTGTATGCCATCCGAAAGCCTGTCTTACAGACTTTTCAGAACTGTTTTAGAAACTTTCAAATTTTGAAATTTGTTTAACAATATTATTTAAAAGAAAAACTCCATGATTTTTTCAATTTTCTAAAAACCCGACCTTTCAAGCTTAAGTTTACCGTGAACTTTTCTTAAATGACTAATAGTTAACAAGGACTATACATACATATGTACATACATAATTGGTCATTACAACCCTTTAGTCATAGGGTTACGACCTAGCTACTCACAAGTTCTATAGGTCTATAGCACACCAAAATGTATAGAAGTTAAGAACGGAAGTTCCCTACATTGCATAAATCATAAAGTCACTGAATGTATAGTCACGTCTAAGTTGCTTGATTTGGATTATAACAGCAGTGAACATTTAGGATGTATAGTGTCATCGATGGGTTATCATTGGAGTCTGAAACCTTATCTGGGAAATTCAAGAAATGTGTCACAACTAGTCTTCCTTGAAATCCAACATGATTATTTTGTAAAACGGGAGCCGCATCACCTTACTAAATACGGTGAACAAAATGATTGTCAAAATCTATACGAAAGCCAGCTACAATAACTCTATAGGCCTTACTTGCTTATTTGATCATTACAAACCATTAGTCAGGATTACAACCTAGCTCCACACACCACTTATGTTGTGTTTAATTTTTATACATGAGTGGCTTTTTGAGAAGGTTTTCATGCCAATTTTTTATTCACATGGTCTTTTCGCAGAAGACTGCTGGTAGGAATTCGACGAAAGAAATATTTTCTTATACTTTGGTGTGTTCAGGATGTTTAAACCTCAGCCTCACGTAAAATAAGCCGGCCTAACTTTCCTGAAAAGTGCAGACGATTATTTTGTAAAAATGAAGCAACATCACCTAATAAAAAATGACGAAGAAAACAATCTTTTAAGATTTTTCAGACTCTTTTTCAAACAATGAATACCACTATGCTCCCATTGGTCATGTGGATTAAAAAAAATTTCAGATTTTAAAAAAAAATTTTTTTAGTACTTTTTCATGATAGCGTACCACTGTGCTACTATTTACTGTAACAAGCTATTGTCATTTTTTTTTCTGTTTTGCAGCTGTAAGTGAGCAAATGCCGACAACAACAACAAATTGTCTTTCTGATGAGCAGAAAAAAGAGCACATGAAGAAAAAGAAGATGAGGAAGGAGAAGTAAAAATGATGTGTAAATTAACTTGAACAAATTAATCACTTGTCAAGTGGTCAAACAAAATCCATCTTAAAAAAGAAATCAATTTTATCCACTCAACTAAATAAATAAACAAGAGAACAACAACAACAACAACAAAAAGACAACAAAAAGAACTTATTTCGTATAATAAATTTACATTCTACTTTAGTTGAGTCCAAAAAAAAGCAGAAGAAAAAATGTTTTTCTATTTAAATTAATCACTTGCAGTCGTCACTGTCAGAGTCACAAAACACAAACAACACTCGCCCTTATATCGGCACTAATACTACTTAAGCCCGCATAAATTAAGACATTTTTTTTGTTGTTGCTTTTTCTCTCACCAATAATCATTATAAGCAAAATCATAAACAAACAAATACAAATTCACACAAAGTGTTTAAAAGATTCAAGAGAAAAAGAAAGTATACGAGGAGTGAAAAGAAAAGGGAGAGAGTGAGAGAGAGAGTGTTAATAATAAATTATTAGACAATGGAATATGATTATAAGCCTGTCAAATGTTTATCAACATGATGACACAAACAATATTGAAACAATAAACACAAGCCGTTATTACATTACGTTCAACTACATAACTAGACAAAAACAATAAAAAACAATGCCCATAGAAATTACAAATGAAACAATAACAACAAATGGAAAAACAATACAATACGGAGAAAGAGAAATTGCATGCTCAATGTAAATAAATCAGGTTATTATCGTTACCAACAACTACATGCACAGACACAATATCACATACTCTTACTCGTACTCGTATTCGTACTCGTTTAAAAGGGATTACATTACTTGCATTACAAGACGTCTCGTCTTATGCTCGTGTATTGTTACTCTCTTGTTGTTTACCTTTTCTCGGCTTGAGTCGAGTGCAAGTGTTTTATTACAGTGTGCCTCCGTATGTGTGTGTATTCCTGTGTTTATAAGAAATTAAGCTGCACTAAGTAAAGTGTTTCTATTTATTTTCCTTTAGTTTTAAAGGGGATTTTGTTACGGTAATGCTATAAACACAATAAACGCAATGCAGCAAAAGCAGCAATATCTCAGAAATAGAATACATGGGCGTAAATGGAAGTGATTATTTTAAACACAGCGCGACAACAAGCAAAGATTCTGCTGTTTTGCTTTCAGGCTAATTTTTATTTTTATTTGCGATAATGAGAGAATTAAAGCTCTCAATAATTTTCGAACACAATAAACGCAATGCAGCGAGCGCAGCAATATCTCAGGAATAGAATACAAATTTTATATCTCCAGCAATGAGAGAATTAAAGCTCTTAGTCAGAGGATTTATGCTGACAAAGCTGCCAATACAACAACATGCATGAAATAAAGATTTTAAAAACGCGTTGCATGAAATACAAACTTTTGAGCCCGCCTACAATGACACAAACTTCATGCTTATAACGGACTAGCAGCGTAAAAAGTGGAAAGTGAATGGTATCGGTGGAACGGCAGCATGATTTGTACACAACTTCAGTATTAAAAAAGGAATAGGCATGGCGGTAAAGCAGAATTGGTCTTCAGTACTTTGCATATAAAATCATAATCAGTAATGCACTCAATTGAGACAATTCCTGTTGCTCTACAAAAACTTCATGCCTATAACGGACTAGCAGCGTAAAAAGTGGAAAGTGAATGGTATCGGTGGAACGGCAGCATAATTTGCACACAACTTCAGTATTAAAAAAGGAATAGGCATGGCGGTAAAGCAGAATTGGTCTTCAGTACTTTGTATGTAAAATCATAATCCGTAATGCGCTCAATTGAGACAATTCCTGTTACTCTACAACTAATCCGATTTTCACCCTCACACAACATGACGAGTCACGTATCGAAATCGATACCCATGTCCATTCTTAAAAGAGTTAAACAGGTGTTTCTAGAAAAGCAACGGATGCCCTGAGGTAGCAACACCAAGCAATTGTTGGCCACAGATTGCATGTTGTTTTCACCTTCCCCTTAAAGGCTGAACGCTTGAGGGAAAGAAACCTTATGCCCGCACATACATACATACATACATAATTGGTCATTACAACCCTTCAGTCAGGGTTACGATCTAGTTTCTCACAGCACTTATGTTGTGTGTATTAATTTTTATACATGAGCGGTGGGTCCTACAGTTTAAAGTCTACTCCGAACGACAGATTTTTGAGAAACTTTTCATGGCAATTTTATTTACTCTCAGAGTTTTTGCCAGAAATCTGCAGAGAGCAAGTCGCCGTAGATATAATTTTTGTATTTTATTTTGATGTCTGGCCTGGGGCTCGAACCCTGGCTTTACGTCTAATAAGCCAACACACTACCTATTAGACTACGGCGTAGTCTATATGAAATATAACGCGAAAAAGCGTTTTAGTGGCACCATGAATAAAATATTCACGATTTTTTGTTTTGTTTTATTTATTTTGCTTATGCTGTCTTAATTATAATTAATACGCCTGCAGCTTACCTTAAGCAGCAATTGCTAAATTGTTGTCTTTGCTGCGTTGCGTTTAGTGTGTTTACACTTAACCCTTTGACGGACACGAAAATTTTAGGAGCCCTTCCCGTGGGACGCTTGCTGTATTTCCGTTATTTGGCAAGATACAATTTATGTCGTGTATACACGTCATGTCCCCCCAGAAACCCTTGTTATGACGTCTATACGCGTCAGTGTCCGTCAAAGGGTTAAGCACTTAAAACCTACAAAAAAGAGACATTAAATCCATAAAAAGCCATTTAAAACAGTGGGTAAATTGATGGGGAATAATTAAAAAATCTGAATTCCCATAAAATCTAAAGTGAAAGCCTAAATAAATAATTAAATTTTGTTAAAAACTAATTACCACAAACAAAAATAAAATTTGTTTTATTTAACCTTTCATATACATATTAATAGCATGAAAATAAAAACAATTTAACAATTTAAAATAAACTAAAAATAGCTCATTTGAAAGCATTAAAATTCTTTAAAGATTATAATTTTGTTTCACATTAAAGCGATAACTTAAGAAGAGGTCATCGATTTTTATTTCTTTTCGTTCGTTTCGTTTCTCTTTTGTGTCTAGAGATGCTTTCATTATTAATTTGTTTCTTTTTCTTCTTCTTTTTTAAGAAGTCTTTTTGAAATCAAGAATTTTTTTCTTCATTGTTTTTTCTCAGCTAATAAATACGCTTTGATTTGTTTAGTCTAGCATTCGTATGAAATAATTAATAAAACAAATCGTTTTATTTGGTTTTAAAATTCGTTTTTGTTTTCTAATTTTAAATTAATTATAATGGCCATTAATATTGAATTCTTTGGTAAATTATAAAATAATTTTCCAGGGAACTGTATTACAAAATGATTTATAAATTAAGGCCAGAACTTCTTAAAATTGAAAGATTTTTATGGGAAATTCTAAGAAAAATTCATTCATATTTTTGAAAAATTTTTTGTTACAAAATAAATTATGAAATCAAACGCTTTAATCCATAATCTCTTCTTTAAATATGTCACAAAATTAATAAGTCACGTAATTACATCTTAAAAACATGGTATTCAGGAATTTGGACCAGCCATATGAAATACGCTTTGTATACCAAACGAAATCATTTGATAACTAATCTTCCTTTGAACTCAGTGCAGAACAAACGCTATTCTCATAAACAGACGTTGAATACATACATAATTACTCTTTACAACCCTTCAGTTAGGCTTATGACGTAGTATCTCACACCACTCATGTTGTTAATTTTATACATGACTAGCTTTACCATGCGCGTGTTGCTGCACCACCAACTAAAATAAATTTGAAGGAAAGCCAAATGTCCAATTAATTTTGAATCATTTTATTGATATTGTTTCCCGTTGTCCTGATGATTCAGATGAACGGGCCTGAGTAGTACGCATTCGATCAGTTTCTAATGTAATTTCTCGTTGTTCAAGTGGTTCAAGCGAACGGGTCTCAGCGGCATACACACGAAGATTTTCCAGTCTCAATGCTCGTCTGATTCTGAAGCTCGTAATGCTCTTTTCTTCCGTGTTTGAGGTGTCGACCAATTGCTTGTCATTCATTTTGAATAATTTTCATTGACGCCATCCATCGGACATTAATCGCACCAACCTCCGTCGACTCATGCGTAACAACTTTGTTAAAGAATGCACAGTTTACGATTTATTTGATTTTAAGTAATTTTCAGTGGCGCCACCTATCGGAAATTAGTCATACTAACTTGAAAACCTTCGTCGGCTCATGCGCAAAAACTTTGCTAAAGATCATGACATGATCAAATCCATAGTTTACGATTCTATAAGGTACATACAAACAAACATTCATTTTTATATATATAGACTATGGGAGGTGATACGCCCACTATAGCTAATACGCCCAATTTGTTCATATATACGTCAAAGTCGTCCATACAAAATTTGAGGACTCTAGCTGTTGCAGTTTATGAGATCTGCGACATTAAATACTTATTGGGTATGTAGGCGTGGCACCTCGCCTGCTTGAAATTTTAAAATAAAAAGGAGCCTATAGTTCCTTCCAGACATACAGGAAGGTACTGTTAAAATTTCAAGAAAACCCGTTCAGCCGTTTAACCGTCTATAGACTTCAAACAAACAAACAAACCCACAAACAAATAAACACACATTCATTTTTATATAAAGGGTGTTTTTTTATAGAGGTATAGAACTTTAAGTTGCAATAAAACAACGATGGATTATTCGATTGACATGAATTTTATTTATCCGAAAGATAATCTTGTGGCATTACATTTTAAATATGATTTCTGGCATATGACCGCCACGGCTGGCGCGGATGTAGTCCAATCTGGACGTCCAACTTTCGATGACTTTTTCCAACATTTGTGGCCGTATATCGGCAATAATACGGCGAATGTTGTCTTCCAAATGGTCAAGCGCTTGTGGCTTTACCGCATAGACCAATGACTTTACATAGCCCCACAGAAAGTAGTCTAGCGGTGTTAAATCACAAGATCTTGGAGGCCAATTCACACGACCAAAACGTGAAATTAGGCGGTCACCAAACGTGCCTTTCAATAAATCTATTGTGGCACGAGCTGTGTGACATGTTGCGCCGTCTTGTTGAAACCACATCTCCTGGACATGATGGTTATTCAATTCAGGAATGAAAAAGTTAGTAATCATGGCTCTATACCGATCACCATTGACTGTAACGTTCTGGCCACCATCGTTTTTGAAAAAGTACGGACCAATGATTCCACCAGCCCATAAAGCGCACCAAACGGTCAGTTTTTCTGGATGTAACGGTGTTTCCACATACACTTGAGGATTACCTTCACTCCAAATGCGGCAGTTTTGTTTGTTGACGTAGCCATTCAACCAGAAGTGCGCTTCATCGCTAAACAAAATTCGCTTATGAAAATCGGGAACAACGGTAATCTCGTTTTGGGCCCATTCGACGAATCTACGCCTTATTTGATGATCGTTTGGCTTCAAATCTTGCACGAGTTGGATTTTGTAAGCACCCAAACCAAGATCCTTCCGCAAAATCTTCCATAAACTGGATGGACACAGATCCAATTCCTGTGCTCGATGGCGGATGGACTCATTCGGGTCTTCCTCAATGCTACGCTCTACAGCAGCAATAGCTTCTCCTGTACGCACCGTACAGCGTCTCTGGCGATGCGAGTTATCAATAAGAGTAAACGTGGTGCGAAAACGTTCCATGGTTAATCGAATTAACTGCTCTGATGGACGATTTTGTCGACGATAAAATGGACGTAGTGCGCGATACGTTTTCCGCACAGAACCATTATTTTCGAAATAAAATTGCACTATTTGCAAGCGTTGTTCAATCGTGAGTCTATTCATGATGAATTGCCAAACCAAACTGAGAATAAATCACTTGACAGCTGTTAAATCGGTCGCCATCTTGAAAAGTAATGCCAACTTAAAGTTCTATACCTCTGTAAAAAACACCCTTTATATATAGACTATGGGAGGTGATACGCCCACTATAGCCAATCCTCCCATTTTGTTCGTGTATACGTTAAAGTCGTCATAAACAATTTGAGGACTCTAGCTGTTGCAGTTTATGAGATCTGCGACATTAAATACTTATTGGGTATGTAGGCGTGGCACCTCGCCTACTTGAAATTTTAAAATAAAAAGGAGCCTATAGTTCCTTCCAGACATACAGGAAGGTACTGTTAAAATTTCAAGAAAACCCGTTCAGCCGTTTAGCCGTCTATAGACTTCAAACAAACAAACAAACCCACAAACAAATAAACACACATTCTTTTTTATATATAAGATTGGCAGGACCTACAGTTTAAAGTCGACTCCGAACGACAGATTTTTGAGAATCTATTCATGATATTCGTGATAAACTAATTGCTATAGTTTGAAAACAAGGTGTAGTACCGGCCATGTAGGTATAGTTCTGCTGCCTATAATCGTAATCACATATAGCTGGCCCCACAGATTTTAATCGGCATCAAAGCATTCCCTTTACCCGAAAAACTGGCATCATTTTATGTATGCAACTTTAAGTATTCAATGACAAGTGTTGAGCGCATTAAACCAATGCAAAAAAAAATTCAAAAATTTCTTGCAAGTTAATGAAGATTTTTTCAAGACCCACCACAACGCCATTGCTAAGTAATGACAAGACTTTTGAAGCAAAAAATTCATCACAAAAGTGTTGGTGGTTGATGGATAATTTTTTTGCTTTGATTGACGGCCTTGTTGCCATGATGCTGAGGATCAAGTCTGAAATAAAAAAATCCTCGTGTAATGAAAACGAAACTTTAAGCACTTAAAGACAAGCAATAAAGTGACGATGTGACATGACATGTCATGACATTTGCTTTGTAAGAATTTTTTTTTGTTTTCGTTAATGGATTCCCTTATTATCTGTCTGCCACAATGTAAATGCAGATTTTTTTTCTTAATGCAAAATGCATTAAAGCGTTCTGCATTCAATGTTTATGGTAATGTCAAGTTTTTCTTTCTGTCATCCTTTAACACACACAGAAAACACAGAGAAAAAGTGACATGCTCAACCACAAAGGCCGCCTATATAAACAACGGGGGTACCGTACACTTAACTATAAAAATATTTCAATAAAAGGAAAAATGGAAAAGAAAAATAAAAACAAAAATATGCTCTGATTTGTTTAAACAACAGCACAGTAAATAATTTTCTTTTTAAAAGCCTTTTAGACTTTACAGACAAGACCAGAAGAACCAACCCCTCTCTGCCGTACTTTATTTTTGTCATCATTTTTAAAGACTTTCTTGCCCTGCCACCATCCGTCTGTCCATCCACCCATCCATCCATCAGTTCATTACTCTATACTGTCTAAACAATTTATAATTGTTGTAATAATATTGTTTAAAAAATGTTTAAAATGTGTGTGGGAATCTATGCACATGTCATGCCACTGTAAATAAAATGATTGTCTCTCTCTCTGTCTTCTTCCAAGTAAATTATTTAAAATTATTATCATTAGACAGACAGACAGACAGAAGAGAAAAACAAATACAAAACCGCTGTCGTGTTATTTGCTGTTAGAGCGCCTTAAAAGGGTTAAAAATGTCACAGAAGTTCGGTTTCAAATTCAGAATATTTTGGGCTGCAAGGCCAACCACCAGCTTTGTTGAGTTTTAATTGCCATTTTTTTTTGGAGATTTTTTTTAATTATTAACAGGGCATAGTTATTCATGCCCATATGAGAATGATTTTTTTAAAATCACATTAAATTTATTAAAAACATACGAAAGAAAAACAAACAAAATTTTTTTTTTAAATTTTCCAAACTAGACGTACAATAATGATATCAGAAGACATATGGAGCCCGATTAAAAAACACAGAACTGAAGCTGCAGTTACATACATAACGGGTGATTTTTTAGCAATTATCTTTTTGGCAACACTGGTTTAAACAGCTCACGCACGTTTCGTGTTTTGTTTCACTGTCAAACATCTTCAGTTTGGTCTTTAATTTAACCATGAATCGTCTTACAAACCGAACAACGCTTGCAAATCATTGAATTTTATTTTCAAACTGCGTGCTCTGTTAAGAAAGTTCATCGCGCGCTTCTTCCATTTTTATGGTCAGTTTAATCGGCCCACTGAAGCGGCTATTCGGGCTATAGTGTGTACAAGCTTACGTAGAATGCGAACTGAAGAAAATATCGCAGCTCAATCGGCCAGTGTTAATGATGACCATCAATTATCGATTCGTTGCCGTTCGCAGCAATTGAGCCTTTGTTACTCAACAACGTGGAAAATTTTGCGGAAGGATTTAGGTGTGAAGGTCTTTCAATATACAGCTGGTGCAAGAATTGAAGCCGAACGATCTACCGCAACGCAGAATTTTTGGTGAATGGGCTGCTCTTGGAAAGTTGGTCGAAGATCCACTTCTTTATCGAAAAATTGTGTTCAGCGACGAAGCTCATTTTTGGCTCAATGGATACGTAAATAAGCAGAATTGCCGATTTTGGAGTGAAGATCAGCCAGAAGCATTGCAAAAGCTACCAATGCATCCAGAATATGTCACAGTTTGGTGCGGTTTATGGCCTGGTGGCATCATTGGACCCGTACTTCTTCAAAGATGCTGCGAATCGTAACGTAACTGTGAATGGTGAGCGCTGCCGTGAGATGATATCCAACTTTTTTTTGCCCAAAATGCAAGAGCTTGACTTGCATGACATGTGGTTTCAACAAGACAGTGCCACATGACACACAGCACGCGTAACAATGGACTTATTGAGAGGCGAGTTCGGTGAATATTTTATTTCACGTTCGAGACCGGTCAATTGGCCGCCTAGGTCGTGCGATTTAACGCCTTTAGACTATTTTTTGTGGGGCTATGTTAAAGCTCATGTCTATACGGACAAGCCCGCTTCAATTGACGCATTGGAATAAAACATTGAAGCATTTATTTGTGAGATACCGGCCGAAATGTTGGAAAAAGTATGCCAAAATTGGACTAAGCGGATGGACCATTTGAGGCGCAGTCGCGGTCAACATTTGCATGAAATAATCTTCAAACATTAAATTATATGGACCGTACTATCGATTCAAATAAAGATTTCCATGAATTTTTCTGAATTTTATGTGTTTTTTTTTTTTGAAAAATTTTCCTCTAGCTCTTACAAAAACCACCCAATATAACGAAAAAGAACTCAAGCTGCAGTTACATACTTATCAGAGATCAACAATGAATCGTTTTTTCGCTACTCATAAGCACTCATGAAATTTTGAATATAATTGAGTCAACAATATTGAAATTTAACTATGTACTCTGATTCATTCATACTCACTACAATGTTTATTTATAACTACAGGTTGCAATGAGTATGCTTACAACATTGACATCAAACTCATACCATTTGAAACATGTTTGATTCATAAGATGCACACCTTAAGAAAAATACTTATAATACTTAGAAATGATTCAGAGTGACTCGAGTCTTAGTTGTTGTTGCATTTACAACAACAAAAAAGACACGTAAGCAAAAAAGACAGACAGAGCAGCAAGTAAAGCAAACACACACTTCTTTTTAGTGTTCGTACATGAATCATACTTATTATATGCGTCGTGTATATGTTGAGTCATAGAGAGTTGAAATCAACAGCATCATACGTATTGTTAAATATGAGTACCATGAGTATTTCAAACTTTGAATATGAATAGTATGAGTATGACATTAAAATAAGTATGAATGCGTATAATGTGGGAATATCAGCCAACCACAAATGCTGAAGTAAAATTAGGATGACTTCAATCATCTCAACTATTCAACATCGTGTTGCATGATATCACTCGCGAAGTCTGTTTAAAGAGAACAGGAATTACATGGTTCTCTCAAGGCCGTTCGAGAATGTGGACTGAATTTATCTACTCTCGCTCAAGATCTCTCACATGCAAGCAAAACTATAAGACTTAGAAAGATTAGTGCGCAATTCAGGCCTTGAGATAAATATCAAATCAAGCAATTCAAAGCCATGAGATCTAAGATCATTAGCGCATCTATTACATCATGCTTTCAACAAGGACTTCCAAACTTTGACAATTGAAGCTACAACTGTCAAATTAATTGTCATTTATTAAGTCTGTTTGGTAAAACCCGCATGGGCAACCATAAATAATGAAATATGTAAGCTGAATGGGGTATGGAGCAGTTGGCAAGAGACCGTAATTTTCATTTAAAACTCATCTCCTGAAATAAGACCCATTTCAGGGTGAATTAGTACGAGAAGAAAAAAAAAATTGGAGAAAATTTAAAATTCAAAAATGCATCCTGAAAAAATCATTGTTTGGTATGAACTTCGGGCTGACGGCGTCATCGGCACATACTCCTTTCATGATGATGTTGACCAGACCACCAACTTCTGTTAGCCTGAATTGGACGATCTTGACACTGACGATATGTCGTTTCCATGGATCGGCGCTTAGTTGCACACAACTCATACCACATTGAATATTCTGCACGAACGATTTGAGGGCATGATTACTCCGTGTGGAAGTGTTGTGAACTGGACAACGAGATCTTGCGATTTGACCTCGTTAGACTTTATCTTGTAGGGCTTTCCCGAGTCGCAGATGTATGAAGTATGAAATTAGAAGCCACAGTGTTCGCCTAAGCCTACATGCACCAGAGTCATGGAAAATTTGACATTTTGGATGTGCTGCATGCAGAGAAGGCGGGACGAATACTTGAAGGCATCAATAGGTTTTTCAAATGAATATAAAATATCGATAATATCTCAGACACATTTTGTTTTATTTAAATTGAATTGCCTTCTAATACCGGCATATGCAGGTGTTTATCAAAATTTTAGTTTCATTTTTCCTCCTTTCTTCATAGCCAGGAATGAAAGGAAGTCGTCGATAACATTTCTTAACTTATTTAATAATAAAATTCTGAATACTGTTATCTTAAGCTTCTTTTTTAATTATGAATTTCATTTACAACAACAATTACAAATAATTTTCCAAATTTCTTTGCTTTTATTTCCCCCCAAAAAAAAAATTTCATTAACATGTGCTTACCTCCCTCCCCCCTATTCCTTTCGATTTTTGTAAGACATGGTAACGATTTTAAACATCAATCATTATATTCCATTATAAGAAAAATATTTTTTTGGCATGTTTTTAGGCTTTTTAACATCACATTTCACTTGTCACTTTGACATACACTCACTCACTCACTTGCTTACACGCTCACTCATACACTCTCTCGTCTATTCACACAACCGTGCCTAACCCATATGTTTGTAGGAATCAAATTAAAGGCATGAGTAAGAGTACAAGGGAAAAAGAGTAATGTTAAGTGGCAATTGACAATGTACATACATTATTACACAATAAGTACTAAAGAGAGAAAAAAGTACTTTTTTTAGTTTATTTTTCTGTACAGACTACAGAAGGTAGTAATTTAAGTTTTAAGTTTTTAAATACTCAACTGACAGAAAGTGAAATTATCACAAGAAAAATAATGAAAAGAAGGGTTGGCTCGAGAGTAAAAAAAAAACGAAAAACAAATGTGAAGAGAAAGGGGAAATTTAAAAAGGCCTCTTTTACGGCCTTATTTGGAACAAAAGTTCCAGCGAAGTGACTGAAATAAAATTCTTTACATTGATGTTTACTTTTTGGACACACTGTACTACCAAGGTAGGTAGGTAAAAGTGGTTTTCCCCTCGATGGAGTCATGTGCGGGGCACACAGGGCCCATTGCGATACCACAGTCTCACATTCGCCCCTAGTGCAGCAACCACTCGGAGCTTTCGATGAAGCGGCTCAGACTGTTCATACAGATTTTCCATGTAGTAGGCACCCAAGTGCCTCTTTGTCCTCCGACCAAGTGCCATGCATGACAGTTCATTAAGACCCTCCATGTAGTAGGCAGCCAGGTGCCTTTTTTTCCTCTGACCAAGTGCCATGCATGTGCACAGTAGGTGAAGAAAAGTCTCATGCTCCTCCTCGTCTCTACAGCTTCTGCAGAAATCATATGCAAGGTGTCCAAGACCAATACGCCTCGCATGCTTTTTTATAATACAATGCCCCTTTAAAACCCTGATAACAGTGCTGAGCCTACTTCTTTGGAGTTTAAGCAGATCCGCCTGTATTACCAAACAATTTAATTTTTTTTATAAATTTCTATGAGTTTTTGTTTTTCGCATAGGCCCTTTATATGCAAGGCCTTGTAAGATTTCCCTTACTGTATGACTTAATGTGCTTTTGTGTCTTTATGACAGTATTTGAGTTGTTTAAGATTTTCCACTCTACATACGCCGTAATGTAGGCTTTGCTGGGCACTGAAGCTTAATGAAAATTACAAAAAGCTATGTGCAGTAAGCAACTAAAGCCTTTACATAGGGTCTGTCATTAAGCGCTTAATATTTTTCAATATAAATAAATAAAACAGAGTATGTGTGAGATATCTTTTAAGACCTACTGATGCTATTATGTGTGCAACACAACATCATTCATATTGGAACCACAGTTTTCCTGGGTTCAGCACGTCCGAAATATCCAATTTTCCATAACTATACAGCATAAATCAAGCTGTACTTAGACGATGGGAAGACTTATGTTGGCTCTATATAGACCGCTAAGGTTTGTGGTTCATTCGCATACACTTGTGAAAACCCCAGAATAAAAAGTTTAACCCAGCCAAACCGCAAGATCTCGATGGCCACAATACCTCAACGTAAGAAGAGTATACAATCAAATCACTCCAGCAGAATATCCAATGCGGCATGAGTCGTGCTGAAATCACATGTTGTTGGTGTCTAGATCAGGCCAAAAATAGTTGGTAATCATCAACCTATAATGCTAACCGTTGACAACCATTTAGACAGAATTACGACCTAGCTTATCACAGCACTTATGTTTTGTGTGTTAAGTTCATTCATAAGCGGCGAGACCTTCAGTTTAAAGTCAACTCTGAACGACAAAGTTTTGGTTTGGCAATTCATCATGAATAGACTCACACCTGAACAACGCTTGCAAATAGTGCAATTTTATTTCGAAAATAATGGTTCTGTGCGGAAAACGTATCGCGCACTACGTCCATTTTATCGTCGACAAAATCGTCCATCAGAGCAGTTAATTCGATTAACCATGGAACATTTTCGCACCACGTTTACTCTTATTGATAACTCGCATCCCCAGAGACGCTGTACGGTGCGTACAGAAGAAGCTATTGCTGCTGTAGAGCGTAGCATTGAGGAAGACCCGAATGAGTCCATCCGCCATCGAGCACAGGAATTGGATCTGTGTCCATCCACTTTATGGACGATTTTGCGGAAGGATTTTGGTTTGCATGCTTACAAAATCCAACTCGTGCAAGATTTGAAGCCAAACGATCATCAAATAAGGCGTAGATTCGTCGAATGGGCCCAAAACGAGATTACCGTTGTTCCCGATTTTCATAAGCGAATTTTGTTTAGCGATGAAGGGCACTTCTGGTTGAATGGCTACGTCAACAAACAAAACTGCCGCATTTGGAGTGAAGGTAATCCTCAAGTGTATGTGAAAACACCGTTACATCCAGAAAAACTGACTGTTTGGTGCGCTTTATGGGCTGGTGGAATCGTTGATCCGTACTTTTTCAAAAACGATGGTGGCCAGAACGTTACAGTCAATGGTGATCGGTATAGAGCCATGATTACTAACTTTTTCATTCCTGAATTGAATAACCATGATGTCCAGGAGATGTGGTTTCAACAAGACGGCGCAACATGTCACACAGCTCGTGCCACAATAGATTTATTGAAAGACACGTTTGGTGACTGCCTAATTTCACGTTTTGGTCGTGTGAATTGGCCTCCAAGATCTTGTGATTTAACACCGCTAGACTACTTTCTGTGGGGCTATGTAAAGTCATTGGTCTATGTGGTAAAGCCACAAACGATTGACCATTTGGAAGACAACATTCGCCGTATTATTGCCGATATACGGCCACAAATGTTGGAAAAAGTCATCGAACGTTGGACGTCCAGATTGGACTACATCCGCGCCAGCCGTGGCGGTCATATGCCAGAAATCATATTTAAAATGTAATGCCACAAGATTATCTTTCGGATAAATAAAATTCATGTCAATCGAATAATCCATTGTTGTTTTATTGCAACTTAAAGTTCTATACCTCTATAAAAAACACCCTTTACATATGTATGTATTGTTGTGGCCTTGATGTCTATAACAATGGGCCAGCGTTTTAATAGTATTGCTACTATCAACCAGTTTTGATTCTCATTGTATATTTAATGCCTTTCATACATGTTTTCAATTGCGGTACTCTGTAGGTGTTGTACCTAGGCAAGATAGATCTTTACGGACAGCAAAGCCAGCTTATTCTGGGAATTCCCTCATTCAGAAATAAATCGTAAAATGTTAATGAGTTTCGGCATGTATGTAAATACATATTGAATGATTCTTATATTCGAAGTCAATTATTTGATTGTGTGTAAAAAAAATTAACAAATGCCTGGCGTTTATTTATATACAATTATTAATAATGATTTCCACGCACATACATATATACAGTCAACCCTCCTATAACGCGGTGAGTGCGTACCGCGTAGTATGGAAACCGCGCTATAAGAAAGTCGGATTTAACCGTACAAACCAGGCTAATTCGTAGCGTGTTCTATGGAAACCGCATTCTGAGAGTATCGCGTTATAGGAGGGCGGTCGCAGTTTCATCTCCGCTTTATATGGAAATCTCGTTCTGAGAGTTCCGCGTTATAAAAGGGTTGACTGTACATCGCATACAGAAATAAATACAATAATTGTGTGTAATTAATTTGCTAAAAATGTTAACCCATTTTCTATTCCTTTTACACTTGCTAAGCAAAAAAGCAAGGAAAGAAACGGAAAGAAAGAAAAACAGAACCGATTTTGATTCATTAACTAGATTTTCTCCAGACCATATGTCGTCGTCTGCAGCAAAAATTGCCAAGAATTATTGTGAAAAGAAAAAAACTGTAAAATATGTACGTTGCCTGGCTGGCAATTGACCTAAAAGTGACAATTTCTATAATAAATGTTTGTCGCTTAATTCTTATAAAAAATTAAATAAGAAAAAAACAGCCATGTTGCACATGATTATTAAATAACAAGTCGTGGTTATAATTGGAAAGAAAAGAAAGAAAAAACGAGGAGAAAAATAGAAGGCAAACTAAACTCTTGGATATGTAATCGTATATCGTCGACTGACTTATAGGAAATTTGTAATTAAAAAATATGCTTCTCTTAAGAGGAAATCTTTTAAATTGAAGAAAAAACTTTAAAGTGGAGGAACATAAATTAATAAAGTTTTATGACAAGGAAATAAATAAATTAAGATGCAGAATTTTGTAATAAAACTTTAAAAAAAGGGATTATGATTACCGAAATTAAATATCAAAAAACGTAAGGAAAATAATAGACAAGTAATGGAATCACATGGTAACATACTGTTACCTTTTAAAAACATTTAAAATATGAGTTCGTAGATTGCAAACAAAATAAAAATAAATTTGTAGTTAGTTTGAATTAAAATTCTTTATTATTCGCACAATTTGTGTGCCACTGTTCACAACTTGATGTAAGCAACAACAATTGCTCTTCTTTGCTTACACCTCTGCATATGTATGTAGAAACTAGGTCGTAATCCTGACTGAAGGGTTGTAATGACCAATTATGTATGTATGTATGATAACATAATTGGCCACTATAACCCTTCAAACAGGTTTACTACCCAGCTTCTCACACCACTTATGTTGTGTGTGTTAATTTTATAACGGGTAATTTTTTAGCAATTATCTTTTTGGCAACACTGGTGTTTAAAGAGGTCACGCACGTTTCGTGTTTTGTTTCGCTGTCAAACATCTTCAGTTTGGTCTATAATTTAACCATGAATCGTCTTATAAACCGAACAACGCTGCCAAATCATTGAATTTTATTATCAAAATGCGTGCTCCGTTAAGAAAGTTCATTGCGCGCTTCTTCCATTTTATGGTCAGTTTAATCGACCAACTGAAGCGGCTATTCGGGCTATAGTGTGTCTAAATTTCGCACCAAATTTACATTGTTGGACATTAAACCACCAACACGCTTATGTAGAGTAGCGAACTGAAAAAAAATATCGCAGTTGTAGCGGCCAGTGTTAATGGTGGCATCATTGGACCGTACTTCTTCAAAAATGCTGCGAATCGTGAGATGATATCCAACTTGTTTTTGCCCAAAATGCAAGAGCTTGACTTGCATGACATGTGGTTTCAACTAGACGGTGCCAAATGTCACAGAGCACGTGTAACAATGGACTTATTGAGAGGCGAGTTCGTTGAACATTTTATTTCACGTTCGGGACCGGTCAATTGGCCGCCTAGATCGTGCGGTTTAACGCCTTTAGACTATTTTTTGTGGGGCTATGTTAAAGCTCATGTCTATACAGACAAGCCCGCTTCAATTGACGCATTGGAAGACAACATTGAAGCATTTATTCGTGAGATACTGGCCGAAATGTTGGAAAGAGTATGCCAAAATTGGACTAAGCGGATGGACCATTTGAGGTGCAGTCGCGGTCAATATTTGCATGAAATAATCTTTAGACATTAAATTATATGGACCGTACTATCGATTCAAATAAAGATTTCATGAATTTTTCTGAATTTTATGTGTCTTTTTTTGAAAAATTTCCCTATAGCTCTTAAAAAATTACTCATTACATGAGTGACGGGACCTACAGTTTAAAGTCGACTTCGTACGACAGATTTTTTGTAATGGAAATTTTATTTTTTGCACAGAATTTTTTCCATTTCTGGACAGCTGGTGCTGTCTGACATTGGGTTTGAACCGTGGCCTCATGTCTAATAATCCAACACTCTACCTACTAGAGTACGGCGACTTCACACAGAACACATATTTGAATCCTGTGCGACGACAATGCATCTCAGCAGAAAACATCTGTGTTTGTATCAAGTACTAGGTACTGAACAGCACTCTGAGGTTTCTAAGCATAGCAAGACTGATTGAAATGAATCATCAGAACACATGTTTGAAACCTGTGCGACGATAATGCATCTCTGAAGGAAACATCTGTGTTTGTATCCAGTACTAGGTCCAGAACAGCATCCTGAGGTTTAAAGGCATAACAAGAGTCGTATCGTAGACGATTTGTATTTGAAACACCTAATGGTCTTCTGTTATGGGATAAGCAAGTGACTTATAATTTAAACTAACTTAAACGGAATCTTTGGATATGTTCTGCTATTTTATTTTTGAATTCAAAAAACAAACGTATTTTAAAAGAAATTATTTTTCTTTTCATTTCCGGACAAGTCGCACAAGTAAAGAATCAAGAATAGTAGTTTTGAAATCTTTTCATCTACAAGCCTTTGATAGATTCTTTAAAGCTGCTTTGATAGTTTTTTTCTTTTGAGACACAATTTTTTTCTTTTGGCTTATATTAGAGATTTACATATAAAGTAATATTTTTAAAATACGGCCAATATGCCTGAATAAATAGGGGCATCGATAGATAAAGAGAAAGAAAACGAATATTTTTTGTTTTTGGGGCTTTTCTTTCTGTTAACCCCTGGCCAAAATAGCCAATGCATTTGTAAGCCAAAAACCGTATAAAAATCCATACATAATCAATGAATGTAAATCATTTCAATTTCTATCAAAGGAAACATATTCCTTTTTTTTTTTTGTTGGCTGGCAAAATTTATTAGAAAAGAGGCCGTTTGGCAGGAGGGTGGTGGCGTTGCAAGTACATGAAAAGATAACAAGGAATGGCATAATACTTGTTAAAAACTAAATCCTTTTCTTATTTCTTTTTGTTTTCTTTTTTTCTTTTCGGTATTCATGCTTACTTTTTTTTTGTTTGTTCATCTTCATTCATCTACTTTTTCTACGCAATTTCATGTTTTGTCTCTTGCCATTCACAATTCAAGAAAAGCTGGCTGAAAAAAATAAAAGAAAAACAGAGGATCCGCATTCCTTTTGTTGTTGGCGAATTTCTGTTGTTTTTTTTTTTTGACTTGTTTTTTAAGGTTTTCCTTCTTTCTGTTTTTACAAAAGAAAACTGAAAACGAAACGAAAAAGTAAAATTTATTTCACAGAGAGATTACAAAATGGTGTTGAAAATGAAAGAAAAAGTTTCGTTTTTTTCTTTTTCTTTTCATTTGCCACCCGAATTATCTTATTCATACTCCTTCTGCCTTTCTTTCTTACTTTCTTTCCAAAAAACAAAAACAAAAACAAAAAGAAAATATCCTGGTATTATGGCCAAAATAGTATTTACGTTAAGTAGTAAGTCCGTATTTTTTTGCAGTAATAATATGGTCTCAGATAAGATTGAAAGAAAAGCTTAAAAAGAAAATTTCATTTTTTTCCCTTAATTCTATTACACGAAAACAGAAAAAAATTTTCTTCCAAGGAAATCTTAAGAAAATGGAATGAAATACAAAGACCGTGTGTTTAAAAATATGAAAACTTACTTCTTTTACTAACTTTCTTTACAAAGAATGTCTTTAATCTAAAATTTTTGTTCTACAAAACTATAACCGAACTTTGCTGACATCAATACACGATACACTTTTAAAGATATTGTTACCAAAATAAAAAAAATCTAAACACTGTCGTTTTCCTTTTACATCGCTTAACATTAAAATTATAAACAAAAGCTAGAAAAACAAAACAATGCAGTAAACAACCCTGTTTACAAATTATCGTACTGCTTAATGTAACAACAAACACCAGCGAAAAAAATCGTAAACAAGTAAACAAAAATATACCAACAACACTACAATAACAAACGTACACAACGATGTTTACAATTATAGAGATTTCGATAAGAAGAAGTTATAAAAGTCCGCCTTCAAAAACATTCATCAGACTGTTTACGTTGCTATATAAAAGGCAAGGCAAAGCAGGCGACCGTAGTTAGTGAAGTTCAGTCAGTATTGTTTGAAGACGCGTTGGGTTTGAAGATAGTAATCGTGGTTTGAAGATCTCCGTTATAAAGATCTATCGAACAATTGGAGAGTAATTGTTAACAGAGAAATAACAACCAAAGCAATTGTTGTTGTTTACATCAGGTTGTGAACAGTGGCACACAGAATTCTGCGAACAATAAAGAATTTAATTAAAACTAAAAACAAATTTGAAGTCGCCGTAGTCTAGTAGGTAGTGTGTTGACTTATTAGACGTAAAGTCAGGGTTCAAACCCCAGGCCAGACATTAAAACAAAATACAAAAAAGGTTCTGGCAAAAACTCTGACGATGAAATAAAATTGCCATGAGAAGTTTCTCAAAAATCTGTCGTTCGGAGTCGACTTTAAACTGTAGGTCCCGCCGCTCATGTATAAAATTAAAGCACACAACATAAGTGGTTTCAGAAACTAGGTCGTAATCCTGACTGAAGGATTGTAATGACCAATTATGTATGTGTATGTAGTTGAGAAGTGATAGGGCTTTAATAGTGTAGTCGCGCTCTCTTGTAAGTTTTGTTAGCTTGTGTAATCCCTCTGCTACTTATCCTCCCTTTCCTAGTTCCTCTCATTTTTCACTATCGCCCCTTTTATCCTCTACCCTTTAGAACGTTGTACAATGGGTCAACCGAATCTCCGGGTACTGTGCTTGTCTCCGTGGGCAAGTACATGTCCTCTTAAACCTAAACTAACCTTTCGCAAATGCTTCAGCAAAGTTGACATATTGAATGCCCTCGTGTAGGATATCTCATTAGCTCATTGAGAGTTACTCGACATACATAGACACAGTGTTTGACCATAAACCTTGTGCAAACTGAGGTTCACACATGTACTTGAATTTTAAAAATTATAAGACTTCCGAACATAATTCAACTAGGAACTGCTGTATGGCACTGATATTGACAATGACAGTGATTGTGGAAAAAAATTACTTCATATTATTTCTGTAGACTTGTAAGAAGAAAAATATTTAATGACAGTGAAAATGACAAAGCTGGAGAAAATCACTTCATCTTGACTTATTATTCAAAATTTCTATTCGTATGTTGGATATAAGGAAAGTTGTTTAAGAGATTTCAAAATCTGTAGGATTAAAAATTTTTTTTAAAAAATTATTGTCAATGACAATGACTGTCATAAAATTGTAAACAAAAGATACAAAAAATTTTGAGAAAATCTTTGAAAACAATAGTGACAATGGCAATGACGGCAATATAATTAGATGACTACAAATGATTTTTAATAACAGAATTTCTAAAAATCTAAGAAAGTTAAAAATTATGACAATTGTGGTTTAAAGAAATTTTAATGACAGTGACAATGACAAAGTTGGAGAAAATCACTTAATCTTGACTTATTATTCAAAATTTCTATTCTTATGTTGGATATAAGGAAAGTTGATTAAAAGATTTCAAAATCTATAGGATTAAAAAGAATTTTTAAAAAATTATTGTCAATGACAATCAATGACTGTCATAAAATTGTAAACAAAAGATATAAAAAAATTATGAAAAAAAATCTTTGAAAACAATAGTAACAATTACAATGACGGCAATATAATTAGATGACTACAAATGATTTTTAATAAAGAATTTCTATAAATCTAAGAAAGTTAAGAATTATGACAATTGTAGTCAAAGAAATTTTAATGACAGTGACAGCTGTCATTGTTTCCTTCGGTTATATGTACAATTACCTTTTTCTTAAGAAATTTCTTTGGGAAATTGTTCACATGTTAAGCGCGAAAATGTAGCATAAAAAGCTCACCTAAAAAAGAAAGGAAAGAAACAGTCAGTTTAAAGGGTTAAAAGGGATGTTTAAACAAAGGAAAATAAAGGAAGGAATAGTTTTAAAAAAAATATGATTTTACAAGGGTATTAAACAAAACAAAATTATCATGATTTTGAAAAACATTTTAATTTTTTATAAAATGATAAAGGTTTTGTAAGACAAAAATAAAAAAAAAATTTTTTTTTGTTGTCATATAATGACATGACAAAAAATTTTTTTTTTATATTTTAGAAAATTATTTTTAATTTTTCTTTTTTTTAATTAAGTATTAAACAAAACATATTATCATGATTTTGAAAATATTTCAAAAGCATTTTCATTTCTTATAAAATTATAAAGGTTTTGTAAGACAAAAATTAAAAAAAAAATTTTTTTGTTGTCATATAATGACATGACAATTTTTTTTTTAATTTTTAGAAAATTATTTTTAATTTTCCGTTTCCTTGTAAAGAAAGCCCTTATATTTATTTTCCAATTAATAATTTATGATTTATTTAAAGGTTGTTATTAATATGTATGTCTTTAGCATTGTTTGTTAGCACCTATAATTATAAATATTTTTATTGGAAATTCTACTTTGTTTTACACTCGTGTTGTTTTTCTTGTTTTTTTTTTATATAATAATAATTGCCGCTTCTATGGCAATGACCGCCTTGTATTTGTGTTTTCTTTGTGTTTTTTCCCTCCCCTAGAAATGTTCTTCAAAAAATTTTCCAATTTTCTAAGATTTTTCGTTCGTGATAAGTCACGTTTATATTACTTTTCATTTGACACTTTCCCTCCTTCATGCTGACGTTCTTCATTTGGCTTTCATTGTTTGTTTTTCAATATAGTTTTTCAGAATTTTCATTTAAAATTTAAATTCGAAAATTGATTTCGTTTTTCTAATATTTTTTATTTTATTTATGGTTTTACAAACATAGGGGGAAACTTTTCAGGAAATTTTTTTGTTTGTTTTGTCTGTCATCGAAAGTGACACCGTAAAGGGGGGAAAGACAGAAATTAATGATTTGTATAGTTTTTGTTATTAATTTCCAAAGATTTTCAAAAGCCTTTTCATATTGCCTGAAATGATATTTAATATCACAAACGAGAATCCAGTTTCTTAGCCTTTTCTTCTCTTCGCCTAACCAGTTTACGTTACTCTAAAGAGAAAAGAAAACTTATTTAATTTTTCCAATCAATTTCATAAATCAATAGCTCTCCATACGCTTAACGTTAATGCATTTAACACCTTTTAACGGTTAATCTATCTTGGCCAATCTTTTACTTCACTTCGCTTTGGCTTTGGCTTGGCTTGGCTTAAAGACATGCAGTTTTCTTTTATTTCAACCTCAAAAATGCCATTAAAAACATCACGAAGCAAAAAAAATTAAGAAAAAAGAGCAAAACCCATCGCGGCTAAAAATAATTCAAATCTTCTCCATCAGCAAACATCTGCAGCCACAGCAGGAGCTGTGTAGCAGCATCAGCAGCATTGCTGGTTTGGCTACAAATCACTACGGCCGTACAATTATGTGGCATTGATTGCATTGTGCAGTTGCAACTACATTTGTCGTTTTAAGTATGTGTGTCTGTGCAACTTAAATGCATTAATGACATTATTTAATGCCACCGGATAAGTGTCAATATACCGCAATAATAATATAAAAACAAAAACAAAAATAAGTATAAAAACATTGAATCCACAGAATGATAAAAAAGGAACAAAAATTGCTCGACGTATACAAAAAGAATAATCAACTACAGGGTGTCATACTAAAGAAAGCAAAAGAAAAATTAAACTGACATTATTATGACATGACAGTGACATGACTTACATTTTAACAGTTACATTCATACATAGTTGGCCATTACAACCCTTTAGTCAGGATTACGACCTAGCTTCTCACACCAATTATGTTGTGTGTGTTAATTTTATACATGAGTGGCGGTAGCTACAGTTTAAAGTCGACTCCGAATGACAGATTTTTTTGAGAAACATTTCAAGGCAAATTTTATTCATTTTCCCAGAGTTTTTGCCAGAAATCTGCTGAGAGGAACTCGCCTAAGAAATATGTTTCCATATTTCGTTTTGATGTTTGACCCGGGGATTTGAACCGTTTAATAAGCCAACACACTACCTACTAGACTACGGCGACTTCAACAGATTCATTTCATCAGTAATGATCTTTAAACTTTCAAAATTAAATAAAATGACATGACATAACATGTCATCAAATGACATGCAATAGCATGCCAGTCCATAGTAAAGTTTTCAACTTCAAAAAACTGTTCTAAAGATCCGGCAATTCAGCTCTTACTATAGACTGGCATGCTATTTCATGTCATTAGATGACATGTCATGTCATGTCATCACATAGTAAGGTTTTCACCTTCAAAAAACTGTTCAAAAGATGCGGCAAGTCAGCTCGTACTTCAAAACCCCTCCAACAATTTATTACAAATATTCTCTCCATACTCTCTTTCTCTCTCTCTGTGGCCATAGTCTAGTAGATACATATATAGAGAGAAGTGGCCGTAGTCTAGTGGATAGTAAGTTGGCTTATTATCCTTAAGGCCACGGTTCAAACCCCTAGGTTAGACATCAAAACGAAATTAAATACGAAAAAAATATTTCTTCGGCAACTTCCTATCAGCAGAAGATTTCTCAAAAAAAAAAACTCTGAGAATAAAATAAAATTGCACTGGAAAATTTTCTTAAAAATATTTCTTAAAAATATTTCGTAAAAAAATTTTTCAGTCACAGTCGTCTTTAAACTGTAGCAGCTATCGAGCAGGCATCGATCAGCCATTAATCCAAAAAAAATAAACCAATAGTTAATAATATAGCAAGCCGCCACTGAACAGCTATCTAGCAACCATAAATGCAATGAAATTAATCAGTAGTTAATAGAATAGCAAGCCGCCATAGAGCATCTATCGAGCAGCCATTGAGCGACCATTAATCCAATGAAATTAACCAATAGTTGATAGAATAGCAAGCCGCCATTGAGCATCCATTAATCCGAAAAAAATAAACCAATAGTTGATAGAAAAGCAAACCGCCATCGATCATCTATCAAGCAACCTTTAATCCGAAAAAAATAAACCAATAGTTGATAGAATAGCAAACCGACATCGATCATCTATCGAGCAACCTTTAATCCGAAAAAATAAGCCAATAGTTGATAGGATAGCAAACCGCCATCGAGTATCTATCAAGCAACCATTAATACGGAAAAATAAACCAATAGTTAATAATATAGCAAGCCGCCATTGAGCGGCCATCGAGTAGCCATTGATCCGAAAAAAAACCAAGTGTGGATAATAATAACAAGAATAACAACATAAGTGTTGTGAGAAGCTAAGGTCGTAATCCTAATTCAAGGGTTGTAATGACGAATGCTATTTTGTATATATAGAGAGAAGTGGAGGCCTTTCTTAGGCTACCAGATATATAAGCCTCCAGGAAGCTTTATTTCCAAAAGGAGTCATAGGAAGTGTGCCTAAGAACAAGATTCAAATGCTTCAGCCTGTATAGCAGAAAACGTAAAGGTGTATACAATATTATGTGACAATGACTTAGCATGTGTTCTTATGCTAAATTAGTAGTTAAGTAAAAGTGACAATAAGTGACATGACAAAAATATTCGAATATGACAAATGACAAGAAATTACTCTTGTTTTATTGGATATGTGTTAAATAAGTGCTAAATTTATGCAAAGATTTGAACTTTACATTCAAAAGAAAGCCTTAACTTCCTTAAATAGCAAGAGTTCAAGTTAAAGTGACATGACAGAAGTGGAACATGTTAAAGAAAAACTGTAAATGTTTTAAATAAACTAAAGAAGAACAACAAGTGACATGACACAATTGACGTGAAGTGACAAACAAATGCAATTTGAGAGGGTAACTAGTAGGTAGGTATAATTCCCCCTGATGTTATGGCTATGGAACTGAAAAGGATATACGATAGAGTTAGTATTGTTGGTAGAAAATTAACTACGGAGGAACGAAGGGAGGAATGAGAAAAGAATTTAGACGAATGACAGATTCAATGGGATACTGCGACGAAAGGGCGATGGACAAATGGACTTATCAGAAATGTACAAAGTTGGGTTGACAGGAGACACAGTCATGTTGAATTTTACATGAATATCTTTGTAAATATGGCCACGATAATAAGGTATCTTGCTCCTTCTGCAATAATAGAATTGAGGATGCTGAGCATATTTTCTTTTATTGCGATAGATTTAGATTGGAACGCGAGACACCAGACAATATAGTTCCACATATGCTGCGGTCTGTTGAGGTTTGGCAATATGTCAAAATGCTGTCTGCAAATGTGATGCAGGAATTGAGAAGGATAGAGAGAATTCGTAGGATTGAAAGGGATGGAAATCAACAGTAGTAGTTAATAGGCTAGAACTCGTCCTGTGATGAAATACTTAACGGTAGTACCATAGGACAAATAGGTTCGAATCGTAGAGGTGGTTTTTTAGTGGGTTAAAGTCTCAGACTACTGTTGCAGTGGCAACAGTGTCTTTCGATGATTTTTTTTTCACCTCGGAAAAAAAGGTAACTAAGTAAAACGATTTATGTTAAATTAAAAAAAAATTGTTCTGCTTATATGACAAAAATTAGGAAATGTAATCCATTGTCACTTTGACTGGGTAAAAGATATTTTACAATTAACATGAAGAGACAAACGAAGCAAAACTGATGTTATGCTACCACAAAGGAATAGGAATAGTAAATAGTAAATAAATAGTAAAATCAAAAAATTTTAAACTATAATGACAAAATGTGACATGTCATAAATGACACAAAATTAGAAAAATAAAATCGAATTTATAATTTATTGTTGGTTGCTTTACGAATTCTCGAATGTCATAAAATTTTAACTGTAACATGACAAAAATATAGCAAAAAGTGACAAAAAAAAAGTGTGACTTGTCATTATTTTCTTACACCAAAATATGACAACTGTTGTCACAGAAAAACACTCTTTTTTCCATTACTCTGTAGCCATAACCTCCTATTATTTTTTTATTTTTTTGCCTCACAGTTGAAATATTTCTTTAATTGGTTTGCACAATAATTCTGTAGTTCTTGTTGTTGTTGTTGTTGTGCTCTTGTCAATAAAATAATATGCAGATTAAGGTTATAGTTAAAGAAACTTAAAAAAAAAACAAAAAAAATTGAATTTATTTTTAAAAATAAAGCTTATCTCCCCATATATTGTACTCTTGTGAATCATTTACACACACTCTGTGAGTGCATGTTACGTTTCAAAAAGAATGGAAAAAAATTCTTAAAAATAAAACCAATTCAACAGAAGTTTAAAGAACAGATAGAAAGACGGATGGACGGTCAGACGGACGTGTGGTAATGATGACCGGGCAATAGCATAAGTAAGTAACGTGTTTTGCCACCAATTGCTATAAAATAATCAGCGTTTCTTACTTAAACTTTGCAATCTTTTACTTGAAGTCACTGATATGTTCACTGTGCTATCAAGGCAGTCAGTTTTTTGTGTTTTTCTTAATAAAAAAAAAATAAAAATAAGTGGAGATTGTAGGCAAAGAGTAAAAGTAATTTCAATGGCAATGGTAATGGACTTCTCACCTTTCTTCTAAGAAATCTTTTGATAAAGGAGCTGCCATTGACAAGTCAAACAAGTCGGTCATGGTTTTTACAATTTCGACAAGATTCATGCCTACTAATGCATGATTTTTTAAAAGCTGTAGGAAAATTTTTCAAAAAAAAAAAAAAACACATAAAATTCAGAAAAATGCATGAAAATCTTTATTTGAATCGATAGTACGGTCCATATAATTTCATGTTTGAAGATTATTTCATGCAAATGTTAACCGCGACTGCGCCTCCAATGGTCCATCCGCTTAGTCCAATTTTGGCATACTCTTTTCAACATTTCGGCCGGTATCTCACGAATAAATGCTTCACTGTTGTCTTCCAATGCGTCAATTGAAGCGGGCTTGTCTGTATAGACATGAGCTTTAACATAGCCCCACAAAAAAATAATCTAAAGGCGTTAAATCGCACGATCTAGGCGGCCAATTGACCGGTCCCGAACGTGAAATAAAATGTTCAACGAACTCGCCTCCCAATAGGTCCATTGTTACGCCTGCTGTGTGGCATGTGGCACTGTCTTGTTGAAACCACATGTCATGCAAGTCAAGCTCTTGCATTTTGGGCAAAAAAAAAGTTGGATATCATCTTACGGTAGCGCTCACCATTCACAGTTACGTTACGATTCGCAGCATCTTTGAAGGAGTACGGTCCAGTGGGGCCACCAGCCCATAAACCGCACCAAACTGTGACTTTTTCTGGATGCATTGGTAGCTTTTGCAATGCTTCTGGCTGATCTTCACTACAAAATCGACAATTCTGCTTATTTACGTATCCATTGAGCCAAAAATGAGCTTCGGCGCTGAACACAATTTTTCGATAAAGAATTGGATCTTCGGCCATCTTTCCAAGAGCAGCCCATTCATCAAAAATTCTGCGTTGCGGTAGGTCGTTCGGCTTCAATTCTTGCACCAGCTGTATTTTGAAAGGCCTTCACACCTAAATCCTTCCGAAAAATTTTCCACGTTGTTGAGTAACAGACGCCCAATTGCTGCGAACGGCGACAAATCGATAATTGATGGTCATCATTAACACTGGCGGATACAGCTGCGATATTTTCTTCAGTTCGCACTCTACGTAAGCGTGTTGGTGGTTTAATGTCCAACAATGTATATTTGGTGCGAAATTTAGACACACTACAGCCCGAATAGCCGCTTCAGTGAGTCGATTAAACTCAACATAAAATGGAAGAAGCGCCCAATGAACTTTCTTAAGAGAGGACATATTTTGATAATAAAATTCCAATGATTTGCAAGCGTTGTTCGGTTTGTAAGACGATTCATGGTTAAATTATGGACCAAACTGAAGATGTTCGAGAGTGAAATAAAACACGAAACGTGCATGAGCTGCTTAAACCAGTGTTGCCAAAAAGATAATTGTTAAAAAATTACCCGTTCTTACGGACAGAATGCAACTTGCTTTGGTCGCTCGTTGGGTTTGACCATCCCCGTCCATTTATCGTTCATTAAGGTTCCGTGCAGTGGAACTTCAACAATAGTTTGGCTTCCACTTCTTGGATATTATTCTGGAGAGACAGCTGTACTGTACCTCTTAGATGTTCTAAGGTTTCTGTAAGATTTTTAAGATGCCGGAGTGGTATAATTTTTACATCACTAGGGCACTGGGACATTGTAGAATTCTAGGAAAGTGCAGGCCAGATGAATTTGGCAGTTATGGCAGTTATCATCGAATTTTTGCATGAGTTTTCTGTATTAGAAATTGCCAACCTGCATAAATTAACAACGCTTTAATAGATGATGAAGAGACTGTAGCCTATGGTAGTAGTATG
Organism: Sarcophaga variegata; assembly: GCA_932273835.1. Lineage (NCBI taxonomy): Eukaryota > Metazoa > Arthropoda > Insecta > Diptera > Sarcophagidae > Sarcophaga > Sarcophaga variegata. Next base: position 119,934,092 of record OW026360.1, on the reverse strand, counting down.
TTGGGTTCAAACTCAAACAATTTTGTCCTTGTACGTCTTAAGGCTGCGACGATAGTCTGCTTTGAGCTGAGCTAGGTCTTCAATATTGGCACGCTTCCACCTTTGAAAATACTTCCGCATGCGTCGAACATGCCGCCACATCATCTCTAGCTTACGAGTCCACCATTTGACCCTCTTAAGCCTAGTACTACTACTACTACTACTAAGTCGCCGTAGTTTAGTAGGTAGTGTATTGGCTTATTAGACGAAAGGCCACGGTTCAAACCCCAGGTCAGGCATCAAAACGAAATATAAAAAAATATTTCTTCGGCGACTTCCTCTCAGCAGATTTCTGGCAAAAACTCTGGCAGAATGAATAAAATTGCCATGAAAAGTTTCTCAAAAATCTGTCGTTCGGAGTCGATTTTAAACTGTAGGTCCCGCCACTCATGTATAACAAATTAACACACACAATATAAGTGGTTTGAGAAGCTAGGCCGTAATCCTGACTGAAGGGTTGTAATGGCCAATTATGTATGTAAGTATGTAAGCCTAGTACTCGACCTCAGACATCTCGCATGTTACGTTACGTCTCTCACGAAACGAAATAAAACAAATTAATTCAATTTCTTCATGATTATCAACTTCCTTCGGTCTGAATTGGATAATCTGTACACCAATGTACTCTCGATTCAAACCCCGGCTCAGGAATTTCGCACAAAACGATATCAAAAATTATTTCCCTCGGCAACTTCCTCTTAACAGACTTCTGGCAAAAGTTTTGAGAAGAAAATAAAATTGCCATGAAAAGATCCTCAAAACTATGTCATTCAGAGTCGGCCTTAAACTGTATACAACAATATGGGTGTTGGGAGAAGCTAGGTTGTAATCCTGACTAAAAGGTTGCAGGGTTGATTCCGACAGGCAACCATGAACATTTGCAATAAGTTTCCTCAATTTTTATACATTCTTCGGTTTGTGCACAATCCGTATTCGTAAATGACAGACCTTCCTCAGCGATTTTTAGTCACTAAATCGATAACCTCTGTACTTTTACCCACACCCAATAGTTTTTACCAGCATCTTCGAAAATTTACATAAGAAAAGTATTCATGCTTTTAGTCTAACATACATTGTACGTACACATACGTTATATTTTTGTAGTTTGTTACAGTATATGGGTGATAAATATTTTTTAATTTTCTTTCTACAATATTACTCACTCACACACTCCAACAACAGTTTGGGTTTGTTGGGTTATGCCCGCATAGTAAAACATAGTGTTTCTGCTATTGTTCACTGCAGGCAAACGATTATAATTCATGTTGCAAATTCCGTTTTTTTTTTGTTTGTTTTTGTTGTGGTTGTGTAGACTTATTCATAAAAATATTATTTTTGTTTTTCTTTCTGTAGCAGTTGTGGTTTTTGTTGTTGCATACACAGTGTAGCCGTTGTTGTTGTTGGTTTTATTTAATCATATTCTGAGCATAATCATCAGGCATTCGTATAAAAGATTTAAAAGATGTTGTGTTGTCGTGTATGACTATAATACTCTGATGATATCCAACCATGTTGTCTCTGTTCGTATTTACTTTTTTCGTTTACTACACGAGTGCATTAAGTAGTTGGTGGAATTATTATTGGATTGTTATTGTTGTTGCTGTTGTTGTTGTATTTTGTTAGTTTAGATTGCGGTTGTTTTTTTAGTATTCATAACGTCTGTCTGTTACTTCTGTTCTGTTCTATTCTGTTTTGTCTGTTCAAATGTATTCTTTATGCCCTGAGTGCATTATTATTGTGGTGTTGTAGTCTCCGGCTTTTTTTTTTTTGAATTTTAAATTAGTTGAGTATAGAAAGTGTTGGTTTTTTTTCTTTGTTTATGCTTTAATAATCATAATCATGATAAAGGCAAGACACTAAAAAATTCAGGAAAATATTTATGAGACACTCTTATATGAAGTATTCAAACAACAATTTAAAGATTTTCAACTAATTTGGTAAAACAATTGTAATAAAAATACAAACAAAAAATCCATAAAAGACACATTTTCTGAATTCTCACGCCCTAAAAAGTGGGCGTTTTTCATTTGAAACACTTCAAAAAAATAGTTAAATAAGCTGATATATGCTCTGAAAAATATTTAAAATTACAAAGAATAGCAGCAGCGTTTATGTAATTTGTACTAGAGACTCGTGGTACTCCTATAGGCTTTATGGCAACAGAAATGTATTTCAAGCTGAGCTGTTTGCTATTACCAAAGCAGTGGAATAAATTGTACCAGGGGTACGATGATTGTAGATAGCCAGTCCGTTTCCATTGAATGCATCCGCTAGACACTGTTCGCTCGAAAATGGTTTCAGTGTTCAGAAAGGCTCTTAAGGTGTAGTGGCGATGTTTCAATATCGAAAAAATTTCAAATAAATTTTTTATTTCAAATTGTCAGAAAACTTTTTCAGAAATAAGTTGTCAAGGAAATTGTCAAAAATAAAATTGTCTGAAAAAAATTTTCAGAAAATTTTTTAGAAATAAATTTGTCGAAAAAATTCTTCAGGAAAATATTGTCTGAAAAAAATTGTCAGAAAAGATTTGTCACAAAAAAATTCCTGAACAAATTGGTAGAAAAAAAGAAGAAAGTTGGCAGGAAGTAATTGAGAGAAAAAATTGTGAGAAAAAATTCCAAAAAAAGTTGTCAGAAATAATTGTCAGAAACAATTGTAAAAAAATTGTCAGAAAAAGATTGTACTCAAAAATTGTTAGAAGAATATGCCATAAAAAATTGTCAGAAAATTTTTCAGAAAAGTTTTGTCACAAAAAATTGTCAGAGAAAAGGCAGGAAATAATTGTAAAAAAAAATTGTGAGAACAAACAAAAAGAAAAATATTGTAAAAAAGTCTGCAAAAATTGTCAAAAAGTTGTCCGAAAAAATTGTCCGAAGAAATTGTCAGAAAAAAATTGCCAAAAACAGAGAAATTTGTCAGAAAAGTATTGTCACCAAAAAATTGTCTGAAAAATTTAAGAAAGTTGGCAAGAAATAATTGCAAAAAAAATTGTGAGAACAAATTACTAGAAAAATATTGCAAAAAAGTTTGAAAATATTGTCAGATAATTCTGTCCGAAAAAATTGTCAGAAAAAAATTTCACAGAAAAATTGTCAAAAAGTTGTTCGAAATAATTGTCAGAAAAAATCGTCCGAAAAAAATTGCTAAAAAATGAACAGGAAAATTTTTCAGAGAAGATTTGTCACAAAAAAATTGTCTGAAAAAAATTGGCGGAAGAATTTGGCTGAAAATAATTGTCAAAATAAAAAAAAAAATTGAGAACAACACTAGAAAAATATTGTAAAAAATGTCCGAAAACTTTGTCAGAAAATTTTGTCCGAAAAAATTTTAGAAAGAAAATTCCAAAAAATTCTCAGAGAAAATTGGCAAAAAGTTCTTCGAAAAAACTGTCAGAAAAATTGTCCGAAGAAATTGTCAGAAAAAAATTGCCAAAAAAATTAACAGCGAAGGACGTGAACCTGATAGAGCAGTCGCTTAGATCTCCCCTTAAAAATTTCTTTAGGCTGATAGACAGATGGTAGATTTTTCATGAGAGAACAGGGAAGATTGCAGCAGGTGTTATAACAGAATGGGTGCTAAAACTGGAGAGCGAATCTATCTGGATATTGATAGGTTTTTTGGAGAAGATAATTGCCATGAGGCATTGTGTTATAGTCTGGGCTTAGTTTTTTTTAAGAGCTGTTGCATATAATTTGGCTTAGTTTTGAGCCAATAAATTACAGAAGTTTTTTAAAGACTTTCTTGATCCCAATGCCAATCCAAAAAATTTTATGGTTCAGTGGACAAAAATAAAGAGAAAATGTTTCCCCAAAAAAAAAAAAAAAATGGTTGGCTGTCATGTAAAATTGATTTCAATACACCCTTCTTTTGGACACTTTAAAGAGTTGAAATTAATTTTCCATCAGTTTTTGTCTAATTTTTCTTCATTATCTTCATAGAATTGAAATCATAATTCCGTAATTTATCATTGGGTTTGGAAAAGTCCCCCAAAAAAAAACATGACTATTTTGTTTCTTTCACTTTATACGACAAGAAGATAGAAATGAAATCGCTTTTCATGCTTTTATAAGGCCATGTTAGACATGTTTTTTTCTGTTGTTATTGTTGTAACAAATTTATCATCCTAAACATGACATTAAATTAATAAAAACGTATGTATGAACAAACAACCAAAAAAAAAAGAAATGAACTCCAAAGAATAACAAAAGAAATCTTTTAAATTTATGACACTTAAATTAACTTACACAAGCGTTAAGCACCCTACAATCGCTAGCCAGCCAGCTGATATACAAGTTGTAACATTAACATATGAAAACATTATTGTGTAGATAGAAAATTATCTTTCAAATTTCTTTATTTTAGTTATGGGAATGGGGCCTATTCCCCTCTTTATAATTTATGCATATCTTTAGCTTATACAGCCCTGCCTGGGACTTATGAATTTCCATACGTTTTTTAAAAAAAGTGAAATTCCTCGGCATATTAATTATGATTGGCCGGGTGATTGTGTCTGTGTGTTTGGATTACAACAATAAAAAAAACGAAAAACAATTCAAAAGACCCAGTAAAAGAAAGAATCCCAAACTCTTTTTTTTCTTTCAGTTGTTGAGAAACACGTTTCTTCATATCACATGATGATGATAAAAAGATGAGAATGTCTAGAGATAAAGAAATTTGTAAAACGATTTACATTTTTAAGTCTGTGGCTGTGGCATCGTCATGTGTGGCAGGTGCTGTGTATTGTATGTACATGTGTGGCAGTTAATAGTGGTATCTGTTAACCATTAAGTTGAGTGTCTATTTTATTCTATTGTTTGGCGATCATAATCATTTAATAGAAGAGATTGTTTATGAATTTTAATATGAATTTTTAATAGAATTCCGTCTCTTTCTCTCCCTCTCTCTCTCTCTCCCTCTCTTATAAAAATGAAAAGATTTTTATTTGATTTAAAATTCTACTCCTGCTGTGCTATGCAGATCATTATTAAATGATAATCTACGCGGATTAAATAATCTTAACTTCATGTGGGGGGGCCTTTTTGTTAAGAAAATTAATATTTATTACAGGCCGAACAACAACAACTACAGGAACATCTTAAAAGCAACGTTTTCAAGAGACTCAAAGCAAAAGATTGTGGCAATCTACACCTTAAAACAGATTAACACTCGGTAGTATTCTTCTATTGTGGTGTAGAAGCCCTAAAGTACTGCGCACAATCAATTTGCATAAGGTAGTCTCCCATAATACACATGCATACATACAACCCTTCAGTTAGAATTTTCGAACGTCCCTGGCCTCACACTAAAATTATGTAGGGACACGTACACACTACAGTCCGGACTGTAGCGGGTGTAAGGGAAAAGTAATGGCGCCGAGAACATAAATCAGCTACAGAACTTAATCACAAGCTGAATAAAGTAACAATAAACAGGAAGGCCTAGCTTCTCACACCACTTACGTAAGTGTGCGTTAATTCCATATATGAGTGGCGGAACCTACAGTTTAAAGTCGACTCTGAACAACAGATTTTCGAGAATCTTTTCATGGCAATTTTTTATTTTTACTCTCAGAGTTTTTGCCAGAAATCTGCTGAGAGGAAGTCACCGTAAAAGTATGGCGGTACCCTTAGTTTCATGCCGACTCCGGAAAACAGATTTTTGAGTAAATTTTCATGGAAATTTTATTTACTCTTCAAGAGTTTTTACCAGAAGACTGCTGAAAGGAAGTCGCGAGATATCTGCGGGGTTCAAACCGAGGCCTCACGTCTAATAAGACAACACACTACCTACTAGACTAATACGACTCCCCCATAATGTATTTCGGAAAATTATTTCTCCGAAATACCTAAGGATGGTTGTCAAATGGAATTAAAAATACTCTTCGGTTTCGTGTCTGATAAACGTCCAAAAATCTCCTTCTGGAATGTGTTACGGGAACACAATCATGTGATCTAATGGTACATTACAGATTGTTCTGAAAGTTTTCACGGCAATTTCATTTTACTCTCAGAGTTTTTGCCAGTAATCTGCTGAGAGGAACGCCGAAGAAATATTTTTTTCGTTTTTAATTTTGTCGGAGATGTCAGGCCTGGGGTTTGAACCGAGGCCTTGCGTCTAATAAGAATGGTAGTATGGTGTCAGTACAGATAATTCTGTGTATTGCATCTGACAAATGCCCAAGAGCCCCTTTCTACAATGCATTAATGGAACGCAGGTTCCAAGCATGTGACCTAATGCTACGTTATCTTCATCACAAAATCGTCAATACTCATGTTGTGTGTGTTAATTTTATCCATGAGTGACGAGTACTACAGTCTAAAGTCGACTCCGGAAAACGGATTTTTGAGAAAGTTTTCATGGCGAGACTTACAGTTTAAAGTCGACTCCAAATGACAGTTTTTTAAGTAAATTTTCATGGAAATTTTATTTCAAGAGTTCTTGCCAGAAATCTGCTGAGAGGAAGTCGCCGTAGAAATATTTTTTCGTTTTTCATTTTGATGGAGATATCTGCCTTGGGGTATGAACCGAGGCCTTGCGTCTTATAAGCCAGCACACTACCTACTAGACTACAGCGACTTCATTATTCATTCATTGACAGAAAAGACCATAATATTCTGAATATTCTGAACGTGAGTGGCCAACGCTCTCAATGAACATGCATCTAACGACAGATTAACACAAGGAATTATTATTAAGTAAGGAACTTGTCAGCAATATAGTTTTCTCGCATGCCTTAATGACTTGGCACCCATATAAGTGTGATGCAATGATAAATATCCTTGAACAAAGTTCAGAGAATATACATACGAGGCTGCCTTATCAACAACGTATGGTAAGAACTGTTGCGAAGACAAAATATACATTGAATGTTAATTCTGGAAACTTGAAGAAAGAAAAAGAAAATTAAAGAATACCCAAAACAATATGAAAATTGCTGGGAGAGTGCCTAGTAAATATCAAATTTCATTAACAATAGTGCCTAGAAAGAAACCGAATGATAGAAAGAAAAAGAATTACAATAACAAAACAACAGTAGGATTCTAGAAGTTGCCAGAGCGGAAATAAATCAAGTATAAATTAAGCGAAAGGTAACATTGCCAGTAAGTTATATCGGGTCCGCCATCTAACGTTTTTTTTTTTCAACAAGTGCTTATTTCGTGAATGGTAACACTTAGCTCATGTTTGATTTGACAGATGATTAGTTTTATCCTTCCGCTGAACGAATATGGTTGTGCATACGCTTGAACAACGCTGGGAAATATTGCGACATTACTTTGAAAATCATGGTAATGTTGCAGAATGTGTGCGAAAATTGCGTACGGATTTTGGAAGATTCGTTATCTTGTGAAAAAAGTGAAAGAAACTAGCATCCACATCGATAAACCAAAGCGTGAAAAGCCGAAAACAGTGCGTACAGCCGAGAATATTGCTGCTGTGGCAGAAACTGTGCGTGAAGCGCCATCATCACCAATTCACCGTCGTTCTCAACGATTGAACATTTCGGAGACATCATTGAGATGAATTTTGCATAAAGAAATTGGCCAGGAGTTGAAGCCAATTGACCATCTAATGCGTTTTCGCTTCGCTAAGCGAGCCTGCGATCGACTTACAGAAGATGCCGATTTTGGCAAAAAAAATCATCTTTTCAGATGAAGCTCATTTTGATCTTGGCGGATATATAAACAAGCAAAATTGTCGCATTTGGGGCACAGAAAACCCGCACGCATACACGCCGACGCACCCAAAACGAGTCACTGTTTGGTGCAGATTTTGGTCCAGAGGCATAATTGGGCCATTTTTCTTCGAAAATGAGCAAGGAGTATCCGTTACAGTGAATGGCGATCGTTATCGGGCCATGTTGAACAAATTTTTGTTCACAAAAATTGAAGAGGAGGATATTGGCAACATTTGGTTTCAACAGGACGGCGCTACGTGCCACACAGCCGAAGCTACACTCGATGTTTTGCGCCCTGTTTTTGAAGATCGCATTATCAGCCGCAGAGCTGATGTCGTTTGGCCACCTCGGAGCTGCGATTTGACACCGTTGGACTATTATATGTGGGGTGCCGTCAAAGATAAGTGTTACGCCGATAAGTCAGAGACAATTGATGCTTTAAAGGACAATATTCGTGAAGCCATTGTTGAAATACAGATGCACACAATCGATAATGTGCTTAAAAAATTAACCGATCGTGTAGGCTACTGCACGGCCATCCCAGGCAGCCATTTGAATGAAATTATTTTCCATTATTAACCGGAAGAATTGTACTTTCAAATAAAAAAGAAATTTGAGAAAATATTCAGTAGTTTTTTTTTTAAAGCATTTTCAAAAAAAAGAGTTATTTGGCGGACCTTTTTTAAATACAGTTAAAGGTAACATTGCCAGAAAGTTGTAGAAAATGGTACGATGTAAAGTATAAACACAACTGTATTAGGGACTGGTAGTAATAGGATCGTGTAATAAGATATAAGGTACTGGGTTTTAAATATATAATTTTGAGGTTATTGAAGCATAAAACTTAAACAAATTTTTTAATTTTTTTTTTGTACTGTAATGCTTCTTAAATGCATATATAATTTGTAAAGAATTTAATTGTTTAAAATTTTGATTTTATTACATAATTTTGAATACTTTTGTTTCCCCCTTTAACAAGAATTTTCCATTAAAATAATCATTGAAATACAATATTTGCAAATAATTTATAATTCCATGTTAGAAGTCGAAAAAAAAACTCAATGAATTTTTGTTTATTTTTTTTTTTTTGTTTCGATGAAGAAGAAATATTTGAATTGGAATTGATGTCCATGGCCCAAGTAGAAAGTAAATATTAAAAAAAAAAAATAAAAATTATTTGTAAAAATTTAATTATTGCCAATTAAAATGTTGAAATGCAATAAAAATAAATACCTACATACACAATTACAAATACATACATATGTATGTATAATGATATGACTGACTCCCTGAACTCTAATTTAATACTTAAAAAGGAGGGGAATTTTTTTTATTCAAAGGGTGTTCTTTTGAAAGCCATACATCTTCTGTTTTAAAATGTTAAGTCAAGGCCAAGCTCCATGAATTTCCCATTTTAAAGTGTTGATTTGCATAAAAATTCTGTTCTTTTTTAAGTTTTTTTAAAGTCGTTTAATTTCTATCACTTCTAAAGTATTACCCTGTATTTATGCTTTCTGTTTATTTTATCTTTTTTTTTTGTTGTTGTTTTTGGTTTTGAATTTTTGCATAATAATTTAATTGAATCAAAATAATTTCTATGCGAATACAAAAAAAAATTATTTGTCAATATGAATGTAAATTTGCATATGGCATGTAAAAACATGACAATCAATAAATAAATAAATAAATATACATACAACAACAACAACAACAACAAAGAAAAAATAAAAATATATTTATTTATTAACAAATATTGTTTATAAATACAACAACAACAACCTACAACAACAGAAATGTTTACAAAATAGTTGGTAATCAAAAGAAAAAAAAGAATTTTTTTTTTATCACAAAATAAATACAACTTTAGACAGTAAATATGACACATACGGAAATGAGGGATTTCACGCTTAACGCAGCTTTATTACGCATGCATTGCTTACCACTAGCGTGGAATAAAACAGACTCAATAAGTGACACTCATTGGCCTGTGCTAAGGCCATGAAAACCTCCGGCCAGTTGAAGTTCATCAATATGTTAGTCACAGCAAGATTTTTGGCTGTGCTTTGCAGTGTCGACTTTGCAATGTCGTTTTTGTATAGGATGGTCCAGATTCTGTCCAATTAGTTGACGTTATAACGCATGACCATAGATAATGAGGTGTATTCGCTGAATGAGTCCTAGAGCAGTTGGCAAATGACCATAATTTTCATCGAAAAATCATCTTCAGAGATGATCCCCATTCTAGATGAATAGATATGTAAACAAAAAAATTTGTTGAATTTAGGGACAATAGCAATCCACATGAAATCCAAGAGAGTCCAATGCGTTCCGAAGAAGTCGTTTTTTAAAGTGGATTATCGGTTGACAGCGTAATGGGTCCATATATCTTTAATAATGATGTTGGCCAGGCTATCACTTTCAACGGCCATTGATTAATAAGTTTTTTTTAACCTGAATTGGATGAGCGGGACACCAAGAACATGTGGTTTCAATAGAACGGGTCTACCTGTCATACAACTCATGCTACATTGGACATTCTGCATGAGCGATTTGAGGGCATAGTCATCTCACGTAGAGCTGATGTAAACTTGCCCCGGAGATCGAGTGATTTGACCCCATTTGAATTTTTCTTGTAAGGTTTGCTTAAGTCAAATTGGCAAGCGCGTCAAAAAAATATATCTTATTTGGATCCTATAGTACCAATAGTTTTCGTACCAGTACAATCCTTATAGTTTTTTAAAAGACTTTAACCAAGAATCATCAGGCTCGAATTTCCAAGTGCCGAATAAAAACAGAGAAAATGTTCGCGGGTCTGCTTTTGATCCACATAAGTAATCTTCGGCAGGTGTCATTGTGAGGTTTTGTCCAGTTTCCACATCAGTGTTCCTTTATGATACCCTTAAGATGGACTCTGTTTAGCTTTTTTCTTCTTTATGTGGCAAATTTTTTTTTTTTTGGTCATTACAACCCTTCAGTCAGGATTACGACCTAGCTTCGCACACCACTTATGTTGTGGCCGTTGCCTTACGTCTAATAAGCCGACACACTACCTACTAGACTACGGCGACTGTGTGGCACATTCATATCATTATTCCATGCTTCCTTTGCAAGTGAGTAAAGTTTATGATCGTCTCTTTTCCCCTCTGCAGACGAATGCCAAACTCATGCTTGAATTCAATTCTAATTTCCCTTGTTAGTGCGTCAGTCTTGTATTCATGAACCCATATCAGGGTACCGTCAAATCTTTCAGTATCCCCTCTACAGACGCTAGGCATACTTAGATATTTTCTTATCTCAGCCGAATATATCTCCGCTGTATATATCTCCGAGTTTACGAGTTCCCACGTCGGCTGCCTATATAGCCAACATTCAAGCCTGAATAGTACAAGAGAGAGATCAGCAATGAATTGTTTTGTATCGCTACTCATAAGCACTCATGAAATTTTTGAGTATGAGTGAGTCAACAATATTGAAATTTAACTATGTATTCTGATTCATTCGTACTCACTACGACGTTAATTTTTAAGTACAGGTTGCAATGAGTATGAGTATAACATCAAACTCATACCATCCGAAATATGTTTGATTCACAAGCCTCTACCCATTAAGATTCATAACTTTAGAAAAATACTTACGTATAATACTTAGAAATGATTCGAGTGATAAAAAAGACTCTGCACCGAGCAGAGCAAACATACAACCTTCCAGTGAGTATTTTAGTGTTCGTACGCGAATCATACTTATTTTGTGCTTCGTGTACGAATATATGTGAGGTTATGGTGAGTCGAAATTAACAACATCATGCGTATTGTTAAGTATGAGTATTTCAAACTTTGAATATGAGTAGTATGAGTATGACATTAAAATAAATATGAATGCATATAATTATCAGAAATTATAAGTATGATTCGATTCTACTCATCTTTTTGAATACTCATTGCTGATCTCTGATACAAGACGCAACAGATAATTGCTCCGAACAGTTTTCAGTTTCTAATTTGTCGCGTTATATGTATTCTTGAAAGAAGTTCTCCACATATAAGGACATCTAGAGTTACTATACTTAGGATTTTCGGTGTCTATACATCCATGCTTTTGCAGCACTCAGCCTCATCGCCACTTTCCCAGCAAATTGTTTCACCAACTTGTATGGTGGTAGCCGAAAGCTTATGCTTCTTGAAGATGTTTGCCTCTGAAATCCGTTTTACCGCTTCTGGCTGAGCGTTAAGCCTCATCATTAAGGTTAGCAAACTGTGATTTACACTTTGTAGAGCGTTCAGAACTTCTGGACCAGATTTATATCCTTAATTTTAAAGAAAACCTCCAATGAAGAAATTATGCAAGTTTCTTCGGATAAATTCTTTTATCCTCTCAAGTTCTCAATGCTTCTCTCATACTTTCCTATCTAAAATTCCTGTTTCGTTCCTTAACAATTTTATTTTATTTTTTATAAAATCCATTGAACAACAACAACGAAAAACAAAAACAACATTAACAATAACAAAAATATCTCAATATCACGTAGTATTTGCTAAAACAATTTACACTTTTGCTACATGCAACATAAAATATTCTGCGCAGGCATTCTCTTAATAGTTGTGTTGCAGCAATAGTCGTTGTTGCTGCTGTTGCTGTTGCTGTTGTTGCTGTTACTATTGTAGACGCAAAATTTACTGATTCAGGGGTGCAAAATACAGAAAATTTATGTTGAAGTCTCTTTAAAAAAAACTGTCTGATTGTCTGACTGGCTGGCTGGCTCGTTGTTGTTGGCTCACAAGCCGTCTTGTTTGTTTGTTTATGAGGCAAAAATAGTGGCAAAGGCACCCAAACAAATAAAATTTGTGGCATTAATACACACCAGAAGAGACTACCAAACCTGGTGACATTTCAATGTTACAACGTAAAAACTATGGAAACACGGAAAAGGTATTAAGCCAGCGGAGCCAACGAAAAATCAGGTGGAAATTAATGCACTCAGGTTTGTTAAAAAATATTTTTTTTAATAAAAAATTAAAAAAAAATTTCAAATAAAGTTGATACAAGAGGACATCTTTGTTCTGTTTCAGATTTTTTATAATACAATAAAGTCTTGAACTGAGAGTGTTACACCCTTCATATCATATTTGAATTATTTTCTGGTGTACTCCTCCCTTCCTCAATGCTTTCAATATGTTAATCTGTCTGATGTAATCGAATGATTTCCTGAAATAATACCAATAGGACACAGAGAAGACATTGAGCCAACAGTACAGCTTGCCAAGAGGAGAGTTAGCATATCGATAATGGGTTCAGAACCTGGTCGATTGAACTCGAAATCGTTGCACAGAATTCGTTTGTGCTCTTACTGCAGAAGTTTTTCTTGTCACCTACAATATAAGAACATTGAAATCTGTTATCCATCAACACTACTCTTCCTTTTCTTCCTACCTCAATATACTGTTATTGTTCCGATACAATGTTTCACAAGAGTAGAAGCTATCCCCTAAGTACGAGCCATAAAATTTTCTATGCAATAGGAAGAGGAGTTTAGAAGAGTATACCTGTTAAAAGAGAAAATAGAAGAAGTTGGAAATTCTACTGAATCCAGACAGAATCCATACTTTTGCTGAGTGATTACAGTGGGACGTAACCGTACTCTAGCACTTGGTTAAGGTTAGTTTAGACATTTCGAATGAAATATAAAAAAACTTCTGTCAAAACTCTGAGAAAAAATAAAATTGCAATGAAAAGTTTCTCAAAAATTTGTCGTTCATAGTCGAATTTAAGCTGTAGGTCCCACCACTCATGTATAAAAATTAACACACACAATATAAGTCGAGTGAGAAGCTACTTTGTAATCCTGACTCAAGGGTTGTAATGACCAATTATATATGCTCTGTCAATGGAAAAATAAAAACTCCCTTGTCTTATATGAGGGACTTAATTACGCTTCCAATATCCATAAAACATACAGCAGAATGTATGAAGTTATCAGAACTAGGAAGAGGAGGAAGGATCGTTAGGATTTCTTGTTCGGGTGTGGAGTTTTTTCAGAAAAACTCAGCAATAGATCGTCCCTTGTACTACCAGACTATTGTAGTACTTTACAGGCTAAAATATTTTGTATTAAGATTGCCACCGTGCAAATTCGGTATCAGAGTATATCAAATGGTGATACACTCAGCCACAAAAATATACATACGGTTAACAAATTTCAGAAAATTTTTAACCAATCCGTTTTCGTTGCAAATCTTTATAATTGTCTGACAACTTTCTTCGATTTTAAGACGGTCTTTTGCATTGGTTCAGAAATTTGTGAAATTTGTTAATCGGTTGTATACTTTTGTGGGCCTGTGCAGGGCCACAATTCAGTTCAATTTCAGAAAGTTTTAACCAATGCAAAATTTGTTAACCGTGTGTATACTTTAGTAACTGCGTGTATATATACGTATATATACCGAGAGTATAACGGTCATTAAATCCCTATAAATCAGAAACCTATCATCTCTGAGATTGTCTGAGAATGCGGGGTTTTACTGGAGAAGATAACGAGACATTCGATGGTTACCTTCATTTAGGTTTCTGGAAAACCATCTTATCTGTTCGGTGTCACCTTAACCATATGTTGTCAAACCTAGTGAATTTTGCTGGGAATATCGGTTGGTTCCGTTAAAGTCTAAGTGGATTACCCTTTCCGTTTGAGATTTCCGAGAAGAAGAAACGCAAGACAGCCATCTGTAGAGTATCTAAGTTGTTCTGACCAGTGAAATGAGAGTTTTCTTGGCAGGAATTTAATTTGCTGCCTTGTTGATATACATTCACGTAATACATAATTGGTCATTGTAACCCTTTTGTCAGGATTACGACCTATTTTCTCACACCACTCATGTAGTTTGTACTAATCGTATACATGAGTGACGGAACCTACAGTTTAAAATCCATTCCGAACGACAGATTTTTTGAGAAACTTTTCATGGCAATTTTATTTTTTACTCTTAAAATTTTTGCCAGAAATCTGCTGAGAGGAAGTCGCCGAAGAAATATTTCTTTTCATATTTCGCTTTGATGTCTGACCTGGGGTATGAACCGAGGCCTCACGTCTAATAAGCCAACACCACCTATTAAACTACGGCGACTACATTGAAATATACATCAGAGATCAACAATGAATCGTTTTTTCGCTACTAATAAGTACTCATGAAGTTTTGAGTATGAGTGAGTTAACAGTATTGAAATCCTATTACTCTGATTCATTCGTACTCAGTACAACATTGATTTATAAGTACAAGTTGCAATGAGTATGAGTACAACGTTGACATCAAACTCAAACATTCGAATTATGTTTGATTCATACCCCTACTCATTAAGATTCATAAATTTAGAAAAATACTTCGAATACAAACACACAACCTTCTTGTGAATTTTGTAGTGTTCGTTCGCGAATCATACTTATTTTGTGATTCGTGTATGCGATGAGTCCTGGAGAGTCGAAATCAATAACATCATGCGTATTGTTAAGTGTGAGTACCATGAGTATTTCAAACTTTGAATATGAGTAGTATGGGTATGACATGGAAACAAGTATGCATATAAGTATCAAAAATTATAAGTATGATCGAATCTACTCATCGTCTTGAATACTCGTTGCTGACCTCTGGTATGAACCGAGTCCTCACGTCTAATAAGCTAACACACTACCTGCTAGACTACGGCGACTATATTGTAATGTATGTGCCTATATTACATTACTTTATTGCCGATTTTTACAATCTAGTTAGGATTACAACCTAGCGTTGTAAACCACCAATGGTGTAAGTGTTCATTTTATCTATGAATTGCGGAACCTATAGTTTAACGACGACTCCAAACATTATATTTAAAGAAACTTTTCATGGCAATTTTTATTTTACTCATAGATTTGTTGCCAGAACTGCTGCTATTTTGGTTTGGCTGAGATGTTGGAGTTGGGTTTTGAACCAAGGTTTCTTATCTAATAAGCCAATACGCGAACCTACTAGATTACGAGTAGTAAACTTGTGTTTTATTTTCTTTTTCTGTTTTATTTAATTCGAAGTCGCAGTAGTCTAGTAGGTAGTGTGTTGGCTTATTAGACGTAAAGCCAGGGTTCGAGCCCCAGGTCAGACATCAAGACAAAATAAAAAAAGCATTTCTTCGGCGACTTCCTCTCAGCAGATTTCTGGCAAAAACTCTGGAAGAGTAAATAAAATATGTCATGAAAAAGTTTCTCAAAAATCTGTCGTTCGGAGAAGACTTTAAATTGTAGGTCCCACCACTCATGTATAAAATTAACGCACACAACACAAGTGGTGTGACAAACTAGGACGTCGTACAATTGGTCAATTCGGGTACTGTACTTGTCTTAATTGACAAGTACACGTCCTCTAACCTAACCTAACTTTTATTTAATTTGAAAATGTCATTCGTTTGTATTTTGTTTGTAAGGGAAACGATTTATTATGAATGCAGGCATGGGAACACTTGATTTATGAGATTTTAATCGGCAGGAAATCATTTTTTATTCAATTTTAATTTTTATTTGTTAATAATATTTCAAAATGTGCTATTTTTTGCTTTTTCTACACAGTTTTACTTTCAAACATTTCAATAACTTTACGTTGCTTAAAGATCATCATGATATTCAGACACTGAATAATTTTATTCAAAATATCGAAGATTTTTTATTGATGTTATTACTTTTGTTGTTGTTGTTGTTGTTGTTGTTGTTGTTGTTGTTGTTGTTGTTGTTGTAGCATAACCATTAACCCATTGCATGCGTAACATTCACAAAACACATGTTTATTTGAAATACAAAACGAAATACCTTCAATGTTTCTGAATTCTCAAAGAGCCATTCATAGCTGGGGTAGGAGTCAGAGCTGGGGTAAATGAATTACAAACAAAATAGAATGTAATAGAGTGAGTAAGTATATGAAAATAGCGTTACACATGTGTAACGTAAATTCTAAACTAAACATGCGAACATGAATTGCATTTCACGCCGTATAATTAGTCACGTACGTACGTACAATAACTGCACTCAGCAGGCAGCCAGGCAGTTAGGCAGGCAGGTTGGCTTAAATGGCTTTGACTGGCTGTTTCGCTGGCTGGTTGGCTGGCTGGCTTGCTGTTTAAAGTTAAAATGTTTAGCAGCCCAAAAAAACATAAATACAACAACAACAACAACAAGTCTACAAATAATATAAAATAAATATTCATAGTCATTAGACAACTCAATATAAAACGGTTATGAAAATTATCATGATGATGATGATGATGGCATAGACTATGAATTGATGTCTATGCTATAATGGCAATATGAATATGATATTAAAACCAAATAATAAAGGCAAGGCTGGGGAAGGGAAAAGGTTTTAGAATGAAAAAAAAACCCCAAAAAACAACACAACAACTTTAATTAATGCAAGAGATGATTGAGCCATATTTTGTATTTGCTTTGTCTACGGTTAAGGCTGAGGTCAACCACAAATATTTATACATCAGGCTGATTATAAATGCACATCCCATGTTCATACTCGTACATCGAATACACACCCCTCAATGAGTGTAGCAGCTACAAAAACGAAAAAGGATGTTTCATAATTATTATTATGATGTTGTCAATAATTATGAACATAAGTACGTACAGTAGGCGTCAAAAGAAACCGTACACGGTATGGCTAAAATTCTAACAATCAACCAAACTCAACTTTTACTCTTTAAAGAGAGTGCGCGAAAAAATTTGACAATATTTGGAAATGTTTTTGAAATTTTTTTTTGTTTGTTTCAATTTTAAAAAATTACAATGAAAAATTTTTATAATAAAAATAACGGTAATTTATTAATGTATGTATTGTTACGAAAATAAAAATGGTGTTTTGCTTTTACGTCGTTTAAAAAAAAACACATTGAACTTGTTTATATGGTAAACAAGTAAACAAAAATATACCAACAAAAACCAGTATAAAAAAGGATAAACAAGTAAACAAAAATGCAACAACAAACACTCCAAGAATAAAAACAACAATAATGAAGCAACGATGCTTACACTTATAGAGATCTTGAGAAGGCGAAGCCGAGAATATTCGCCTTCAAGAACATTCATCAGACTGTTTACTTTGCCATATAAAAGGCAATGCAATGGAGTCAGTAAAAGTTCATTCAGTCTTGTGTGATGACGCGGTGTGTTTGAAGAGAGTAATCGTGGTTTGAAGATCTCCGTTACCGAGATCAGTCAAATAATTGTCTACTAATTGTTATTGTTTATGGAAAGGGTGTAAACAGAGGAATAACAAAGAAAAGCAATTGTTGTTGTTTACATCATGTAGTGAACAGTGGCACATAGAATTGTGCGAGCAATAAAGAATTTTAATTAAAACTGAACACAAATTTATTTTTATTTTATATCCACTCTACGAGCTTATATTTTATCGGGTCCGCCATCTAACGTTGTTTGTTCAACTAGTGCTTATTTCATGAATGGTAACACTTAGCTCATGTCTGATTTGACAGATAATTAGTTTTATCCTCCCGCTGAACGAATATGGTTGTGTATACAATTGAACAATGATGGGAAATATTGCAGCATTACTTTGAAAATCATGGTAATGTTGCAGAATGTGTGTGCGAAAATTGCGATTTTGGAGGA
The DNA here is from genome assembly GCA_932273835.1 of Sarcophaga variegata. Taxonomy (NCBI): domain Eukaryota; kingdom Metazoa; phylum Arthropoda; class Insecta; order Diptera; family Sarcophagidae; genus Sarcophaga; species Sarcophaga variegata. The sequence goes on along the minus strand of OW026360.1, from coordinate 119,915,733 downwards.
AGAGAAGAACCGTCAGCTCCGTATGTTCGTTATCTTGTGCAAAAAAGTGAAAGAAACTGGCATCCTCATCGATAAACCAAAGCGAGAAAAGTCAAAAACAGTGCGTACACCCGAGAATATTGCTGTTGTGGCAGAAAGTGTGCGTGAAGCGCCATCAACATCAATTCACCGTCGTTCTCAACAATTGAACATTTCGGAGACATCATTGAGACGAATTTTGCATAAAGACCTTGGTATGACGCCATACAAAGTCCAATTGGTTCAGGTGTTGAAGCCAATTGACCATCCAATGCGTTTTCGCTTCGCTATGTAGGCCTGCGATCGACTTACAGAAGATGCCGATTTTGGCAAAAAAATCATCTTTTCAGATGAAGCTCAGTTTGATCTTGGCGGGTATGTAAACAAGCAAAATTGTCGCATTTGGGGCACAGAAAACCCGCACGCATCCAAAACGAGTCACTGTTTGGTGCTGATTTAGGTCCAGAGGCATAATTGGGCCATTTTTCTTCGAAAATGAGCAAGGAGTGGCCGTTACAGTCAATGACGATCGTTATCGGGCCATGTTGAACGAATTTTTGTTCACAAAAATTGAAGAGAAGGATATTGGCAACATTTGATTTCAACACTACGGCGCTACGTGCCACACAGCCGAAGCTACACTCGATGTTTTGCGCCCTGTTTTTGAAGCTCGCATTATCAGCCGCAGAGCTGATGTCGTTTGGCCACCTCGGAACTGCGATTTGACACCGTTGGACTATTATTTGTGGGGTGCCGTCAAAGATAAGTGTTACGCCGACAAGCCAGAGACAATTGACGCTTTAAATGACAATATTCGTGAAGCCATTGGTGAAATACAGCGGCGCACAGTCGATAATGTGCTTAAAAATTGGACCGATCGTGTAGGCTACTGCATGGCCAGCCCAGACAGCCATTGGAATAAAATTATTTTCCATTATTAACCGGAAGGATTGTACTTTCAAATAAAAAAAGAAATTTGAGAAAATATTCAGTTGTTTTTAGTTTTAAAGAATTTTCATAAACAAACAAAAATTATTTGGCGGACCCTTTACTTAATAAAACTCACAACCTATGGCATTAGCTGGGTGTCACACCGTGTTATTAATTTATATATATTTTTTTGTAATGTCCATAATCTTTTGACGTTCACTGTACATTCGATGATGATGATTATGAGTTTTCGTATGCCAATGTAGACATTTAAATCGAAATTAATTTCTAATTTCCATTTGCTGAACACGAATATCTTGTAAACAATTTGTGGCATGGGAGTGTTAAAGTTCGAAATTAAATTTCTTGTTCAATTTAAATTAACGAAATGCATTTCGAATTGTTTAAATGAATAGGGACTCTTGCGTATCGTTTTACATTAATTTTTTCAATTTTTTTTGATGAAATTTTATTTGATAAAATTTTATTTGATGAAATTTGATCAAATTTTAATTGGCATATGATACAAAAAATAAAATTAAAGAAATTATAACCCAGTTTGAGAGCAAATAAATTGTAAAGCTATTGTTATACAATCCTTAGCAGAGCATCCTTTACCGTAACTTTCAGCATACACTTCCTTTATAAAACCAGAACTTTACAACTCTATTTCCACTTTCTTTTATGCCAAAAAAAGTACCCAGTAAATCTAAAAAAATTCTGTATTTTACCACAAAATTCATACAAAACTATGGAGAAAGAGAGACAGAAACAGAAAATAAAACAAAATTTTTATTTAAATACCAGCCAAGGACTTCTCTTGCTTTAGAACGGCTTTAAATATTATTTTAGCCAAGTTTATAAACTGCCTTACCATGTTGGCATTTGTGTTTAAAAGGCTTTTAGCAGCATACATACATACATACATACATACAAAAAAAAAAGAATGAATTATTCTCAGTAATATTAAGCACCTCTAAAGGGCCACACAATCACTCATATAGTCAGCACATACTGTGGTATTTAACAAAAAATAAAAACCCAACGTTTTGGCAGCATATTTTAGACCATAAAGGACACCCTAAAGAGCATAGTTAAAGAAGATTTCATTTGAGTCGTATACAGCATAGGAAAATTAAAAAGAAAGTACTTTTTTGGGAAAGTAATTTCCTGAAAATGATGAAAACGTACTTTTTTAATGACCTTATGCAGCGGCCTGCATTTGAAACGTACCTTATAATGAAGGGCCTCTTTTTTGAAAAGTAACCCTGGATGGAAAAGTGTACCTTTGTGGAAAAATGCTACTTTTTGGAAAAGTACCCTGAAATAAAAAAAAGTACCTTTTGAAAAGTACTCTTTTTGAAAAGTACCTCCACATAATTTCATTTTATTTTAATTTCCTTGAAAAGTATTCTTTGGTAAGTACATTTGAGAGAAAAGTCGCCGTAGTCTAGCTTATTAGACTTAAAGCCAGGGTTCGAGGCCCAGGCCAGACATCAAAACAAAATACAAAAAGTATTTCTTCGGCGACTTTCTCTCAGCAGATTTCTGGCAAAAACTCTGGGAGAATGAATAAAATTTCCATGAAAAAGTTTCTCAAAAAATCTGTCGTTCGGAGACGACTTTAAACTGCAGGTCCCACCACTCATGTATAAAATTAACACACACAACATAAGTGGTGTGAGAAACTAGGTCGTAATCCTGATTGAAGGGTTGTAATGACCAATTATTTATGTTATGTAAGTACCTTTAAAAGGTACTTTATTGAAAGGTACTTTTTTGGAATAGTACTTGTTTTAAAAGGTAACTTTCTTGGAGAAAAGTGCCATCAAAAAACAATTTCTTCAAAAAGTTTCTTTTGAAAACTACCTCCATGCATAGTACTTAATTTAGAAGGTGCCTTTATGAAAAGTACGTTTTTGAAAGAAAAAAAAAGACTTTTTTAAAAGTACCACCGTAAAAACAATTTTTTTTGTAAATTATCCTTTTGAAAAGTACTCTTTTTAAAAAGAACCTCCACATAATTTCATTTCATTAAATTTTTTTAGTAAATAATTCTTTGGTAAGTACCTTTAAAAGGTACTTTTTTTTCTAATAGTACTTATTTTAAAAGGTACCTTTCCTTGAGAAAAGTGCCTTCATAAAAACAATTTCTCGAAAAAGTTTCTTTTGAAAACTACCTCCTTGAAAAGTACTTACTTAAGAAGGCATCTTTGTGAAAAGTACGTTTTTGAAAAAAAAAGACTTTTTCAAAAGTACCACCATAAAAACAATTTCTTTGCAAAGTAAGCTTTTGAAAAATACTTATTTAGAAAGTACCTTCATGAATAATACTTATTTTAAAATGTAACTTTTTTGAAGAGGATCTCCATAAGAAAACTTTCTTCAAAAAATGTCCTTTTGTAAAGTACTATTATGAATAGTACTTATTTTAAAAGGCACCTTTTAGAAAAGTACATTTTGGAATAGTAAACTTAGAAAAGAACCTCCATAAAAACAATTTCTTTAAAAACTGTCCTTTTGCAAAGTACCATCATAATAGTACTTATTTCAAAAGGCACTTTTTGGTACATTTTGGAATAGTAAGTTTTTAAAAGAACTTTTTTGAAAACAATCTGCATAAAAATAATTTCTTTAAAAAGTGTCCTTTTGAAAAGTACTACATTTTAAAAAAGTTTCTTTTTAAAGTACCTACATAAAAACAATTTTTTAAAAAGTATGCTTTTGAAAAGTACCTTTATGAATAGTACTTATGTATATTAAAAGGTACCTTTTTTAAAGAGGACGTTTACAAAAACAAATCTGTTAAAAAGTGTACTTTTAAAAAGTATGTACATTCATGAATAGTACTTACTTTGAAAAGTACGTTTGTAGAAAGTATATTTTTGAAATGTGCGTTTTGGAAAAATACGTTTTAAAAAGTACTTTCTTTAATAGTACTTACTTTGAAAAGCACGTTTTTAGAAAGTGAGTTTTTGAAAAGTTCGTTTTTGAAAAGCACGTTTTTGAAAAGTACGTTTTTGAAAAGTACGTTTTCGAAAAATGCTTTTTAAAAAGTACCTTCATGAATAGTACTTTCTTTGAAAAGTATGTTTTCCACAAATAATATTTTTGAAATGTGCGGTTTTGAAAAGAATCTCCACGAAACCAATTTCATTGGAAAGTATCTGTGCGAAAAGTACTTTTTTTATAAAGTACCTTCATGTATGGTACTTCTATTAAAAGGTACCTTTCTGAAAAATACTGTATTTGAATACTACCTCTTTAAAAACAATTTCTTTGAAATGTATCTTTTTGAAAAGTACTTTTATGAAAAGTACTTTCACGAATAGTACTTCTATTAAATTATGAGTACATTTTTTGTAAAGTAGTTTTTAAAAACATTTTGTTGTAATTTATTTCTATTGTTCTATATTTTTAATACGGTTTTGAAAGTACTTTTCTTAAAGTAGTTTTACTTAAACTAAATCCTTCATAGCCTGTTACCAAACCTTTATTAAACTCAGCAATACTTTCACTTTTCTATGGGCTGCCATGATGCACAAAGAAAGAAAAAGGAGAAAAAATTGTAACATGAAATTACTTTCAGTACTAAAGTGGTTACAAAATGTAAAAAAAGGGGCAAGAAACGGGGTAAAAAACCACAACCTTTGTATACTTTTTTCTCATAGGAAGCCAGCCAACATAGATGAGCATCTGAAAAAAGAAAAACTGCTCAACTACTGCTGCTACTGCTGGTGCTCATGTAAATGTAGATGAAACTGGTTCAAGTGTTTTACTACAAACTGGCAAATAATTAGTACCAGGTACTAAAACAAAAAAAAAAAAATAACAACTACAACTAAATCATTGAAAAGTGAAAATTATTTTACAACAACAACAACCGCATCACATATGTATGTATGTATGTACCTGTATGTAAAGAAGAAATAGAAAGAAAAACTCATAAAATCTAAAGAAAAGGAAAAGAAAAGAAATTAAAATTGAAAGAAACTGTACTAAAGTACCACGAAAATAGAAGCAAAAGGTACTCACTCTTACAAATGGTACTTGAAATTAGAAAATTTATGTTCCGATTGTATATTAAAAGGTTAATTAGAGCACAGAGCAGAGATTTCTTAATCTCTGTATGGAGAGTGAAATACTTTATCAAACCAAATAATGTTTGACTGTCTGTCTGTCTGTCTGTACTCATCAAGCTGATGAATAAAGAAAACTTTTTATAAAACAGGAGGCGGGTATATTCTTCAAGTGGCCGGTCATGGATGGTTTAGATTTTGATTTTTTTATGGGGTTCCACTGAAATTATTTCTCAAGTGGTGGTGAAATTTCTTCAAGTATTCGAGAGACAAACAAATGAAAATCCAATATAACAGTACTTTAATGAAAATTTATTTGTTTTTCTATACTTTTAAATTTCCTTTCCAAGAAGTAAATATTTTCAAAATAAAATAACAAAATAGAAGAAAAAAAACCCAAAGAGTACTTAAAAAAGTACCCACCTTTCTGTTTTTTTTTTTTTTTTTTGTAGAGGATATACTTGAGCAAACAAAAATCAATGTCAAGTATTCCTACGTGGAAGATAAAAATAAGAAACATGAACAAGTGGAATAGTCATTAGGGGTCGCTTTCGTGTTTATAAAATAAATTTAAGTAATGTAAATTACTTTAGTAAAAAAAGTACTTTTAGTAAAAAAAAGTACTTTTAGTAAAAAAAAAAGTACTTTTAGTATAAAAAAAGTACTTTTCATTAAAGTATGTTTAAAAAGTATTGAAAAAGTACTTTTTTATATAATTTTTTTGACCACGATATAATTGACCAACCTTACGATAATCATTAGGGCCATGCAGCCGTAGAACATTATAGGAAAACCCAATGCACGGCGAAAGCTGTATAGGAACGCATTACTTTAGTTGTCTGTACTACAGCATGAATACGATGGATGTTCTTCGAACTAAACATGGCAATGAATGCAAGCAAAAAGCACGAAATGAATTTTAACTTTCAACTTCCCGCACAGATTTCGGTGTCGTGCCACCCTTCTCAATCCCAGTGTTCCTCGTAGACGCGCTCTGAGAGTTGGTCGTCGTCTGGGATTTCTTCACCGGCGTTCGCCTGATTTTCGGGCTGCTCATAAAGGCAACCTCTCCCTGCATCATCTCTTCTACTTCTAATATCCTATTATTCATCTTTTCTCTTGGGTTCCATCTTCAAGCCGCTATCTCATATCGACTATGCAGTTGCCCTTCAAAGACCCCGAGGGTGCCTATGGTAATCAGTGAGGTCCTCGCGAGGGTTGACGCAAATCCTCATGGGAGTTTGCGTTCAGAGCCAGGTCGGACACTAATTAGGAGTCATCTCAACTAAACCTGCATCACCAACTAAATGGCGACGATAATCGAACGTACTTGAAGCTCTGCCACGGATTTAACGGAACGGAGGCGTCTGCAACATTAGCCTGAAAGCCATTTCGACCAGTTTTCACTGGGTGTACTAAGGTAACAGAATGCAACAAACGTCAGCCCACTTGCGTCATCTTCAAAATCGATTTCCAATGCATAGTCAAGGTCGTGCCGAATCGTCAATCTTGCCTTCTCACATTAGCAAGTACCCAGCGGATGCTGAGTACCAGTACCCGGGGAGCGCCTGATCTAAAATACGGAGGCTGTGAGTTGCTTGGTATGTACTTGCAAGGATAGCCTCGGGCTTCGCCAAGTTGAAACCAATCAGTGGCGTTGCCTTGTAGTTACATACCCGCTCCCCGAGTATCTGGCATATGGAGACTGCATATGTTTAGAATCCTCTAGGCTTTACAACATCTAAAGAAAGCACAGATTGTTGGCTTAAAAGTTAATGATGGGAAGACTAAGACACTGAAAATAAGTTGCTTAACCTTAATAGCAAACCGTTCAATTGTCTTGAAGATGGCATACTGTTATCGATATTTATATCCACGGCATTTATGGCTGATATAGAGACCATACTTCTTTCCGTGGCATGTATGAAAATACTTCTGCTGATCTCTAGCAATTAAATAAAACGAGAGATTTTTTTTTTAAACTTTTCATGGCAATTTTTTTTTACTCTCGACGCAGAAATTTTTTTTTTCATATTTCTGTTTTGATGTCTGACCTGGGGCTTGAACCGTGGTCTCACGTCTTATAAGCCAACACACTACCTAATAGACTACGACGGCTTCTAACACATGAAACAAATCATGACGCTGATATTCCATGGCACTAAATCATGGCTCTTTACACGTGCATAAGTTGATGAACATAGTTGAGAGAAGGATTCTACTTTGGGTTTATGGGCCAATTTGCATAAACCATGAGCTCTATTACTTTTATACCTTATGGATGTAGTAGAACGCATTAAAGAGCACAGGCTACCTTGGCTGGCTGAATAAGCTCTGTGACCTATGCAGCTTAATGGAGTATAAATTATCTCGTTTCAAATTTTAATTATATTTCGTGGAGTTCTTAAAGATTAAATTCTATTCTCCTTGAGTATAGTTAAAGTTTTTTTTTACAAATTTTCCCATACCAATTAAATTTTTATTTCAAAATCTTTAACAAGCATAATTTTGAATACGTTTTCGTTTTTCGTCTTGTACTGAATATTAAAAATAAATTTAAAAACAAGCCATTTTAAGTGATATCATTATGAAAATATCTTTTCTTCAAAATTATGGTTTTTTACAAAACAAAATATTTTTAAAAATCAAAACTCCAAAACAAAACAAAAAAAAAATTTTTTTTTTGGAAACAAAATTAATCATTGAACACGCCTTTGTATGGAAAAAAAATTTTTTTCTTTTCAAATACAAAACAAATGGTTTGGGAAACAATTTTAATGACACAATCGAAGTTAATAAATTAGTTTGTCTTTAATAAGCAGCTAATAAGCAGTTAAAAATTTTTTTTTGAAAAATAAAGAAGAAGAAAATTTTAAATAAAAAATAAAATAATTTATGATACAAAATTAATAAGTTTATGAGACACAAAACAAAAAAAAAACCCCGAAAAAAGACAAACAAAACCTATAATTTATAAGACAAGACCCCCAAAAATGAATTTTTAATAGCCGGTTGTAATAATACCGTGGCAAAGAAAAATTTTAAAATAAAAATCAAATGGCCAGACAGAAATCTGTGGGGAAAATAATTGATTTTGGGAAGTGCTGTAGTGTCCCAATTTTTCAATATTTAGATGGCATTTGGGTAAAAGCTTCTGTGAAATGTTTATTTTAATTTTTTTTTACAGTGTAGGAGGAAATAATAGGGACAATTTCCTTGTCGTCAATAACATATCGCAAAATGTTTTGCACTGATGGAATTCACCGTTAAATTTTCGCGATTTCTTTGGAAGGAAATTTTTTGCTTTTGGCTACCGCACGAATTGGTGACTGTACAGACCCTGAATTCGGCGTAGTCTAGTAGGTAGTATGTTGGCTTATTAGACGTAAGGCCAGGGTTCAAAAACCGGGTCAGACATTAAAACGAAAATATGAAAATAAATATTTCTTCAGCAACTCCCTCTCAGCAGATTTCTGGCAAAAACTCTTGAAAGTAAATAAAAATTGCCATGAAAAGTTTCTCAAAAATCTGTTGTTCGGAGTCGACTTCCTCTCAGCAGGTTTCTGGCAAAAACTCTAGAAAGTAAATAAAAATTGCCATGAAAAGTTTCTCAAAAAATCTGTCATTCGGAGTCGACTCTGAGTTGTAGGACCCGCCACAACATCAGGAGTGTGAGAAACTAGGTCGTATACCTGACCAAAGGGTTATAATGACCAATTATGTGTGTGTGTATGGCAGTGCGGAGGTAAAAATATTCTTCTATTATTTCGATACTAAAATAATTATGAACTGTCACCTAAAATCCTGTTCCTATACACAGGATTTGTTCATAGAAACCATTTTTTTAGTTTTAGATTTGTTAAGTTATCGATATCTTGAAAAAAGAAGTAATCCTCCGCCCTACGAGTTGCACGGCAATTACTTTTGTCACTGTCATATGCAAGTATTATGTATTGTTTGGTGTAAACTGTGCCTATACTATCTGCTCATGCATCCTTCAAGAGGTTCTGCAACAAAATGTTACAAAGAGCGAATTATCTGACTCCCTATGAGGTAGTAAAAGGCTTACTCCTTAGTTATTAGAGTTCAAAATCTGTTATCACTTAACATCATCCTGCATAGCTTTAGTATTTTCGAAATCAGACTATCACATATATCGTGTACATCAAGAGTAACTTTGTAATCAACGTATGAGTGAAAGGTGTTCATATCTTTCTCTTGAGTTTGTGTAAGTATTTGGCGTAAAATAAAAACTCTGTTCCATCGTATATTCACCAGGTCTATAGCCTTGCGGCTGGAACCTACTAACCGTCTGTGGAAATATATTGTTCTGTGGTATACACCCACACTATTTAATTGCTAGAGTTCAGAAGAAGGCTTTTCATTCATACAACGGAAAGAAGGGTAGTCTCCATATCAGCCACAAATGCCGTAGATATGTTGCAATGGATATCGACAGCAGTATATCATCTTCAAGAGAATTGAACAGTTTGCTGTTAAGGTTAAGCAATTTGTTTTCACTTTGTTTCTTCCCATCATTAACTTTCAAGCCAACAATTTGTGCTTTCCTTTTCCTGTTGTTATGCCTAGAGGATTCTAAACATATGTAGTCTACATATGCCAGATTCTCGAGGTGATGTTGAAAGTTCAACTTTATTTCGTGCTACTTACTTGCATTCATTGCCAAGTTCAGTTTGTAGAAAATCATTCGTATTCATGCTGTAGTACAGACAACTAAAGTAATGCGTTCCTACATATATAGCTTTCGTCGTGCATTGGGTGTTTCTACAGTGTTCTACGGCAGCATGGCCCTAATAATTATCGAAATGTTGGTCAATTATGTCCAGCTTTAAAACTACTGTTAGGGTGGAGGAACTTTACTTTAAGCTAATCTCTAACCGAACTATCTGCGATTCGTTAATAATGTCATCAATCGTTCCTGGCATTAAAGACATTAAACATATGTCGACTTTAAATGCTAAGTTTTTAAGTTCCAACTAAATACGCAATTTCCCTAGCATTAATTACCTGTGTTAAACCTTTGTATGGAAAAACTTTGATTAACGCCTGAAACGCATTACACTATGGAGAACATTGTAAAGGCAACCAATTTAAAGTATCCTCAGTGCTGAACAGTACAGAACTACGGATTGCAGGCTACTGCTTGATAATAATTTTTAACAAGTTTAAGCACTCAATTGAAGAGGAAATATACTTTCTGTCGTTTACTCGGTTATCTTAATAAACAGATCTTTGACAGAATTGATAACAATACGATATCACTGCAGTTTTTGTATTGACTGAGTTTAAATGCTCTCAAGAATTGTGACCTTTAATCTCTCTAGCCATCCTTTTGGCAAAATAGATATCCAGTGTGCAATAGATAAGCTGGGAAGGAATTTATCGTTTTTCATACTCCCAAAAGCTTTCATAATTTAATGATTTTATATTTTAATTACTTTGTTTACAATCTTAGATTATAAACGAATTTTAGCTGCATATTACCTTTACCAACCCCTAGATCTTGTTGAATAAAACAACAAATGAAAAAAATTTAGTCCCTTAGGAGATACTAGGCACATAAGATTGATTGATTGATGCTAATAAAGGAATTAAAAATTATTTTCTTTAACTTACCTTTTAATTGTTGATAAAAATAATCCTCAAAGTATGATGGGATAGTTGAGTTCAATCAGAAGCTTCTAAGTTAATTGCAATATTCCATAATAAATAGGCCTTTTTGATAAATTGTTTGACATGGTGTTTTAAAAAAAATATTTTTTTTCTTTTTGCTTTATTTTATTCTATTTTTTTTAATAATTTTATTGGTTATTTATTTTATTTTTTATTTCTTTTTAAATATTTTTTAATATTTTTTTTTATTTTTTTTTTTTTTTATTTGATTTTATAGAAATTGCGGAAATTTATTTTTTTTTATTTGAAATTTTTTTTTATTTTTGATTTGATTTTATAGAAAGTGCGGAAATTTATTTTCTTTTTTATTTGTAAATTTATTTTGATTGGAATTCCTTTTTTAGATATTTTTTAAATATTTTTTTTTATTTATTTTTATTAACTTTGCTGTTAACAATCCATCACAGTAATAAAAATGAATGAATTTTGCACTTCAAATACTTATTTCAACGAATTTCTTTCGTTTCTTCAATTTTGTCAATCACTTGTTAAAATGGCATCAACGGCAATACCAACAACAACAACAACTACATCACTCTCTTTCAATCTCTCTGTAATGCATTACAATTACGCTGACAATAATGATGACAGAGTAGCGTAACAAACTTTTATCGGTTAACGGTATAAACATACAGGGTGTGAAAATGTCAAAGACACTTACTTATACACGTTTATTAGGTTAAGGAATCCGTTTTCTTGGTTTTCTTTTGATTTTTTAATATGTTAAGCAAGCTTTTGTAAACGTTTTTTTTTGTTGTTTTTTGATTTCTATTATTGTGGGTGGTTTGCAAGGGTGGGTGGTTGTATATTATAAATTGAAAAGAACGAAAATTTTAAAATAAAATAAAAAAAATTTTTAAAGCACCCCGTTATATTTTTGTAAAGCTAGGAAGCAATTAACAATTTAAGGTGTCATATGGCTTAAAGCATTTTCCCTAATATTAGAGTCGAGAAGAAAGTAATGGCACACCTACTTGGCCTTAACAGACGTTAAAACAAGAGTAGCTTTAGTTCTAAGGGTTTTAATGCTTTTAATTAAATTTTTGTTGTTGTTGTTTGTTTTTATAAATCTTCTGCAATAATTCTTCCTTTTTGTTTTTTAAATAATTTTTTTTTAATTTCTAACATTTCTTTTTTTTGTATACACTTCTTCGATTTGTTTGTATTTTCCACGAAAATTTTTTATCAACAAAAAAAAATTTTGTATTTAATACCCGTTTTTCATATTTATACGCCGTTATTTACATCCTCTCGCAAACACGAACGTTTTACAACTGTTTGTTGCTTTAGCAGCATATTTTCCAATACGATTTTAAATGCTGTTAACATAACATACATAGCATAACAGTTTAGTTTAATAACAGTTTAACAGAAAAGAAAATCAAACAAAACATAAACATACTGTAAAGGAATGTTTTTCTCATTAACAGATACGAACATAACATTTAAACTCTCTAACAGTAAGAGAGCCGTTAACATTAATGAATCGTAACATTTGTAAACAAAACGAAAAGCAAACTTAAAAACAAAAATGAAAACACATCTACGAACTCTTGCAAATGAAACAAACCGGTGAATTGTTCTCATACACATGCATATTTTAAATGTAAATAAATGTTAAAGAAAATCTATAGCATGCTATAAAAATGTTTATTATTTTACTTAAAAGCTGTTTAAACAGTGGAATATGGTTTTCCAAATAAAAAAAAAACAAATTTGGCATGGTATTTAATAATTTCTGTTACAGAATAAATATTAAATGCCGTGTTTCATAAGACATAAAATTTATAGCATGCTATACAAAATACATATACCAGAAACTTATTGTAAATAAGTAAGCCAGTAGTGTGGAGAGACACAGTTTTGATGAATACCACTGGTAACAGCATATTTTTAAGTGCCCTTCAAGTCCATTTCATTAGATTGAGTTAAGTTAGGATCGTACCAATATATAATATTTTAGCAAACAGTTGCAGTAGACAGTAGACTTGTATCAATTAAGAAGACACATACCTCGTGAGATACGCGGATGACATAGTGGCGGTAATTTCAGCGCGCGATTTGGAGGATGCCAGAAGAAAACTGAATCAAGTCGTGATAAGGACGCCTATATGGCTCGAGGACCACGAACTAGAGCTCGCAAGGAATAAGACTGAGGTCATACTGATGACATTGGATCACATTCCACTCGAGAAAAGTATGCACATAGGTGACGTATCACTCATCATCACAAAGAAGGCAGTGAGATACTTGGGTCTCAAACTAGACTTTCGACTTAACTACTGGGCCCAAATACAGCATGTGACTACCAAGGCAGCAAAACTAACGGGCATGTTGAGCAGACTAATGGCAAATATCGGCGGGCCAACGCAGTCAAAACGCAAATTGATTATGGCAACGACTAACTCGATACTACTTTATGGCAGCGAGATATGGGGAGATGCGTTGGAGTTTAAATCCAAGCAGAAAATAGTAGCAACAGTGCAACGAACAGCGACACTAAGAGTCGCTACGGCCTATCGCACGGTCTCGGGCGCCACAGTCCTCGTGATCACCGATGAGACACCTATCGACTTGCTGGCATTCGAGCGAAGAAGATTATGGAAAGCGAAGAGGGAAAACCTCGCCATTAGTACCGCAGATGTCGGATCTCAAACTATACGGCGATGGCAAAGTAGATGAAGTGATGAAACAAGTGAAAGATGGACTGCTAGACTTATTCCATCTATAGAAGCATGGACACATAAAAATTTTGGGGAAATTAACTACTTCGTGAACCAGTTTCTTTCAGTTCATGGTTATTTCCGAGAATATCTACACCGTATGGGCAAGGTGAATGATCCTGGCTGCATCTATTTCGAGGAAATGAGTGACGACGCTGAACGAACATTCTTCCACTGCATCAAATGGCAAGACGAGAAGAATGTGTTGATGGAACAGATTGGCGAATTCACATCCGACAACATTGTTGATGCAATGCTTGAAAGCGAGACAAAGTGGAGCGCTGTGAGAAGATACATAGAAGTGTGCGGTGTACTCCGCAGCAAGAAGGTCGACCTTGATACAGTATGACAGAATGATACATGATTAGACGAGCCAATAGCATTAAGCTGGCTTCTAATATGGCGTACCCAGACGTGGGAGAGTAGACAACGGTCCATAACAGGACGTCGTTCTGGGCCCTTCCCGAAGTATTGCAGATAGCCGTCCCGGGAAGGGAGTATCCCCAGAAGAGGAGGAGGAGGGACTGTAAGTGCGAAGGCATTTTGAACCTTACCTCACACGCCAAAAAAATCAATTAAGAAGGGCCACAATTACTGATTACCTACCTAATCCTGTTCCTTATTACTGCAGTTATCAATGCGGGCAGTGATAATTATTTGTATACGAGAGTATTGTCGACCAATTTCTAGTCAAACCAGCTATTAATCTGAATACCTGCCTATGACATACATATACTTACGGCCGATACTGAACGTCTGTTAACACATTGAAGCCAAATGTACGTTGAGTGTACTCCTACAGAAGACTATTGCTGTTCTCCTGGAGATTTCCATTTTCCAAGTGAAAGTCAAGGAGGCTCTTTTTAAAACTGAGATGCAGTGGTGATACCCATTGAGGGTAGACTTGCTCTGTGTTCTGTAAGAAGATATGGCCAGAAGTCTTTATAATCGGTTAAGAGAGATGAGGGAGTTATTGAGACTTTTCGACGTTTTAGAAAAAATGTAAAACCTGAAATTTTATTTCGTGATTTCCAAAGTGTCCCTAGGTTAAGTTAGGTTGGAGGACGTGTACTTGTCAATTAAGACAAGTACAGTATCCAGAGATCGAATTGACCCATTGTACAACACAAGTGCCCCTATCAGTCATAACACAATATACAGGCTGGTCATGGGCACTAGTCCCTGATTAGGAACATAGCAAAGGAAACACTCTGGGGTAATGTGCTCCTGAAGTCGCCGTAGTCTAGTAGGTAGTGTGTGGGCTTATTAGACGTAAGTACACGGCTCAAACCCCAGGTCAGACATCAAATATGACGAAAATATAAAAAAAATATTTCTTCGGTGACTTGCTCTCAGCAGATTTCTGGCAAAAACTTGAGAGTAAAAAAAATTGCCATGAAAAAGATTCTCAAAAATCTGTCATTCGGAGTCGACTTTAAACTGTAATACTATGTTCAGATATGTACTTTTATTGAGTCAATATGAGGTTTATTGAGTACAATATTTTAAGTGTTCAGACATAATAATAAATGCAGTTAAGCTGCTTATTCAATATTTATTTGACAGCTGGTAAACAAAACAGCTGGTTGTTTCAACAACATTGTTTTTATTTTGTTTGTCGTTGTTGACATTTGAGTTGTCAAATATCAACAGAAAGTGTTCGGATAATTGTAATATGCGCACTGAACATACTTTTTTATGACAGTGCTGTATTTTAAATTTTGCTCAATATTATAACAATTTTCATATTTATTGCGCAATAATTAATTGAAACTTTATATGAAATATTGAGCTCAATAATGGCGTTTATTGCGATTTACGTAATAAAGGTGCATATCAGAACACCGTATAGGTCCCGCCACTCATGTGTAAAAATTAATGCACAAAACGTAAGTAGTGTGAGAAACTGGGTCCATAATCCCGACTGAAGGGTTGTAATGACCAATACTGTATGTAATGTGTTTCTAAAACTCCCAGTAAAGCCTCTAATAGTGGACTAGTCTTTTAACTCGAATATGTCTCAAGATAACAACCATGTTGACTGTAAAATTTTGATAAAAAATTTATTTCCGATGATGCATTCAGTCTTCTCGGTAGACATACGACCAACACTTAATCGAGCACCGGGATGGATGAAACTTATGTCCACCAATATGCTTGTTTGACCCAGCCTTTCTACCTTAAGACTGAAGTACCAAAGACACTCTTAAAGTATGTGTTTAGAGATGACCAAACCTACTAAATATTCATTTAAATTCAAGATTCAATTTTCGACACTTTACAACATAAATAATCATGAGAAAAAACTCGAAAAAAACAGTTGCTCCTTTGAGCTTAACAATCCTTTATTATGTATCATGCTACACTGTTCACATCTTGACATTTGCGTTTTTGCTGTCACTGTACCTGGGCCAATATTTTTCTGAAGAAAAAATATTTTTCGTTGGAAAAAAAATCATTTTTCCAAAAAAACTCATTTAAAAATGAATATTTTTTGTATCTAATATTGAACATCAATAAGTCGCTGTATGTTGAAGCAATACTCGTACATTGTTAAAGACGACGATCATTAATAATCATTATTTGTATCGGAGTATCTGTGAGTGAGTATCTGTTACTCATTGCCAATATTTTTTTACTATTTTTTTTGTTGTATTTATTGGTAACAGACAAAAAGCCTTAGTCAAATAATGAACAGGGGGTTAACGCAAAAAAAAAAAATGAAAGAAAAACGAATTATTTGTTGAAGAAGACATTATTTTTCTGTTAAATGCTACAATAAACCCACAAGGGAGGGAGGGATGAAGGCAACAGGGCAAGGCGACTGATGTAAACAGCAAAAAAAAAAAAACGCGTCAAAACTGAAATTAATGCAAGTTTTGCATGTTCAAATCATCATCATCATCATCAACATCATCATAAAGGCATGTCAAAATGAACAAATAAATGAACGTCTAAGACATACAGAGGAGAGTTAAAAAGGAAAATATAAAGCAAGTAGGAAAATACAAACATGGTCTCGAGACGATCATAGGCCACACTATACAACACTCTACAGGGTGTAACTTTCTAAATACAAAAAGATAGTTTGGATTACCCATCAATGCCTATATATTGTTTCAGTTCATTTGAGCAAAACCCACATGGCAATATCAATCATCGTCTAAGGCCTTAACAGCCATTACATACACCCGGAGGTCACCAGGTCCATTGAGTTCAGGCTAAAGAATGAAATAATAGTGATAGAGAAAGAGAGGGGGAGAGAGGTAGATAGGTAAAGTGGAAAAGATAGAAATAATGGGTAATTTTTTAAGAGCTATAGGAAACTTTAAAAAAAAAAACACATAAAATTCAGAATAATGCATGAAAATCTTTATTTGAATCGATAGTACGGTCGATATAATTTAATGTTTGATTGATTATTTCATGCAAATGTTGACCGCGCATCCGCTTAGTCCAATTTTGGCATACTTTTTCCAACATATCGGCCGGTATCTCACGAATAAATGCTTCAATGTTGTCTTCAAATGCGTCAATTGAAGCGGGCTTATCTGTATAGACATAAGCTTTAACATAGCCCCACAAAAAATAGTCTAAAGGCGTTAAATCACACGATCTAGGCGGCCAATTGACCGGTCCCGAACGTGAAATAAAATGTTCAACGAACTCCCCACTCAATAAGTTCACTGTTACGCGTGCTGTGTAGCATGTGGCACCGTTCTGCTGAAACCACATCTCATGCAAGTCAAGCTCTTGCATTTTGGGTAAAAAAAAAGGTGGATATCATCTCACGGTAGCGCTCACCATTCACAGTTACGTTACGATTCGCAGCATCTTTGAAGAAGTACGGTCCAGTGATGCCACGAGCCCATAAACCGCACCAAACTGTGACTTTTGCTGGATGCATTGGTAGCTTTTGCAATGCTTCTGGCTGATCTTCACTCCACAATCGACAATTCTGCTTATTTACGTATCCATTGAGCCAAAAAAGAGCTTCGTCGCGGAACACAATTTTTCGATAAAGAAGTGGATGTTCGGCCAATTTTCCAAGAGCAGCCCATTCACCAAAAAATTCTGCGTTGCACCAGCTGTATTTTGAAAGGCTTCACACCTAAATCCTTACGCAAAATTGTCCACGTTGTTGAGTAACAGAGGCCCAATTGCTGCAAACAGCGACGAATCGATAGTTGGTGGTCATCATTAACACTGGCCGATACAGCTGCGATATTTTCTTCAGTTCGCATTCTACGTAAGGGTGTTGGTGGTTTAATGTCGAAATTTAGTCACAATAGCCCGAATAGCCACTTCAGTGGGTCGATTAAACTGACCATAAAATGGAAGAAGCGCGCAATGAACTTTCTTAACAGAGCCGCATTTTGATAATAAAATTCAATGATTTTTGCAAGCGTTGTTCGGTTTGTAAGACTCATTCATGGTTAAATTATAGACCAAACTGAAGATGTTTGACAGTGAAACAAAACACGAAACGTGCGTAAAATGTTTAAACCAGTGTTGCCAAAAAGATAATTGCTAAAAAAATTACCCGTTATTATCTATAATTAAAACAATAGCTGTCTCTTGTACTCTTATTGTCCACAATAACCTCGTGGCTCTTATGTAGGGTATGTTGCCCCAAACAAAGTTGTTCAACAAATTAAAATTGTACAGAAAATTAATGCAAAATGTCAGCCAGTTCAGGCGTAATAAGATAATAATGAATATTTGGCTAACAAAATACCAACAACAACAACAACAACATCGAAAAATGAATTCTTTTTTTTTTTTGAAGCTCTCAACTAAAACATGATTTACATGCAGGCCCATGTAAATGTCAAATGATTGATGACTTGTCATGCCAAAGCATTTCATTTCATTTCAAAAAAATTTTTTTTTCTCTCTCTCTCTCTCTCTCTGAGAAAACATTCTAAACAAATATTATGTTGTTTTTGTTGTGTTCTCTTAATTATTTAAACAACAAAAAATTATAAATTTTTTACAAAAACAACCAAAAAAGTCATTAAAGAACTCCTTAAAGGATTGTAATGAATTTAAAATTTTTGGGGGTTAAAAGCAACAAGAAAAAAAAAACAGATAGAATTTTTGGAATTGATTTCGGTCTTAATGACTCATAATTTTTGCTTCTGAAAACAAACACAATTACTTACATACAGTACTCACAGTGGGTATCATCTATCACAGGGCAAAATGCCAACCAAAAAGAAAAAAAAAACATCGTGAATGACTGAATGCTTGATGCAGTGGATGGATGGATGGATGGATGGTTGGGTTGGATGGATAGATGACTGAGAGACATTTAATAAATGATTATCGGCTTTTGAATTCATATTAAAAATAAAACAACAAGAACTACAACAAAGAAAAATTAATGATTATTTCCTTTCAAAAAATATAACAATTTCATCAGCGTGGGATAATTCCAAGAAATATGGAAAGGAAGTCATGCATGCCACAAAAGGCGAAAATGAGTAAAAGTTCGCGGAACTGCAAGGCCTTTCATTCATTCATTGCTACTTTTTCAAATACAAATCAAACAATGATAAATCAATTGCATGAAGCCATCGCAGTCAAGATGGTAGTGGCTTACTAGATCACGGCTTGTGAGTTCAAACCTCAGCTTTGACAGTTTACAAAGCGACCATCTTCTAGCAGTCTTCTTGCAAAGGCTATGAGAGTAAATAATTGCCTTGAAAAAGCTTTTCAAATTTGTTGTTCATTGTTCTTTGTAGGTCCCACTGCTCTTGGTTAAAAACTAACCCTTATAATATGGGTGGTATGAGAAGCTAGGTTCGAATCCTGGCTAAAGTGTTGCACTAGCCAATTAATTAAGTTAAAGTAAGTAAATATTTATTCTTGTCGTGTAGAGGTTTGTAGAGTATTGCGATCATATGATTTGATGTACTGTCCTAGAGTATCCCCATAATTTCTGCCCCAATAGGGGGAGAAATCCTACAAATTTCAGGATGTTGTTCAGTGCCAGTGGTGCTAATATTCTATAACCACCTTCTTACTCAGATGCCCTAACGCCACACAACTTCTTAGTGTATGTTGACGGTTTCATTCTACTCATCACAGAGTGTGTGGCCTGCAGAGAATTCCTATTCTGAAGAAAAGTTCTCTAAATTTATAGTGGCCTGTCCAAAGGCCGGTTACTATTCTTAAGCTATGTGCAGCCCTTGCGCTCACCAACTTCTTCCTCCTCCCTGATTTTGGTGGAACTTGGTCAGTACAGGGACTGCGTTCACCCGTGGCATCACAACGGGTCGCTATGAGTGCTCGAGTGAGCTTTGTGAAATCAGAACTACCACTCAAACCTAACCTAACCTATTCTTAAGCTATTCTTGGATTGTCTTAGGCGCGAATCAAATCTCTTCTCATTGCAATATTAAACCATTTGGCTTGAAAAGGGTTTTCGTTTCCAAACTTTACTTCCCACTGAACAGAAAGTTTCTGGCATTATCAAGGGTGAAAAGCTCCTCTTCTCAGAAGCTCATATGACTGTTCATTGTCGTTACTCCTTTTGAAATGGTGCCGTGTATGGATGGCGGTTACTTAGTGCATTACAGCGGTTGACATCGTATAAATATGGCAGTATTCAGTAGTCCTCAGAAATTTTCGCGAACGATGACACAGTATGGTCAGAAAATTTTGAAGATATCCATGCGACTTACCATGGCTTCCAAATATTTCACTCTAGCCGTGAACACCCCAACTCCTACTCCGCTATCTGCCTTTGATCGATTCGAATACCACAGAATGGTCCCGAATTGCTCTACTCGTTCTTGTTACTCAGTTTTGTGGCGAAGTATTTCCCGAAACCATGGCTTTCAGACTGTTGAGGGCAAGTCCGCGCAGGAATATTTGTTCATAACTCGTTCTGTTCCAGATGCCAACACCAATTAATAATCAAATAAGTCAACACCCTATCCACTAGACTACGGCGATTTTCAAGTGGAATGCTGATATATTTTCGTTGCCCGGGAAACACAATTCTATTACGAACATCTGGTTGACTTGGCTGCTAATATCACAGTATTGACAACAGGTTAGAAACCCATTCATAATGCTGGATTTTGATGAGTTCAAGCCAGTTTCGAGGTCGCCATAGTCTAGTAAGTATTGTGTTGGCTTACTAGACGTAAAGCCAGGGTTCAAACCGCAGGTCAGACATCTCCCTCATAACAAAATATGAAAAAATATTTCGACTTCGTCTCAGCAGATTTCTGGGAACAACCGTGAGAATAAAACAAAATTGTCACGAAAAGTTTCTCAAAAACTTGTCGTTCGGAGTTGACTTTAATTTGTAGGCCACGCCCATCATGTATAAAATTAACACATAAGTGGTATGGGAAATTAGGTTGTAATCTTGACTAAAGGTTTGTAAAGACCAATTATGTATGTATTTATGACGGATTCAGCGGGCCCAGACAGTTCCATACTATTTTCAAGTCAAGCTCATATGAGAAGAGTGTTGGGGTAAGAGCATGTGTGAACTTCCTGTCCAAGTTGAATTGAGCACATTCCCCATGGGTTTCGAATATTTCATGCTAGTACCGCACACCCCAACTCCTAAGCTTCTGTCATTCGGAGTTGACTTTAAACTGTAGGCCACGCCACTCATGTATAAAATGAACACACACAACATGAGTGGCGTGAGAAGCTAGGTCTTGATCTTAACTAAAGGGTTGTAATGACCAACTACGTACATATGTACTTATGGCGGATTCAGCTTGCCCAGACAGTTCCATACAATTTTTAAATCAAGCTCATATGAGTCGAGTATTGGGGCAAGGGCATGTCTGAACTTGTTGTCCAAGTTGGATTGAGCACATTCCCCATGGGTTTCGAATATTTCATGCTAGTACCGCCCACCCCAACTCCTACTCCACTATCTGTTCTTAATCGTACCACAGAATAATCCAAGATTAGGTTAGGTTAGGTTAGAGGACGTGTACTTGTCAATTAAGACAAGTACAGTACCCGGAGGTCGAATGGACCCATTGTACAACGTCCTAGTTTCTCACACCACTTATGTTGTGTGTGTTAATTTTATACATGAGTGGTGGGACCTACAGTTTAAAGTCGACTCCGAACAACAGATTTTTAAGAACCTTTTTCATGGCAATTTTTGTTTACTCTCAGAGTTTTTGCCAGAAATCTACTGAGAGGAAGTCGCCGAAAAAATACTTTTTGTATTTTGTCTTTGATGCCTGGCCGGGGGCTCGAACCCAGTCTTTTGCATCTAATAAGCCAACACACTACCTACTAGACTACGGCGACTTCAAAATCCAAGATTACTCTACTCGGTCTTATTACTCAGTCTTGTGGCGAAGTATTTTCCTGTTCTGCCCATAAGGGTGTTAAAATGGAAGCTGTCAGCTCGTTCTATAAAATAATTATGGGTCCCATAGTCGTATCAGTCTTGTCATACCTTGGCATTTATGCTTACATTCCTATTGTTATGTTTATAAAAACGTTTAAAATATGAGCTCGTAGATTGGAAATAAAATAAAAATAAATTCGTGTTTAGTTTTAATTAAAATTCCTTATTATTCGCTTAATTCTGCAAGCCACTGTTTACAACTTGATGTAAACAACAACAATTGCTTTTCTTTGGTTCTCCTCTGTTTATATCCCTTGCTATACTAGACAATTGTTCGTCAGATCTTTGTAACGGAGATCTTCAAACCACAATTACTCTCCTCAAACACATTGCGTCTTCACACAAGACTGACTGAACTTCTTCTGAGTTGCCTGCTTTGCCTTGCCTTTTATATGGTAGCGTATATATTCTGATGAATGTCCTTGAAGGCGAATGTTCGTGGCTTCGCCTGCTCGAAATCTCTATAAATGTAAACATCGCTGTTTACATTCATTATTGTTGTTTGTGTATTTTGTTTACATTTATTCTTGTAGTGTTTGCTGTTGTATTTTTGTTTACTTGTTTACCATTTGTTTTTTAAGCTGGTGTTTGTTGTTATATTTAATACACAGTTACAAATCCCTTGTGCAGCCCTTGCGCTGACCAACTTCTTCCTTTTCCCTGAGTTTGGTGGAACTTGGTTAGTACAGAGACTGCGTTCACCCGTGGCATCACAACGGGCTGCTATGCGTGCTCAAGTGAGCTTTGTGATATCAGGGCTACAACACCGACCTAACCTAACCTACAAATCCCTTGTTTTTGTTTTGGTAGCTTTTGTAAAAAACACCAGTACGTAAATTTTTCCATTTCCGTAACAATATGTACGTAAGTTGTTTTATTATAATTTTCAGATTCGTTCGTTATGAGTAGTCCGACACTCTTCAGCAATTGAATATAAGAAATCTTACAATCACAACCTATAGGTATCCATCCCCTTAGTCATAATTACCGAATGTTTTCATTAAATATGCAAGAGAGCACTGAAAGAAAGAACGAACAACAACAACAAAAAAGGGTCATTATACGTTCTACATTTAAAATGTGTTGCGATTACTCATTTTAAGTAATTAATATGCTAAATAAGTAATTACAACAACAACAAAAACTAACAAAATTTCTTAATTTTCAAAAACAAAAACCAAGAAAAAAAAGAAAAAATCACAGAATATTTACGATAAAATAACTCAAACAGTCATACAGTCTGCAAAGAGCAGAACACTGTGACTGTCACATTGGTTTTGAAAGAGAAACTTGAAGTTTTTTAAAAGACTGTGGCTAACCAACGACATAAACTAAGCGTCCCTCCAAAGGCAAAACGCGATATGATCACCACAATGAAATCAAAATCTTAAAATCGCAACAACAACAACAACGTATGAATAAAACTTTAAAATTAAAACTGCAAGTGAGAGTGAATGTGTATGTGCATGAACGTGTGTGTAAATGACTCTTTATTGGAGGCTTTTATTGTGGACTTTATTGTGGAATTAAAACAATAGCAACAAACAGTAAAAACAGAATTAAAAGACATAACACCACCGCCACCACCAGATAGGCACAGAGAGAGAGATGGAGAGGGAGGAGGAAAAGAAGAGGTATTTTTTATACATTTTATAACCGTCATAAACTTACAAACAAAATGTGACAGTTTTATGACATTATGACGTTTGTATCAAATATTTATTTGCTATACCCTACCGTCACTAGCTAGAGGTGCTAAGAGGTTGGATTGTTTTGATACCAGGGTTTGGAAAATTATCTTATTATGCTAAGGAACCTCAATACCATATGAACGCCCTTCTAAAGGGTGTTTTTTATAGAGGTATAGAACTTTAAGTTGCAATAAAACAACGATGGATTATTCGATTGACATGAATTTTATTTATCCGAAAGATAATCTTGTGGCATTACATTTTAAATATGATTTCTGGCATATGACCGCCACGGCTGGCGCGGATGTAGTCCAATCTGGACGTCCAATTTTCGATGACTTTTTCCAACATTTGTGGCCGTATATCGGCAATAATACGGCGAATGTTGTCTTACAAATGGTCAAGCGTTTGTGGCCTTACCGCATAGACCAATGACTTTACATAGCCCCACAGAAAGTAGTCTAGCGGTGTTAAATCACAAGATCTTGGAGGCCAATTCACAGGTCCAAAACGTGAAATTAGGCGGTCACCAAACGTGTCTTTCAATAAATCTATTGTGGCACGAGTTGTGTGACATGTTGCGCCGTCTTGTTGAAACCACATCTCCTGGACATCATGGTTATTCAATTCAGGAATGAAAAAGTTAGTAATCATGGCTCTATACCGATCACCATTTACTGTAACGTTCTGGCCACCATCGTTTTTGAAAAAGTACGGACCAATGATTCCACCAGCCCATAAAGCGCACCAAACAGTCAGTTTTTCTGGATGTAACGGTGTTTCCACATACACTCGAGGATTACCTTCACTCCAAATGCGGCAGTTTTGTTTGTTGACGTAGCCATTCGCTTATGAAAATCGGGAACAACGGTAATCTCGTTTTGGGCCCATTCGACGAATCTACGCCTTACTTGATGATCGTTTGGCTTCAAATCTTGCACGAGTTGGATTTTGTACGCACGCAAACCAAGATCCTTCCGCAAAATCTTCCATAAAGTGGATGGACACAGATCCAATTCCTGTGCTCGATGGCGGATGGACTCATTCGGGTCTTCCTCAATGCTACGCTCTACAGCAGCAATAGCTTCTTCTGTACGCACCGTACAGCGTCTCTGGGGATGCAAGTTATCAATAAGAGTAAACGTGGTGCGAAACCGTTCCATGGTTAATCGAATTAACTGCTCTGATGGACGATTTTGTCGACGATAAAATGGACGTAGTGCGCGATACGTTTTCCGCACAGAACCATTATTTTCGAAATAAAATTGCACTATTTGCAAGCGTTGTTCAGGCGTGAGTCTAGTCAAGATGAATTGCCAAACCAAACTGAGACTAAATCACTTGACAGCTGTTAAATCGGTCGCCATCTTGAAAAGTAATGCCAACTTAAAGTTCTATACCTCTGTAAAAAACACCCTTTACAAGCAATGCTGCATGAGAAAATATGCCGCATGACATTGCCTGTTTGAATTTGCCTCTTGAGGGACATAGGCCTCACTTATTCGCAATGGTAACAAAAAGAACCAACTTGAACTCACTTGAAAAGACACTAGAGACGTGTGACGCTTCAGTCAGAATTACAACCAAGCTTCTCATAGATACTACATACAGTGGTGGACTTATAATTAGAAACGACTTAGCAACATGTATGTTTGTTAATTTGTTTTACAGTTTCCACTGTGTACCTGGGATCAAAAGCTTTGTTTGGAGGACGTCTTACATACGTTTTTCCATCAGAATTAAACTTAGATTCGTCACTCCAGAGAACTCTGTTCCAGAAACATAGTTCCTAATTATAAGGCCACCACTCTACATCTTATAGATACCGCCATACATATGTAAGCATGAATACCGAGGGACGATAAGCCTGACACGACATCATGACTGGATAATACGTTGGGCTGACATCTCCTTTTTTAACCATCTTATGGGCAGAACCACTAAACACCGCAATTTTAGGAAATCCTTCGACACAAGACAAGTAACAAGACCGAGTAGAGAAATTTGGAAACATTCTGTGGTATACGAATTGATTAAAGACAGATAGTGGAGTAGGAGTTGGGGTGTTCGGTATATATAGAAACTCATAGGTATCTATCTATCATGTGCTCAATTCAACTTGGACAAGAAGTTCAGCCATGTCGCCAACTCAACACTCGCCACATATGAGATTGACTTGAGAATAGTATGGAACTGTCTAGGCAAGTTGAATCCACCATACATATATATATAATTGATCATTACAATCCTTTAGTCAAGATTACGTCCTACTTTCTCACACCACTTATGTTGTGTGCTTTAATTTTATACGTGAGTGGCGGAATCTACTGTCGAAAGTCGATTCCGAACAACAGATTTTTTGAGTAACTTTTCATGGCAATTTTATTTGACACTCCAAGTTTTTGCCAGAAATCTGCTGAGAGGAAGTCGCCGAAGAAATATTTTCTTTTTCATATTTTGATTCGATGTCTGACCTGGGGTTTGAACCGTGGCCTTGCGTCTAATAAGCCAGCACACTACCTACTAGAATACAACAACTTCTCATAGATACTAACTTTACTTAATCGATTATTATAACCCTTTAGTCAGGTTTATAACCTACTTTCTTACAACACCCATGTTGTGTGGATTAATTTTATCCATGAGTGGCGGGACCTCCTATATTTTTAAAGTCGACTTCGAACAACAGATTTTTTAAGAAACTTTTCATGACAATTTTATTCTTATTTTTCGAGTTTTTGCCAGAATACTGCTGAGAGGAAGTTGCCGACGAAATATTTTTTCATATTTCGTTCTGTTCGATTCTTTTGGATCGGAGTTTGAACCACGGCATCACGTCTAATAAGCCAATACACTACCAACTAGATTACGGTGCAATAGAGGGTATATTTTCTAGGCTGACTATACATAATTTACTGAACCCTTTGCATAGAATTTGCAGATTCATGGCCACCGGCGTATTTGGGACAACATGGCTTCAAGCTCTTAACACTGAAAGTCAATGGACTTTTCGTAAGTGGTTCCCACACGTCATCTTTGTGGCGTCATGAATTAAAATGGATTCGAGTCAAAACAGTATTTCATAGCATTATTTAATGTTCATGATAGTTTCGAATAGCTACGTAAATAAATCGATTGACGAGGGTTCCGCAAAGAGTACAGCAGCTCTAGTGAGCTGGTCAGTCCTGCAATTGCCTGGAATGTAACTGTGCCCAGGAACCCAGACAAGTGAGACACTGAAGCACCTAGAGAGAAAGTTAATTATAACACTCGATAGAGATCTTACAGAAGCCTGACAATCAGAGAGGAATGAGATGCGGTGGAAAGGAGAACCGTTGATGGGGAGCCATTGAGCTTGAAACACGTTCTGGCAAACTCTTCTGCCCTGCAATTGCCTGGAATATAATTGTGCCCAGGAACCCTGACAAGTGAGATACTCAAGCACCCAGAGAGAAAGTCGAGACACTACCTAAAGAGCCTAGAATTAATCATAATGCTCGATAGAGATCTTATAGAAGCCTGACTATCAGATAAGATTAAGATGCGGGTGAAAGGAGAACCATTGACGAGGAGCCATTAAGCAGCCCGGAGCTTGAAACACGTTCTGGCAAACTCGTCTGCCCTGCAATTGCCTGGAATGTAATTGTGCCCAGGAACCCAGACAAGTGAGACACTGAAGTGCCCATAGAGAAAGTCGAGAGAGCAGCGACACTCCCTAACTAGTCTAGAGTTTTCCATAATGCACGATAGAGATCTTATAGCAGCCTGCCTATCAGATAGGATTGAGGTGCGGGTGAAAGGAGAACCTTTGATGAGGAGCCATTGGGCAGGCCGGTAAATGGCCATTTCTTTAGCTTGAAACACGCTGTGGCAAACTCATCTGCCCTGTAATTGCCTGGAATGTAATTGTGCCCAGGTACCCAGACAAGTGAGACACAGAAGCGCCCAGAAAGAAAGTCGAGAGAGCAGCGACATTCCCTACCGAGCCTAGAGTTAATCATTATGCTCGACTGAGATCTTTCAGCAACCTGAGAAGATGCGGGTGAAAAGGGAACCGCTGATGACCATCCATTGAGCAGACCGATAAATGGCCATTTCTTCAGCTTGAAAGACGCTACAGTGATTTGACAGTAAAAGGGAAATGTTCAGGTCCAGTTTCAAAGCAAGAAGTGAAAAAAAGCTTATTTCAACTGGGAGTAGGAGGCTCGTGGCTCAGCTTGGAACATAAAAAAGCAACTGCTGCTGCTCTACACATTTAAGAGGATTTGACTGCCATTGCAGCCAAATTGAATAAAAATTAGCCACGACTGTTACAAAATTTTATTCAAAAATGTTTAAAACTATGCTGTGCCTTAGCACTGGAGGGCATTTAAAAGTCGATTTCTGATCAACTGAAATTTTCTTACTTGCCGTTGAACGTAGTGCTGTTGTTGTTGTTGGTATTTATTTTTATTTAAAAAAAAAATCTGATGAGATTTTTTTTTCTTTTAAATACTCTCCGTGTTATTCTGCTGTTACTGCTAAAGCTGCTGTATGAGACTGTATGCCACGGAGGTCTTAACTTACTTGGCTGCACTATGGTACGTGTGGTGAGTATTTCTTTTTTTCTTATTTGTATATCCCTTCAGTTGTTCTCTACGTTCCCATTTAAGTTAAAATGTGAAATATGATACCAAATAAAAAGCAAATTAAAAGCGATAAAAATCATTTCAGGTTCGTCGTTAACCGAAAGACACTTTCAAAGAATTCATGAAAACGGAAAAGTATGCCAGAGCTTAAGGCTTATAAAAAGCAGAGCGCCAAAGGAATGAAATGTTAAAGGGAAATGCACACGGAGATATTCATTGCAGTGAATTAAAAGGTTAAGGTTCAGATATCAATGTTTTATAGGAGGTGATGTAAATTTAAAAATTTTATTTTGTCTTCCCATATTGTTGCTAAAGCCGAATTCCTCTTGGTCTCTCTGCAGTCTTCTGGAAAAACTGTGTAAAATACAATTTCCTGAGAAGTTTCTCAAATCTATTGTTCGACATCGATATTAAATAGAAAACCCCAACACTCATGGTTACAATTAAAACAGACAACCTGAATGGCGGGAGAAGCTTGGTTATAATCCTCACTAAAGCCTTGGAATAACCAATTACATAAGTAAGTAACATGCGATCAATATGGTATATTTCGCAAGCAGCAAGAGTAAAGCCCCGGTTAGCCAAACGTAACGCAATCTACATTTGTTTTTAGCATATGAAGAGCAATGTAAATAATTACTTGAATTACATCCCAATTCGGGAATCGCTCTCATTGCTTTTCGTATTCTAAAAATGAACGTATGTTCGTGGAGGTACGATACGTGAACGTTTGGCTAATCGGGGCTTAATACTGCCTTCCCTTCTCTTCTATTGTTTTCTTTGTTTACCAGCCATTGTACTTTTGGCTGTTTTCAAGTCAAGGCTTTGTAATGCTATTGAAAGGGAGTCGACTAAGATGGGTCTGGCAGTAAATGAGGGCAAAACGAAGTATATGTTATCTACGAGCAGAGACGTGCGGCATATTGGATCTCAAATTATGGCCGATAACTATACTTTCGATCTAGTCAAAGAATTTATTTATCTTGGCTCCGCCGTTACTGGCAAAAATTATGTCAGTTTGGAGATCAAAAGCAGGATCACTCTTGCCAACAGGTGCTAATATGGTCTCAATAGGCAATTGAGTAGCAGAGACCTCTCTCGTACGACAAAACTAACACTCTACACGAATCTCATCCTCCCCGTGCTTTTTTTTATGGAGCAGAGGCATGTACACTATTAAGCACTGATGTAGCAGCCTTGAGGGTATTCGAGAGAAAAGTCCTACGTAAGATCTTCGGCCAAGTGTGAGTGGGCGATGAGTTTCCTCTTTCGATCCAACAGTGAGCTGTATGAGCTCCTCAACGACATAGATGTTGTGCAGAGTATTAACACCCAGCGGCTGCGCTGGGTCGGCCATGTCGTTAGAATGGAGAAGGATGCTCCGGCGAAACCGGTATTTGAGGCGGGGATCTGTGGAAATTGGCGAAGAGAACGACCTTGTTTGCGTTGGAAGAACCAAATCGAGGAAGCCCCATCATCGGTTGGTGGGACCAGCTGGGACTGAGTTGTATGAGCTCCTCAACGACATAGATGTTGTGCAGCGTATTAACATCCAGCGGCTGCGATGGCTCGGCCATGTCGTTCGAATGGAGAAGAATGTTCCGTCGAAACCGGTATTTGATGCGGGGATTTGTAGAAATTGTCGAAGAGGACGACCTTGTTTGCGTTGGAAGGACCAAATTGAGGAAGCCCTGTCATCGGTTGGTGTGACCAGCCGAAGTAGGCGCGCAAGAAGCAGGAAGGATCTGTTAAGGCAGATGGAAATCCCATAATCGGGTTGTTAATGGCCATTTAAGCAAGTAAGTAAGTTGCAATGCTAGTGTAGTAAACTAAGCTCTCTTCACACTGCTGTTGTGAACTTTATAAATTAGTGAATTCATTACTTTACAGTTCTGTGCTGTCCGCCTGCCGTATGACTGTCTTTTCAAGCGTATAACTTCACTTCTTTATTATTTCGTTACTTTGTCAGAGACAATCTGGGATTTGGTTTCTTTTTTATTCCTGGACTTTAAATGAAACTGCGTTGTTGTTGCTTCTACACTTTGTTTAATAAATTTAAATATTTTGTTGTTGTTGTTGTTGTCTTTATTATTATAAAAATATTTTTTATTCAACGTTATTAAGGCCATAAAATTTGTAATTGTAGGTGTGAATTATAAAAACGTCGTTGTCGTCGTCCGGCAGTCATATGTAAATCGTTAGTCTGTGTGGTGATTTCAAGTGTCAGATTTCTCAAGAATTTTGAAATGATTTTCAAATAGGCTTTGTTTAGTTATTGTTGTTGTTGTTGTTGTTGGAATAATAGAGTATTTAAAGAGCACCCACATGTTATTCCCCATAAATTGCGGGAAACAAAAGGCGATTAATTAAAGGTTGTTCGGTTTTACCGAGAAAATATGACAAATTTGAAAGGGGGGGGGGGGGGGTTAAGAACGGTTGAGAGAGGGCATTAAAACGGAAATGCTTTCAAGCGCGGATTAAATAAAAATATTAACTTGTTTTTAATGGAAACAAATTTCTCTGTATGTTTATTAAGTGATTACAAATCGATGAATCTCTCAGTCTATGAAAGGCGGTAATAAGCTAAGCTAGTATCTTTATCAGAAATCAGTCTAAAGCTCGACTTGGTTTAGAAATTGCTATTGCAACTTATGACAACTGTTCCCAAGCAAGGTTTGATAACAAAAAAAAACATTTTTTTAAATCCAAATTTATTTTAGGTTTAGGTTTAGGTCGGAGTAGTAGCTCTGATATCACTTGAGACCACTTTAGTAAGCATAGCGGCCCATTGTGATGTCACGGGTGAACGCAGTCCCTGCACTGACCAAGTTCCACCAAAATCAGGGAAGAGGAAGAAGTTGTTCAGCGCAATAGCTGCATATCAAAAGCACGACTACCCCATATTGGAAAACCAGCCAGAAAGTTTGATGAACGAAGCTCTATCCCTGATATCTATCAATGGATGATAGCTCCGTCCATCTGACAAGAAATGGGGAGCCAAATAACCTATATCTACACCTAGCAGGAGGCGGGCACTGACAAAGAAAGTGGATAACATTCTCCTCTTCCTCAGCGGATCTGCATCCACGGCAGAAATCGTTAAATGGGAATCTCATTCTTTCCACGCGTCTACCCATAACGCAATGACCCGTAATCATTGCCACTGTGGTTGAGATGACGTTACGGCCAAGACCAAGTAATTTGTTGGTACGCCTTCTATGCATCAAGGGCCAGGTGAGTCTAGCGGTGGAGCAGGACTCCTCATTGATCCAGTATAGATTGGAGTCCCGAAAGAATTTCCGCGTTATATCCCACTGGACCGAGGAAAGTGACATACCCAATTCAATTGAAGAGGATTCCGGATGAAGTGCACCAGCTCTAGCGAGCTCGTCGACCCTACAGTTTCCCGGAATGTTACTGTGCCCGGGGACCCACATCAGTGAGACACTGGTGAAGCGCCCAGAAAGTAGGTCAAGACAGCGGCGACATCCCCTAACGATGCTAGAGTTATTCATGAAACCCGGTAGAGATCTTATTGCGGCCTGACTATCAGAAAAGACGGAGACGCGAGTGAAAGGAGCACCGTTGACGACGATCCATTGAACGGACCGGTAAATTGCCGTCACCTCCGCCTGCAGTAGTTCGGCAGACGGAGAGAAATGTTCAGGTCCAGTTTCCCTGAGTAGACACCGATTCCAACCCCATTATCGAGTTTAGAACCATCGGAATATATATCCAGGACTTCCGGAGGGACAACCGCGTTAGGATTCCAGTCGTCCCTACGGGGAATCAGAAAGTGGAAACCCCCGTCGAGACAATATTCAGCAGGCTGATAGTCGATATTCACGGGAGCCACTGGATCAACCTCTAGAATAGTGGAGTGACCAGATGGTACAATGTGCCAACGAGGCAGGTCATTAAGTCTATTCGCAGCAAACTTAGACGCCTGCTTAGCGAGAAGCACAGTAGAAAGCCAGTTGAGCATTGTGAACAAGGCTTTCGTGGGGTTGGTGAGCAGAGCGCCAGTTATATACATAAATAGCCGCAGACCTTCTGAGCTTTTCAAGAAGTCTGGCGTTTAGTTATGAAATGCAAATAAAAAAGAAGCTTTAAAACGAAGGCATTCCAGATACATAGATTTCTTAAGTCTTAGTTTTGCGCCAAAGAAAGGTTTGTGATCCACTATAAAGCCAAGATTTATTTCTTCATAGGGTTCGTCTTTTACCGAGTCTTTCGGTTCCTAGAACTTTAAACTGAAACTGAAGACAATGATATTAATTCCTTAGTTGGGCTGTAAAACCACTCATCTGGATTCGGACAAGTTACCGAGATTAGCGTGTGTTGGTATAACCGTTGCAATGAGACTCTGTTCTGCAGTGGCACTGTTGAACTGAAGTCGTACATGGTAGTAAGGTCCAAAGCTTTAGAGACTATGGTTAGTATAATGTGGGACAAGTCTAACACTAAATTTATCAGGGGACGTTATGATGGTCTAAATCGCGCGGCCGGACAGGTCCCTCCTTAATTGCACCGAATAGATTCTCCAATTTTTGGAAATACTGAACACATAGCTTTAGTAACAAACGTAAATAAAGTAACCCAGGGGATACATATATACTTACATAATTGGTCATTATGACCCTTCAGGCAGGATTACAACCTAGCTTCTCACACCACTTATGTTGTGTGTGTTAATTTTATACATGAGTGTCGGGACCTACAGCTGAAAGTCGACTACGACCGACAGATTTTTGAGAAACTCTTCATGGCAATTTTTAGTTACTCTCGGATTTCTTGCCAGAAATCTGTTGAGAGGAAGTAATCGAAGAAATATTTTTTGTATTTCATTTCGTTGGAGATGTTTGTCCTGGAGTTTAACCGTGGCCTACTACACTATGGCGACTACAATGAATACATACCCATTAAAAACAGCTACCATTCTGTGATATGAGGACAGAATGAAATATTCCTAGGCCATGGGGAAACTTGCTAGTATAATGCAAACGAGAGTTTGGACCATCGGAAGCTGTTCTTAAATCAACTGAAGCGGAAAGTATAAAGGATGGGACATGGATATATTATTTGATATCCAAAGATTCTGTCTGTTGTGAGGTTAAGTCGAAATCAATATATTTGGGGGCACACTGAATCAGTTTGGAAAGGATGAAATAGATTAATTTTCTGAGTCCCAATACAAAAATTCGCAACAATAAATAGGCAGGAGGTATATCAAGCTGTTAGGCCGCTGATTGGGCTATCCGCTGGGTGGAAGTAGTGAGAGATGTTTGGAAGAGAAGATATACAGAGCCAGAGAGGCCAAAGGGATTTCAGTGAAGCTAAAATTTTGCCGAACAATAACAATAAGAAATGATTTGACTCATAAATCAGGCTTTCTAGGTATAACTTGAGACTAAAAACAGCAGTAATCTAGTATGTAATGTGTCGACTTGCTAGATGAAAGGCCGTGGTTGAAACCCCAGCATCAGATATCGCGAACAAAAATAAAAATTATTTCTTTCACTGACTTGCTCTCAGCAGCCTTCTAACAAAAACTCAGAGTGAAATAAAATTGGCATGAAAAGTTTCTCAAAAATTTGTCATGCGGAGTCGACTTTTAAACTGCAGGTCTCTCCACTCATGGATAAAATTAACACACACAACAGGGTAAAATGGATTCCTTTTCTGAGTTAAGAATTCGGGGCCAATTGGTAGGCAGGAGTTATAGCAAGCTGGATAGAAGTAGTAAGAGTTGTTCGGAAGAGAAGATAGACAGAGGCAAAGATTGTTCTCAAACCAAAGGGCTTAAGGGAAGTTAAACTTTTGCTGGACATTTACAAAAAGAAGAGATTTGAGTCATAAGTGAGACTTTCTAGGTATAACCTGAGGCTAGTAACTGCCGCTGTCTAGTAAAATAGTGTGTCGCCTTATTAGACGTGAAGCCGTGTTTAAAATCCTAGCCCATCAATGTTGAACAAAACGAAAAAATAATTCTTTCGCTGACTACCTTTCAGCATTCTTCGGACAACATTTCTCAGAATAAAATAAAATTGTCATGAAAAATTTCTCAAAAAATCTGGTGTCCATAGTTGACTTTAGAACTGTAGGTTCGGCCACTCATGGATAAAATTAACGCACATAATATGGGTGGTGTGAGAAGGTAGGTTGTAATCCTGACTACAAGGTTGCAATGGCCAACTAAGTATGTAAGTAACCGACTATTTTTTAGGGAACTGTGCGTAATATTTGTTTAGAATGGGCATCGTTTTGAATTCAAACTGTCGGCAATGAACTACCAGGACACTTGCTTGGAACCAGAAGGCAACACTTGGGATATCAGGTTTTGGGCAAGGAATTGCCCATTTGAGGACGCCAAACAGTATCTTGAAGTTTGACAGGGCAATGGAAACAGACTGCATGGTCGCCATTGCACTACCTCTACACGGTGACAATGACAACAAAACTGCTCTCGCTGGAGGATATCAGGTTTTGGGCAAGAAAATTCTCAATTGAGGACGTCAAACAGTATCTGGCATTAGAGGAGACATAATAGAAATTGAGGGCAGTTCAACAGACCGCATGGTCGCCCTACTACTACCTCTACACGGTGACAAAAACAGTAAAACTACTCTCGCTGTTCTTCGTAACTAAAATAACGAAACTGCTTACAATAGTTGGAACACAAACACTTCTTTTAAACTTCCTTTCTCCGATTTATCAACGTAATGGTCTATTAAAACCATCACTTTTAATATCTGAAATTTAAATGACGACGATTAAGCATAAAAATTTCAAAATTTTTATTTTAAATTTCTTTTCTTTTTAATTTTCATTTCATTCTAATCTCCATGTGAGTAGCCTTCAAATGGTGAGTGTGTATACAGTGTTGAACAGCAAGTGGTAATGGTGGGGGTCATTAAAAACCAATAGAAACCAAACCACAATCATTGTTTATCTAAACAATGGGAAGTAGAAACTATTGCAGTGGCAGAGGCAGAGGGAAATGCATTATAAAGGCAAGCATATCATAAAGCAAACAACTGCTGGGCCTTTCTTTTAAAATTTCTTAAAGCAGAGCCTATTTTATGAGTTTTTTTAATGCGTAACCAATTGTGGTATTTTTTTAAAATTATTTTTTAATGCGTTTTTTATTTTTGTTTTTTGTGAATATCAGTTTTAAAGGTCAAGTTTATTAATAATTGAGTTTTATTTTAAAATTATTAAATTTAATATGATGATTACCATGCATGGACTCTTAATTTCGAAAAAAAACGAATTATTTTCCATGGTTTTAATGACTTGCGGTTCGTTTTTTGGTGTCTGCGATAATGATTAATGAAAAGTGAAATGTGAGCGAAGAAAGAAATAAACACAGTGCATATCAATACAACTAAATTAACCCATTAAAGTGTTATAAGGATTAAAAAGCCATTAAGAATAGAAAAAAATATGCTATTAAAGTCACATAGAAGAGTTATGTTTGAAGCTTATCTCCGTCATGGGAACCTTATTGCGTTCTTTGACAAAAAATCTATCAAGAGAACTAGAAAAACCTCTTTGCGAAGCCAGTAACACTTAAGAAATCAAATTATCAACCGGCAAACTATAAAAATTGATCATTAAAAGAGGATATTTTTGTAAACCCTCTTGTAATTACAAAAATTTGTTATACTTTTGTGTTTAATGCCCTATTTATACTGTTAGATGCACACACACTCGCTTATATACATTATTGAACATTTGAACCGTGTAGATAAGATTACTAGCCTAGCTTACTACACCCTTCAACCCTCAATTCTAATTCTTCTTTCCATCCACATTGTGTGTGTTAATTTTTTTCAATGTGTGTTGAAAACTACAGTTTAAAATCGACTCGGAATTTAATTTACATGCCAAAGCTAAGATTTGAACCTGGAACTCTAGCACTGACCATTACGCTACCCACTGAACTAGGGCTAGCATAAGTCATAGGATATCGAAAATATTATAAAGAGCTCATGTGTTCTTTTATATTTCCATAGGCGGTATCGTGTTCGTAATCGATTAAGCCTAATTTCATAGATGGCGTCACATTACTTCGCGGTGATATCGGATTCGTATCGCCTAAGACCAACTCCATAGCTGGCGTCGTCACATTACTTTGCCGTGAAGTCAGGCTCTTTACTGATTCTTTCAAAAGCCGTCATTTTTTATACTAACTGTGTATGGTTTTACAAATTTTCTCTGGTACTAATAATACATGGCTGACTGCCTGAATACACTTCCTCACTGTGATCTCGGTGGCCAGTTCACATCACCTCCATGTGAGATGATTATCGCCTCTAATCGCCTGTGCAGAATATCCAATGTGTAATGACTTTTATGGCACATAGTGCCACCCTATTGAAACCACATGTCTTTGGTGTCCTGGTCATCCAATTCAGCTTAAAGGAAGTTGATAATTATCGACCTATAGGGCTTACAGTTGAAAATGATGGCCGCAAGTATAAAATCCACAGCATAAAGCGATTTTTTCGGCATGCACTGAACGCTCTTAGGAGTTGTATCGCTCATGTGGAGTTGTATCGTCCAAAATATGAAAATTTTTTGTTCTTCAGAATTGGACTTTATCGCTGAAGACGATCAGAAGATGCCTCTGAGCAGAGATCAACAATGAATCGTTTTTTCGCTACTCATAAGTACTTATGAAATTTTGAGTATAAGTGAGTCAACAGTATTGCAATCCAACTACTCTGATTCATTCGTACTCAGTACAACATTGATTTATAAGTACAAGTTGCAATGAGTATGATGAGTACAACGTTGACATCAAACTCATACCTTTCGAACTATGTTTGATTCATAAGCCTCTACTCATTCAGATTCATAAATTTAGAAAAATACTTCGAATACTTATAAATGATTAGAGCCACTCGAATACAGTCTTAAACAGATACATAAGCAAAAAAGACCGAGCAGCAAGCTTCTAGAGAGTATTTTAGTGTTCGTACGCGCATCATACTCATTTTGTGATTCGTGTATACGATGAGTCATGGAGAGTCGAAATCAATAACATCACACGTGTGGTTAAGTATGAATATGGTGAATATTTCAAACTTTAAATATGAGTAGTATGAGTATGACATTAAAATAAGTATGAATGCGTATCAGTATCTGAAATAATAAGTATGATTCGAATCTACTCATCGTTTTGAATACTCATTGCTGACCTCTGCCCCAGAGCCTATTCGGCGAACAAAGGTTGTTGTCTGCGGTTGTCCATGGTGATTTGGCTAAGCAGAATTAATAAATGACAACTAATGTGATATGTCCATGTCCATGATCCGATATATAATTTCGATTAATAAATAACGTTACAAAGTTATTTGCTCTTAGGCAGCTGTTAGACTATGAAGGCAGAATTAGCCGTACGTTTAAACAACGTAAAGAAATGTACGTTTGTTTATAGCACATGAAAATAATACAAATCTTTACTGAAATTCCATTACGTTTGGGTAATCCTTCACATTACCTTTCACATGCTAGAAATGAACATATGTACAGTGGTGGCCTTATAATTAGGAACGACTGAGCAACATATATGTTTGTTAATTTGTTTTACAGTTTTCACTGTGTACCTGGGATCAAAGGCTTTGTTTGGAGGACGTCGTATATACGTTTTTCCATCAGACTGGGACAAATTAAACTTAGATTCGTCACTCCAGAGAACTCTGTTCCAGAAACATCGTTTCTAATTATAAGGCCACCACTGTACATTCGGCTAATTCTACCTTTACTTATGATTTTATTTAATTTTCTCTCTTTTCAATTAATTATTGTCACATTAATCTGTCATTCATACTCCTTATATTGTCTTATTATTCCTAACATATCACTTTGTATGATACGAATGCAAATGTATTGGTATTGGAATATCATTTACATTTTAAATCCCTTCTTCTGAGAGATGCTTTTCCTCGTCACAATATCAAAATACCAAAAAAAAAAAAATTGGTTTACCGAGCCTTATACGAAGTGAATCATTAATGATGATATGAGAAGGATTTATGCCTCATCTGCATGAAATCTTATTAATTAAGGCTTGTTTAATATTAATCATGACAATAACAACAGCAACACATATAAAATCATATTTTTTGAAAAATTTTAGGCCTGCTCCTTGCACTCATTAGTTTTTTTTTTTTTTTGTTTTCTCTCCTAAGCTAAGAACGAGTGAGTGACTGCAAGGAAAAGTAAACTTCGGTTTTGTATACAAATACAATTATACGAACACATGTGTTCGGTTTCAGAGGGTAAACAGAAAAAAAACACACACACACACACACATATACTGTCTTGCATAGTAAATTAAATGTGTTCTTGCTTACACATATACACGTACTTGTATAAATAAATACTGGGTTAAACGAAAAATGTTTTTTTTGTTCGGTTTTTTGTTGATTTTTTTTTTCGTAAAGCACACGCCCCTTGATTTTGATTAATTACCTTACGGGGCTTTGTCAAAGTGCTTGTTAATTCACACAAATAAAGTTGTTTTGCTTTGTTTTTTTTTTGTTTTTTCAGTGCTGTATGTACTTGTGTTGTTGTTGTTGGCTTCGGGTTTATATTTTAATTTTCTGTGTGCTTCTTCTTCTTGATTTTTGTCGGTATTTTTTGGATTTTCTTTTGAAATTGCAGCCTCGTTGTTTGTTTTACACGATTTTTATGTTTTTATTTATTAATGTTGTTCGTTCATGTAGTTGTAGTTGTTGTTGTTGCTGTTGCTTTTCTTATTTTGTTTTTAAAGCGTGATTTGAATAAGAAAAAAAAAAGAAAAACTCACCACATGCCCACATTAAAGGAGTTTTTGAATTGAAAGCCTTTGCAAGAGAGCAAGAGAAAGCAAAACAAATAAAACAACCGCACCACAATCAAAAGAATACAAGAAAAGAGCATCTTCTCATCATTATTTACTAAGTCTCTGTGTGTGTGTGCAAATGAAAAAATAATTGTAAACAAATATACCGTTAAAGAGCGTCATACTTTCTTTTGATTTCTCTTAAAGTAACCGCAAATTAATTAAGAAACGATGGTAGCCTTAAATGAAAGAAAACAGAATACAAGCGTAACTTCATGTTTTTTTGGAAATTTTTTTGGAAAGTAAGAAGGAAAACACCACACCACCCTTTTTATGAAGTTATGTTATGGCGGTTGTGGTTTTCAATGTTCATTAATAAAGCAAAGAGACCTGTAACGATACAAATGCCCTCTGGGTTGTAATTATTTGACTTCCATCTGGAAACGCAACACTTGTTGCAATGATACATAAAGGTCTGTCATGTTAGCATATTATTTTTTGCTGGATACTTCTCTATACTGTCCAAAAATTCACTGACTGACGGAAATTGATTATACCTCGTCTAATACTATGTTCAGATATGTACTTTTATTGAGTCAATATGAGGTTTATTGAGTACAATATTTTAAGTGTTCAGACATAATAATATATGCAGTTCAGCTTCTTATTCAATATTCATTTGACAGCTGGTAAAAAAACAGCTGGTTGTTGTAACAACGTTGTTTTTATTTCTTTTTGTCGTTGTTGACATTAGAGTTGTCAAATATCAACAGAAAGTGTTCGGATAATTGTAATATGCCCACTGAACATACTTATGACAGTGCTGAATTTTAAGTTTTACTCAATATTATAAAAATTTGCGTATTTATTGCGCAATAATTAATTGAATTTTTATATGAAATATTAAGCTCAATAATAACATTTATTGCGATTTACGCAATAAAGGTGCATATCTGAACACCGTATAACACTACTCTTGATAAGAGATTTCACACTTGAACTCAAAATATTGAAGACTGGTCCTCTGATCCTCTGAGCACATGCTACTCTGGGGATTCTATGAATATTTGCAAAGGCATTTCTAAACTTGAGAGTACGGTAAGCTGTAGAATTTTCAGCGACCAGAATCTTAAGATATTTTGTCTCTTCCATGATTGTTGCCGTGTGTTTTAGGCTGAATACATACATAATTGGCCATTACAACCCTTTAGTCAGGATTGCGGACCTAGCTTCTCACATCACTTATGTTGTGCGTGTGTTAATTTCATACATGAGTGGCGGGACCTACAGTTTAAAGTTGATTCCGAAGGACAGATTTTTTGAGAAACTTTTCATGGCAATTTCTATTTGACTCTCAAAGTTTTTGCCAGAAATCTGTTGGGAGAGAGAGAGAGAGAGTCGCTGAAGAAATATTTTCTCTTATTTCGCTCAGTAGGAGATGTCTGACCAGGGGTTTGAACCGACACCACATATCTAATAAGCCAATATGCTACCTAGTAGACTGCGACGACTCCTCTGTACTCTCTAAAAAGCCACTGACTGTGATAAGTTCTGATATGAGATTTCATACTGGTCCTCTGACATCGTGTGCACTTAGGATTCTCTGAAAGTTTGCAATGACATATCTTAACTTGAGAGTAAGGCAAGCTGAGGGCCTAATCTTGCCTCTTGGCTCCTCCCTGACTACTGTAGTTCGTTGTAGGCTGCAGTAAGGGCCATAAATCAGGCTATGAAACTGATTTCGAGCAAAGAATGTCATACCGCAAGCACTGCAACCAGATCTCTTGCGGTTTCAAACTTCACGTCGAAACTGTTTGGCATATGCAACGACTTTCTTGTTCAACTTTGATGGTTTGAGTTACTGGTCCCGGGGATATTGCAGCTAATTCTGTAGCTGATGAATAAACTTGCTAAAGCAGGCACAATTGACTGAATAAAGTGTAGAGCTCTCTCATAATGATTTTGAATGAAAACATAGCTCATAGAAGTAGGTAGCTAGGTAGGTGGGAGTGATAGCTTTGATACCAAAAGCTCACTTGAGCACACATAGTGGCCCGAAGTCCCTGTACTGACCAAGTTCTATCTAACCAGGGAAGAAAAAGAAGTTAATCAGCGCAAAGGCTGCACACCCATGGAAGTTAAAAAATGGAAAACATTTCCCAAAGACAAGCATAAATTTATGCCTCTTTACGCTTTAATTTGTGCCTCTAAATTTTTCTTTTGCTTTGCTCTAAAGGGGGCGAAAAAGACAGCACCAGAGCTGGATAACGGAAACTAATAAACATTTTTCTGGCACCATTTAAAAAACTATTTACCGACATGCGTATGATTATGATGATGAATAAAATGTACAAGAGAACTACACTATATACTGCCAACTGCAACAAACTGTGGCCAAATGTTTTGCTTCTCTACCGACTGAGACTGAGACTGACTGACTGTGTATCAGTTTTAATGGGTGTCACTTGAAGGCGTTTCTCACAAATATCACCAACACCTCCTCTTATTTTTAACACTCGAAATTCGTATCGTAAGGCAAACAGAAAAAACAACAACAAA
Source organism: Sarcophaga variegata (assembly GCA_932273835.1). Classification (NCBI taxonomy): domain Eukaryota; kingdom Metazoa; phylum Arthropoda; class Insecta; order Diptera; family Sarcophagidae; genus Sarcophaga; species Sarcophaga variegata. The sequence goes on along the minus strand of OW026360.1, from coordinate 119,874,176 downwards.
ATCTTTTTATGATTAAAGGGATTCCATGTTCTAAACCGGCAGACAGACACTTAGAGACATTAAGAGACGAAAATTTTTTCGTTTTTAATTGAATTTTATTGAACAACAGCAAAACTGTGTTTGGAGTGTTTTCCAAGAAAATTTATAATTTCCAACCAAATTTTCCTTTGGCATCGTAAAAATGTCACTTTTTTCCTCGTCGTTCAATGGAAAATACAAGTCCAGGATGCCTACGAGTAGTGAGTGCTGTTTGATGGTTGTAATCGATGTGTTTTTAATAATACAGCCTGGGTGTTGCCCTTTTTCTCTTCGTATTCCTTGGATTTATGTTTTCCAATATTAACTGCAGACAAATTGTTTAAAGACTGTGTATATAATAAATGTTCATTGTGGCGTGGTGTGTTATTAAAGAAAATGTTCTTTATTTTCTTCATATTTAGTTGGAGATTTATGTTTAGTTTGGCCTTAAAACTGAAGTTTTTATTGATTTTTAAAATTTTCTTGGAGATAAATGATAAACTGTTTAGATATACTCTCTGTCTTTAGCTAATGGTATGGTTATGGTGCCTAATAGGTTTTCAGGAATTCACGAAAATGGGTTATAAATGCGGGGGAAACATAATAAAACGAGTAATTGATGCTAAAATATTGTGTTAAAAGGTATCATAAATTATGAAAAGAAAAGTTTTTTTGATTTAAAAAAGTAAAAAGTATGGACACAAACCTTGTTTTATCCTGGACACCCAATTGTTATCACAGCAAGGAGTTTAAAGGCCATATGTTGTATTTATGCATGTAGAACAGCAAAAGTATTGAAATTTTACAACAAAATGCTTCTATTTTTCCCATCTGACATAGTGGCTCAGGGTTGTCTGGTTGATTGGAGGAGGTGTACAGCCGTGCTAACAAGTAACGGGTGATTTTTTAGCAATTATCTTTTTGGCAACACTGGTTTAAACAGCTCATGCACGTCTCGTGTTTTGTTTCACTCTCAAACATCTTCAGTTTGGTCTATAATTTAACCATGAATCGTCTTACAAACGAGCAACGCTTGCATTGTCATTGAATTTAATTATCAAAATGCGTTGTCTGTTAAGAAAGTTCATCGTGCGCTTCTTCCATTTTATGGTCAGTTTAATCGACCCACTGAAGCGGCTATTCGGGCTATTGTGTGTCTAAATTTCGCACTAAATTTACATTGTTGGACATTAAACCACCACCACACGCTTACGTAGAGTACGAACTGAAGAAAATATCGCAGCTGTATCGCCCAGTGTTAATGATGACCATCAATTATCGATTCGTCGCCGTTCGCAGCAATTGGGCCTCTGTTATTCAACAACGTGGAAAATTTTGCGGAAGGATTAAGGTGTGAAGCCTTTCAAAATACAGCTGGTGCAAGAATTGAAGCCGAACGACCTACCGCAACGCAGAATTTTTGGTGAATGGGCTGTTCTTGGAAAGTTGGCCGAAGATCAACTTCTTTATCGAAAAATTGTGTTCAGCGACGAAGCTCATTTTTGTCTCAATGGATACGTAAATAAGCAGAATTGTCGATTTTGGAGTGAAGATCAACCAGAAACATTGCAAAAGCTACCAATGCATCCAGAAAAAGTCACAGTTTGGTGCGGTTTATGGGCTGGTGGCAGCATTGGACCGAACTTCTTCAAAGATGCTGCGAATCGTAACATAACTAAGAATGGTGAGCGCTACCGTGAGATGATATTCAACTTTTTTTGCCCAAAATGCAAGAGCTTGACTTGCATGACATATGGTTTCAACAAGACAGTGCCACATGCCACACAGTACGCGTAACAATGGACTTATTGAGAGGCGAGTTCGGTGAACATTTTATTTCACGTTCGGGACCGGTCAATTGGCCGCCTAGATCGTGCGATTTAACGCCTTTAGACTATTTTTTAAAGCTCATGTCTATACAGACAAGCCCGCTTCAATTGACGCATTGGAAGACAACATTGAAGCATTTATTCGTGAGATACCGGCCGGAATGTTGGAAAGAGTATGCCAAAATTGGACTAAGCGGATGGACCATTTGAGGCGCAGTCGCGTTCAACATTTGCATGAAATAATATTCAAACATGAAATTATATGGACCGTACCGATCGATTCAAATAAAGATTTCATGTGTTTTTCTGAATTTTATGTGTTTTTTTTTTGAAAAATTTTCTGATAGCTCTTAAAAAAATCACCCATTACAAGGGAATGTAAACATACAGTTAGAACATGTCAACAGGGAACAGATCAATTGATAACGCAAATGTTGAATGCACACCTATCAGACAGCTACGTTTCACTATATCCCACAGGGAAGTGTGAACGTCAATTCCTGTCATTGAGTTCTAACCCTCGAAGGATCCCATACCCGGTATATTCATAGGTTTTCTGCCAAGGGTTAAATAACTATACACTAGGTGCTTTATTGTCTCTAACACCTATCATACAGTAGCCTGGTCGGAATCCTTTCCAGATCCTTATCAGAGATGTAATACAATGCCTTTTAAGGATACTGTGTCACCAGCCTCACGCAGGTTTTATTAAGTGTCAGTAGCAAACAGATTTTATCCTCGCCGAGAGAGCTAACGGCTTCATTCTCTGTAGCACATCTCCCATAGAGGTAGCAGATTGGATGATTAGGAACAACCACCAAATAATCCCACCAAAGCAGAACGGTTATCAATCATCTACTTTCCAGGTGTACGACTATGCTACGCAAGCACTGGCAGTACCGAAATGGTCCACGGCCTCTTACAGTCAAGGACAAACGTGATTTACAACAGACCGACCCTTTCGCCTCCAAGAAATCCTGAATATCCACAAAAATTGTAAAGAAAACCTCCTTTCAAAATGTGACTTCAGTTACGGCCTCATGGGCCTTCAAACTATAAAAAACGCAGCAGTTATTATTCAATCTATAATGGAACTCCAGCTCTAGATGCCAAAGTCTCTAACAAAAGTGCCTCCATTTAGTTTCGACCTATATACGAATGGATGGGTAACAGTCCGTCGAAAAAAGTCTGAATACCAACCAAAATCGGGGCAGAATCTTCATTTCGAAATGCAAATTAAGTTAAGGCCTAATGTTGTCGTCATCCAATCTGTAATGGAACTCTAACTCCAGATTTCTACAAAATTCTCACAGTCCCCTATCACAAAATGAGAATGTTCAGTCCAGAGAGAAATATCCGTCAATTTAAGTAAAAAATCAACGTATCCTGGTCACTGAGGCCAATCATTAGGGCCCGTCTGCTACCCTATCACTTTCGTTTCCTATCCAAAAGACAAACAACTCCGTCAGGTACATACTTGTTCCAGTATACTGACCAGTGACGTGAATAGCGTCTGACAGTCTCTTCCTACTCCCCCGAATCGTAACTTCTGCAGAAGTCATGCAAAGGGGCGTCTATTCAACAGAAGACAAAGTCCAAATAATGAACCTCAATAAAAGAGAGAAACATTAGCTGTTAGGTACACTCTGGGTTAAGATTCTGCCAGCTTAACAAAGCCATTGGACATATCCCCTCTTCAACCCAGCAAGCATCAGCTAAGTAGTGGAATTTTTCCCTAATTTCTAGCCGGATAGTAGCCAACATGCCCACTGTGCTCGAAAAATATATGGTATGGTGTGGTATACGTTCAACAAAATTCTCCCACAAAACAGTTTCTGCATCCCTATTCTCAGGATCTTAATTTCTTATTAGACGTACATAAAGCCAGGGTTCGAACCCCCTGGCCAGACATCAAGACAAAATATAAAAAGAAATATTTCTACGGCGACTACCTCTCAGCAAATTTCTGGCACAAATTCTGAGAGTAAATAAAAATTGCCATGAAAAATTTTCTCAAAAATCTGTCATTCGGAGTCGACTTTACACTGTAGGTCCCGCCACTCATGCATAAAATTAACACAAACAACATAAGTGGTGTGAGAAACTAGGGCGTTGTACAATGGGTCAATCCGACCTCCGGGTACTGTACTTGTCTTAGTTGACAAGTACATGTCCTCTAACCTAAACTAGCCTAACCTATGGTGTGGTATACGCCCACAAAACAGTTTCTGGATCCTTATGCTCAGAATCTTAATTAAGGGAGTCGTGAGAAGAATACACCATTTTTTAGAGAAAAATGCGATATTCATGGGCAAGTTTGGACGTCAATATGACATTTGAAAGGGAATTTATGGCAGCCTGATGATCTGAACATATCATCATATTTTCAGGAGTATTCAGCTCCTGAGCAGCAATTGAAATTGTCTGGCGATAGTTATAACCTCTATCAGGAAGACACTTCAGTGTTCTACAATGGTCTGGCAGTGAGTTCCTGATATCGAAGTCCTATATACGCACTATGCCGCGTCTTTTCATTCAACTTCTAGTTCTGGGAGTATATTCCCAGAGAATTCGAAGGAGTATCTAGCTTAGCACTCCAGTAATCTCTATTCTGGTTGCTTAAGAGGATCCTGTAATCAGTGTTCTAACCCCACAATGCAACTAAAATTTGTTTCCTTATTTCTACACTGATGGACCTATTTATCGTCATTTTTAAATGCCTAAAAGGGGAAAGGTTCCCTCTAATCATATAATCTTCCAATCCAATTAAAAATTCTTTTAATTTAAAGCCCATTTTCTTAAATTCGTTCCATATTAATACAAAAATTTTCCAATGTTTCTGATTGGAATATGTTTTCCATCAATTTTCTTGCCTGTTGAAAAATTTTCTCTTGGCCCCTCTTGAACTCATCTTTCAATAAGCATTTGAGATCAGTTTTTCTCTTCTCTCGCTTGCTGTTTGGCCACACTAAATCAAAAACTAATTAAAAACCACAGAAAAGTAAGAAAAATAACAGAAGAAGATATTGCTGCACGGCACTCCATAAAATATTGGCGGGGCATTAATGTTCACGCCATAAAAGCGTTGCAACAAAACAAAGGAAAAATGCCGCGCGCCGCTTTTCATCATCATTATCAATTGTTGTTAATAGTGTCGATACTTTGTGCTACAAATTCGTCATACTTATGTATGTACAGGCATGCTGCTGATGCTGCCATTGCTGATGATGCTTCGTAAAAATATCTCCTAAAAACACAACAAATAGCAACACAAACACACACGTACACACACATGCGTTTTTTGGGTCCACAGCAATTGCCTAGCAGCGTGAGTATGTGTTTAAAGCCTCCAAACGATTTATGTTGCACACCGTCATCGTAGTTTATTTCGTTTCATTTGTTGTTCGTTCGTTTTTTTTTTTTGTTTGGTTCTGCTAGTAACTGCACTTTATATACGACCACGACAAGGACTTGGTAAATGAGCATCTCTCACTCTCTCTCTCACTGTGAAAAATTGCAGTTAATTTTTTTGGTTGTTCTTGTTGGTTGCTTTTGTGTTCTTGGTTTCTTTTTATATTTTATGAACCCACATAAAAACATAAATTTTAATAGAAATGTACGGCCATATACGTACATACATACAGTGTGTGTGCCCCCAAAACAAAACACAAAACGAAACACCATCTATGCAACATACATACACACAGTGGAGTGTGAAAAGCATAAATACCATGGCGTGCAGCCAATTTGTGGCATGAGGCTGTGTTTTCTATACCCAAAACAGAACAAAAAAAATTTTTTTTTAATGTGAGTCCCAAAGTAATTTAGGCTTTCAACACAATATTTTATTTTATTGTGATGTGATGTGATGTGTGCCTTACGATTCTATTGCAAAATAAAAGTTTGGAAATTTGAAGAGAGTTAATGTGTGACACAAGCAATCTAACAAAGTATAGTGGAGTGCTGCTTTAATAATATTGGGCTTCAAGGAATCAAATTGAATATTTTAATTTAAGAAATAGTTCTCTACATGGGATTATAAGGTATAAAGGGAGTGAAAGCATGGTGGCATAAGCTAATCGATCTCTAGTACTTGCCTTATTTTATTGCTCGTTTCTTTAATGCCTTCTTTCAAATTTTTCTACTTTTGAAACCAAGTTTTTGAAGGCATTTGCTACACATACATACAGTTATGGACAAAAAAAATAGGGTCAGTATAATTACATATAAAATTTTCGAAATTTTAAAAAAAATTATGATGTTATTAAGAATATATTTCTTTAACAATGATTACGAGGTTCTTAATTAGCATCTGGCAATGCTTTGCAAATGAAAGCAATATGATTAACCGTTTTACATCACAAATACCATTCGTTACAACAGACAAAAAAATAGGGTCAGCTGTAAACTACAGTTATAAAAGCTTAAAACCTTTAAAAATAAAACGTGTTTTTGTATTATAGTGCTTTGTAAGTAGTAATTTCAGAATTAAAAATATAATTAAAAAAAATATATCTTTAAAAATATCCGTTATAGTCAAAACATGGGTCGTGGAAAGCATTGTACAAACGCTGAGCGTTCCATCATTTAAAATTTAAAAAATAAGGGACAAAGTCAACGTCAAATTGCCAAAACTATCGGAAGATCACAGAACTTTGTGTTTAATGCTTTAAAAGGTAAAGAAAATCATTCAATTAGAGGCAGACCACGGAAGACTTCCGCAAAAGAAGATAATTATATCAAGCTGTTATCAACTCGGGACACTTTTAAATCTGCTGCTGCCATCAAAACTGAGACAGGAGTTGAAGTTTCCACTAGGACTGTGAGACGGAGGTTAGTAGAAAAAGATCTATTCGGGAGATCTTCCAGAAAAGTCCCTATGTTGACAAAACGACATCGGCAAAATCGCATATTATTTGCAAAAACACATTTGAATTGTGATGATTCCATACTTGTAAAAAAATGGAGAAACGTGTTATGGTCGGACGAAAGTAAGATTAATTTAATTGGTAGTGATGGAGGAACGTGGGTAATACGTCCCAAAAATAAAGAACTTTGTTCCCGTTATACAACAAAAACTTTTAAGCATGGAGGAGGTAGTATTATGGTTTGGGGATGTTTTTCCTGGCATGGCGTGGGACCACTGTACTGGATTAAAGAAAACATGGACAAAAACTTATACTGTCACATACTAAACGAAGTGATGCTACCATATGCCGAATGGGAAATGCCAGTCAAATGGATATTCCAGCAGGACAATGATCCGAAACACACTTCGTATCTTGTGGAAAAAGTGGTTTCTGGATAACGGTGTGAAGGTAATGCAATGGCCAGCACAATCCCCGGACTTAAATCCGATAGAGAATTTATGGAAAATCGTAAAACAAAAAATTGGACCATTAAAATCAAAAAATAAAGAGGAGTTGTGGGAGAAAATTAAATACGCTTGGTATTCTATTCCAAAAAAGACTTGCCAAGATTTGGTGGAATCAATGCCAAAAAGGTGCAAAGCTGTCCTTAGAAATAAAGGTTACAGTACAAAATATTAGCCTTAGAACCAAGATTTTAAATCTAGTTTAAGTTTTTTAATCGTTTTCGTTAATGACCCTATATTTTTGTCCATTAAAAATCAATGAAATTTAATTTTTTGTTTTCGCTTTATTCTTAATAATTTTGAGTGACCCTATTTATTTGTCCGTAACTGTATATATTTATATAATTCGTCAATACAACCCTGCAGCCAGGATTATGACGTAGTTTCTCACACCACTTGTGTTGTGTGTTTTCATTTTATCCATGAGTAGAGCAGTACCTACAGTTTAAAATCGACTCCGAATGACAGATTTTTTTTAAGAAAAATTCTTCTTATTCTTATTCTACATCCTTCATTGAAACATCCTTCATTGAAACATCCTTCATTGATACATCCTTCATTGATACATCCTTCATTGATACATCCTTCATTGATACATCCTTCATTGATACATCCTTCATTGATACATCCTTCATTGATACATCCTTCATTGATACATCCTTCATCCATCAGTAGCTTCATCCATCAGTGGCTTCATCCATCAGTGGCTTCATTCATCAGTGCTGCATCCATAAACACGGCACAATTCACAATTCGGCGCTCAAACCATACTTTAATTTTTCCCTTTAAAGCTACAAAAAACGTAAAAAGAAAATGCGAATTATAATAAGCGAGTGGAGAATTTTTCAGTACAGACGATCATATTAGGAATGTGTGTGGGTACACTTTAATATGCGAGGGAAACACGGTTGCCAGGTTGTGCGTCACATTAGTCATTGTCATACTATCTACAGAAAATCATCAAAATCGCCAAATTAAAAAAAAGAAATATAGATTGGAGAAAAAGCTAAAAAGACATACTAAACGTTGTAAAAAAAATTTAAATAATTATTTGGAGATAATATTATAAAACTTAAGTATTCTTACCAGATATGACCTCCATAAATCGAATAAAATTAGTTAACATTTAAAATGGAGGACTTCTTAAACAAAACAGTTTTCGTTACGGTGTGGTAACTGTGTTCTTCTAAGGACCAACAATTGGGACTAAGTCGGATAAAAATGGACTTCTTTGGAAAAATGGACCTAGTACGCTGTATGCCATGGTACCTAGCCACTCCGAAACAATTTTCCTTACAGACTAATTGTTTTCTTCAAATGGACTACTCCATCGAACTCATAGAGAAAATTGGTCTACTCGGGAGCTGCACACTAAAGGCACCACTCCCCTAAGCTGGAAACCAGCCTAAAAGTTCCATGAACGAAGCTGTTTTGTCCCGAATAGGTGGCGTCCCGAAAGAATTATTGCCTAATGGCCAATTTTTCCGAGGTAAGTGGCAATTCTTATGTTGAAATATAATTTTATGGTACACAATTCTCTTGAAAAAAAAATGTGAATTTAATTTTCGAACAAGCATCGTAAATTAAATTTATCTCTTGTTCAACGCAACAGATTGTGGATTAAGAGAGTTTTACATGTTTTTATGTAAATAAGAATAAAGTTCTCTGGTCTAAGAACAAGTGTCGAAATGTGTAATTGATTGAAACACGGCAATCATACGGCGAATGCTGTACCAAAGATCGTAAAATGCATATGCGAATTATTACAATAATATGTAGGTGGGGGTCTTGAATGAACATTCATTTCATTCAGTGTTGCTACATAAATTTTCATATTCAAGCGTTTTTAAGAATTATATTTTAGTGTCGAAGTAAAAATAGCAAAAAGCCATGATTTAGGTTAAGGATTACGTATTCATTCGCTCCATTTCCTGGATTTTTGCTTTGCGTGACTATTTCTAGTTTACACACCTAAAGAAATGACACGGCAACGATGAAATGCCCTTTTTTGATTACTTCGGCAAATATAATTGTATCCGGAAGGATAAAAAAATATTTAAGAGTCATAAGAGAAAGTGTATAGTTTGAGCAACTATCGTATATTTGGTGTTATACAAAATAGAGGAGGGATTACTAAATATTAATCAGTTATTAATTTATTTTTTACTTTAAATGGAATTAATAATTTTTATATGGTTTTAATTATAGGTCCCACCACTCATGTATAAAATTAACACACACAACATAAGTGGTGTTGGGAAACTAGGACGTAATCCTGACTGAAGGGTTGTACTGACCAATTATGTGTGAATGTAAAGGGTGTTTTTTATAGAGGTATAGAACTTTAAGTGGCAATAAAATAACGATGGATTATTCGATTGACATGAATTTTATTTATCCGAAAGATAATCTTGTGGCATTACATTTTAAATATGATTTCTGGCATATGACCGCCACGGCTGGCGCGGATGTAGTCCAATCTGGACGTCCAATTTTCGATGACTTTTTCCAACATTTGTGGCCGTATATCGGCAATAATACTGCGAATATTGTCTTACAAATGGTCAAGCGTTTGTGGCCTTACCGCATAGACCAATGACTTTACATAGCCCCACAGAAAGTAGTCTAGCGGTGTTAAATCATAAGATCTTGGAGGCCAATTCACAGGTCCAAAACGTGAAATTAGGCGGTCACCAAACGTGTCTTTCAATAAATCTATTGTGGCACGAGCTGTGTGACATGTTGCGCCGTCTTGTTGAAACCACATCTCCTGGACATCATGGTTATTCAATTCAGGAATGAAAAAGTTTGTAATCATGGCTCTATACCGATCACCATTGACTGTAACGTTCTGGCCACCATCGTTTTTGAAAAAGTACGGACCAATGATTCCACCAGCCCATAAAGCGCACCAAACAGTCAGTTTTTCTGGATGTAACAGTGTTTCCACATACACTTGAGGATAACCTTCACTCCAAATGCGGCAGTTTTGATTGTTGACGTAGCCATTCAACCAGAAGTGCGCTTCATCGCTAAACAAAATTCGCTTATGAAAATCGTTTTGGGCCCATTCGACGAATCTACGCCTTACTTGATGATCGTTTGGCTTCAAATCTTGCACGAGTTGGATTTTGTAAGCACCAAACCAAACCAAAATCCTTCCGCAAAATCTTCCATAAAGTGGATGGACACAGATCCAATTCCTGTGCTCGATGGCGGATGGACTCATTCGGGTCTTCCTCAATGCTACGCTCTACAGCAGCAATAGCTTCTTCTGTACGCACCGTACAGCAAGCGTTGTTCAGGCGTGAGTCTATTCATGATGAATTGCCAAACCAAACTGAGAATAAATCACTTGACAGCTGTCAAATCGGTCGCCATCTTGAAAAGTGATGCCAACTTAAAGTTCTATACCTCTATAAAAAACACCCTTTATGTTTTTATTTTATCCATGAGTGGCAGGACCTACAGTTTAAAATCGACTCCGAATGACAGATTTTTTGAGAAACTTTTTCATGGAAATTTTTTTTAATCTCAGAGTTTTTGCCAAAAATCTGCTGAGAGGAAGTCGCCGATGAAATATTTTTTTATATTTCGTTTCGTTTAAAATGTCTTGACCTAGGGTTTGATTCGAGGCCTCACGTCTAATAAGCCATCAATCTATCTACTAGACTACAGCGACTACGTTTTTACATTCGCCTAAAAATTCAGGCACCGTATTTATGCCCATTAGTAGCCTCTCTTCCCACAAACCAGAGAGAATTCTCTTCCCTGATGAAGTAGACTAAAGGATTCAGCAAGTGCCTCTGTGAATTCTCTTTCCCATTCATCTCCAACAAGGTACTCGCCAGCAATATCAATGCCCGAATGACTTGTTGCCTATTAGTCCAGGGGTTTATGTGGGTATGGCCACGATGGCATACCCCACGGTGCTCTAAGCGTTAAGCCCACTTGTAGCCTATATCAGCACCTTCAAGATGGCGGCCAACCTATGTCGCTCAAATAAGAGAAGAAATTTTGATCTCTTTTGAGTTGATTGCGCCGATCGTCACAACACTATACAAGTAGACATCGATAGCTGCAATTTTGAGATTAAATTCTCGAGCTTCTGGTAGCTCTAGCAATAGGAAAAGGTAGACTGAAGGGTCAAGAATAAATATACGTTTTTGTCTATGAAATGGCAATAAAGATTCATAGAAATGGAAGCAGGTACATTCGTTACAAATATGCGAATGAGTAAGAAAGTTATTTTAAGTTCTTGTATGAATTCCAGCAGTTCGTAATGTCGAGCAATCCGTCTTCAAATTCCGGAGAACGTGAAACATTTTCAGTTGTTTATAGGTCTTCATATTATTGGTCCTCCGTTCTATAACATTCTAAGTCGAACAAGTGTGTTTTGAGTTATGAGCTCTTAAAGTTTTCAAGCGACATACGACCATATGTGTATTCGAAGAAGATTTTTCCCTATAATTTCGGAACGTATCGGAACGTAAAAATACAAGAACATTAAAAACGTTCTAAGTACACTTAGAACGTTATAGAATGGAGGCGTCGATATCACCTCCTCACTCTAGGTTTCAGTGAGAATCACTAAGAGCCCCGCACATAATGCATGAGAAGCTTACAACAAGTCTTTGCGCGGCCGTAAGCTTGACATTTAACGGCTCAAATTCATTTACAGGTTCTTTCAATAGAATTTTTAAGTTGTAATAAATAAAGGGTGTTTTTTATAGAGGTATACAACTTTAAGTTGCAATAAAACAACGGTGGATTATTCGATTGCCATGAATTTTATTTATCCGAAAGGTAATCTTGTGGCATTACATTTTAAATATGATTTCTGGCATATGACCGCCACGGCTGGCGGTCCAATGACTTTACATCGCCCCACAGAAAGTAGTCTAGCGGTGTTAAATCACAAGATCTTGGAGGCCAATTCACAGGTCCAAAACGTGAAACTAGGCGGTCACCAAACGTGTCTTTCAATAAATCTATTGTGGCACGAACTGTGTGACATGTTGCACCGTCTTGTTGAAACCACATCTCCTGGACATCATGGTTATTGAGTTCAGGAATGAAAAAGTTAGTAACCATGGCTCTATACCGATCACCATTGACTGTAACGTTCTGGCCACCATCGTTTTTGAAAAAGTACGGACCAATGATTCCACCAGCCCATAAAGCGCACCAAACAGTCAGTTTTTCTGGATGTAACGGTGTTTCCACATACACTTGAGGATTACCTTCACTCCAAATGCGGCAGTTTTGTTTGTTGACGTAGTCATTCAACCAGAAGTGCGCTTCATTGCTAAACAAATTGCGCTTATGAAAATCGGGAACAACGGTAATCCATTATATTATTATTTTCGAAATAAAATTGCACTATTTGCAAGCATTGTTCAGGCGTGAGTCTATTCATGATGAATTGCCAAACCAAACTGAGAATAAATCACTTGACGGCTGTTAAATCGGTCGCCATCTTGAAAAGTAATGTCAACTTAAAGTTCTATACCTCTATAAAAAACACCCTTTACTTCATATTGTGTAGATAGATAACTTCAGCAGAACTTGTTGAAGCTTGCCTTCATATCAAGTAGTCTGTGAGATAATTAGCTTTGGTTGCCTGCTTAGTCTAGCTAATTGAAGAATCTACATATTGTGCTCTGGGGACGATTCTTATCCCCAACAGTGGTCTCTTAATCTTTCTGCAGAGGTCGGTCAAAGGCAAGGTGACTGAAAAAAATGTTGTCTTCAAAACATTACTATCCCTTTAATGATAACAAATTTTATAAAAATTTGTTCAAAATTTGACCTTAAGTTAACAATATTTATAGAGCACAGTGTGGCTAATTGCGTTTCTTGGCATGTGAAATTCAAAAATAATTTTATTTCCAAAAAAAAAAAAAAATTTTTTTTTAATCGCCTTCATTAATTCCATGAATTTCTGCTACTGACCACTTACTGTGCCCACGAGTATTATGAAATTTAATATGTGTTTGCATTGGCAAGGGAAAGCTAGTAGGGTGCCACTTAAAGTCACTATTAAACGCTGTATGAGATTTAATACGTGAAAACAAAACAAAGAAAATATAAAAAAAAGAATTGATTTCGTAAAGAAAAGTGGAATATTAATAATCTGACTGACATCCAATGTAAACCAAAAATTATTTGGAAGCACTTCTAAACGCTAAGAATAGAGTTTAACGAAAAAGAAGCAAAAAAGGGTATGATGTTCCATTAGAAGAAAAATAATTATTCGATAGAAAAAACACCACATGTGGTTAAAAATACAAAAAATTTAATGAAAAAAAATTCTTTTTATTTCACAAATCGACTAGAAAAACAAAACAAAAAATCCAAAATATGATTTAAAAGCAAATTCTAAAGAAAGGGTGTGTTTTCTCAAAAAAAAAAATTAATTTGGAAAAAAATTTGAAAAAAAAATTTTTTTTTACACAAAAAAAAAAAAAAAATTCAAAGAAGAAATAAAAAAACGGTAGAAAATAAAGTCAACAACTACAAATTAATTTTCCAGTTCATTTAATACGACACAAGAATTTCAGAAAAAAAACACAAAAAATTGATCCCCTTTTTTTTAGATACGCCATAAAGTCTTAAATTTCATTTCATTACGTGTCTTTCTTGTTAAATTTCTTGTTTATTTTCAATTTTTACATTTAAAAACTCAACACCTTAAATGCGAAAACAAAACTAAGAAAATATTGAATTACTTTACAACTCTTTAAAGTAAATTTGCTTTCAGAAATCTTTTAAAAATGATTTGAATTTTGAAAAGAAAAATTTTCCTCCTTTTTAAGGCACCAGATTTATGGCTATTTTGGTGGGCCATAAATCCCCAATTGATGTAACAATTAATCAGGGAAAGAATCCTATTTTTGTTAACTCACAGAGACAATTTAAATTTTTTATGGTGCCCTGGTAGTCTAGGGGGTAGTGTGCTAGACTATTAGCGTGAGGGTTGTGAATTCGATTCCCACCAGAGACTCTGGTCTGTGACACTGCAACGAGCATATAGTCAAAGTTATTCAGCTCGTATATAATTGGAATATAATTTGTAATTGTATTGTAATTAATAAATAACTAAAAAAAAAATTTCATTTGTTTTAAATAACCGGGCCTATTTATTAAATTCATAAATAAAACGCAGTATCTAGCAGATGCATTCAAAAACTTGCTTTTAAAAGTTGAAAAATCTGAAAGAAGTTATTAAAGAAACGAACACTAAAATAATGCAAGTACTAGAGTTAGATAAGCTCATGCCACCAGAGCACTTTCATTCCTCAAAAAGGGTCCGCCAAATAACTTTTGTTTTTTGAAAATTTTGAAAACTACTGAATATTTTCTTAAATTTCTTTTTTTTTTATTTGAAAGTACAATCCTTCCGGTCAATAATGGAAAATAATTTCATTCAAATAGCTGCCTCGGCTGGCCATGCAGTAGTCTAGGCGATCGGTCCATTTTTTAAGCACATTATCGATTGTGTGCAGCTGTATTTCACCAATGGCTTCACGAATATTGACCTTTAAAGCGTCAATTGTCTCTGGCTTGTCGGCGTAACACTTATCTTTGACGGCACCCCACAATGGTCCAAAGGTGTCAAATCGCAACTCCGAGGTGACCAAACGACATCAGCTCTGCGGCTGATAATGCGATCTTCAAAAACAGAGCGCAAAACATCGTGTGTAGCTTCGGCTGTGTGGCACGTAGCGCCGTCCTGTTGAAACCAAATGTTGCCAATATCCTCCTCTTCAATCAAAAAATCCCTTGTAGAGGCCTATTTTAAAGTCGTAGGAGGTAGTCTGTTGAGGCGCGGTTCAAATCCCAGGTCAAGACATTTTCAAGAAAACAAAATATGAAAAAATATTTCTTCGGCGACTTTCTCTCAACAGATTTCTGGCACAAACTTTCAGAGCAAATAAAATTGCCAAAAATTCTTTTGGAAACGACTTTAAACTATAAGTCCCGCCACTCATGTACATAATTAAAACACACAGCATAAGTGGTGTTGGGAAACTAGGTTGTAATCCTAACTGAGGGTTTGTAATGATCAATTATGTATGTTTCAGAGATCAGCAATGAGATCAGCAATTTTCGCTACTCATAATCACTTATGAAATTTTGAATATATGGGAGTCAACAATATTGATATTTAACTATGTATTCATTCATACTCACTACAACGTTGATTTATAAGTACAGGTTGCAATAAGTGTGCGTACAACGTTGACATCAAACTCGAAATATGTTTGATTCATAAGCCTCTACTCATTTAGATTCATAACTTTAGAAAAATACTTATAATTTGACTGACTCAGCAAAATTTACTGTCCTAGTTGTTGTTGGTCTTACAAAGAAGACACATAAGCAAAAAAGACAGAGCAGCAAGCAGAGCAAACAGACAAGCTTCTAGTAAGTATTGTAGTGTTCGTATGCGATTCATACTTATTTTGTGCTTGTGTGTATATGTTGAGTTATGGAGAGTCGAAATCAACAACACCATACGTGTTGTTCAGTATGATGTATGATGAGTATTTCAAACTTTGAATATGAGTAGAGGTTCCATGATATTAAAATAAGTATGAATGCGTATACATAAGTAGCCGAAATTATGAGTATGATTCGATTCTACTCATTTTTTTGAATTCTCATTGCTGATCTCTGTTCCAGAGAAGACATTGCAGATATTTCTCTGATATTAGATCTTTCAAATGAATAAAAGCTGACGATAATATATCCCACAGACTTGGTTTTATTTAATGAAAGACCCAGTGGAACTTCAAATGATCTTTACAATTTAGGCCAGATTTTTTTCTTTTGTTTTAATTTCAAAAAAATTTTTTTTTATCGTTTTAAGAAGTGAAATTCAATGTTTTATGGGTCTTCTCTTCAAATGTCTGAGAACCATAAATTAAATAGTGAAGGATTTTATGGTTTATTTAAAGCCATTTTAGGTTCGAAAAAAAGCCAATAAAAAGAATCAAAAAAGAATAGAAAAGCCATTGTATGCAGACAGAGAAAAAAATTAATTTCCCTAAAACCTCAAGTCATATTTCATTACAAGAAAACAAATTTTCAAAATATTCAGAAACAATAAATAAGAGTAACAAACCAAAGACAAAAAACCAAAAAAAAAACAGAAGAGGAAAAAGAAAATAAAAATGTTTTATACGAGAGGCTTAGGTTTTTATCGCCTGACATGTGTCATTCAATAAGATCAATAAAAACGATGGCTTTCTTTATAAAAGAAAAAGAAAAAAAAAACATTTTCCCAAAGCAAAACAACTTAATTTTCTTTCTTATGAAAGAAATTAAAAAATTAGGGTCGGGCAGTTCCACACCTGTAACCCAAAACAGGTTCAATTCATACAGACACTTCGCTGAGATGGTTATCATTAGAGGGTCTACCGTTACTAATCAATTTTATGGATTCCACAGAATAAATTCAACAACAACTGGCATCTAAAGAAGACATTAATCTGACAAATAATACAACGAAATTAATTCTGTTTTTTGAGTTTTTCTTCTTGTTTTTGTTTTTTTTTTTTTTTGTAAAAGTCACGTTTTATTATTTAAAAATAAAAAATAAAAATTGTATTCTCTCAATATCCGGTTAATTCTTTTTGTATTTTTCACCTTTACTGCCTCATTTACTTTGCATTCACACAAGCGTTGTAATGAAAACATTCACTGAAGCTGTCATTGAAATCATCTTGACGTTTAACAGTTGTTTAACGCTTAAATGATGCCGCTGCGGCGTTCTTGTCTCTAATAATTTCCATTCTTATCTTAAATACACAGGAAACATTTGAAAAACATTTCATAAATAAAAACTAGAAATTCTTTTTCAATAATTTAAACAAAAACTGTAAACACAGCCTGTGAAATGTGACGTCCGTTCCCCCCTCTCTCTCTATTGATGCATTTGCTTGAGTTAATGAAAAAATGTTTTTTTTTTGTTTATCCATTACACTTGAAATGTCAATAAAAATGAGACAATAACTGGCGATTGTTGCTGCAGCCGTTTTAAAAGGAAATTCGAAACTCAATTGCCAAAAGAGCGTAAACGTTTGAATAGTTTCTAGTCTCTCCATGTAAATACATACATCTGCTGTATTTGTTTATTGTTTATAACCGAAATATTTGTAAATAAAATATACCCTATACTAGTAGAGAGTGATAGATAGAAGCAAAAACTCAGGGTAGTGTTTTTCTTTTGGGGCAGTCAGCACTAAATCTGAGAGAGTTAAGTGGCTGCAGCATTTTGTAAGCCTACTACAGACACTTAAAACATAGTTTTATAACTAACGGGTGATTTTTTAGCAATTATCTTTTTGGCAACACTGGTTTAAACAGCTCACGCACGTTTCGTGTTTTGTTTCCCAGTCAAACATCTTCAGTTTGGTCCACAATTTAGCCATGAATCGTCTTACAAACGAACAACACTTCCTAAACATTGAATTTTATTATCAAAATGCGTTGTCTGTTAAGAAAGTTCATTGCGCGCTTCTTCCATTTTATGGTCAGTTTATTCGACCCACTGAAGCGGCTATTTCGCACCAAATTTACATTGTTGGACATTAAACCACCAACACGATTACGTAGAATGCGAACTGAAGAAAATATCGCAGCTGTATCGGCCAGTGTTAATGATGACCATCAATTATCGATTCGTCGCCGTTCGCAGCAATTGGGCCTCTGTTACTCAACAGCGTGCAAAATTTTGCGGAAGGATTCAGGTGTGAAGCCTTTCAAAATACAGCTGATGCAAGAATTGAAGCCGAACGACCTACCGCAACGCAGAATTTTTGGTGAACGGGCTCTTGGAAAGTTTGTCGAAGATCTACTTCTTTATCGAAAAATTGTGTTCAGCGACGAAGCTCATTTTTGGCTCAATGGATGCGTAAATAAGCAGAATTGTCGATTTTGGAGTGAAGATCAGCCAGAAACATTGCAAAACCTATCAATGCATCCAGAAAAAGTCAGAGTTCGGTGCGGATTTTGGTTCAGAGGCATAATTGGACCATTTTTGCATCGAAAGTGAGCAAGGAGTGGCCGTTACAGTCAATGGCGATCGTTATCGGGCCATGTTGAACGAATTTTTGTTCACAAAAATTGAAGAGGAGGATATTGGTAACATTTGGTTTCAACAGGACGGCGCTACGTGCCACACAGATGAAGCTACACTCGATGTTTTGCGCCCTGTTTTTGAAGATCTCATCTCTGGCCAACTCGGAGCTGCGATTTGACACCGGAAGGATTGTACTTTCAAATAAAAAAACGAAATTTGAGAAAATATTCTGGATTTTTTTTAAAGCATTTTCAAAAAAAAAAAAAATTTATTTGGCGGACTCTTTAATAAATATTAATATTTTTTCAATCGTGGTCTCACGTCTAATAAGCCAAGGTATTGTGATGGCTTATTAGACCTTAGGCCTCGATTCAAACCCTAGGTCAGACATCTCCAACAAGTTGAGATTTGGAAAAATTTCTTCGACGACGTCCTCTCATCAGATTTCTAGGAAAAAGTCTGAGTGTAAAATAAAAAAAAAATTGCTATTAAAAGTTTCTCAAAAATCTGTCATTCCATGCCTGTAAATATTGCTTATTGCCCGCTCTACTCATATTATTATTTTTTTTTTGTACTAGAGGCTATCGTAATCAATCCATTTTTGGTCGGGGTAGTGATAATGCGATGCCAAAACAATTTCTTTTTAAAGCCTTTGAACACCTAATGGCTTCGGTTCACATACATACATTCATAGTCGGCCATTACAAGCCATCAGTCAGGTTTACGGCCTAGCTTCCCACACCACTCATTTTGTGTGTGTGGGTGGTGGGACTTATAGTTTAAAGACGATTCCGAACGACAGATTTATTGAGAAACTTTTCATGGCAATTTTATTTACTCTCAGAGTTTTTGCCAGAAATCTGCTGAGAGGAAGTCGCCGAAGAAAATCTTTTTGTGTTTTGTTTTGATGTCTGGCCAGGGACTCGAACCTCGGCTTTACGTCTATTAAGCCAACACACTACCTACTAGACTACGGCGACTTCCTTCGATTCATTTAAATTAAATTAAATTAAATTAATTAAATTAATACATGTCTAATGACTGTGCACGCTCTTCTCACTACTGGCACGAATCTTGATCGAGTGATGTTTCCAATTTGTGGTCTTCAAACTGTCTTCCACGTAGTCTAGTTAGGTAGTGTGTTGTCTTATTAGATGTGAGGCTACGGACATCTCGAACAAAAACGGAATATAAAACCAAAAATATTTCTTCTGTGACTTCCTCTCAGCAGATTTCTGGCAGAAACTCTGAGAGTAAATAAAATTGCCATGAAAAGTTTCTCAAAATTCTGTCGTTCGCAGTCGACTTACAACTCGTGTATAAAATTAACACACACATCATAAGTGGTGTGTGAAACTGGGTCGTAATCCAGGTTGTAATGACCAATTATGTAACCCGGATGCTTTTTGTCTTTGTCGTCGAAAATTGCCTTTTTGGAAACGTGCAAACCATAAGCTTCTGCAACACCTTGGAACTTAAAATACATGTTTCTTAAGCTCCCATATTACACCAAAGCATTTCATCAATATCAGGTCGGCTATTTCTGGTAAGGTCTACGTATCATTCAGTTTAATTTGACTGATTGCAGGCTTCTTAACTTAACCTGTAACCATACTAGACAATATTAATAAAATTTCTTTCTTCTCCTGAAATATATGCAGAAAATACTTCATATTGATGATCAGAGGTTTTCATAACTAAAGGCCTATTTACTAGGGTCAAAGTATTCAACATCATTTAGTATGACAATCGTTGGTAATTTTTGTTTTTTTTATATGGAAATAAAAATTCCCATACATTTTCTAATTTAACCCTTTTGATTGACCCCTTTTTTCTAACACAACAGCAACAACAACAATCTATCCGGCAACAACAATAACAACCATCATCTATCGATCATTGTATTTGACAATCAATAGAAATGTGATGTCATTTAAATTAAAAGTCCATCAATTTTTATTTTTATTTCCTCTCATTCTCTTTGCCTCCTATTCTTCCCCCCCAAAAGAAAGAAAACAAACAACCCGAACTCTTTAAAAAGAAATGAAAATGTGTTTGGATTGGTTCGTCTAGTGGTACTCTTGTTGTTGTTGTTTTAGTCCGTTACAAAAAAAAAAAAACAAACGAACAACATTTTACAAAACAATTTACATCACCCGGTTGATTGTTGTTTATTTTCATTTACCGTGTGGCATGTGACCCAATATTTCACAAACAATGACAAAATGCAACAACAAAAAACACAAAAAAAAAATAGAAAAAAGGGCCTGAAAAAAGTACCACAAAATAAAAAAAGAAGGAAAATAAATACAAAATTTATATTCGTAAAACAGCTTCAAGGGCCTGCTTGGAGTTTTCTGTTCAATACACAATCATTTTGATGTTGAATTTCTTTTTCTCTGTTTTCATCGATATTTTGCTTATTTGTTGTTATTATTATTGTTGTTGTTGTTGTAACAACCTTTATATTATTGTTATTGTTACTGTATATTTTATTGTTGTTGTTTTTTTAAGGGACAATTTGAAAATGTTTTTCTTGTTTTTGTTTCTTTCCTCTTTTTTTTGGTAGAAAATTGAATTTTTTTGTTTGGTTTTCGTTCGTTTAGACAATGATGGCATGGTTTGAGTGGCAAACGGCCACCTGATGTTAAATTGTGGTTACAAACAAAACAAAAAAAAAGTACCATTAATGTGTTGTTAGGCGAGTATATGTCTTGCCATGGTTTTAACCATTTTTTTAAAAAGATGTTGGGTTTGATTTTTTTCCTTTTTTTTTTGCTGTGTGTGATTCCTTAGCTTGGTTAAGTGAGTGTATCAATATGTATTTATTGTGGCTGATAACCCTTAAAAAACGAAAAGAAACTTAACAGTTGGCCGCAAAAATAAAACCACAATAAGAAATTAATACTGAGAATAAATAAAAGTACTATGGGTACTATTTGTATTGTTTTGTACTTTTTTCCTGTTTCCCTTTTAAGTAAGGCACACAGAAAATATAAAAAGGAGGTAAAAATTTAAATGTACCTTTTGGTACTTTTTGTATTTATGGTACTTTTTTCAACGTGTCTAAACAAACTTAAATCTAAAGATTTAAATAACAATCACTGTTAATTAAGAAATATTTCAAAAAAAATAAAACAAGAAACTCCAAATATAGATGGCTAAATATACTTGAAATAAAAGTACTTTAAGTACTATTTGTGTTTTTGGTACTTTTTTCCAGTTCGATTCTAAGACACATCGAAAATATACATATATTAAAAAAATGTAAATCAAAATTTTATGTGTACAAAAATTTAAAAGTACTTTTTGGTGCTTTTTGTATTTTTGGTACTTTTTTAAACATGTCTAAGCAAACTTAAATCTAAAAATTTAAATAACAATAACTGTTAATTAAGAAATATTTCTAAAAAGAGAAAAAACTACGTATAGCTAAATAAAGAGACTTAAAAGAAAAGTACACTTTTTTCCTGTCTCTATCTAAACTAAGCCACAGCGAAAATTGCATTTTTTTTAATGTAGAAAATTGAATGTGTACAAAAGTACTTTTTGGTACTTTTTGTATTATTGGTACATTTTATCAATATTACGAAACCATCTTAAAGCAAAATATACAAATTAATAACGCTATTAATTAAGAAATAATTCTAGAAAAAAAAAAAAAAAGAAAAACCATATTTGAATGGCCAAAGAAACTTACAAGTACTTTTGGTACTTTTTGTATTTTTGTGTACAATTTATCATCATGTTAAAGCCAATTTAATACAAAATGCAAAAAAAACAACGCTGTTAATTAAGAAATGTTTTTAAATAAAGAAAAGAAAGCTCAAATATACGGAGAAACTTAAAAGTACTTTTGGTACCTTTTTTAATAGATTTATATGCAGTCTTCCAGCAGGACTTCGGAACTTCAACTTTTGATAACGGCCATCTTGTTGAAGTTACTGGTATCAAATTACATACATACATAATTAGTCATTATAAACCTTTAGTCAGGAGTAGGACTTAGTTTCTCATAGTGTGTATATAGGATTTGGATATCAGAAACTCACTCCCAGGTCACTGCAGATCAGTCCAGTGTCTTCCAGGTGGAGGTCATAGAATTCCAATTGCTGCTCAAATCAAGTTCCTTGAAAATATATGTTCAGATCATCAGGCTGCCCTAAATTCTTATTCGAATGTCATATCGCCATCCAAACTTGCCCATGAATGTCGCATATTTCTCTAAAAAATTGAGTATTAACGACTCCCTTAATTAAGATTCTGAGCATAAGGATCCAGAAACTGTTTCGTGGGCGAATTTTACAGAAATTATACCATACCATAGGTTAGGTTCGGTTAGGTCAGAGGACGTGTCGAATTGACCCATTGTACAACGTCCTAGTTTCTCACACCACTTATGTTGTGTGTGTTAATTTTATACATGAGTGGTGGGACCTACAGTTTAAAGTCGACTCCGAACGACAGATTTTTGAGAATCTTTTTCATGGCAATTTTATTCGATTCTGAGAGTTTTTGCCAGAAATCTGCTGAGTAGAAGTAGCCGAAGAAATTATTATTTCATATTTCGTTTTGTCGGAAATGTCTGATCCGGGCATTGAATGATGGCCTCACATCTAATAAGCCAACACACTACCTATTGGACTACGGCGACTTCAATTGGCATTTATTCAGCATGTTTTCGTCAAACAGCATGGATATTAGCATTCAACAACACGGGCAAATAATAACATTGGATGGCCTCTGGAGCAGTTAATAATAAATGAAAAAATGAAGGATAGCTAAGGTATTTAGCGTTCTGATACATGATACATGGCGCTGGAAGCTGGTGTTGTATGCAGATCACATAATTTTGCAGCATAATTTGAATGAACTCCAGTAATTTTCAAGTGGATGCTAACCGATCGTGATGATGAAATATTAGTTCTGCCATGAAACTTCTCAGTAATACATATTATTACGTTTTTACCTTTTAAAAACGTTTAAAATTAGATTGCAAATAAAATAAAAAATAAATTTGCGTTTAGTTTTAATTAAAATTCTTTATTATTTGCACAATTCTGTGTGCCACTCACTGTTCACAACTTGATGTAAACAACAACAATTGCTTTTCTTTGTTATTCCTCTGTCTACACCCTTTGCATAAACAATAACAATTACTAGACAATCATTCGTCTGATCTTTGTAACGGAGATCTTCAAACCACAATTACTCTCTTCAAACACACAGCGTCTTCACACAAGACTGACTGAACTTCACTAACTACGGTCGCCTGCTTTGCCTTGCCTTTTATATGGCAGGATAAACAGTCTGATGAATGTTCTTGAAGGCGAATGTTCATGACTTCGTCTTCTCGAGATCTCTATAAATGTAAGCATCGCTGTTTCCATTTATTCTTATAGTGTTGTTGGTGTTGGCCCCAGGCCAGACATCAAAACAAAATTTCTTCGGCGACTTTCTCTCAGCAGATTTCTGCCAAAAATTCTGAGAGTAAATAAAATTTCCATGAAAAGTTTCTCAAAAATCTGTCGTTCGGAGTCGACTTTAAACTGCAGGTCCCAACACTCATGTATAAAATTAACACACACAACATAAGTGGTGTGAGAAGTGGTGTAGTCGCAATCCTGACTGAATTGTTGTAATGACCAATTATGTATGTATGTTGTTGGTGTATTTTTGTTTACTTGTTTACTATTTCTTTTTATGCTAATTAATAATTTGTAAACAGGTTTGTTTACTTGCAGTGTTTTGTTTTTGTAGCTTTTGTTTATAATTTTAATGTCAAACGATGTAAAAGCAGTACGCCAGTATCTGGATTTTTTATTTTCGCAACAATATTTTTGTTCTTTTTAATTTTTGTGTGTGTGTGCCTTTACTTTTCTTAAGCACTGTTATAGGGCTATTGCTATTGGTTTGGTATGCAATCGATTTACAAAAAAAATACCATTTTATGTTACATATGATATGATTTGAATTGGTTTCTTAGGTTTCGGTGTTGCTGTTGCTTTAAGAGAGTTGGGAAAAGAAAATTTTGTTTTTTTTTTGTTGTTTCTGTTTTCTTATGTAAAAACTAACTTTCATTTGCTAAGTTATTCAAATTGTATTGTAAGAAAGCACGTACATATTTAGTGTTGGTTTTTATGGTCCATTTGGATATTCTAACATGTCTTAAGCATCCTCACTTTTCTAATGTCTTCTTGATAAGTTCGGATGTCTTGCTAAACACAGGTATTGATGATGATGGTGATACTGATGATGAGGGTAGGTAATGATGTCGTTGTTTTAATAACCACACATCTAAAGTGGTTAATCGTGTTGCAGTGGTAATAGAGTGGCAGTAATAATGCCAACATTATAACCGAATACTTGCTACTTAACGTTCCCAGCACCTCTGGTGTATTCATTAACATAACTCGGTACCAACTGCAATAGATTCTTGTATTTTTTTGAAGCTGGTTTTAATAGAAACCAAATAATAGTTTGGCTTGCCATTAAGCTCTTTAAACACTCATTCCCATTTACTTCAAATGGCTTCAAATTAAATCAAAAAATTGTGAAAAAATGTTCCAATTTTTTTGGTCGCACAATTAAATCTCATTAGTGGCCATAAAAATGGTACTTTGGCCATCAACACCAATAAAATCTAGAACATAAAAATGCTTTTGCTTACCAAAACAATAACCTTCAAACGTTTGTTGTTATAGTTTGACAATGATTTCTTTAGTTTTCCTAATCACTTCAATAAAATTGTAAAGAAAATCTTTTATTCAGCTGCCGCCAAATGTCGCGTTTGTGGTTAAAGCCTGTGCTACTTAATGAGCTTTAATGGCCATCAGAAAGAAGTCAACAAATCGGCTTAAATAATCAAAACAAATCAAATTCAAGTTATTTGGGTTAAAATGTAAATTTGCTTGCTCTGTATGAGAGAGATTTGAAATAAAGTTAACAGAAGCTGTGGCCAATCATTAACAAGTTCGATAACATGCCCTGATTAAATTAAGATACTTAATGATTTGCCTGTAAAAAAAAGTACTTTTTTAAGGTACAGAGTTGAAGAAATAAAAGCACATCTGTAGTAACGGGTTATCCATTTCATGGTTTCAAAAGTAAACGTAAATAAAACACATATAAAATATTTTTTTTCATGATATTTCCTTTTTTTATTGTAAAGTTTGAACGTTGACATTATGTGTGAAACACTCCATCATTTAAATGACCTCCACGCGAAGTGTTGCAAGCATTGATTCTTTTGAGATAATTTTCGACCACTTATTGACACATATAGGGCGGTATCTCAACCATAACTTGACGCGATGTTGGTTTTTAAGTGCTCAAGAGTTGAAGGTTTATTTGCATAAACATGGTCTTTTGCGTAGCCCCACAAAACAAAAGTCTAATGGTGTCAAATCGCATGATCTTGGTGGCCAGTTGATATCGCCACGACGAGAAATTACGCGGCCAGGAAATGTCTCTTGCAATAAAGCCATATTCGCTCGAGTTGTGTGGCATGTGGCACCGTGTTGTTGAAACCACATATTCTCCAAGTCGTATTCTTCAATAGCAGGCAAAAAAAAGTCGGTTATCATATGACAATAACGCTCCGAATTGACGGTGACAGTTGTCTTATTCGTCTTATTCGAAGAAGTAAGGTCCAATCACACCTTCGGACCAAAGAGCGCACCAAACAGTGACTTTTTCTGGATGTAATGGCCTCTCTTCAATTACTTGAGGATTCTTAGAACCCCAAATACGACAATTTTGTTTATTGACATACCCACCGAGTATGAAATGTGCTTCATCGCTGAAGAAAATTTTGTTCGTAAAATTTCCGTCCACCGCCTTTTGTTCAAGCACCCATTCCACGTATCTACGACGTTGTGAATGGTCAGCTGGCTTCAGTTGTTGCGTGAGCTGGACTTTATATGGATGTAGGTGTAGATCTAAATGCAAAATACGCCATAATGTGCCGTAAGACAGTCCTAATTCCTGAGAACGACTAAGAATCGACACATTTGGGTCGTCGGCAACACTTTCACTTACAATAGCAATATTTTCAACGGAACGAGCGAAACGATGATGCAGAGGCCTTTCAATATTTGTTGTAACCACTCCAGTCTCTTCAAATTTCTTCACAATTTTGCCAATTGCTTGCGTAGTTGGACGATTATGTCAACCATAATCTCCTCTTAAAGCACGATACGTGCCTGTGTCAGAATCACCATTTTTTTAGTAGGTTTTGATAATTTTTTGTGCTTTGTGTGATAGTTAAGCGATCCATTTTCGTCAATGTCAGACTTTCAATTGAAAAGAAAAAAAAATTGGTTTCACAACTTAGTTTGACAGATGTCGAGCTCCAGGCCCATACTTTTGAAACCACAAAATGGATAGCCCTTTACCTTTGTGACAGCATTAGTATGCTTACTGGAAAAAAGCTGGTTATGCGTGCGATAAATATGGAAAATAAATGTTGAAAAACGATAAGTCGCACGCAGTCGCTTACAGAAGGCAAGTTCGGTATGACATAGAAATAAAATCAACACTTTAACGAAATGCAGAATTTTTAATTCCTACATTAAGCCACGGCTAGGAAACATAGCTCATAATTGAGGAAAATGGAAGCAAACCAACAAAACTATGTAAACTGTTGACGGCACAGAATTAGATCTAATGAGGGTTCTATGAAGAATTATCGATCGGCAGGACTTTAATGTTGCAATAGATACGTATATAATTCCGATTTACAACCTTTTTGGATAGGATTGCGGCCTAGTTTCTTACGCCAGCTATGCTGTATGCATTAATTTTATCTTAGAGTGGCAGTCCCTACAGTTTAATGTCGTATGCAAATGACTGTTTTGAGATGCTTTTTCAGAACAATTAGTTTACTCTCAGAGCTTTTAACACAAGGCCGAAAGTTATCAAAATGCCTGAGCTGAGGTTAAAACACTCAAGCCATCGTAAACCAATACATGACTCACTAGACTACAAAGAGTGAGATTCAAAGAAAACCCTACAGAATCTTACTCCATACGGCTGATCTGTAATCAAAAGGGTATTCCATATGGCGGAAAACCGCAATCAGCAATGCACGGAACTGTTATTAGATTAGGTTAGGTGTGAGTGGTAGCTCTGATTTCACAAAGCTCACTTGAGCACGCATAGCGGCCCGTTGTGATGCCACGGGTGAACGCAGACCCTGTACTTACCAAGTTCCACCAAAATCAGGGAAGAGGAAGAAGTTGGTCAGCTCAAGGGCTGCACGGAACTGTTATTAGAGGGCAAATCATTTGTCACGCTACACAGATAACTGAAACTCTTATCAGAAAAACTCATGCTTGTCTAAATCGGCGAATGCTAACCTACTGTTTCGTGGCATACTTAATTCCCTGGCCATGTGAGAACATGATCAACCCAAATTTTCTATTTATTGTGTAGTGTTGTGTTAATATTGCCTGGATTATCGATTTGAAGGAGCTCTTGATTGCAGACTATGCGATGTCAATAGAATTTTAATATTTTACGAGTCATCTGCCGATAAAAGTTTGCACTTTATTTCTTACGATTTCAAAGACTAGACAGGCTTCAAATTCGTAGAAACGTGCTGCAAGTATATCAACTAGAAGTTGCCGTAGTCTAGTAGGGAGTGTATTGACTTGTTAGTCTAAGGCGTTGGTTCAAAACCCAGGTCAGACAACTCCAACAAAACGAAATTCGAAAAAATATTTCTCCGGCGGCTTCCTCTCAGCGGATTTCTGACAAAAATTCTGAGCGTAAAATAAAAATTGCCATGAAAAGTTTCTCAAAAAATCTACTGTTCGGAGTCGACTTTAAACTGTGGGTCCCACCACTCATGTACGCAACTAACACTCGCAACATGAGTGGTATGAGAAGCTAGGACGAAATCCTGACTGTAGAGCTGTAATGATCAATTATGTATGTTATGTATGTATGTATTGGTTGCCTGTCTATACGATGCCACTAAATTTTCAATATTTTACGGGCCATTTGGCGATGAATTTTTTTGATTTTTCTATGTAATCCAGACTGGTTTTGCGTCCCTAAGGGAGTATGAATTTCTCAATTTTCTCTTATCAATTCCTAGGAAATATACCTTCTAGTCTTTAAGGGGATTATGAATTTTGTTACCACACGGATGTATTAGAACATGTTCTCTGGCAGGCATATTAAGCTGAATTCATTGTAGTTGACTTGCCCATTGAAAATGTTTGTTTATAACGCAGTGGCGATTTATATCCTTGTGGCCAGACTAACAGGCATTAACTTCTCTACTCTACTCTTCCTTGACAGCAAACTTAAATAGATTTGGGATGAAAAGTATATGACAGCAAGAGTGACTGTGAGTATTAACGCTTGAAGAAGCTTTGGCTGATGCTGAACTATTTATTGCATTGTGATGTTAAAACGAAAGCAGAGATCAGTAATGAATATTCAAAAAGATGAGTGGAATTGAATCATACTCATAATTTCTGTTACTTATACGCATTCATACATATTTTAATATCATGGAACCGCTACTCATGTTCCAAGTTTGAAGTACTCATCATACTCATACTTAACAACATGTATGATGTTATTGATTTCAACTCTCCACAACTTAACATTTATACACGAATCACAAAATAATTATGAATCGCGTAGGAACACTAAAATACTCACTAAATGGTTGTGTGTTTGCTCTGTTTGCTGCTCTGCCTGTCTTTTTTGCTTATGTGTCTTTCTTATTTTTTTTTTAAATGCAACAACAACTAAGACTGTAAATTTTGATGAATGATTCGAGTCATTGGAAGTATTTTTCTAAAGTTATGAACCTAAATGAGTAGAGACTTATGAATCAAACATATTTCGAATGGTATGAGTTTGATGGTAATGTTGTACTCATACCAATTGCAACATGTACTTATAAATCAACGTTGCAGTGAGTATGAATGAATCAGAAGACATAGTGAAATTTCAATATTGTTGTCTCACTTATATTCAAAATTTCATGAGCGCTTTCGAGTAGCGGAAAGACGATTCATTGCTGATCTCTGTTTTGTAATACTTTCGATATCCATATCGAGCTATGACAATATGACAGTACCGGTCATAAATGTATTTTTTTCCAAAAGGAAATGCTTAAGCAGTTTTATTGCGTAAACAAAAAGAAAATAAAACAAAAACTTAAGTTTTGTTTGTTTGATTTTAATTACTTTCCTTTAATGCTTGTATAACATTTTGAGTTTCTCATGATTTAATTACCATTTTACAATTTACAAACCGAACATATAAAAACGAAAATATGGTCATGAATACCCCCCTAATAAATTACAAACGAACGGAGAGCACTACACAGTGCGTTGCAGTGTTTTGAGTAACGACTTCATTTAAACAGCCGTTGCGAAGCAAGGCAATGCAGGCAGACAGGCCTATCAAATGTAAACACAATAAAAATTTTTTTGATTTACTGTGTCTATTTAAACCAACAAATATGTCTATCATATATGACAACAACAACAAAAATATTAAATAATAATAAAAAATTTAATTTTTTAAACAATTTTATTAACACGATTAAAGGATGTAAAAAATTAAAAATTCATGTTAAATGTCAGTTAAAAAACGAAAAAAAATTTAAATTTTTTTGTTTTCTATTTGGTAACGATGGCTTATTTATGTGAAGCAATTGTAAAACAATAAATGTCAGTCAGAGTGTATACATATGTATGTTTATTGTTAGTGGGTGTGGCATTAGGGCAGTTAATTTATTGTCTGTATTGTTGTTTAATGCCCTTTTTTAATGTCTATATTTAATAACCATTAAAAAACAACAACAACCATTGCAGCAACAACAACAAAACCAAATTTAAAATCCAAAAAATTCATATGAAATTTTGTGATTGTTATTGTACACGAGTATTTTTTACTTTTGACAGCTTGACACGTGCGCTTTTGCGGATTTATTCGCTTGCTTATGGTATTTAAAATGCTGTACCGCTACTGCTTACGTACGGCATTCATTTCTTCTTTTTGTAAGGCGAAGAGAGAGGGGCGATCAAGTTACATTTTTTTTTATGAATTTTTGTTTTCCCCCCCTAATAATTTTTTTTTATTTGTTTGCTTCTTTTTATTACAGCAACAATGTTAACAATTCAAAAGCCAGTCAAAGGGTTGTCACAAACGGTTTTTGGAGTTGTTGTTTTGATTTATGATGCCCGCCATAAAAACTTATTCATGGGGAAATTATAAATGGCTGTACTGTACTGTTAGAGTAGCCCCAATACCATTTCTAATACAAGTCAGAAAAAGCTACAGTCAGCCCTAGTCTGATTATAACCGGCAGCATATTGTGTTTGTATGTTTTAAAGAATTTCTAGTACAGTAGTCGATAGTAGTCAAGCACAAATTCGAATACATTCTACAAATTTCTTTTGATTTGATATGTCATTACTGCCAGTCTATTAAGCGTCTTAGAAAGGCCATTTTCTTGCGTTCAGTGATCAGCAATGAATTGTTTTTTCGCAACTCATAAGCACTCATAAAATATTGAATATAAGTGAGTCATCAATATTGAAATTTAACTATGTACTCTGATTCATTCATACCCACTACAACGTTGATTTATAAGTACAGGTTGCAATGAGTATGCGTACAACGTTGACATCAAACTCATATCATTCGAAATATGTTTGATTCATAAGCCTCTACTCATTTATATTCATAACTTTAGAAAAATACTTCCTTGACTCGACTCATTCATCAAAATTTACAGTCTTTGTTGTTGTTACATTTACAACAAAAGAAAAAAGACAGACAGAGCAGCAAGTAGAGTAAGCACACACTCTTCTAATAAGTATTTTAGCGTTCCTACACGAGTCATACTTATTTTGTGCTTCGTGTATATGTTGAGTCATGGAGAGTCGATCTCAACAACA
This sequence comes from Sarcophaga variegata, assembly GCA_932273835.1. Taxonomy (NCBI): domain Eukaryota; kingdom Metazoa; phylum Arthropoda; class Insecta; order Diptera; family Sarcophagidae; genus Sarcophaga; species Sarcophaga variegata. The sequence goes on along the minus strand of OW026360.1, from coordinate 119,842,934 downwards.
TCATTCGTGTTGTTAAGTATGATGTATGATGAGTACTTTAAACTTTGAATATGAGTAGAAAAGGTTCCATGATATTAAAATAAGTATGAATGCGTATACATAAGTATCAGGAATTATGAGTATGATTCGATTCTACTCATCTCTTTGAATACTCATTACTGATCCCTGTTTTGGTTTTAACATCAAAGCTTCTTCATGCGTTAATTTTTATAGTCAGTCTTGGATGTCATATACTTTTCATTCCAAACCTATTTAAGTTTCCTTTCAAGGAAGAGTGTAAAGCCTTAATGCCTGTGACTCTGGCCACAAGGATATCAATCTCCACTGCGTTAAAAACAAAAGTTTGCAATGGGCAAGTCAGCTACAACGAATTCAGTTTAATATATCTGCCAGAGAAGATAGTCCCAATACATCCAGTTTGTAATAAAATACATGATCCCCCTAAAGCCTAGTGTTTATATTTCGTAGGAATTGATAAGAGAAAATTGAGAAATTCATACTCCTTTAGGGATACAAAACCAGTCTGGATTACAGAAAAAAATCCAAATAATTCATCGCCAGATGGCCTGTACAATTTTCAAAATTTAGCGGCATCGTATAGTCAGCCAACCAATACATATGTACGTACATAGCATACATATTTGATTATTACATACAACTTACAATTGGTCAGGATTACGACCTAGCTTCTCATACCACTTATGTTGTGTGTGTTAGTTTTAGACATAAGTGGCGGGACCTACAGTTTAAAGTCGTCTCTGTACGATAGATTTTTTGAGAAACTTTTCATGGCAATTTCTATTTATACTCTTAGTATTTTTGTCAGAAATCTACTGAGAGGAAGACGCCGATGAAATATTTTTTATACATCGTTGTGTTTGTGATGTTTGAGCTTAGGTCTAACAAGCCAACACACTATCTACTAGACTACGGCAACTTCTACTTGGTATACTTGCAGGTTGCTACGAATTCGAAAATTGACTAGTCTTTCAAATCCTAAGGAATAAAGTCCAAACTTTTATCGGCAGATGACTTGTAACACATTCAAAATTTATTCAAATCGCTTATCAAGGCAACATTAAAACAACACAACAAAATAAATAAAGAATTGGATAGGTCATGCCCTCACATGGCAAGAGAATTAAGTCGGCCACGAAACATTAGGATAGAATTCGCCGATTTAGAGAAGCATGAGTTTTTCCGATAAGAGCTCCAGTTATCTGTGTAGCGTGACAAATGATTTGTCCTCTAATAACAGTTCCGTGTATTGCTGATTGCGTTTACGCCATAGGGAATACCCATTGGATTAAAGATCAGCCGTATGGAGTAGGTTTCCTTAGTCTAGTGAGTCGTGTATTGGTTTACTGATTAAAGTCGACTCCGAGCGAGAGATTTTTGAGAAACTTTTCAATGGAAATTTTATTTACTCTCAGAGTTTTTGCCAGAAATCTGCTGAGATCATATTTCGTTTTGATATCTAAGTTGCGGTTTGAACCGTGGCCTTACATCTAATAAGCCAACACACTACCTAGTAGACTACGGTGACTCTTCGAAAATAATGTTAAATTCGTCTCCATTTTCTTTTATGGATTTTAATTTCGTTTAGGGTTTGCCAAGTTTGTGGACAGAATTGGCCACTGTTTGGACAGAAGAGTTTTGGCATTCGATCGGTTTATGAAAATTTTAATTTATTTGTGATCACAACGATCTTCATTCAATGTTTCAAGTCCATAGCGAGCAACCTAGTTAACTTTGTGATATTTTTTAGGCTCCAAACGGTATCTATGGTAGTTTATCATAAACTTGTCTGTCTTTATCGATACAATCATTAACGTCCTCTTTAGAGCCTAGGTTTTTCTATTCCATTCATAATTGAGAACGAGTGACAGACATGGTTTTTACTCTATGTTGAGCCTGTTTCCATGAAACCACACTTTTTTCCCGTTCACTTCTTTGTCTTGTTCCATGTATTTTAAATTTAAATTTTTTATCACAACATTTCAGTTTTTTTTTTCTTATTTTTTACGTTGCCAGCCCCTAATTAATGTTTAAATTCATCATTAATTTGCATTTAATTTTCAATTTTTTAAGACAGAAAACGAAAACAAAAAAAAACAAAAACTTGGTGGCGATAAGAACGTGTGGTTTCACTCACTTTATGACGGTCACAACAGTAACAACAACAACAACAAAACGGCTGATAAAGACCACAACCTACGGATTTTGTTTCATTCATTCTGGTACAAAAAAAAAACAAAAAAATTATGAAATTTTTCTTCAAAAGGAAAAGGAATGGAAAACGAAAAACCGCAAATTAATTGCTGGAGTAACTACTTGAACATGAGCCTAAAATGTGCGTGTTGAAATGCTGATGTTGCATGCATGCATTCAAGGCATGTGTACGAGTAGTTAATAATGTTGCATAAATATCCTTTATTTTCAACGCTGCCATAAAAAATAAAAAAATTAAAAACAATAACAACAACAACGGAATAAAATTACTTATTTAAAGTCCAGTATAAACGCCTCTTGAAAATAATTTTACGCACTTTCGTCTTAAATGCTGGTTTTTAGCAGTTGATTACCCCAGACGAAAAAGCAAAAAAGGAGGATTTTATAATTTTAAAAGCAAAAAAGAAGAAAAATACAACATAACAGTGGGTTAAAATGAAGTATATGATGGAAAAATTAAAACCAAAAGAGCCTTTATTATCATTATTATTGCGGCGTAGAGGTGGTAGAATACAGCGATCATACGATCTATTGTTATGCCCTTACTGTAACAACAAATAAGCCAGCTTTACAGGATACTTTCAGTGAACTCCAACAAATTTCAAACGAATACTAAGCAATCGTGATGATGAAATATTAGTTTTGCGATTAAACTTCTCAGTAATAAATATTGTTACGTTTTTACCTTTGAAAATCGTTTCAAATATAAGCTCATAGATTGCAAATAAAATAAAATTGAATTTGTGTTTGGTTTTAATGAAAATTCTTTATTATACGCACAATTCTGTGTGTCACTGTTCACAACTTGATGTAAACAAGAACAATTGCTTTGTTTGTTATTCCTCTGTTAGCACAACAATAACAACCACTAAACAATTATTCGACAGATCTTTGTAACGGAGATCTTCAAACCACGTTGACTCTCTTCAAACACACCGCATCCTCACACAAGACTGACTGAACTTCACTAACTGAGTCGCCTACTTTGACTTGCCTTTTTTATGGCAAAGTAAACAGTCTGATGAATGACCTTCTATGCGAACGTTAATGACTTCGACTTCTTGAAATCCATATAAATATAAATATCGTTGTTTACATTTATTATTGTAGGGCTGTTTGTGTATTTTGTTTACATTTATTCTTGTAGTGTTTGTTGTTGTATTTTTGTTTACTTGTTTACCATTTATTTATGCTGGTGTTTGTTGTTATATTAAGCAGTACGATAATTTGTAAACAGGTTTCTTTACTGCATTGTTTTGTTTTTGTAGCTTTTGTTTATAATTTTGCGGTTAAGCGATGTAAAAGCAAAGCACCAGTATCTAGATTTTTCATTTTCGTAACAATATAGATAAAGTATCGTTATAGTCGCCGTGTGTTGGCTTATTAGACGAAAAGCCAGGGTTCGAGCCCCAGGCCAGACGTCAAAAGAAAATACAAAAAGTATTTCTTCGGCGACTTCCTCTCAGCAGATTTCTGGCAAAAACTCTGAAAGTAAATGGAAAATTGCCATGAAAAGTTTCTCAAAAATCTGTCGTCCGGAGTCGACTTTAAACTGTAGGTCCCGCCACTCATGTATTAAATTAACCCACACAACATAAGTGGTGTGAGAAACTAGGTCGTAATCCTGACTGAGGGGTTGTAATGACCAATTATGTATGTATGTATGTATCGTTATAATGCCTCTTCTAATTCTGTTGCTTTGTTCTGTGTTAGTAAGTATAACACCCTGCCTAGTACTTTCTACGTTTCCAAGTATTTCCTTCTATGATGCATGGCTTCCGCAGCTTCTAAGTACGCTTATGCAATTCATTCCCTTTATACCTGAATCTATATATTGGGATTGAAATGATCCGTATTTTAAACAAGTATTCTTTAAGCCTACAATAGCAGGTAAAAAGGCCAAGTTACTATCTCCAGGCTGCTCCTGGATATTTTGATGCTTGACTCCAATCTCTTCTCCTTGTGGCTAGTCAACAAAAGATTAGGTTGTCTATTTAGCTCGAGAAGAGTTTCTTAATTTTCGCTTTCAATGGCTGTACACATTCAAACATCTCTTCTTACTCCACGGAAAGTATATGGTCCTGGTAGTGTATCATATGAGTACTTCCCATATAACCTAGGGTCCAACAGATGATCGCTCTATTTCCCCTGCATCGCTGATTAAATTTGTCTGAATAGTCCCATATTAATCACGAGTTAACCTGATAACCAGCGGAGGGCTTAGATGTCGTAATGACTGTTAGCAAGTATTGCTATGTCCCTTCCTTTTTCCTTCCTACTCAAGTTGTATTGGGCTCTCCTTCAGAAGGGGCTACTCGCAAGACTCCACATGGGTTTCAAATATTTCTCTTTGGAACCAATCTACCAATCTCCTGTTCCTCTATGAGCCCACGACCCAATCGTATAGCATACAATCATCTATCTGTCTCTCTCTCTCTGTCACTTTCTCTTTCTCTCTCTGTCTCTTTCTCTTTATCTTTCTCTCTGTCTCTATCTCTCTTTCTCTCTCTTTCTCTCTCTTTCTCTCTCTCTCTCTCTCCCTCTTTCTCTATCTCTGTCTCTCTCTGTCTCTCTTTTTCCCTCTCTGTCTCTCTCTCTGTCTCCCTTTCTCTCTCTCTTTCTCTTGAAAGAGTATGTGGCCTCCAAATTTCTTCATTTATTCACTTTCCTTAGAATTGTTGCACAGCGTTTCTCATGATAATACAGTTTAATGGATACGTCCAAGGGGCAATTAAGGGACGATATGTCGATCTGTCCACTCGATATGTAAGGTTCCGAAGTCACCTGTATAATAGACTTCCCGCCCATTATCCTAACCGAACTCCCCATATTTAACGGGCTTAAACCCAAGACAACCTCTATCGTTGCTATATGCAGGCTGTCCTTTGCCCCGTATCTGTATCTTATGCAATTCCATCTGAGCATTCATTCTGTCTGTCCAATCATGGTCCTATAAGTCCCGATTGACCCCTAAGGCAAGTTTTTTTAATTCACGATTTGATGTCTTTTTTTTAATGAAAATTTTCCATGAAAAATTGCCAAAAAAAAATTGAAAAAAAATCTCTTGCCTTGCTTTGGGCCCACAGTGCAAAATGTGTTTATTTGCTTGAGTTGAGTTGACTTGACTTGTTATTTTAAGTACTTGTTTACACGATGTTTATTTGTTGCGTAGCCTTTCAATTGCCTGGCCACGGTTGATGATGGTGTTTCTGTTGCATGTTGCATTGCTGACATACGCATACATGTCGGTGTTCGTAAGTGTGTGTGTATGTTATTGGTGTTGTTGTGATAAGCTGTTGTTGATAAACTTATCAACTCTAAAGACGCTGACAGACAGACATTTGCAACTAAAGCGGGTACCATTTGATTTGTTTATCATTTGACACATGCATGCATGCATGAATGTGTCTATGTGTGTGTACGTATGTGTTTAGCTGCTTTGTAGTTAAGCTGGTCTTGGCTGTATGCAATCCTTTTGCTTCATCTCACACTCATTAAAAATCTAAAAAAAATTTTAAATTTTTTTTCTTGGTTTTTTTCGCGTTTTTTTTTTCTGTTTAACTGCATGCAAGTGAGTGTGGCATGTGTTAATTAGTGTTTTTGCCGATTAAATGCGTGTCTGTTGAATTTTTGCTTTTTTTGTTGTTGTTTTTGTTGCATTTTGTGTAAATAAATATGGAAAAACGTTAACATTAAGCAGGCAGACTTCAACCAAAGCTGATAATCTCTTAAAACTGTTCCTACGCTAAACTGATTAGAGGAGGTTTTTTTTTTTTTAAAATACTTGCTACGTTGTGGTGCAACATTCACATTTAAGTTTCGATGCTAAAAATACTTGATTTTTTTCTTTTTTTTGTTGGAATTTGTATTTAAATGTTGCTGGAGTTAATCTAGAATTAAAAATCTAAGGGGACTCTTTTCAAACTCAGATAAAATCTATCACCATAGCCTAGTCGAGAAACTACTCTTTTGGTGACTTGTTTTCGGAATGATTCCCTAAACTTAGGAACATTTTGCGTGCAAAGAGACTGACAAGAAAGTAAGTAAAAGGGGAAGGCAATAAAACACAAAATAAAGCAAACCCAGGTTATGGAATACATATGAAACACACATTCTGGTGTGCAAAAATTTAAACTCATCACGTATAAAGACTCTAATTGAAGCACACTTTTAGTCTACACTGAGTATGAATATTTACCTCGTATAACCAACGATCTCAACATCCAAGAGGCTATGACAAGGGTACGGTATATCTCCACATCCATGAGCTATGCCAAGGATAGAAAAATGGTGCACTTTCGACCTCTTTAAGAGGAAGTTCTATCCCGGTTGCTCTCGAACCAGATTATTGACAAACTACCCGTAAGAGTAGTGGAAAACGCATATAAAGTGATAGATTATGCTGATGATATGTCCTTAGTTATCCCTGCCATGAACTTTAAACCTCCTCAGAGTTGTTCAACACTTTGTTTGACATCTTTACTTACTTACTTAATTGGCCATAACAACCCGTTTAACGGATTTCGGCCTGATGCAACACATCCTTCCAGGCGCCTCTGCTTCTTGCGCGCCTACGCCAGTTGGTCACACCAATCGATGACAGGGCTTCCTCGATTTGGTCCTTCAAACGGATACAAGGTCGTCCTCTTCGCCGACTTCCGCAGATTTCCGCATCAAATACCCTTCTCGCCGGAGCATCCTCCGCCATTCGAACGACATGGCCGAGCCAGCGCAGCCACTGGATATTAATATGCCGTACAACGTCTATGTCGTTGAGGAGCTCATACAGCTCACTGTTGGATCGGATACGGAAATCATCGCCAACTGGCACAGGACCGAAGATCTTACGTAGGACTTTTCTCTCGAACACTCTCAAGGTCGCTGCATTTTTTGACATCATCGTACGCAATATTCTTGAGAAGTAAGGAAAGGTTATGTGACACTATTTACCCGTAAACAAGCTCAAACCGCTCGTCATATCTGTACTATATACAAGGCAATTTTTGCATCAGTAATGCATTACATACATACATACATACATACATACTTGGTCATTACAACCCTTTAGACAGCAATACGGCCTTCTCACACCACTCATGTTGTGTGTATTAATTTTACACATGAGTGGCGGGATCTACTGTTTAGAATGGACTCCGAACGACAGATTTTTAAGAAACTTTTCATGGCAATTTTATTTTTACTCTTCAAGAGTTTTTGCCAGAAATCTGCTGAGAGGAAGTCGCCGAAGAAATATTTTTTTTTTCATATTGTCGGTTTGATATCTGAGCTGGGATTTGAACCGTGGTCTACCTACTAGGCTACTATAGAGTGCATTACGCAACGGTAATGTTTTACGTATGCCAGTTGGGTAACAGTTATACGATGAAGTCGCCGTAGTCTTGTAGGTAGTGTGTTGGCTTATTAGACGTAAAGCCAGGGTTCGAGACCCAGGCCAGGCATCAAGACAAAATACAAAAAGTACTTCTTAGGCGACTTCCTCTCAGCAGATTTCTGGCAAAAACTCTTGAAGAGTAAAAATAAAATTGCCATGAAAAAGTTCCTCAAAAATCTGTCGTTCTGAGTCGACTTTAAACTGTACGTCCCACCACTCATGTATAAAATTAACACACACACAACATAAGTGGTGTGAGAAACTGGGTCGTTGTACAATGGGTCAATTCGACCTCTGGGTACTGTACTTGTCTTAATTGACAAGTACACGTCCTCTAACCTAACCTAATCTAACAGCGTCTTCACAATCCTAGGTTAGTGCCATGCAGATGACACCTAACTTGGACCATTACGTCTGATAAAATTGGCTTCCTATTGAGCATCTTGTAGAGCATCAAACCGACTGATTATATAGACAACTGTAACTATCTAATGTTTATATACTGTTCGGCCAAACAGACTCTATCGAAGCGAGAAGCCAGCTTCTGCTCCATATTCTTTAGGAATTTAAACATACGGCTGGAAATTGTATGGAAGGACGGAGTGTGCTGTTTATATACAGAACATGAACGTCAGGAACTCATAAAGGCTTCCAAATGATTGCACTGTCTTCAAAAAAGAACTCACTGCTATCCTCTTAGCTGTTAAATGACTGCTCAGTAGTGAAAAACTCCCTAAGAATAAAAAGATATACCCTTGCATGAATTCTACTTAAAACATCATATCGACGTCCAAATTTATCCATGAATGTCTCGTATTTTTTTTTAGGAAAATTCAAATTATTCTCATATCCGGCAAGACCTGGTACCACAGTGGTACACCCAATGTGTGATTCTCGCATATTACACCTCTAGGCTACGTTTACGAACGAAATTAAGAAAAAAATTTACTCCTGGGCTAACGCTTCCTGGTTAGAAGCAAGAACTTGTTCGACTAAAACTAAGGATTCCTGGCTAGAAGAGAGGACTTGTTCAACTGCTAGGTTCAGTTTGCCGAATTCTAAGCCAGGGAGTACGAAACAGCTTATTTTTGTCCCCCCCGAATTGACACACATAACGGCACATAAGTGTGCATGGGCACATTCGCCGCAGTCTTAGAGGTAGACGGTGCCTCGGTTGAAGGTGCCGGGGTGAGAGGTACGACGACACTAGGGACCGGTTTCGTAACCGGAGCCTTATGTGCCAAGCGCGATGCTGCCAAAGTGGAAACTTTGGTTTTTGGGTTAGGGGCAGCTGCATTTTTGACAGGTGCCTGCATTAAAAGGGTGTTACGTGTCTGACTCAAAGCCGCTATCCTTGTCCGCATGTGTAGTTACCCATAAGTGGTCCGTGGTTATCTATACAAGCAGGGAGGCCATGCGAAGATTGGCACCAGCCCTTATGGGGACAGGTGCTCAGAGCCAGACCAGGTACTAATCGGGAGTTCTCTCAGTCGAACCTACACCACCAATTTAACGGCGACGGCCAAGGAACGTATTTTGAGGCCTGCCAGGGTTTTAACGGGACGGGGGCCTTAGCCTGGAGCCGTTCACAACGAGTTTCACCCCGGTGCCACCGTGCATACACAACTAGGTCCAGAAAGCTACAGACACCGGCCCAAGGCAATCAAGTCATAAACAGGGAGGGAGGAGGTGTAATCCGTAAGAGAAAGAAAAAAAGGGTCGTGCCAAAAGGGGGGTTCAGCCATAGTCACTCCGGCTGAGTGGGGGGTGTTTATTGCCTCCCCAGTCTAGATCCGTAGTGTTTTTTGAAGGGCAGGGCCACCTCTAGCAGGATGTGACGACGTCACGCACTAACGGTCTTGATAGGGTAGAGGCTGGAGGCTCCGGGGGAGCTATGATCGCGTATCCCTATCCTGCGGAAGCCGCTTGACCCCCTCTGTATTATATGACACTGGCACGCCTCAGCGACTTTAGCTTCCCTGGCTTCTTCAGGCTTGCTTGTCAATCGCAATGTAATACTAGTTGCGTGCAACATTTCTCTGGCCTCCAGCTTAAGATGTCACTTCATGGTTGCCTTTCCTTGTTCATACCATTTATGTGCTATAAATACCACAGTATTGTTCATGAGAAAAAAATATAAACACGGTGGAGGTGTTCCTGGTAGCCGGTCATAGGTTAACGGATTTTTTTCTTCTGTTTCGTTTCGTGGCCATAGGTTTACACACTTTTTTCTCTTAAAAAGTTTTCTTTTTCTTAGCAGCAATTTCTTGTACATGCCACCACCATCATCATCATCATCTTGCGCATTAGAGGCTCGTTAAATCGATAATTATCGATAAGTGTTCCAAAGCAATTTTCCAACATGTTAATGACACAATTACATACGATAATGCAACAATTGCAATACAATTTCAATGTGCTACTCTAGCCTGGATGTTGCTATTGCTGTTGGCTGAATGGTAGGTAGCATACAGTATGCAATTATTCATAAAACTGCGTGATGTTGCAAGTTGCTGGTATAGAGAGAAAAAGCGATTATTTTTGTTGCAGAAGAACCATTAAAAATTGTTATAAATAACAAGGATCTAATAGAACGAACAACAGCAGCAACAACAATAGCAACAACAACCGTAACAATTGAAAATTGTTGTATAATTGCCACATATTGTGTTGTATGCCACTAGCTAACAAGCTAACGAAAAACGATGAACGAAGAACAACAAGAAAAACAGTTGAGGCATTAGCGTACACTTGTATTCGTACTCATACATTCTAATGCAACAATTGTCGTCGTACATTAAATGTCGTGGCTTCTGTTAATATTTCGAAATGCTTTTCGTCCTGCTGCTGCTAATGCAACATAACAAGCGTTATGTAGTTTTGCATGTTTTGCCTGCAACATGCCAATAGAGAGTATGAATGAATGAATGAATGCATGAGGAGAACATGTATTCCAGCCTAAAACTCTTTTGGCCAAATATAAACATTGTTTTGTTGTTGGGTGCTTATATAACGATCTGCAAATTAAACAGTTTGGCGAGTTGCATGTTGTTTTCGTTTTTTCTCCATTTTTTCATTGAAATGCGTGTTGCAAACACGCATAAACTACATGGGACTCACAACAACATGTACTCATAAAACAGCCCCCCAAAAAAAATAATGTTCAACCCAAGGAAAAAAGGAAATAAATGGTAATAAAACAACACTAACAACAACAAGAAAACCTGCCAACATAAGTACTCATCATCAACAGCAGTCATAAACATGCATGTTTTGCTGCAATTGCTGCATCATGTTCAGCATACGAATACAATAGTCATGCAATCTGTCCTTTTGTTGTTGCATGCCTACATGGCTTGGGCGTTATAGTGAAAGCAACAACCAACTCCTTTAACTGTCATGAACTTTAAATTTGTTTTTATTTAAACATAATTTTTTTCTATTTTTTTAATTGTAACACCCATTAAAAATATTGTCAACAAATTTACAACAGCAAGCTGTTGTCACATAATGCTTGAAGCAACGATTTCTTTAAAACCATTTAAGAATCAGTCGATGAATGGCTTTGCTTTTCGCACAAGGCGTCTACCCTCTTCTCTCTTCTTGTCGTAGATTTTGGTTTTTCTAACATATTGTTACGAATATGAAAAATCTAAATACTGGTGTTTTGCTTTTACATCGCTTAGCATTAAAATTGTAAACAAAAGCTACAAAAACAAAAACAATGCAATAAACAAACCTGTTTACAAATTATCGTACTGCTTAATATAACAACAAGCACCAGCATAAACGAAAATGATAAACAAGTAAACAAAAATACACCAACAACACTACAAGAATAAATGTAAACAAACAACACAGCAATAATAAATGTAAAGAACGATATTTACATTTATAGAGATTTCGAGAACATTCACCAGACTCTGCCATATAAAAACCAAGGCAAAGACGACGACAGTTAGGTGTAAAGTTCAATCAGTCTTGTGTGAAGACGCGGTGTTCAAAGATCTGTCGTATAATTGCTTAGTGATTGTTATTGTTTACGCAAAGGGTTGTTTACATAAAGTTGAAGTTAAAGTGACATACATAATTGGGCGAATAAGAAAGAATTTTAATTAAAACTAAACACGAATTAATTTTTATTTTATTTGCAATCTACGAGCTTATATTTGAAACGCTTTTAAAACGTAAAAATATAATATAGGGTTATTCATTTCGTGGTTTCAAAAGTATGAGACTGGAATTCGACATCTGTCAAACTAAGTTGTGAAACAAATTTTTTTCTTTTCAGTTGAAAGTCTGACATTGGCGAAAATGGATCGCTTAACGCATAAAAATTATCAAAACCTACTACAAAAATGATGATTCTGCCACAGCCACGTATCGAACAAAATTTTCTTCAGCGATGAAGCACATTTCACACTCGGTGGGTATGTTAATGAACAAAATTGCCGTATTTGGGGTTCTGAGAGTCCTCAAGTAATTGAAGAGAGGCCATTACATCCAGAAAAAGTCACTGTTTGGTGCGCTCTTTGGTCCGAAGGTGTGATTGGACCTTACTTCTTCGAAAACGACGATGGAACAACTGTCACCGTCAATTCGGAGCGTTATGGTCATATGATAACCGATGTTTTTTTGCCTGCTATTGAAGAATACGACTTGGAGAATATGTGGTTTCAGCAAGACGGTGCCACATGCCACACAACTCGAGCGAATATGGCTTTATTGCACGAGACAGTTCCTGACCGCATAATTTCTCCTCGGTGGCGATATCAACTGACCACCAAGATAATGCGATTTGACACCATTAGACTTTTTTATGGGGCTACGCGAAAGACCGTGTTTATACAGATAAACCTTCAACTCTTGAGGACTTAAAAACCAACATTCGTCAAGTTATTGCATCAATGCTTGCAACACTTCGCGTGGAGGTCTTTTAAATGATAAAGGAGTGTTTCACACATAATGTCAACGTTCAAACTTTACAATAAAAAAAGAAATATCATGAAAAAATATATTTTATATGTATTTTATTTACGTTTACTTTTGAAAACACGAAATGGCTAACCCTATATGTTTTCCTAATTACTTTACACCAGAATCTAGTAGCAAGTATGTTGACTTATTAGACGAGAGCCTGTGGTACAAACCCCAGCTTAAAATTCTAAAACAAAACGAAATATGAATAAAAATATTTCCATTTGCAACTTCCTCATAGCATTCTTTGTGAAAAAACTCTGCGAGTAAATGAAAATTGTCAAGAAATGTTCCTCAAACCTGTTGTTCGAAGTCGATGTTAAACTGTGGGTCCCGCACACAACATAAGTGGTGTGAGAAACTAGGTTGTGGTACTGACTAACTAAGTAAGTAAGTAATATGCTTGTTACTCTCGTTTATGATGGATGTTAGGTAAACGAATTGAGCCCTAACTAAGACGCTATAATAGTCTATCTATACGAGTACTAACTCTCGTTTTTTGAAGTCAAAAATCTGTCGGTCGGAATCGATTTTAAGCTGGATTTTTGCCACTCTGTGTATAAAATTAACACACACAAAATAAGTGGTGTGAGAAACTAGGTCGTAATTCTGACTGAAGGGTTGTAATGACCAATTATGTATGTGTGTATGCGGTTGCAATCAAATAGCTCATGTCAGATTGTATATTCCACAAGAGAGATTTGAGGGCATGGTCATCCAATGGGGAGACTTGAACTTTTCCCGGAAAAAGCTACGACATTCATGAGCAAACTTCTCAGCAGATTTCTGGCAAAAACTCTGACAGTGAAATAAAATTGCCATGAAAAAGTTTCTCAAAAATCTGTCGTTCGAAGTCGACTTTAAACTGTAGGTCCCACCACTCATGTATAAAAATTAACACACATCACGTAAGCGGTGTGAGAAACTAGGACGTTGTACAATGGGTCAATTCGACCTCCGGGTACTGTACTTATCTTAATTGACAAGCACACGTCCTCTAACCTAACTCTCGTTTCTTTTGTTTCAGCGTCAATTTAGGATACCACAATTGAGATCGGAATTGAGTGTCAAAGAAAGGAATCAGGAAGCTTAAGTGAGAAGATTAAAACCTCGGTTTCTTCATGGCTAGAGCCAAACTTACTTAAATGGCCATTAACAACCCGATTAACGGATTTCGGCCTGTCTTAAAACATCCTTTCAGGAGCCTCTGCCTCTTGAACGCCTACGCCAGTTGGTCACACCAATCGATGACACAGGGTTTTCTCGATTTGGTCCTTCCAACGCAAACAAGGTCGTCTTCTTCGCCGTCTTCCGCAGATCCCCGCATTAAATACCCGTCTCGCTGGAGCATCATCCTTGTTCTTTACAGGAGTAAGTTGAGGAATTGCCAAGTTAAAAGCCATGCCTTTCAACATAAGAGTGACTTGTAAGGACCACAAAAAGGTGATGATTTGTCATAGGATTTATGTTTAATTGACAATCACCTTTCTTTTATCCGTAGCCGTCCAGCACAAGCTAACAATATTCCAGGTATATTTCTGCTGCCAATGAAGTTGGTACTCCAAGCAAAAAGCTAGGAGAATACACAGTTTCCCTGAAGCAAGGGTAAAACTTAGTCGTCGTAGTTCTTAGGTAAACGAAATGATTCTTAACTAAAATATAGCAACTGTCGATCGATACTATTTCTCGTATCTTTCGTCTCAGCGACAACTTAGGCTTGAGTTTTGGGGTTCAATTAGATACCACAATTCGTATTGAAACCGAGTATCAAAGAAAGAGAATTATGAGAAGTTGGCCAGCTCTGCTTCTTCATTGCAAAGAATCGAACACTGGAAATACAAATTCATACTTCATTTCAAGCCCATTCCCAAGCTTTTGCAGAAGTAATTTCAGGGAATCTCAAGTCTATTGGCAATGGGACAGTTGTCTATGAGGACCTTAACAGTTTCATTGAGAGTCTAACTTCGTATTAAGCTTCCATTGCTTATCTTACTTTCAAGTCTGTCATCGTTATTAAGCAGCTCTAAGTTCCTTTCATTCTAAATTCTTTTACAACATGCGCTTTTTTCTGCTAACAAACCGCGCCCCACAGGTGCATGTTTAGCCTTGTTTGCTCTTTCTCAAATTAGTGACTTACAATCATTAAATCTGTCCTGTCTTCGGTGTGTTCTAAGCTGGTTAGATGTCTTGGTGAGCCATGGTAAGCACTGGAGCAGTTGTCTATGAGGACTTTAACAGTTTCATTGAGAGTCTAACTTCATGGAACTATTAAGCTTACTTTGCTTATATTACATTCGATTCTGACATCGTTATTGGGCAGCTCTAAACTTCTTTCAAAACTATTCAGCTTTTCATAGTAAACTATGAACTCTTTTGAAAGAGCAAGGTCTTCTTCAAAAGCCAACAGGAGCTCTGTAATATTTTCTGCTAACAAGCCTTGCCCCCTGGTGTATATTCAACCTTGTTTGCTCTTCCTCAAATCTGTGACTTACAATCATTAAATCTGTCCTGTATTCGGTGCGTTCGAAGCTGGCTAGATGGCTTGGTGAGCCATGGTGAGCAATGGGGCACATGCGATTTAGTTACAGCTGACAATCAAAACTCTTCCTATGAATATTAGTCCAGCACAACTTGACAATATTGCACGTATTTTACTGCTCCGAACGCAGTCGAGACTCCAAGTAAACAGCCAGAATAATAAACAGTTGAACTGAGGCAATCGAAAAACCTATGCCCTGTAACAAATAGGAGACTACGAATCTCATATCGGTCTTGGTCAACAAAGCAATTTCCTAGAATATCCCTATGTGACGGAACCTACAGAAGAATTCTGTTTGAATGATCAGAAATTTGATATGACTGGCATTCACGGACCAGGACGTACATGGAGGTGCCATTTGAGTAAATTATGAGAGATATTCAGAGTCTTATAGGAATTTTTTTGGGGCTGTTTGATCGCATTTCCTTTTTTGTAAGATATTTTCAAATATTTCTCTTCAATTTTGTTTATCAAATTTTCCATAGTTGCACGCCCTGAAATAATACACATGAAGTTGGCTGCAGAGCAATGTTTCACAACAAACTGGGCGTTTTACTGGCAATCAATTTGACAAATATTTTTTGAAAGTCTTAAATAAACAAATTCAATTTATTAAATCGTATAAATTTCAATTAAGAATTCAAATTCATTTCCTTTTCCTAACAATAATTTCCATTTTTTTTGTTTTGTTTGAAAAATCATTCGATTTTTTTTGTATAAAAACTTGATCAGGCATGAAATTCAACACAGCATGTGCCACCGCTGGAGTTTTTCTTCACCTAGAAAAAAAAGAAAAAAAATATTTTTTTTTTTGGTGGCAGTTTTCCTTAACATTCTGGAGCAGCATGGCATGACATTTAAAAGATTCGATAAAAAACGCATTTCCACTTCAACGCCATATTTAGGGCGTAATTTTATAATTGTTGGCTGTTGATTTTATGACGCTATCGGCCCGCCGTCATTAAGCAGCGTATTTTTATTATCGGCTGTTAAATGTTTGGACTTTCAGTCAATTTAAGTGACATGAACACATTTATTGTACAACAGCAACAACAACAAGAAGGGAAAATAAAAGACAAAAAAGGTGTATAAAATTTAGATGGCTTTTGTTTTTTTTACTTCGTTTTTTTCCTTTTTTTTAGAAAGCAAAGTAGGGCCTGCTTTAAATCAATTAAACATTTGACAAATTGCCTCGTTTTATTGTAGACTTTTTAACTACAAAAAACGAAAATTTTGGGATTTTTTCTACGTACCCAACATTTGTTAACAGATGTTGAGTGTTTTTGTTTTTCTTCTTCATTAATTTTCATTTCCATTTTGGTGGCCTATTCATCACTGGCCAGATATGCCGTAAAGACAGAAAATCCAACAGTTGTTCGGTGTCTATATTTAATGCCCCTGTGAGTTATTGACACAATATTATGTGAAGAATTTATGGGTTTTTGGTTAAAAATAAAAATTTTCTTTCATTTAATTTTAAAAATAAATTTTCATTTCATTTTTATTAAAATAATTATGTATGTGAAGAACACCTTCAATTAATTTTATTTCCATTTAAGATTTTTTTTTTCCAATTTGGGCCTATTTCGGAAACCTATTCTCTGGACAAAACTAATCTTCCATGATTGTATACTGAATGGTTAAAACTGTAGTTACATATGAATTATTTTTATTCATGAAGACATCTCTTGCGCCTTAGTTAACTTCGCAAATGATGAAATGAACTCAACAGTTGCGACTGTTACTGTGTGGGAGATGGAAACCTTGTGAACGTCTCAGATATCTTTCGATAAGAATTCTTATTGACTTCAGATTTCTTTATAATCTAGAATTTATGCAATGGGTCAATTCGACCTCCGGGTACTGTACTTGTCTTAATTGACAAGTACACGTCCTCTAACCAAACCTAACCTAGAACTTATAGCACTACACTCGACGGAGTAGCTGTACAGCCTTACTTCCCTGGGTAGTCAACTTCTTATTTTATTGGAGCAGGTCCAAATTGTCTACAAATCCCTGTTGCCATAGAACATGTAGGGTTCTTACGGACAAAAATTCATCTTTCGTCAAAGAACATCGCTTCCCTGAACTGCTACTTGACATTACTACGTGGAACTATCATCATACTTTGAAAATCTTAACTTTATTGAGTTGAATATATTAATTTTCATCCACCTGGATATATTGGACTCTTTCCTAAGAAAATCAAGCGAACTCTTTATTTACAGAACATGACAAGTTTTCCGGCACATTGTTGTCGGTATTCGCACGTGTTTAAATTCCTCAAGTTTACTTTAGTTCAGCTATCTTAAACAGTCGCAGCTTCTGAGTTATGTATGTCACTGAATGTATGTGACACATGACGTCAGCATAGTTATTGGACGCCTTCCTAAGAAAATCAAAGGAACTTTTTATTCGCAGAACTTGATAGGTTTTCCTGTACACTGGTATCGCACGTTTAAATTCCTCAGTTCAGATAGTTCAGCTATCTTAAACAGTCGCGGCTTCTGAGTTATGCCACTGAATGTATGTGACATATGACGTCAGCATAGATATTGAATGCTTTACTATGAAAATGAAAGGAACTCTTTATCTACCAAACTTGATAGAATTTTGTGCGTGTTGTTGTCGTTATACGTGCGTTTGAATTCCTCAAGTTTACTTTAGTTCAACTACCTTTAAGAGCCGTGGCTTTAGATTTATGTCACTGAATGTATAGGACAAGTGACGTCAGCATAGTTAAGATTTCCCTAGCAGCTTCTTGAATAAACTTCATCGAATTCTTTTGGTAATTTCCATGGTGTTTCTCATTACAAGAACATCAAGAGTGATGGTAAGCAGTACGGGTGGTAAAACGAAACACTCTTTTACCCCAGTTTTCACTTCTGTCCCAGGTCTGAGTTTATTTCGATAAAGTACTCTATACACAGAGCGGTTGTATAGGCTTCTAGAACATACGTTATTGGTCATTACAACCCTTTAGTGAGGATTTCGAACTAGCTTCTCACACCACTTATACATGAGTAGCTGAATCTACAGTTTAAAGTCGACTCCGAACGACAGATTTTTGAGAAAATCCCAGGTCAGACATTAAAACGAAAATGTGAAAAAGGTTTCTTCGGCGACTTCCTCTCAGCAGATTTCTGGAATAAATTCTGAGCATAAAATAAAATTGCCACGAAATACTTTCTCAGAAATCTGTCGTTCGGAATCGACTTTAAACTCTAGATCCAGCTACTCATGTATAAGTGGTGTGAGAAGCTAGGTTGTAATCCTGTGTGAAGGGTTAGGTTAGGTTAGAGGACGTGTACTTGTCAATTAAGACAAGTACAGTACCCGGAGGTCGAATTGACCCATTGTACAACGTCCTAGTTTCTCACACCACTTATGTTGTGTGTGTTAATTTTTATACATGAGTGGTGGGACCTACAGTTTAAAGTCGACTCCGAACGACAGATTTTTATTTATTGAGGAACTTTTCATGGCAATTTTTATTTACTCTCAGAGTTTTTGCCAGAAATCTACTGAGAGGAAGTCGCCGAAAAAATACTTTTTGTATTTTGTCTTTGATGCCTGGCCTGGGGCTCGAACCCAGGCTTTTGCGTCTAATAAGCCAACACACTACCTACTAGACTACGGTGACTTCTTGTGTGAAGGGTTGTAATGACCAAATTGTGTTGAGGTATGAAAAAGCCGCTAGATTCATTAAAGTCTGTCTTCCAGATATATGAGAGCTCAACTGCAACTTAGAAACCCAGGTGCTACTTCTTTCTGCGATATAAGATTGTTCATGTACCTAGCAGATGAAGAGTAATTTCCTCCTCATATTGTTTGCAACTTCTGCAGAAGCCTTTGATGGAACTTTGATCGTAAGCGATGAATTGCGTTCACAGAATCAATGTTCCATTGGCTCTTATACAAGCCCTATTGAATTCTGCCGGAGGTTTCCCTAGTGTTTTCCTTCACAACATCAAGAACTATGTTAAGCAGTAGGGCTGACATAATGTCATCTTGCCTTAGCCTAGTTTTCACTTGTGCCATTGCTGAGTTCATATTCATGAAGTACGTTAAGGGAAGGCTTCATTTCACACCTCAGACTGTTAAACAGTAGCCCGTAGGATGTTTACTTGGTTCACACTGGATTCTCCATGTCATAAGCTTGTTTGTTGACGTCGCCGTAGTCTAGTAGGTAGTGTGTTGGCTTATTAGACGTAAAGCCAGTGTTCGAGCCCCAGGCCAGACTTCAAGACAAAGTACAAAAAGTATTTCTTCGGCGACTTCCTCTCAGCAGATTTCTGTCAAAAACTCTTGGGAGTAAATAAAATTGCCAGGAAAAAGTTTCTCAAATATCTGTCGTTCGGAGTCGACTTTAAACTGTAGGTCCCACCACTCATGTATAAAATTAACACACACAACGTAAGTGGTGTGAGAAACTAAGACGTTGTACAATGGGTCAATTCGACATCCAGGTACTGTACTTTTCTACTTGACAAGTACACGTCCTCTAACCTAACCTAACCTAGCTGTTTGTTCTCGTTATACACAGAAGTGTGATTCTCCTCCAGTTTATGTATTCCGGTAAGTTGCATTCCCAATATTTATGCCTCCTTTAAGTACATCATGCAGATTATTTGTCCGCCAATAGTCCTCAATTATTGTACGGAATAATTGCACTCTTGATAATGGCCTCAGTTTTCAACATTTTTAAGGATATGTTCTCAGTGTCTAGTGCTTTGTTGTATTGGAAACTTTCAGCACTGATGGGCTGTCGGAAGGTGTATCAGGTCTTATGGCATAGACGCGAAGATTCTGAACAAAGTTACTTCCGAACCAAATAAATGATCAAAATGCTTTGCTAACTAAGGCTTACGTTTTACAGCAGAGTTTAATTGTTTCATTTTGTCTGTCTTTTCAAGCTCTTTGTGGAGCGCAATAAAGCGTAAATTACAAACAATCGGGTGCTACATTTGAGACCCCTTCAAACTGAACTGAATTAGCAAAACCTTCATAGAAAATGAAAAAAAATTTGGTAGCATTTGTGAACGATTAAATGCATTTACGTGCCCTGTAATCATTTGCTTTCAAATTTTTTTCTTGTTGTTTTTGCTTTTAATTTGAATTCTTTTGTATTGCTGTTGTATTAATTGAATTTGACTTGTGTTTAACAAATTATAATTAATTAAATAGGCTTTCTCTAGCATAAAACCCAGCACTTTTTCTGAACAAAAAAATACCCACCAAAATTAATTTAAATAAATGGGGGTTTTTATTAATAGATTTCCGTTGTTGGTTGTTCTGCATTCTGTGTTTTGTTGTTTTTTCTCTGTCATTAATTATTTTTTTTTTTAATTTTAATTTTATTTTTCATGGAAAAATGTTTCGTTTAAGAAAAAAAATGAAATTAAAATGTTTTGTTTTTAAATTTTTGAAATGAAAGTAGAGTGTAGTTTCATCAAATTAGTTATTAATTAATATTTATGATATGATTTTCAAAATGGGTTCTTCTCTTCACATCACTTCACTTTATTTCTTGTTAATAAATTCTTCTCATAAAAATTATTTTTTATATGCCAATGGCATGTTATTGATTCATTACAATTAAAAATTACATTTTAAAATACAAACAACATCTGAATGGTTTTTGGTTAACATTTTAATGGATTTTTAATTAAAATTATTATTTATGAATGATTTTCATTAAATTTTTAAAGGAAATTTGTAAAATTATTATGAAAATTTATTATTTTTCATTCAGCATATTCTGATGAAAATATTCTGATGAAGAAAAAAATAAAAAAAATATAAAAATTAAATAGAATTACTGGTTATAAAACGGGCTTTTTCTATTGTAATAGAACATCAATTTACTTAAAGTATTTGCAATAGCACAAAAATAAAGCATAAAAATTCCAGGCATTATTACTATAGTACTGTAGAGTTGCTAAAGATTTACGAGCATCCGATTTATTGCACTGTCCTGAATTTACATTTCATTCAGTGAAGCGCCAAAGGGGTTCCCTATATGATCTCTAATGATTAATTTTTCTCATCTCAGACACTGTCTATTTTTGCAATTGCTCTGTGAGTCTATTGCGACCATTCAAAAGTGCGAGTATTATGATCAGGCTACTCCCGGGTAATCTGATGTCAAATCCATTCATATTGTTACGAAAATGATGAATCTAGATACAGGTGTTTCGATTTTACATCACTTAACATTAGAATGGTAAACAAGTAAACAAAAATACAACAACAAACACCAGCATTAAAAATGGTAAACAGGTAAACAAAAATACAACAACAAACACTACACGAATAAATGTAAACAAAATACACAAACAACAATAGGAAACAACGATGTTTACATTTATAGAGATTTCGAGCGAACATTTATCAGTCTGTTTACGCTGCAAGGCAAAGCAGTCAAAGGATTCAGTAAAAGTTCAGTCAGTCTTGTGTGAAGATGCGGTGTGTTTGAAGAGAATAATAAATAAAAAAAATATAAAAATAATAAATAATAATCGTGGGTTGAAGATCTCAATAACGGACCTAGCATCTGTAAACGTTGGAAGGTTAAGATGTGACTGAATTTTGCTGCGTAGTCAGTGTCTTGTGTGTGTTAATCTTTTGTACGAGTGTCGAGACTATTGGTATTTCACTTATTAGTAAGCAATCCGAATGCTGCTGAAGCCGCCATAGTCTAGTAGGTAGTGTGTTCGCCTATTAGACGGGAGACCACGGTTCAAGCCACATGTCAGACATCTCTTCAACAAAAAAGAAAATTGAAAAGAAATATTTCTTTGGCGACTTCCTCTCACCAGGCTTCTGGTACAAGCTCTGAGAGTAACTAAAATTGCCATGAAAGGCTTTTCAAAAATGTGTTGACGACTTACAAATGTATGTCCCGCCACTCATGTGTAAAATAACACACACAGCATAAGTGATGTGAGAAACTAGGATGTAATCCTGACTGAAGGTCCAATTATGTATGTAATCCGAATGCTACAGTTGGACTTTTTTCCTATCAAAACAAAACCTCTGCTGATGAAAATACAAACCATGTGTATAGGATGAGTCAACTGCAATTTCAGTACAATTTCAATACAAAAAAATATTGAAAAAATTCTCTCACCTTTAAGCGGACTCCATTAAACTGTGTTTAATTTCGTATTTAATTTTTCTTCAAGTCTAGACTACTTTTGTGCCTTGTATTGCCAGTACAATACCTTCTCCTTTAATATAAACACTTCATCTTGCTTTATTTAATTACATCCTGTATGCCACAGAATTTTTTTCGTCTTCTTCTAGTGCTTGTTCTTTATCTAAAAACCTATAATAAACACTCCAACGTCTATTCTACACAACTCATTACTTTACAAGCAATTGCAACGATTTATCATAATAATGGGCCTTAATTCATCACTTACACCCCCGTTCATAATGTAGGAAAAAAAATAAGAAAGAAAAAAGAAAATCATAAAATCAACTTTGCTTTTGGAAAAGTGTAAGAAAAGTGGTGGAAAAGAAAGAAAAAAAGAAGAAAAATCATATAAAAATAACATGTTTTAACCTGTGCATGATTGAAAAGCAATTGAAATTATTTGTTTGTAAACGACGACCACAAAAAATTCATTTCAAAAGGAAGGAAAAAAGAAGGAAAAATCATTCAAAATGGAAAAAAAGAAGAGGAACAAATCATCATAATCATCTCAAATCATCTTTAAATAAATGAATGTAACGACGTATTATGATGATGATGACGATGGTACTGTTAAACAATATTTTCACCATTTTCACCACCAAACCGTAATGCATTCTACTGCTTACCACATCACCCACCACCATTATAGTTTACTTATGAAGCAAATCACTTCATCCTCTCACACTCTCTCTATCTTTCTCTCCTTTTCTCTCTCTAAATAACGTTTGTTTATTAAGCTTTTAGTTACATAAACTATAGGCCTCTACAAGTATGTACGCGAGTGTGTGTGTGTGTTTATGTGTTTAGCAGTGTTGGAGTGTTTTTTGAAACAACAATTACATGATTACCAAGGCTTCAATATATGCCTGTGCTCTCTGTTTTTTTGTTGTATTTGTGTTTGAACAAATGTTACGTTATTACGAGTATTTGTTTGCTTGTGTGTGTGTGCGTAAATAAACAATCATCATAAAAATTATTTTGCCCTCAGGTTGATAAATTAATTTTCAATACACACAACGACAATCACAAAAACAAAAGGCAAAAAGCAGGCTCAAGCACAACTAAGTTATGCCCTACAGTAGTCGTTAGTATTGGAAATAAGCGAGGAGTACAACATCATTTGCTATAAAGTTTTTGGTCCTGATCCCCCAATCTCCCACCTTTACGGGGTCATCAATAGATGGTTCAGGGGGGGAAGAGCAGAGACGTTGGGGGAATGAATCGGCTTGTTATGTTTCTTGGTGTCTATGGCCTGCTATAAGAACAGGTTGGCTTCCAGGCTTGGATAAGGCCAGCTTAAGGTTAGTTATTGGATTTATTACGAGGCACTGCGAGATTAGATCGCTGACAAGGATCTGGAACAGATCCCAGCCGGACTATTGCAGGGTATGTTGCGATGAAGAGGAGTTGGAGACCATCGATCATCTCCTCTGTAATTGTCCAGCCCTTTGTAGGTTCAGGTTTAAGACCTTTGGCAAGGGTTTCTTTGAGGGTTGAATTCTGTGTCGAAAGCCGACATAAAGGCTCTCCATAAATTCATTATTAGTTTGAGCTGGTTGAGAAGTGCTAAGGCGTCAATAGTGTAGTCGCGCTCTCTTGTGTTTTTCCTTAATCTGTGTAATTCCTCTGATTCCTCATTCTCGCTTTCCAACTTCCTCTCCTTTTTCCCTATCTCCCCTATTATCCTCTCCCCTTTAGAGGACCTACGGCTACTGCACTTGTCTCAATTGGCAAGTGCACGTTCTCTAACTTAAACCTAAACCTAGGGAGAAGGAAAAAAGACAGCATTCACGACAAACGGATTATTTTTGGGCGATCGATCCAAGAGATCTACGAAACCAAGAGACAAACGGACAGATTAGAAGTGTTGACCCTTTTTTTTAGCTTACGAAACTCGAAAACGTGAGACAAACTTTAGAGAATCATGTTAAGGATATGCTGGGCTATTCCGCAATCGACCATCAGATCGTAACTGCAGTCGTACAACACGATTCCAAAATAAATCTTGTTTGTTGCATTAAGTCCTTATTTTCAAGAATTCAGTCAAAGTCACAGAAAAAGCTTAAGATAACTTCCTCATTTTCCTTGCACACATAGGTAATGATGATTCCTCCGCTTCCCATTATCCTCTTTCCTACATCATCTCCTTTATATCCTATTCCCTCTATTGTCCTTCCCTCTTTAAGGACGTTGTACAATTTGCCAATTCGGCCTCCGGGTACTGTTCTTGTCTTAATTGACAAGTGCACATCCTCTAACCTAACCTAACCTAGGTAATAATTAAGTCATTTGAGGGAAATGCCAAGTCTACAGGCAGCATTCCAAACGGGCGCTGGTCTGAGAGATTTGCAATTGTGCTATGAGTGGCCATGTAGTTTAATGAGAGAAGAAAGCCTGTACTCTTCTTACCCATGTCACTCCAGCAGGGCTTAACAATGTTGCGCTCTCTAGTTTAGCCCTGTGGCAATTGAAACACTTATGCTCGGTATTATGGCGGACACTCTAAGCACGGCAGCAATCCACGGTAGCTCATCAATCCTGTAATGTTCAACGATATACATTTGCCCGGCATTTGCCATATAAGAGTCCCTGGACAAGATCAGACTACGGGGTGAAGTTCATAAGGGACAGCAGAAAATTCACAAATTTTTAGATAAAGTTTCAGCACCCAACAAGCATTGCGGCGCTTTTAATATGGCCATAAATCGCCTATCCTACAGCCTACTCTGGCCAGCATTTTGGAGCATTTGGAATTTTCTCAAGAATTCCACCAAAAGCATCAGGAACCAGAAGTCTTTTGTGCTAAAATCACATCTCCTAACGAGAAAATGGTGAGGAACTATATAGTCGTTCGGGATGTATTGGGCCCGGATTAAGTTGCGTTTGAGAGGATAAAAAAGGATGAAAGAACCAGTAGTTTAAGCAGCCTGAAAATAAACGATACGATTGTCTAGTAATAAACGGGTCGAGTGCAAAATGCAAAGGGTTCTCAAGACCAGTCGTCTTCAGAGTATGGCAAAATCGATAAGATGGAGACATCCGGGAAGAATCCAAGTTTAATGACACTATTTGCAAAATTTCTGACGGCCTTTTAACTAAACGTCTGTGTTCAAGAAGTCTCCGAAGTCGCAGTAGTCTAGTAGGTAGTGTGTTGGCTTATTAGACGCAAAGCCAGGGTTCGAGCCCCAGGCCAGACATCAAAGACAAAATACAAAAAGTATTTCTTCGGCGACTTCCTCTCAGCAGATTTCTGGCAAAAACTCTGAGAGTACATAAAATTGCCATGAAAAGTTTCTCAAAGAATCTATCGTTCGAAGACGACATTAAACTGCAGATCTCATGTATAAATTAACGCACGCAACAGAAGTGTTGTGAGAAACTAGGTTGCAAGCCTGACTGAAGGGTTGTAATGACCAATTATGTTATGTGGATATGAAGAAAATTGTAAGGAACTAATGGGTGATCTTTTAAGAGCTATAGGAAAATTTTTCAAAAAAAAAAAATACATAAAATTCAGAAAAATGCATGAAAATCTTTATTTGAATCAATAGTACGGTCCATATAATTTAATGTTTGAAAATTATTTCATGCAAATGTTGACCGCGACTGCGCCTCAAATGGTCCATCCGCTTAGTCCAATTTTGGCATACTCTTTCCAACATTTCGGCCGGTATCTCACGAATAAATGTTTCAATGTTGCCTTCCAATGCGTCAATTGAAGCGGGCATTGTCTGTATAGACATGAGCTTTAACATAGCCCCACAAAAAATAGTCTAAATCGCACGATCTAGGTGGCCAATTGACCGGTCCCGAACGTGAAATAAAATGTTCACCGAACTCGCCTCTCAATAAGTCCATTGTTACGCGTGCTGTGTGGCATGTGGCACCGTCTTGTTGAAGCCACATGTCATGCAAGTCAAGCTCTTGCATTTTGGGCAATAAAAAAGTTTGGATATCATCTCACGGTAGCGCTCACCATTCACGGTTACGTTACGATTCGCAGCATCTTTGAAGAAGTACGATCCAATGATGCCACCAGCCCATAAACCGCACCAAACTGTGACTTTTTCTGGATACATTGGTAGCTTTTGCAATGCTTCTGGCTGATCTTCACTCCAAAATCGACAATTCTGCTTATTTACATATCCATTGCGCCAAAATGAGCTTCGTCGCTGAACACAATTTTTCGATAAAGAAGTGGATCTTCGGCCAACTTTCCAAGAGCCCATTCACCAAAAATTCTACGTTGCGGTAGGTCGTTCGGCTTCAATTCTTGCACCAGCTGTATCTTGAAAGGCTTCACACCTAAATCCTTCCGCAAAATTTTCCACGTTGTTGAGTAACAGAGGCCCAATTGCTGCGAACGGCGACGAATCGATAATTGATGGTCAACTGGTTAACACTGGCCGAAACAGCTGCGATATTTTCTTCAGTTCGCATTCTACGTAAGCGTGTGTCCAACAATGTAAATTTGGTGCGAAATAGCCGCTTCAGTGGGTCGAATAAACTGCCCATAAAATAGTAGAAGAGCGCAATGACCTTTCTTAAGAGAGCACGCATTTTGATAATAAAATTCAATGATTTACAAGCGTTGTTCGTTTGTAAGACGATTCATGGTTAAATTATAGACCAAACTGAAGATGTTCGAGAGTGAAACAAAACACATAACGTGCGTGAGCTGTTTAAACCAGTGTTGCCAAAAAGATAATTGCTAAAAAATCACAAGTTATATGCAACAACAACTAAGACTGAAAATTTTGGGGAAGAATTCGAGTCATTGGAAGTATTTTTCTAAAGTTATGAATCTGAATGAGTAGAGGCTTATGAATCAAATATATTTCAATTATATTACAAAAAATAGTCTAAAGGCGTTAAATCGCACTTTTTCTGGCGGCCAATTGACCGGTCCCGAAAGTGAAATAAAATGTTCACCGAACTCGCCTCTCAATAAGTCCATTGTTACGCATGCTGTGTGGCATGTGGCACTCTCTTGTTGAAACCACATGTCATGCAAGTCAAGCTCTTGCATTTGGGGCAAAAAAAAGTTGGATATCATCTCACGGTAGCGCTCACCATTCACAGTTACGTTACGATTCGCAGCATCTTTGAAGAAGTACGGTCCAATGATGCCGCCAGCCCATAGACCGCACCAAACTGTGACTTTTTCTGGATGCCTTGGTAGCTTTTGCAATGTTTCTGGCTGATCTTCACTCCAAAATCGACAATTCTGCTTATTTACGTATCCATTGAGCCAAAAATGAGCTTCGTCGCTGAACACAATTTTTCGATAAAGAAGTGGATCTTCGGCCACCTTTCCAAGAGCCCATTCACCCAAAAATTCTGCATTGCGGTAGGTCGTTCGGCTTCAATTCATGCACCAGCTGTATTTTAAAAGGCTTCACACTTAAATCCTTCAGCAAAATTTTCCACGTTGTTGAGTAACAGACGCGCCCAATTGCTGCGAACGGCGACGAATCGATAATTGATAGTCATCATTAACACTGGCCGCTACAGCTGCGACATTTTCTTCAGTTCGCCCTCTACGTAAGCGTGTTGGTGGTTTAATGTCCAACAATGTAAATTTGATGCGAAATAGCCGCTGGATTAAACTGACCATAAAATGGAAGAAGCGCGCGATGAACTTTCTTAACAGAGCACGCATTTTGATAATAAAATTCAATGATTTTTGCAAGCGTTGTTCGGTTTGTAAGACGATTCATGTTTAAATTATAAGACCAAACTGAAGATGTTTGACAGTGAAACAAAACACGAAACGTGCCTGAGCTGTTTAAACCAGTGTTGCCAAAAAGATAATTGCTAAAACAATCACCCGTTATACGGTCGATCTGTATGTATTGAAATCGGATTTATTTTTATCTGAGGGATTAAAAAAAAAACTGGAAGAACCAGAAAGAATTTCTGTTCGATGTAAATAAGCACCCTGGGAATAAACTACACGATGAAACCAACGTAAAGTATGGCGTTTAAACGTTTCTATCTCTCCAGCATATTAACACTAGATTTACGGACCGAGCCAATTTGACTCATTAAAAATTGTATCGCTATATATATAGAAAATTTTAATATTACTGTTTAAAATCATACGTTGGTTTTTAGTTAAGTAATGAAATATAGGTAAACGTTCATTCCTTTTCCCCACACACCCATTCATTTCGCATTATCGAATGTGGTATACCTATTTTCACGGCTGTGGGCCAATTTGACTCATAGAATGATTTAATAGTTTAACAGCCTGGGCAGCAGTCAAGCCTGTGAATTTGTTTCTCTGATTGTTACTTGTTTTCGCTACATTATTACCCGCTTCTGTCATCATTTCGTGTTATTTATTCATCACGTGCGAGCCGTTCATTTATGGGAAAAATCAGAAAAATTGTCTTCTGTTGAGAAAACTAAAAATAAAAAAAGACCAATCAGACAATGAATCGGAAACAACTGATAACGAAATTGAATTAGAAGAGGAAGTCAATAATATTGAATCTTCAAGCAGTGAAGATGAAGATCTTTGTTATATAGCTTCTAACAAAAAGAGAGCCAGGGTTTTTTCTGATTCTGAAACTGAAAATAATATAGAAGCTATCGATATATCTTCTGATAAAGAAATTTTAACCGAAAAAGCTGCTGACGGCACTTTATGGGAAACATTGAACGAAGTTTTCTACCATATTCAAAGACGTTTCTGGTCCAACTGCCTATGCTAGAGGGCATATTATGCTTGGTTCGCCAAGTAGCGCATTCAATTTGATAATTGACGAAGGTATGATGGCATATATCAAATGATGTATCAAATGACCCGAAAATATAGCGTTAAAGCAAGTTCACGCAGATGGCCTCTACAAGTTTTCTACAACATTTTAGTTTTAGCAGCTATCAATGCTTGGATTCTATACAAAGAGACGACTCAAGAAAATATTTTACGAAAAGATTTGATTTTCCAATTGGCTGAAGAGCTAAAAAGTAAATATAGAGAAGAAGTAGAGAACACTTCTATTCCAATGACAGAAATTCATGCTACTAACGCACGGAAGAATTGTCAAGTTCAACAATCATGCAAAAGAAACAGATCTTCAAACTATTGTACTAAATGTAATAGAAATATTTGCGGAAAATGTGTTTAAAAAATGTTTTCCATGAATGTTTTTGATAATAAACATTTCATTTAAATTGATTTGGAACTATTTTCTTTGGAAAAAAAGTTAAATTTTCTTGTATGAGTCAAATTGGCTCACTTCAGTAAAAATAGGTATACAATCAACATCCGTAAATCTAGTGTTAATATACAGGTCGTGTGCAATATGAAAGAGTTCTCAAGGCCTGTCGGCTTCAAACTATGGGCAAATGGATAACCTGGAGACATAATGCTAATATCCATAACTGATTATATCGGGGAAGAATCCAGAGTTCATGACATCATTTGCAAAATTTCAAAAGACCCTTTAATTAAACGTTTTTGCTCCAGAATTATGAAGGGTGAAGGGCCTAAGTATTGTGCTGTAGGGTGTTATTAGGCGATAATGCCCATAAATATCTCACCAAGTCAATATAAAAACAAATAAAAACCAATAACTCTCTTCTACACACACACATTCACATGCTCACACGTACATAAATATTTACTCTGCAGTAAGCACAGTCAAGGATCAAATAATGCCTGGCTTCGATCATGGATGATTGTTTCATGTAGTTTTTTTCTTCCATTGTTGTTGTGATTATTATTGTTGTTGTTGTTGTTTATTAAAGAAATATGCATGAATTCTGTGTTCGTTTGAAGCTCACAAAAATTGTGATGTTTATTGACATTGCTTTACAGCAAAAATTACTTTTTTTCGTTTCCATTTGTGGCTCCAGATGATTTAGTGCAAATGATGTGCCCATCGTTAGTTTATTGAGGAATAAAAATTATTAAACCCTGATACTTACAGATTGTGGAGAGTAGAGAGTGAGTAAAGTAGGTGTTTTATGCTTTGGTAAGTCATTATTTTGATTTTTTTGTTTTGAGGTAATCGATATGTTTTAGTCATAAATATTGTTGTTGTAGTTTTTTTTTTTCATTCTTACTGCAGATGTTTATAAACACTGAGGAGCTTTTGACAATCCTTTAATAAAGAAAAAGTAAAAAAAATCAAGAAATTTATTTGTTTGTTGCCATAAAGGCAACAGGACATAAGCTATCTACGTATTGTCTCCATTTTTATTGAGGCGCGTCAATATCTCTAAGTTTTCCGACATTGTTAAAGATCCTACCATGACTATGTGCCAAGAAGGTTATTCCCTGTAGTGTTACGATCAACGTCGCCAACTAATTTTTTAGACTTCTGGGTTTTTCCCTCTACTTCCTTGAGGGTTTGTAAATAAGGCCATGATGATAAGGGAGACCCTACTATATGCGCCAACAATAGGGGTATAAGCCTTCTCCCTATCGCATATAAGGTTCTTACAGGCGTATAGTATGAACGACTGAAGCCATTCGTCAAAACACTGATTGGACCTTTTAAGTGCGGCTTCAGACCAAGCAAGTCCACTGTCGACCAGATCTTCACACTACGCCAAATCCTGGAAAGACCCACGAAAAACAAGTCGACACACATCATCTTTTTGTCGACTATAAGCCAGCCTTCGATAGCCCCATAAGGGATCGTGTTTTTGCCGCAATGTCTGAGCTCGGTATACTTGCGAAGCTGATAAGGCCAGGCAGAATGACGTTGAGCAATTCCTAAAGCTCCGTCAAGGTAGAAATGGACCTCTCCGAACCTTTTAATACCGTGCGAGGTTTCATACAAGAAGTCCTCTTCAACTTCGTCATGGAGAGTGTTCTACGAAAGGCGGGAGTGCAACGCAATGGCACTATTTTCCAAAAAAGCGTCCAATTGCTTGCGTACGCTGACAACTTTGACATCATAGGGCGTACCAAGCGAGATGCAGGGGCAAAACAAAGTATATGTTATCGACAAGTAGAGACGCGCGGCGTATTGATTCTCAGATTATGGCCCATAACTATACTTTTGATACGGTCAAGGCATTCATCTATCTTGGCTCCGCCGTTACCACCAGAAATGATGTCAGTCTGGAGATCAAGCGCAGGATCGCTCTTGCTAACAGGTGCTATCATGCTCTCAATAGGCAATTGAGTAGCATAGACCTCTCCCGTGCGACAAAACTAACACTTTGCAAGACACTCATCCTACCCGTGCTTCTTTATGGAGCAGAGGCATAGACGCCGGTGCATCCTCCTCCATTCGAACGACGTGGCCGTGCCAGCGCAGCCGCTGGATATTAATATGCTGTACAACGTCTATGTCGTTGAGGAGCTCATACAGCTCACTGTTGTCGGTCCCACTGGACCGAAGATAATACGTAGGATTTTTCTATCGAAAACTATCCAGACTGCTTCATTAGTGCTTGACAGGGTCCATGCTTGTGCGCCATAAAGAAGCACGGAGAGAATCAGCGATTTGTAGAGTATAATTTTCATTTTAGAGAGCTCTCTGGTACTCAATTGCTTGTTGAGACCATAACAGCATCTGTTAAGAGTAATGATATACAGACTGACATCGCTTTTACTAGCATGTCCCTACTTTTCGACAACATATACTTCGTTTTGCCCTCATTTACTGTCAGACCAATCGTGATTGATACTCGTTCAATGGCGCCAAAGGCAACAGTAACATCTCGTTTGATACGTCCTTTGATAACAATGTCGTCGTTTTTTCATTTTAAAAAACGTTTAAAATATGAGCTCGTAGATTGCAAATAAAATAAAAATAAATTTTTAATTAAAATTCTTTATTGTTCGCACAATTCTGTGTGCCATTGTTCACAATTTGATGTAAACAACAACAATTGCTATACCCTTTGCATAAACAATCACAATTATTGCACAATTATTCGACAGATCTTTGTAACGGAGATCTTCAAACCACGATTACTCTTTTCAAAGGCACTGCGTCTTCACACATGATTGACTGAACTTTTACTAACTCAGTAGCCTGCTTTGCCTTGGCTTTTAAAGGGTCCGCAAATAACTTTTTTTTTGGAAAATGCTTTAAAAAAACTGGCTGCCTCGGCTGGCCATGCAGTAGCCTACACGATTGGTACAATTTTTAAGCACATTATCGATTGTGTGCAGCTGTATTTCACCAATGGCTTCACGAATATTGTCCTTTAAAGCGTCAATTGTCTCTGGTTTGTCGGCGTAACACTTATCTTTGACGGCTCCCCACAAATAATAGACCAACGGTGTCAAATCGCAGCTCCGGGGTGGCCAAACGACATCAGCTCCGCGGCTTATAATGCGATCTTCAAAAACAGGGCGCAAAACATCGAGTGTAGCTTCGGCTGTGTGGCACGTAGCGCCGTCTTGTTGAAACCAAATGTTGCCAATATCCGCCTCTTCAATTTTTGTGAACAAAAATTCGTTCAACTTGGCCCGATAATGATCGCCATTGACTGTAACGGCCACTCCTTGCTCATTTTCGAAGAAAAATGGCCCAATTATGCCTCTGGACCAAAATCCGCACCAAATAGTGACTCGTTTTGGGTGTGTCGGCTTTTCAATGTATGCGTGCGGGTTTTCTGTGCCCCAAATGCGACAATTTTGCTTGTTTACATACCCGCCAAGGTCAAAATGAGCTTCATCTGAAAAGATGATTTGATTTGATGATGATAACCTATCTAACCTATCCTAGCAAGCATTAACTGTGTAATAAGTGCTGTCAATCTGGTTTTATTTCTCGGCAATTTTAATAAGATTGATTTGTGGTTTAAGTTTTTAAGCTCGAAAAAGTAAAAAAAGTTTCGTTTGTCCATACAGGAACAATAGTTTTCAGCTGCAAAATATTTCATTAAAAACTTCTTCCTCTTGTAACCAGGTATTCTTTTATTCTTCTACTAAATTTCTAACACTGCCAGGTGCAAAAATGCCTTTTTTTCATTGTGTTGCTTAAAAAAGTTTCTTTCTTTAACTCTTTATGTTGCTGAATTTATTGACTTTGCTGGTATGCATATGCAGAGCTGGGATGTTGGCAGTAGGAGTAGGAGTTACTGCCATGATAACGCTTTTAGAGTCAAAGGTTGGCAAATAGTTCCTCTTTAAAGCAGAGTTTTTTAACGTTATTGTCTCAGCTACTTAAAAATAAAACCACATATCGAGATAAGCGCTCGAAAGTATTTTTTTTAATTTTGTCTCCTTGAAGTGGGAAAAAGTTATACTCTTAAGAAAAAACTTGTAGAATGAATTGAAAAGAATAGTAAAAGCCGGATAACTAAAATTTTTTCTCGAGTGTGAACCTTTCTCTAGGGTTCTTTAAGTTACTTTTTTTCAGTTTTATTGTGTGAGTGCCACATTGTGTGTCACCAGAGTGTTGAAAATACCATCAGCAGCAGTAAAACGTAACAATTTTTAGTGTTTTTAAGTGGAAATTTATGCACAAAGTTTCTTTATACTTCCAGGAGGGGAACACAAGAACAAGGAGACAGTTTTTTTTTCTTTTCTTCTTTTATTTGTTATTCATTGTTTTATTATAAACGATTACAAGAGCTCTGCTATTATTTTTTTCCTTTCCTTCTCCTCCTTTATTTCAATACTTTTTTAATGCCGTGTTTACAATACAAAGTTTTTGTTTGTCTTCGATTTTTGTTTTTTTTTATTTTGGCTTCAGGCAATATTTTCTTATTAATCATCGTTGTCAAGTAGTTTGCAATAAAAGGTACCAGTAGAATACCTAGACAAAAAAGTGCCAAGAAAATGTGGTAAAAAAAAGGAATGCTCACGACGACAAATAGTCGTTTGGTGGTAGGTGTTGCAAGCAAAAACAATTGATCAGTTCGTCGAGGTTTTTTTTTATCGAAAAGTTAAAGGTGTTTTAGACAAATTGATAATGACGGTTTAATATATTAAATCTGTAGGTTTTAAGGGGATTTATGAATGGCAACGATAATTGAAAAGCAATGAAGAAAAAAGAGATAAAGGCAGCGCCTTGGAGGTTACATGCGACAGCAAGATAGACTACAGAATAACTGGAAGAAAATTCAACAATTTATTGAACGTTATGAGGCTAAATGTGGAGGTAGGACCAGATTGATTATAAAAAACCTAACTATGCTTACATTTGCCTAAGAATAATACAGTTTCCGGGATGCAACTGAAGTCAACATAGTCCAGTTGGTAGTGTGTTCACTTACTAGATGAGAGCTCATGAGTTCAAACCTCAGCCCTGACATCTCGAAAGAAAAATATTTCCTTCGTAAGCCTTCTCTCATCAGTGTTCTGGCAAAAGTTCTGAGGTAAATAATTGTCATTAAAAAGCTTCACAAACTTGTTGTTCAGTGTTGACGCTAAATTGTAGAATCTGTCTCTCACAGATAAAATGAACACACACAACATGGGCGATATGAGAAGGTTGTAGTCCGGTTTAAACGGTTTTAGTTTCCAATTAAGCAATCTACACAGTACAGTGATGGTCATATGTGTATCACCACTATATGTGGCACGTTGAAGTCATCATAGTCTAGTAGATAGTGTGTTGTCTTATTAGACGTAAAGCCTCGGTTCAAAACCCAGGTCAGACATCAGAACGAAATATGAAAAATATTTCTTTGGTGACTTCCTCTCAGCAGATTTCTGGGAAAAACTCTGAAAGTAAATAAAATTGCCATGAAAAGTTTCTCAACTCGATTTTAAAACTGTAGGTCCCGGCACTCATGTATAAAATTAACACACGCAATAGAAGTGGTGTGAGAAACTACGTCATAATCTTGCCTGAAGAGTTCTAATGACCAATTATTTATGTAAGTATGTTTGTGGCGCATAATATATGTATGTTCGTACAGAAAAATATAGAACAGAATCCACAAACAGAACAGTGTCCACAAAAGCAGTTTCCGATAGATGGCAATAGATTTCCACTTTAACGAGTGTCATCTGACAGAGAATGGCAGAAAAATTGAGAAGCGCATTACAACGATAGAGACACAGATGATCTTATATCCTGCATCAGATGTAGATTTGAAGTTCATACGGCGAAAATGAATAATTATCTCACACTGAACTGTCAGGCAGAGTGCAGAATATCTAACATGGCATGAGCTGTGTGGCATGTAGGATCGATGGGTTGAAGCCATATATCGTTGGTATTCACATCATTCAATTCATGCCAAAAGAAGTTGATACTGTTGGCTGAGCTGGCCAACACTGTCTTCAAAGAAATATAGACCTACGCCGTCGCCAGGCCAAAATGCACACAGTGACTGATTTGGGACGTATTTTTTTTTTGCGGGAAGGAGGGAAATTGCTTTATGCATTCATCATGGTCGTCATCAGACATGATATGTCAGACTCTCCCACTGGGTATACCGACTAAAAACCCGCCTTGTCTCCTCATCGGGGAATCATTCCACCTCGGAACCACGGTTGTATTACTTCGAGGTGGACCCCTTATCTGGCATATGTTCCAGTTCCATCGTCGTCAGCCTGCGTCCTGGCTCCGCTCTATTCTCGTTCTGCTGCGTCTAGGTCAAATTTCTTCCTTCGTAGGACGTGCTCTACAAAATGCTTTACTGCGTTCCAGCTCTCTCTACTGTTTATCATTTTCAGCACGACGTTTGACGATTTCAACTTCGAATCGCTGATAGCTTTCGGTCCATCGACGGCAGCTGAAGAAAGTGTGTTGGGAATCACCTAACGTTTCTTTCTATTCATAGATACATAATGGCGAGCGACATTTTCCCATGCGATGCAGGTACTATCTGAAATAACTGTGACTGGTCAGCATCTGGGTTATGTAGTAGACTACTTCGCCGTTTTTTCTGTTTTTCCACACTTGCAACTCGGGAATCAGTTTATATGTCGACCTTCCATGCTGTTCATTTTCCCAGCGAGATTGCCATTTTAGGAAGACTTCGTGCCTTATCGCTTCTATGCTCTGTGGTTGAGTCGTACTTTGCCTGGCGTTGAAGATCATCCGGCGCTCATATGCTTGTAGGTCTATGGGAACCATTCTGGCTATAACTAGGAGAGGATGTATTGGATTTGGGATGTATTAGATGCTCTTGTTTCTCATATGTATCGGTATCGCGCGAAACTCAACAATTTGGTTTGTTCACGTACTCATTTATTCAGATATGTGCATCATCGCTAAAGATGATTTTTGGTTAAAATTACGGGCGAGCACAAGTCGTTGTCTACGGTCATCCAAGGTGACTGAATAAATTACAACCAATTTGATAGTCGTGGGTTCAATAAGATGGCCGCTATCAACTCGGCTAGAAGACCGTATACTTCTTCTATCCGTTTGGATACTTATCCATGCTTGAAATCTCAACTTGAAAGACTACGACAAGTGTAGCAGTGGAAGCATGGAAAATTATTATTTTGATGTTCATATTTTTTGTCTTCGGCGAACTCACAAACAGCGAATTCACAAACCACTTCTTATCGATCAGCATCAACTTCACTCTACCGAGATCAGCAATGAGTTAATTTTTTTCGATACTCACAAGCACTCAATATTGAGTATAAGTGAGTGAACAATATTGAAATTTAACTATGTACTCTGATTCATTCATACTCACTACAACGTTGATTTAAATGGACAGGTTGCAATGCGTATGAGTACAACATTGACATCAAACTCATAACATACGAAATGTGTTTGATTCATAAGCCTCTACTCAGTTAGATTCATAACTTTAGAAAAATACTTATAATGACTCGAATTCTTCTCCAAAATTTATAGTCTTAGTTGTTGTTGCATATAACGCGAGATATTTTAGCAATTATCTTTTTGGAAATACTGGTTTAAACATTTCACGAACGTTTCGTGTTTTATTTCACTCTAGAACATCTTCAGTTTGGTCTATAATTTAACCATGAATCGTCTTACAAACCGAACAACGCTTGCATTGTCATTGAATTTTATTCTGAAAATGCGTGCTCTGTTAAGAAAGTTCATCGCGCGCTTCTTCCATTTAATGTTCAGTTTAATCGACCCACTGAAGCGGCTATTCGGGCTATAGTGTGTCTAAATTTCGCACCAAATTTACATTGCTGGACATTAAACCACCAACACGCTTACGTAGAGTGTTAATGATGACCATCAATTATCGATTCGTCGCCGTTCGCAGCAATTGGGCCTCTGTTGCTCAACAACGTGGAAAATTTTGCGGAAGGAGTGAAGCCTTTCAAAATACAGCTGGTGCAAGAATTGAAGGCGAACGACCTACTGCAATGCAGAATTTTTGGTGAATGGGCTCTTGGAAAGTTGGCCGAAGATCCACTTCTTTATCGAAAAATTGTGTTCAGCGACGAAGCTCATTTTTGGCTCAATGGATACGTAAATAAGCAGAATTGCCGATTTTGGAGTGAAGATCAGCCAGAACATTGCAAAAGCTACCAATGCATCCAGACAAAGTCACAGTTTGTTAAGGTTTAAGGGCTGGTGGCATCATTGGACCGTACTTCTTCAAAGATGCTGCGAATCGTAACGTAACTGTGAATGGTGAGCGCTACTGTGATGATATGCAACTTTTTTTTTGCCTAAAATGCAAGAGCTTGACTTACATGACATGTGGTTTCAAGAAGACAGTGCCACATGCCACACAGCACGCGTAACAATGGACTTATTGAAAGGCGAGTTCGTTGAACATTTTATTTCACGCTCGGGACCGGTCAATTGACCGCCTAGATCGTGCGATTTAACGTCTTTAGACTATTTTTTGTGGGGCTATGTTAAAGCTCATGTCTATAAAGACAAGGCCGCTTCAATTGAAGCTTTTATTCGTGAAATACCGGCCGAAATGTTGGAAAGAGTATATCAAAATTGGAGTAAGCGGATGGATCATTTGAGGCGCAGTCGCGGTTAACATTTGCATGAAATAATCTTCAAACATTAAATTGTATGGACCGTACTATCGATTCAAATAAAGATTTCATGAATTTTTCTGAATTTTATGTGTAAGACAGAGCAGCAAGCAGAGCAAACACTCAACCTTTTAGTGAGTATTTTAGTGTTCGTACGCGATTTATACTTATTTTGAGCTTCGTATATATGTGGAGCTAGTTATCGAGAGTCGAAATCAACAACAACATACATGTTGTTAAGTATGATGTATGATGAGTACTTCAAACTTTGAATATGAGTAGAGGTTCCATGATATTAAAAGAAGTATGAATGCGTATAAATATTAGAAATTATGAGTCTGATTCGATTCTACTCATCTTTTTGAATACTCATTGCTGATTTCTGGTTCATACCTCTTGTTTTTAGCGAATTCACAATTAGTGGATTCACAAACCTTTTCTTATCAACCATCATCAACTTCACTCCACTGAGAAGCGGATATTTAAGAATCTTAGAGGAGCTTAGGTGTAGACCAAGTTGCTTAGAAAATAGATTCATAGTTGGATTGGAGTGGATTTTGCTGTTCCATATTGAAACCTACTCCTTCGTTATGCGGCATGTTTGGAAAAATTCTGATTTAAAGCCGTTTTGTTTGAGATTGTCAAGCCTCTGTCATTAGGTCTTCTAACATATTTCATTTTCGTTTCAAACAACAACTCAATTAAGATGTACAATTCAAATGCCAGAAAACTAGAGAACAGTCTCGGGATAAGAAGGCCTTATCCCTGCACATACACACACACACATTTTTACTGTCTAATCTCTTTATTTCCATATGCAGAGACGGCCTTAACGGCCTGTTAAGATTTTTATAATTTTAGTTGCGCCGGGTCATGTTAAACTTTTATAAGTACTCGTGTTTTAACAACATTATATTGTTGTTGTTGTTATTGTTATTGTTGCTGCTGTTGTTGTTAATTTAACAACATTTGCAGGCATTATTAACGTACGTTGTTCTTGTTTGGCTTTAAAACAAGAGCTTAAAACATGTTGCAAATATAACCTGGGCATTAATGTCATTGCCGCACTGCTGTTCTCCAAGGCGCTCTTATTAGAGTTTAACTCTCTCATTTAATACCACAGAAACAGGATTATTGTCTTACTGGGGCAAGCCAAGGCAAGGTAAGGCACAATGCAAGGAATTGAATTGAAAGCCATGTTAGAGGCATGTTAAGATTTCATAAATTTTTAATGCTTTAAACATGTGTTGGCATGGCCACATGTAGTTTTGAAATTGCAAACAAAAAAAAAAAAACACTTTTATTCCGACAAGCACAGTCAGTATACATAGCTGCATGCAACAGCGTAAACATGCAACAAATTTTTTATGGCAGCAGCCATAATTTATGCGCCTATAAAGAAGCGTTGTTAGCCAATGTTAACTTTTATTTGTTAATAAAAATTCAATTCTTTTTTTCTTTTTTTTTGTTCGCATTGTTTTTACTCTCTTGCTGTTTTTAATTAATTTACCCGATAATTTGTTGAAATTTCGTAATAAAATTTTTTAGAATTGTTTTGTTGATAAGAATCATTGAATGGTTGGATGTTGTACATGTTATAAAACAGGACTATGTATTGCAGAAAGTATGTTATGATCACGAAGATGGTAATAAAAGGTGGTGAACAGGATATGCTTATAGTATATGGGAATATAAAATGCAAATTGAGTATTTGACCTCAAGCTGTCGATAGCGAACATGCCTGCAATCTGACTCAGACTCCATGTAAAGCCTGAGAGAGCATATAAAATAGCCTGAGATGGCAATTATTGCTCGAAGATCCTGGAAGTCAGGCTGTGGACCAAAATATAAACTGTCTTTCACCTTGTTTTCATGTAAAACCTTTAGGAAAATTTGATTGCCTGTTGCTACATTGAAGTTATTAGTGTTAGATCGTTAGCCCAAAACACATACATACATACATAATTGCTCATTACAACCCTGCAGTCAGGATTATGACGTAGTTATTTGGTCCGCCAAATAACTTTTTTTCTTTTTGAAAATGCTGAAAAACTACTGAATATTTTCTTAAATTTCTTTTTTTATTTGAAAGTACAATCCTTCCGGTTAATAAGGAAAATAATTTCATTCAAATGGCTGTCTCGGCTGGCCATGCAGTATACTACACGATCGGTCCAATTTTTAAGCACATTATCGATTGTGTGCAGCTGTATTTCACCAATGGCTTCACGAATATTGTCCTTTAAAGCGTCAATTGTCTCTGGATTGTCGGCGTAATACTTATCTTTGACTGCACCCCACAACTAAGAGTCCAACGGTGGCAAATCGCAGCTTCGAGGTGGCCAAACGACATCAGCTCTGCGGCTGATAATGCGATCTTCAAAAACAGGGCGCAAAACATCGAGTGTAGCTTCGGCTGTGTGGCACGTAGCGCCGTCCTGTTGAAACCAAATGTTGCAAATATCCTCCTCTTCAATTTTTGTGAACAAAAATTCGTTCAACATGGCCCGATAACGATCGCCATTGACTGTAACGGCCACTCCTTGCTCATTTTCGAAGAAAAATGGCCCAATTATGCCTCTGGAACAAAATCCGCACCAAACAGTGACTCGTTTTGGGTGCGTGGGCTTTTCTGTGCCCCAAATGCAACAATTTTGCTTGTTTACGTACCCGCCAAGATCAAAATGAGCTTCATCTGAAAAGATGATTTTTTTTGCCAAAATCGGCATCTTCTGTAAGTCGATCGCAGGCCCACTTAGCGAAGCGAAAGCGCATTGGATGGTCAATTGGCTTCAACTCCTGAACCAATTGGACTTTGCATGGCGTCATACCAAGGTCTTTATGCAAAATTCGTCTCAATGATGTCTCCGAAATGTTCAATTGTTGAGAACGACTGTGAATTTATGTTGATGGCGCTTCACGCACACTTTCTGCCACAGCAGCAATATTCTCGGGTGTACGCATTGTTTTTGGCTTTTCACGCTTTGGTTTATCGATGAGGATGCCAGTGTCTTTCACTTTTTTGCACAAGATAACGAACATACGTAGCTGACGGTGCTTCTCTTCTTCCAAACTCCGTACGCAATTTACGCACACATTCTGCAATATTACCATGATTTTCAAAGTAGTGTCGCAATATTTCCCAGCGTTGTTCAAGCGTATACACAACCATATTCGTTCAGCGGAAGGATAAAACTAATTACCTGTCAAATCAGACTTGAGCTAAGTGTTACCATTCACGAAATAAACACTAGTTGAAAAAAAAACGTTAGATGCGCACCCGATACATACATAATTGATCATTACATCCCTGCAGTCAGGATTATGACGTAGTTTGTCACATCACTTATATAGTGTGTCTTAATTTTATATATGAGCGGCGGGACCTCCAGTTTAAAGTCGACTCCGAACGACAAATTTTTAGAGACTTTTCATGGCAAATTTATTTTATTCACAGAATTTTTTTCTAGGACACTGCTAAGAGGAAGTCACTAAAAGAAATATGTTCGATATGTCTGAGCTTGGTTATGAACCACCGGTTCTAGTCTTCAAAGCCAGCTCCCCATCTGCTAGACGTAATTGATCATTACAACCCTGCAGTCAGCACTATGACGTAGTTTCTCACATCACTTATGTATTGTGTGTTAATTTTATACAAGAGTAGCGGGACCTACAGTTTAAAGTTGACTCGTAACGGCAGATTTTTAAGAAACTTTTCATGACAATTTTATTTTCTCTCAAAGTTATTGCCAGTAATTTGCTGAGAGGAAGACGCCGAAGAAAGAAAAGAAAATTTCGTTTGTTTGAAGATGTCTGACTTATAGTTTAAACCGTGGCCCCACGTCTAATAAGCCAACATACTACCTAGTAGACCACGTCGACTTATGAAAAAAATGATTGCCTGTGTTATATTCAAGTTTTTGGGCTTAAAGATGGTTAGCTGTCTAGCTGCAGTCTATAAGGTTGATTGTGACTCTCTTAACACCTCATACTTCTTAAGATTCTGTGATAAATCTTGAATGCAAATTGAAATGTTGAAATTTTTCAATAACCGATGACTGTACTTACTTACTTAATTGGTCCTTACAATCCTTTAATCAGGACTACAACCTAGCTTCTCATACCACCACTGTTGTGTTAGTTAGTTTATTCATGAGTGGTGGGAACTACTTATCATCTTAAATGGAATGCAGACCCTAAATAAAATTGTTTTCATTTACTTACTTACTTAATTACAGTCCTTTAGTCTGGTTTACAACCTAGCATCTCACGCTATTCATGTTGCTTGTGTCTCTGATGAATTGAATCGATGGCATAGGTTATACTGGCTTTGAAGAACGCTGTGGCTTACTCGCATAAATTTGGGACGTAAGAAAACTTTACAAAGAAAAGTCTAATGGGGGCAATCGTACGATTCCGATGGCCAGTTTACATCAACTCATCGTGAGCTGAACTGAACACTGTGGCATGAGGCAAGTGGCTCGTAGCGCTGTTTAATTGAAACCACATGTCCCCGATGCCCAAATCTTACCATTAAGCCTCAAAAAACATTGTAATCAGCGACCTATAATGCTTGCCGTTGGTAGCGATAGTTTGGCAAACCTTGTTCTCAAAGAAATATGGACTGCTGACACCACCCGTCCAAAATCCCTACCCAACCATGAATTTTTCGGAAT
Source organism: Sarcophaga variegata (assembly GCA_932273835.1). Lineage (NCBI taxonomy): Eukaryota > Metazoa > Arthropoda > Insecta > Diptera > Sarcophagidae > Sarcophaga > Sarcophaga variegata. Next base: position 119,800,043 of record OW026360.1, on the reverse strand, counting down.
GTGAATTATTATCGTCCCAAATCCCACTGGTTTTTGTTTGTTTACACACACATTTATTCAGAAATAAGCCTCATCGCTGAAACTGATTTTTCTTTGAAAATCAGGCATCATTTGGCAACTGTTTGAAGGCCCATTGTGCGCATGCTTGATGTTGTTTATGGTCTATCTACCTATATCTATGTCTATTAGATAGACCTGTGTTTGTAGTGAGATGACAACACAAATGACAACTAATTTGACATATATAGCTTCAACAAGGTGGCCGTAAGCACCTGTCAAAGTTTCTGTTGTAAGAAGACTCTATAGGACTAGGCTTGACTAGTTTTGGCAAACCGTTGACGTTGTTTATGGTTGTCTACCGGACAAGCATGTGTCCATAGTAAAAGACTGAATAAATGTCAACTAGTTTTACAGATGTAACTTCAACAAGATGGCCGTTGGCAACTGTCAAGGTTTCCGTTGTAAGAAGACTCTATAGGGCTAGGCTTGACTAGGTTTGGCGAACGCTTGACTAGGCTTGGTGAACGCTTGACGTTGTTTATGATTGTCTGTCAGCTGGAAATGCGTGTATAGTGACAGACTGAATAAATGGCAACTAATTTGACAGATGTTGCTTCAACAAGATGGCGGTTAGCAACTGTCATAGATTACGTTGTAAGAAGACTCTATAGGACTATGCTTGACTAGGCTTGGAAAAGGCTTGACGTTGTTTATGGTTGTCTACCGGATAAACATGTATCCATAGTAACAGACTAAATAAATGCCAACTAGTTTGACATATGTTGCTTCAATAAAATTGCCGTTAGCAACTGTCAAAGTTTCTGTTGTACGAAGACTCTGTAGGACTAGGCTTGATTAGGCTTGGTGAATGCTTGACGTTGTTTATGGTTGTCTACCGGATAAACATGTGTCCATAATAACAGACTGAGTAAATGTCAACTAGTTTAACAGATGTTGCTTCAACAATATGACCGTCAGCAACTGTTAAAGTTTCCGTTGTAAGAAGACTCTATAGGACTAGGCTTGACTAGGATTGGCGAATGCTTGGCGTTGTTTATGGTTGTCTATTAGATTGACATGTGTTTATAGTGACAGACTGAATAAATGCCAACTAGTTTGTCAGATGCTGCCTCAACAAGATGGCCGTTAGCAACTGTCAAAGTTTCCGTTGTAAGAAGACTCTATAGGACTATGCTTGACTAGGCTTGGCAAACGCTTGACGTTGTTTATGGTTGTCTGCCAGCTAGACATGCGTGCATAGTGACATACTGAGTAAACGGCAACTAGTTTGAGAGATATAGCTTCAACAAGATGGCCGTCAGCAACTGTCAAAGTTTCCGTTGTAAGAAGACTCTGTAGGCCTAGGATTGACTAATTTTGGCAAATGCTTGACGCTGTTTATGGTTTTCTACCAGATAAGCATGTGTCAATAGTAACAGATAGAATAAAAGATGGCCGTTAGCAATTGTTAAAGTTTCCGTTGTAAAAAGACTATAGGACTAGGCTTGACTAGGCTTGGCGAATGCTTGACGTTGCTTATGGTTGTCTATTAGATTGAAATGTGTTTATAGTGACAAACTGAATAAATGGCAACTAGTTTGACAGATGTTGCTTCAAAAAAAATGGCCGTTGGCAACTGTCAAAGTTTTCGATGTAAGAAGACTCTATGGGACTAGGCTTGGCGAACGCTTGACGTTGTTTGTGGTTGTCTGTCAGCTAGATATGCGTCTATAGTGACAGACTGAATAAATTGCAACTAATTTGGCTGATGTTACTTCAACAAGATGGCTGTTTGACCGTTTGACAGTCGCTCAAAGTCTTTGTTGGGAGGCTTTATAGGACTAGGCAGGATAAGAGAGCTGAAGATATTGAATGGATGAGTCTTATCCAGTATTTCAGGAATACATGATCCTTTTGAATGAATCATAGATCGATGTGAAGTAATATTTTTGTAAATATTTTATGCCTCAAGGGGTTTTCAACAAAACCTTTTACATTGCGATGTGAGTGAGATGTGTGGCTTCTTATAACTTTTAATGTTTGTTTGTAAAGACATTCCGGCTTCACTTTATCGATAATAAACTGCTTCAATAATTTTATGTTCTGCTGCTCATTTGGTTGCTTTTCTTATGACTTGACTTTCCAATTACTTCTGACAAATGTTCGGAGCATAAAACGATTTTTATGGCCAAAAATAAGACGAAAAAAAAACCACTCAAGAAACACAAATCACCAGAAATCCTTTTTCTCTTTAACTTCAGATTTTTTTGGGTTTTTTGTTGTTGTTTTATTAAGAAAACATAACGCATTATAAGTTTTTATGTGTGTGTGTGGTACCAACAAACAAATGAAATGAATGGCGGTTGTCTTTACAGTTCTTTTGCATTTCTTTTCTAATTCCGTATTTCGTATTTCGTATTCCGTTTTTAACAATTTATTTTAACAATCCTCTCAAGACAATGTGGCGTCAATTGTCAACACACTTGACTTGGTTAATAAAACAGAAAAACAAAGAAGAAAAAAAGAGTTTTCTTAGCCTCATTCCTCTCATACTTAACTATGGCAGCAGCAGTTGAAGTCAGCGAAGCAAATGATAATTTCCCTTTAACCCCTTCCTTTTACAGAAAATGGCTTAAAAGACAAAAACCCATGCTTTGTTGGCCAAAAGGAAACAAACCAAATCAAAAAAGAATCACAATCCTTTTGTTCAAAATTTTCTCTTATTTAAGGCCGTTTCCTTCAGATCTCCATTTTTTTTATTCCATTCAGCTTAAAACAGGAAAATAATTGTCAAGGAATTTACACCACATAAATTCAAAAATCATATTCAAATTAAAACAAATACAACAACAACAAAAAACATTATTTTTTCAAACAGCATGTGAAAGAATAAAATTTTCAAGGACCTCTTTTGTTGCATATAAAAAAGGACTCTCTTTCAACATTTTTAATACGGCCTATTGTTTAACAATTTTTTGTTGAATTATTTCTAATATGGCCAGTAATTTTTTCTGTTGTTTTTGGGCCTCTCTACTTTATTTAAGCCTTCCTAGATTTGTTATCCTTTTGTTCAAGTTATAAGAGGCGTATAAAAAGCATTCCTTTTGTTTAAATTCCTTTAATTAAGCTGGTCTATTGGTTTTTTAAATTAAATTCCTCGTATTTGCATGTGCAAAATTTATTTCATTTCTTGATATTCCATTTCAGAACTCCTTTCCTGTCTTTGTATAGAGCTTGTCATGTCCTTAAGGACATCATAGTCTTAAGCAGCGATTTTGTTTGTATTCTTAATTACTCTTGGTTGCTTTCCTTAACGTCATACTAGCGGTGTTACAGTAGAAAACACACAGGAAACATGAGTTGATAAAATATTGTTACGAAAATGGAAATGGTGTTACATCGTTTAACATTAAAATGATAAACAAAAGTTACAAAAACAAAAACAATGAACTTGTTTACACAATAAACAGGTAAACAAAAATGCATCAACAAACAATGTAAACAAAATACACAAACAACAATGATATAACGATGTTTGCATTTATGGAGATCTAAGAAAGCGAAGCCACGAACATTCAACTTTAAGAATTTTCATTAGACTATTTATGTTGGCATATAACTGGAATTTGAAAATTTTCTGGCCGATGACTTACATTTTTTTGGTCTTTGGCTTACATTTTTGTCCGTATGACTTGCATTTTTTGGATCGATGACTTGCGTTTTTTGTCGATGACTTGCATTTTTTGGATGATGACTTGCATTTTGGTTGCGTTTTTTGTCGATGATTTCCATTTTTTTGGATGATGACTTGAATATTTTTGGACCATGACTTGCAATTTTTAGGGCGATTACTGGCATTTTTTATGTCGATAACATGCATTTTACGGGTGCATGACTTGTATTTTACGGTCGATTATTTGCATATTTCTGGATTATAACTTGAATATTTTTGAACGATGACTTGCATCTTTGTGTCGATAACTCGCATTTTTCAGGTGGCGACTTGAATTTGTCGTTGATTTGCATATTTTTGGATTATGACTTGAATACTTTTGAACAATGACTTGCATTTTTCAGGTGGCGACTTGAATTTTTTGTCGATAACTTGCATATTTTTGGATGATGACTTGAATATTTTGGGATCGATAACTTGCCTTATTTGGGTCGATGACTTGAATATTTTTGGACAATGACTTGCATTTTTTGGGGCGATAACTTGCATTTTTTGGGTGATGACTTGCACTACTTGGGTCAATTACTTGCCTTTTTGGATCTATGGATTTTTTTGGATTTATACAGGGCCCTTTTAGTTGCTCATTTTAGAAAGACTATTAGCTTCGTAGTCTATAATTCTGGTCCGAAATGACATCGTCTGACTTGGGGTCAAACGTGTTTTGGAAACCTTGATGCCATGGCTATCCAGGTCCATTTCCATTTCCCATTCGTTTTAGCAGTTCAACAGGCCACCTATTTAAGTGTTAATTACGATTTTATGTCCACATTTTATAAGCAATAAACAAATGCAATATATGGCTGCCTTTCAAAATGTTAGTTCCTTTGTGTTTGAACAAAGTATCGTATTTCATAATGCCGCTGTACAAAATACATACAATGTATTCTATTTCAAAACGTCGTCAATGTGTATTTTTAACGCAGTCAAAAAGCAATCAGGTATCGGATTTATAGTTTTTGGTTACTTTGCATATCTACATAATTTATAGACCGCATATCTACATATACAGTGACTTCCACAACTGTTCATAAAAATACAAAATTATACTTTTTTTGAATTATAAATATTTGTAGTAACTTAAAAATTTTATTTATTGTGTTTTAAACTTGTTTCATGTTAAATAATAAAATAAATAATAAAAAATTAAACTAATTAACATTTGCTTCAAAATATAGTAAGAAACATATAACATTTTTTATGAACACTTTTGCAACTTAAAAATGTATGTAAATTTTAAAGTATATTTTAATATTTAATATGGCCACCTTTTGTTTTTATGACAAGCTGCATCCTTTTTGGCATACTATTAATTAAATTTGTTAAAATAGATGATTCTATTTTGCTTCATTCCTCATTGACCGCCGCCCATAGCTCTTCAAGGTTTTGTGGCACTGGATTTCTCGTAATAATTTTTTTTTCAAAATATTCCATAAATTTTCTATCGGATTTAAATCCGGAGATTGTGGGGGCCAATCTAAGCACCTAATATTGTGATCCTTTAGCCATTTCATGGTCACCTTGGCCTTGTGTTTTGGGTCATTATCTTGCATAAATACCGTATCGCCCGGTTCACAACCAAAAATTTCCAGACTAGGCAGATATGAGTCCCTTAAAATGCCTATATAATGCTCTGCTTTCATGATACCTTTTATTCGCCTAAGTATTCCTAATTTTTCACCCGAAAACAACCCCATACCATGAGGGATCCTCCTCCATATTTTAATGTGGTTTGTATATTATTTGATGTAATGCCTATTTTTGTATCATACCAGGACCAAATGCGACCATCGGAACATAATCTATTGATTTTTGTTTCGTCAGACCATGTTACAAGTTTCCACTGCTCAGGAGTTCAATTGATATGATCTTTTGCAAACTGTATGTATACTATATATGTTCCCCTTACTCCTCTAAGGAGCATAGGGTCGCAAGCAGATGCAATGATCGCCAAATACTACGGTTATATGGGTTCTCCGTTTCGATCTGCTACTACCAGAGGCTTCACGCCACGTAGCTGACCTATTCAGCATGAGATACGAGATCTTGCTTCCTCCGCTATTGCTTAGATTTCCAAGAGAGATATTCTCTATTCCTAATTTTTATGCACCAGATTGCGGCGTCCTGTAAAGTCTTTATTTAATTTTTTTTCCTAAAAACTATTTCTAAGACATTGTAGCTACAACCTATTAAAAAAGCGAATTTCTTTTCATAGCTATTTTCCATTGGTTTTGCACTCCAATTGCTGTAAGGAAAGTTTAAATGGGGAAAAAAGAAATGCCAATAAAACAAACACATTAAAATCGATTGAGAAAAGTAGCCAGAAAAACTTCGTATAATAATTTTCATTTAACGATTAGAAGAAAACTTTGTTCTCCTCTTTTTTTTTTTTTTTTTGTTTGGCAAATCTTAATGGCCAAATTGGTTAAGTCTTGTAGAGAATTTTAACTTTTGAAGTTGAAAACTAAGGAAAAAGTTCGACTTTTAATAGGCAATTTTAATAATTGTTAAAGGAAGTTGAACAACAGCCATGAAGAGCGTATAGTTTTATTTTGAAATTATTTTCATTTGAAGATTTTCTTCTTAAATTTAAGAACAGCTTTAAATACGGCTTCACAAATGGCTGCTTACTTACACTGGTCGGTGTTAATAAAGTTGTAAATTATTGGGGAAGATAGCGTGTTGACAGTTCCTTTTTAGGGTCATAAATTATGTCAAAAATTACCTTTGGCTGGTAATAACACCACCAACAACAACGGCAACAGCGCAGCACTAGCACCACCATCTTTATCTTAACTAAACTGCCTTTTGCTTCTGCTTCCTACACATACTCATATGTGTGAGTGTGTATAAGTGCAGATCCAAATAGTTGTGCGAATGATTGCAAATGTATGTGAGAGAGCAGATATGACTCCACCATATTAGCCAAGATGATGATGATGATGAGGATATCAATGTAAACTAATGCCGGACATGTTTATTATTGACCATCATTATCTCTAGTAAGCAATGCCTTGCAAACAACCCTCGTTATGCTGCCTGTACACTCTGAACACTCTGAAGGCTTTACCTTTGAAATCCTTCAATAAGGCAGAGTAGCCTTAAAGTCTCTCTCTCTTCTCGTTGTCAATTATTAAGTGTGGCATTAACTGCTAAACAAGTTAATCACATTTTGGCGTTTTTTTCAATGCTCCTTTGCTCCTTTGTTTCCCTTTGTTTTTTTTTTTTTTTCTTTCAAAGCTCAATAAATAAACTCAAGGATTTATCGTAGAGATATTGACAGTTTTCTTCCCGTTTAAAATCCTTAATATAATCTGCTTCAATCACAAATAATACTTACGAAAAAGGGATACGATGAGAGTCTATTTTTTTATCATTGATGCTAAACAAACTTAACCTTCATTTTGTTTTGCAAGGTTTATATCAGCCACATCCCCTACCCCTATCCCTTTTATTCCTTGCTTTACATGTGTGTAACACTAACCAGCCAGGACCTGGTCTTTATCCTGTGTTCCATTTCTTTTTTTTCTGTAAAATATTTACTTAAGCTAATGAAAAAACGTAATTAGGTCTGCTAGCTGTTGTTGTCACATCACAGGAGAGCGAGAACAGAAGTGTTTTGCAAACAAAATCTGCTAAAATGTTTCAGGAGGGGAAAAGGGAAAAAAACGTTATCGTTACTTAAACACACATCGGGGTATAGAGTTTGTCTGTAGAAAAAGAATATTTAATTATAAATAAGCATTTAGAAGAGAGTAAAATAATAGCAGAACTAAAGAATATTTTTATTTTTGGAAACAAAACGTATAAGTCAGAGAGGGCTAACCACACCATGGTAATGTCTATGCAAAGCGAAAACACAAGTACACACAATGCAAAGTACTAGGCCGATAAGCTATGAGGCAGCTAAACACAATAGTTCTTTAAGCAACATGTGCTCTATAAGTCATATGTGATGCATATCATCTATAAGTACTTTAATAACCTTATTAGAGTCAGAAGGGAATCTGTCTACGTTAGGGCGAATCTGGCTGATAGGGCACGCAAGGCGGCATGTGCTGCTTACTGCTGCAGTAGAGCGGTAGGAACCAGATGGGGTCTTCGTCAAAGGATCACGCGTTGGATATATTCTACGGTCATCGAACCCAACCTCTTATACGGTGTTGCTTTCTGGTGGACTGCTCTGGACAAACAACACAACGTCAGACTTCTTGACAAGGTCAGAAGGTCTACCGCCATTTATATAACTGGCGCTCTAGGCACCACCCCCACGAAAGCCTTGTTCGCAATGCTAAACTGGCTTCCTACTGTGCTTCTCGCTAAGCAGGTAGCCAAGTTTGCTGCCACTAGACTTAGTGCTCTCTCTCATTGGCACATTGTACCTTCTGGTCACTCCACTATTCTGGAGGTTGATCCAGTGGCCCCTGTGAACATGGACTATTTCCCTGCTGAATATTGTCTTGACAGATGTTTCCACTCTCTGATTCCAAGTAGGGATGACTGGAATCCTAATACGGTTGTCCCCCCAAAAGTTCTGGATATATATACCGACAGTTCTAAACTCGATAATGGAATTGGAATCGGTGTCTACTCAGGGAACCTGGACCTAAATATTTCTCTCCGTCTGCCGGACTACCGCAGTGTGTTTCAGGCGGAGGTGATGGCAATTTACCAGGCCGCTCAATGGATCCTCGTCAACGATGCTCCTTTCACTCGCGTCTCGATCTTTTCTGATAGTCAGGCCGCGATAAGATCTCTATCGGGTCTCGTGAATAACTCTAGGATCGTTAGGGAATGTCGCCGCTGTCTCGACCTTCTCTCGGGGCGCTTCACCAGTGTCTCTCTGCTGTGGGTCCCCGGGCACAGTGAAATTCCGGGAAACAGTAGGGCCGACGAGCTCGTCAGAGCTGGTGCGCTCCTTCCGGAATCCTCTTCTGTTGAATTGGGTATGCCACTTGACTCGGTAAAGTTGACCATTGCGCGGAGGTTCTTTCGGGACGCCAACCTATCTTGGGTCAATGAGGAGTCCTGCTCCACCGCTAGACTCATCTGGCCCAATATGGATAGAAGGCGTACCAACCGATTACTTGGTGTTGGTCGTGATGTCATCTCGACTACAGTGGCCGTGCTTACAGGTCATTGCGTCATGGGTAGACACGCGGAAAGAATGAGGCTCCCTTGCAACGACTTCTGCCATGGATGCAGGTCCATTGAGGAAGAGGAGACTGTTGTTCACTTTCTTTGCCAGTGCCCGTCTCTTGCTAGGTGTAGATATATGTTTTTTGGCTCCCCATTTCTTGTGAGCTTAACGGAGCTATCATCTATTGATAGATATCAATGATATAGCTTCGTTCATCAAACTTTCTGGCTAGTTTTCCAGTGCGGGGTAGTCGTGCTTTTGATGTGCAGCCCTTGCGCTGACCAACTTCTTCCTTTTCCCTTATTTTGGTGGAACTTGGTTAGTACAGGGACTGCGTTCACCCGTGGCATCACAACGGGCCGCTGTGCGTGCTCAAGTGAGCTTTGTGATAACAGAGCTACCACTCCGACCTAACCTAACCTCCTCTCAGCACATTTCTGGCAAAAGGTCTCAGAGTTAATAAAGAGTAAAATTGTCATGAAAAGCTTCTCGAAAATCCCTCGTTCGGGGTCGATTTTAAACTGTACGTCCCACCACTCATGTATAAAATTAACACACACACAACATGAGTGGTGTGAGAAGCTATGCTTTAATCTTGACGGAAGGTTTGTAATGACCAATTATGTATGTATGTATGTGTAATTTCTAATTAACAACTGTTTATAAAAAATTGAAGAATACGCTGCTATTTTTTGTTCCTCTTCTGTCTGTATAGCTGGTTATGCACACGTTTATGCATCGCTATTCGTATTTCATTCACTATTTTATCACACAATTTTAACTGTTTGCGGCTTCCACTTCACCTGAGGTGAATGGAAAATTTTGTTGAAATATTTTCCGGATCCATATGTTGCACGGAGATAAATGAAAATAAATGCATAGAGAGACAGACATAGAGATACATTTGCATAGCTATGTATACCATTTATATGGTCATTTACTCAATTCATAAATACTTTAGAATTCGTTTGAAGAGGGAATATGTTTTATGGTTGATTGCCATTAATACGGCATACGAGTGAATTCTGAATTCTTATTTGATAAACAATAAAATTTTTTAATTAAATTTCGACGTAGAATTTTATCATTTCATTCTCCCGTATTTAAAATTAAAGACAACTTTTTCTCCACCTCCTTTGCAGCTACTGTTCAACGTCATTTACATTTCAAACTTCAACTTCTTTCACGAACATTGGCACTTAAAAGTAAAACGGATAGACGCAGCCGGAAATGTTATTCAAAAGAGCTAAGAAAAGAAAAAAACTCAGAAAAGAAAGAGTAGAAGAATCCTTGAAATTGAAATTGTCAAGAGAAAGATAAAATTGTTGCAAAAACTTTGCTGAAACAAAGCCAATAAGCATATGGGCTGGGCTGTTCTGTTTAAAATTCCTTTAATTACCATGAGTTTCTTGGTAAACTCACTTGCATGAGTTTGCTCTTGAATTGATTGAAACTCTCGCAATTCGTTTAGGGGGCACGGGGGGTGGGACATAATTATTAGGCATTAGGCATGCGAATGAATATTAATTGCTACAGAGTTTATATAATGCGTTCTTCTTCTTCATTTAAATTAAAGGAAATTTTGTGGAAATTTTAATTGTTTATTAATAAATTCAAGTCTGCTTAAGCCGAGTGATTTTACTTTCATGCACCTGAGCTGAAATCGATTTGTTAAGGACATAAAACATGTGTGTTAGTTTCATATGATAATTGGATACAGTGGAGCACACAATAGAAGAATCACGGAAAATCTTTATTTCTTTACAATATCAGCGAGAGCTCATCTCCCTACTCTTATTTCCTTATTTAACTGGTCATTACAATCCTTCAATCAGGATTATGACGTAGTTTCTCACACCACTCATGTTGCGTGTGTTAGTTTTACAAAGGGTCCGCCAAATAATTTTTTTTTTGAAAATGCTTTAAAATAAAAAACTACGGAGTATTTTCTAAAATTTCTTTTTTTACACCCGAGAATATTGCTGCTGTGGCAGAAAGTGTGCGTGAAGCACCATCAACATCAATTCACCGTCGTTCTCAACAATTGAACATTTCGGAGACATCATTGAGACGAATTTTGCATAAAGACCTTGGTATGACGCCATACAAAGTCCAATTGGTTCAGGAGTTGAAGCCAGTTGACCATCCAATGCGTTTTCGTTTCGCTAAGTGGGCCTGCGATCGACTTACAGAAGATGCCGATTTTAGCAAAAAAAAATCATCTTTTCAGATGAAGCTCATTTTGATTTTGGCGGGTATGTAAACAAGCAAAATTGTCGCATTCGGGGCACAGAAAACCCGCACGCATACATTGAAAAGCCGACGCACCCAAAACGAGTCACTGTTTGGTGCGGATTTTGGTCCAGAGGCATAATTGGGTCATTTTTCTTCGAAAATGAGCAAGGAGTGGCCGTTACAGTCAATGGCGATCGTTATCGGGCCATGTTGAATGAGTTTTTGTTCACAAAAATTGAAGAGGAGGATATTGGCAACATTTGGTTGCAACAGGACGGCGCTACGTGCCACACAGCCGAAGCTGCACTCGATGTTTTGCGCCCTGTTTTTGAAGATCACATTATCAGCCGCAGAGCCGATGTCGTTTGGCCACCTCGGAGCTGCGAATTGCGTAGGATTATTATTTGTGGGGTGCCGTCAAAGATAAGTGTTAGGCCGAGAAGCCAGAGACAATTGACGCTTTAAAGGACAATATTCGTGAAGCCATCGTGTAAGCTACTGCATGGCCAGCCGGGGCAGTCATTTGAATGAAATTATTTTCCATTATTAACCGGAAGGATTATACTTTCAAATAAAAAAAAGAAATTTGAGAAATATTCAGTTGCTTTTTTTAAAGCATTTTCAAAAAAAAAAGTTATTTGGCGGACCCTTTATATGAGTGGCGGCACCAAAAATTTAAAGTCGCCCCTGAACGATAAATTTTTAAGAAAGTTTTCATGGCAATTGTATTTCCACTCAAAGTTTTTGCAGAAACATTGCTGAGAGGAAGTCGCCGTAGGAATATTTTATAAATTCGTTCTTTGTTGATGTCTTAGCTAGGGTTTGGAACCACGGCCTTACATCTAATTTTTTTTTTGGCGTGTGAGGTAGGGTTTAGAATGCCTACGCACTTACAGTGACCGTCGTCAGCTGCGTTGAGTAGGGCTTCCACTAAAACAATCCCTCCTCCTCTTCTGGAGATACTCCCTTCCCGGGACGGCTATCTGCATTACTTCGGGAAGGGTCCAGAACGACGTCCTGTTAAGGACCGTTGTCTACTCTTCCACGTCTGGGTAAGCCATATTTGAAGCCAGCTTCATGCTATTGGCTCGTCTTCTCATGTATCATTCTGTCGTACTGTATCAAGGTCGACCTTGTTCCTGCGGAATACACTTCCACGTATCTTCTCGCAGCGTTCCACTTCGTCTCGCTTTCGAGCATTGCGTCAACAATGTTGTCGGGTGTGAATTCGCCAATCTGTTCCATCAACACATTCTTCTCGTCTTGCCATTTGATGCAATGGAAGAAGGTGTGTTCAGCGTCGTCACTCATTTCCTCGCAATAAATGCATCCAGAATCATTCACCTTGCCCATGCGGTGTAGATATTGTCGGAAATAACCATGAACCGTAAGAAACTGGGTCAGGAAGTGGTTAATTTCCCCAAAATTTCTCTGTGTCCATGCTTCTATAGATGGAATAAGTCTAGCAGTCCATCTTTCACTTGTTTCATCGCTCCATCTACTTTGCCATCGCCGTATAGTTTGAGATCTGACATCTGCGGTGCTAATGGCGAGGTTTTCCCTCTTCGCTTTCCATAATGTTCTTCGCTCGAATGCCAGCAAGTCGATAGGTGTCTCACGGTTGATCAACCTTACATCTAATAAGCTAACATTCTACCTACTAGACTACGGCAACCTATTCATTGCTGTGAATTCACACATAAGCTGGGATACAGAAGAGGATGACCCCTATCTACGTGTGTACTCGGAAAGCGAACTGAATGTCAGAAAGCATTTGTATCTCCCGACCTTTCTACGGCTTGTGCATGGAAGTTGTGGTGATAACTGCTCACTACCTTATTAGCATTCATGCAAGCAGACCGGGTCTTTCAAATCAGGGCTTTTGTAGAATATACTACAACGTGGTATAGCCAGGATCCATCTCCTTACTCTTCGGACAGACTGATAAGTAATGGACAGTTAATAACGAGATAAAGACTCCAGTACAGCAAATGCTATATTAGCTTGATTAACCTGCAATCTGAGGATGACGTGGAGGAGGATCAGACTATCACTTTCTTACTGTGGCACTATCCAGCTTGGTTAATAAAAGGAGAGGATTGTCTGTGTATGAACACGTCGATTAAATCGATTAAGTATGTCCCTGGGGCATACGGATTTGTTCAAATCTGAAGATGGCTAATAAGGGTTTAGTGTTATTAAATAGCGAGATAATTGCCTCCATTTAATGTCTCCAAGGCTAGGCAAGGTTGGTGTCACAATCACACATTACTAGTCCGCCAGATTTGGGGATGTGTTCTTAACAACTTCCCGATGATAATTCCTAGAGAAAATGCTGAGGAACCAATGTTGCTTTTAGAAGTAGAACCTGAGTACAAGTCAACAAGTGCTTAGAAAGCTACAAATACTGGCTTTGGCCATGGAAGTTACTCAAGTAAATAACAATGATTCTTACTGTGTAGAACCACGTATCTTTGATTAACGAATCAGTAAAGAATTGCATAGAAGACGCCGTAGTCTAGTAGGTAGTATGTTAGCTTGCTAAACGTGAAGCCATGGTTAAAACCCAGGCCAGAAAAATATTCCTTCGGTGACTTGCTCTCAGCAGATTTCTGCCAAAAACTCGGAAAGTAAATAAAAAATTGCCCTGAAAAGTTTATTGAAAATCTGTTGTTCAGAATCGACCTTAAACTGTAGATCCCGCCTCCGATGTATGAAATTAGCACACACAACATAAGGGGTGTGAGACACTGGGTTGTAATCCTGACTAAAGGGTTGTAAGGGCCAATTATGTATGTATGTATGTAAAGAATTGAAATGACATATAAATCGCAGAAGACACTACGTTTTCAATAGCCTTTCCCTTGCTGTCCTGTATTCATCATTCAGATTTGATTTAGCGTGTACTCACTGTATGGTCTCCTTGAAATAATTTCAATCATATGTTGCACATTCATCATGTTGGCTCAATCAGTTGCATTAAATGAAATTTTCCCAAAAATTAGAACATGAAACATGAAAATATTTTCCAATTAAAATTCAAATTGAAATGAATTTCTGAAAATGTTTTACGGTTTTGCGAATAAAATTTTCCTTGAAGGCAATAAATTTTAAAATAAATTTTAAAATAAATTAAACAGATGGCATATAAGAGGAAAAACTAAATACCCACAGAGAGAGTGTGGCCTAAATTACCAATCATTATTAAGAACGATAGATACATAGTAAAATAAATAGTACTTATGGGGGTTTCTTTTGATAGTACAATGATATTTTATTGGTATGCTATAAGTACCATAAGCACAATAGGTTTTCATTGCAAAAGTATGAAGTATTGGTTATTCAATAAAGTAATGTGGGATCCGTAACAGTTGGCATGTGTTTTACATACGGTTTGTGTCTTTAATAACTTTGAAGATATAAAAATTAAAATTTTTTTCATATAAATTAAGGAAAAAATTTGGTCCTTTCCCTTTTGTACTATGCGGATGTAGAGGTTATGACATGAAAGATCAAATCATAGCCGAAGGGGGCTTAGAAAGCTTGCAGATAACAAATAGCAAAATTTGCATGGAGTCCAACATAAAAAGAATTTGGAACGATATAGCGGGTCGCTCAACCAGAAATTGCAAAACCTGTGCAGATCGTACGTAAAACCCAACCAACTACCCGAAGCAACAATGCTAATGTAATGTTGTATATGAAGTGGTATCAAACGGATTCGATGTATTATAAGCAGGCGAAATCAGGCCAGAGGATAACCGCAGATAGTGTAGCATAGTGGGTAATATGTTGGCTAACCAGGGAAGAGCTCCAAGTTCAAGCCTCAACTCTGATAAAAAATGTTTCTTTCAGTGAGCACACCCTCTCAGCAGTCTTTTATCAATAGCTCTGAGAGTAACTTATTGCCATTGAAGTCGCTGTAGTCTAGTAGGTAGTGTGTTGGCTTATTAGACGTAAAGCCAGGGTCCGAGCCTCAGGCCAGACATCAAGACAAAATACAAAAAATATTTTCTTCGGCGACTTGCTCTCAGCAGATTTCTGGCAAAAACTCTGAAAGTAAATTAAAAATTGCCATGAAAAAGTTTCTTAAAAAATCTGTCGTTCGGAGTCGACCTTAAACTGTAGGTCCCACCACTCATGTATAAAATTAACACACACAACATAAGTGGTGTGAGAAACTAGGACGTTGTACAATGGGTCAATTCGACCTCCGGGTACTGTGCTTGTCTTAATTGACAAGTACACGTCCTCAAACCTAACCTAACTTATTGCTACTAAAAAGCTTCTCAAATCTGTCGCCGGTTGGAGTTACAGGTTTCCACCAAAGAAAGGCGTTTACCTCTGTAGCCAGTAATTTTACTTCGTCACACGATTTGCCTGTTCCTCCAAGAACATTTCGTCACTATGTTATTTGCCATGCCAGCCATGATGAGGAATCGGAGGGCTTTCGCAGATTTTTCATAATCCAGCCACCTTTTTGATTTTTACCGCAATGTAGGTGCTTTACTGGAAGGTATCGAATATTACAACCTTTTAGTTAAGCTTATAACTCAGCTTCTCACATCGCCCATGCAGAGTGTGTAAATCTTATCCATGGTTGAAGGAATTTGCAATTTCAAATCGAAACTGAACGACAGAGTAGATTTTAAACTGAAAGAAAATCGCCGAAGTGCCGCAGCTTCGCCTCTAATAAGCCCATATAGGGTTGTAATGAGAAATTATGTATATACCAGAGATCAGCAATGAGTATGTATTCAAAAAGATGAGTAGAATCGAAAAATGCTCACAATTTCTGATCCTGATAATGAAAATTGTGTCTACTTTACATGAGACTGGATCAGTTTGGTTACTACATCAACTCTATGAGTCCATAGGCTACTCATACTTTTTTTTTAATTTGTATACCAGAGATCAGCATTGAGTATTCAAAAAGATGAGTAGAATAGAATCATACTCATAATTTCTGTTACTTGTATGCATTCATACTTATTTTAATATCATGGAACCTCTACTCATATTCAAAGTTTGAAGTACTCATCATACATCATACTTAACAACACGTATGATGTTGTTGATTTCGACTCTCCATAACTCAACATATACACGAAGCACTTAATAAGTATGAATCGTGTACGAACACTAAAATACTTGTTTGAGAAGGTTGTGTGTTTGCTGTGTTTGGTGTTCCGTCTTTTTTGCTTACGTGACTTTTTTCTCTTTTTTTGTAAATGCAACAAAAACTAAGACTGTAAATTTTCATGAAAGATACGAGTCATTGTAAGTATTTTTCTAAAGTTATGAATCTGAATGAGTAGAGGCTTATGAATAAAACATATTTCGAATGGTTTGATGTCAATGTTGTACTCATACTCATTGCAACCTGTACATATAAATCAACGTTGTATATTTAAATTTCATTATTGTTGACTCACTTATATTCAAAATTTCATGAGTCCTTATGAGTAGCGAAAAAAACGATTCATTGCTGATCTCTGGAGTTTCAACCAATTTCCATTTCATTTAAAAAATTTTGTAAATTTTTAAATCCCCCTGTTCCTTTAAAATCATATTGAGTGACTCAATTATAAATTGTTTGCAACATCCCTGCATTAAATTAAGTTTTAAGGCTTCAAAATAAATTGAGTCTTTAAAACTCAACCACAACAACAGTATCACCACCATCCACCCACTCACACATATATAGTAAATGAGTGCAACAATTTTATGGACGCACATATAAAACCAAAAAACAACAACAAGCAACAAAAAATCAATTTTAAATTAATTTTGCCAGTCTCTCAAGGACATTAAGCCGAACAGAAAAAAAACTGCGGAAAAACAAACAAAAAATTCCGAAAGCAACAACAACAACAAATATAAAGGCTTGCAACTTTGTTAATGATTGTAATGCGTTGCGTTGTTGTTTGGTTGGTTGGGTGGTTGGTTGTATGGACGGTTGGTTGTTTGGTTGTTTGGTTCGATGGCTGTCAGTGGCGTTAACAAAATAAATTGTTTGCTGTGGCACATTAATTTTGTTGTTGCCATAATAAACAAAACAACACAAAAAACGACAACAACAACAACAACCGAAATAATACTGGCAAACTTAACTTTGACATTGCAACAGTCAGTCAGTCAATGGACACCCAGTTTATAATAAACATGGGGTAGCAGCAGCAGCACACACAGCAAAAGGATTTCATAGTTAAGCAAACAGATCACGTATTATTTTCATAAAAAAAAATTCTCAACACACTCTCGCACACACACACACACGCACATACGAACTGGGGACACAAGCATAAACTCATTTCAGGAAAATTGGAAAGCAAAGGACAGAGAAAGAGAGAGAGAGAGAGTGATAGAGGGGAATACAGTTTATGAATTTCATTACTGCGTATATAAAGTAAAAGTATGTGAGTATTAGAGTTTCAGAAAACTGGGTTAATAACCAAAAATAACACACATTCACATACACAGTACGTATGAATTACTATGTGTCACTCTCTCTCTGTCTCTTTTAAGTAAAATATTAAACAATGTAATGCAATTTATATGTATGTATGTGTGTGTTTGGGAGAGTGATAATATTTTGTTAAAAAAGTATATTTTTTGTTGTTGTTCGTTCATTTATTTCAAGGATAACGACCACAGAAACCATTTCATTTTTAAATTGAATTGTTGTTTGTCAAATATTGCATGATGTGTGGCTCTGTGTTGTTGTTGTTGTTGTTGTAAATGAAATTATTTAAAAACAAAATTAAAGCGAAAGCTTTACTTCCAATAAGGCCTTAAGAGCAACAAAAACTGGTGTATTGTTAAAGGATTGACGTTCGTTTTCTCTGTAGTTTTGGCAATAAAAATTCATATCCTATAATTCCTTCATACGATCCTTTTTGGTGAGAGAATTATGATCAAAGAGTTTATGAATGCAGATTGCAGGAATTGCTTCACTGGATTGACTCCAAAACAGGGAACACACATACACACATACACATAATTGGTTATTACAACCCTTCAGTCAGGATTACGACCTAGTTTCACACACCACTTCTGTTGTGTGTGTTAATTTTATACATGAGTGGTGGAATCTACAGTTTAAAGTCGACTCCGAACGACAGATTTTTGAGAAACTTTTCCATGGAAATTTTATTTACTTTCAGAATTTTTGCCAGAAATCTGCTGAGAGGAAGGCGCCGAAGAAATACTTTTTTTGTATTTTGTTTTGATGTCTGGCCTGGGGGTCGAGCCCTAGTAAGCCAACACACTACCTACTAGACTACGGCGACAAAAACATCATGGCGAATTCTATGCAATTCTTTACTGATTTGGTAATCAAAGATACGTCGTTCTACAGTGTATAAATCAATGTTATCGACAAAAGTGACCAGTATTTGTTGCTTGTTAATCACTTGTGGACTTGTACCCAAGTTCTACTTCTAAAAGCAACATTGGTTCCCCAGCAGTTTCTCTAGGAATTATCATCGGAGAGATGCTAAGAACACATTCCCAAATCTGGCCAACCAATAATGTGTAATTATGGCACCAACATTGTTCCAATGAAATGTAAATGCCTAGCCTTACAGACATTAAATGGAGGCAATTATCTCGCTATTGAATAACACTAAACACTCATTAAGCATCTTTAGGTTCTAACCAATCCTAGCGTCATTCTCACATCGAAGTGTTCATACACGAAGAATTCCTCGCTTTTCTTAACTGATTTTGTTAGTACCAAAGTGAGAAGTTGACAATCTGATCATCCTCCGTGTCATTCTCAGATTGCAGCTTAGCCAAGCTAACGCAGGAGTTGCTGCTTTGGAATCATTCTCTCTCTTTATTAATCTGTCCGAAGAGTAAGGAGATGGATCCATGCTTTACCATGTCATTGTTTACTCTGCAAAAGCCCTGATTCGAAACATCCTGCCTGCTTGCATGTGTGTTAATAAGGTAGTGAGCAGTAATTACCACAACTTCCATGCAAAAGCCGTGCAAAGGTCGGGAGACCTCAGACAGCCATCCGAGTACACACGTAGGTAGGGGTCACCCTCTGCTGTATCCCAGCTTATGTGTGAAATCACAGCAATTAGTAAGACAGCGTAGTCTAGTTGGTAGTATGTTGGCTTATTAGATGCAAGCCCATGATTCAAAGCATAGCTCAGCAAACACAACGAAGTATTAAAAAAATATTTCTTGCGTCGGCTTCCTCTCAGCAGATTTATGGCAAAAACTCTGAGCGTAAAATAAAAAATTTCATGAAAAGTTTCTCAAAAAATTTGTCTTATGGAGACGATTTTAACTGATAGGTCCCGCCACTCATAGATAAAATTAACACACACAACATAAGTGGTGTGAGAAACTAGGTCGCAATCCTTACTGAAGGGTTGTAATGACCAATTAAGTATGTATGTGTGTATGTGATTTCATGAGTGAATCAAAATAATTTTTAAATTTTTAAACTGTGTGAGCAGTGAGCCCGTTCATATCAAACGAAACTTATGGCACTTAAACTGGAAAGGCCTGAACTATCAGGTCTGGAAAATGAAATCTTAGTTGTCACAATGGATCTTCAGGTCTGGGTGCATAGTTCAGTAGTTTTTCAGGTCTTAAACGAACGAATCCTCTGTGATCGTCTGGCTTGATTTTGACAGATCACAGCAGGTCAGCATTTGCTTTCTGATGCAATTAGAGTAATATGGATTGAGAGTTGAAAATCTTACTAAACAACAAGTAAAATGCAACTGCGATGCATTAGTGCCTAAATCCAAGTATAAAGGCAGCAGTTAGCTCGTTTATTGGCTGATGAACAATATGACCAAAAAGCGAAACGAGAGGGGCCGCATTTTGGAGAGCCTGTTGTAGGTTAATGTCGCCGTAATCTAGTAGCTAGTATGCTGGCTTATTAGACGAGAGGCCACGGTGACTTTCTCTCAGCAGATTTCTGGCATAAACTCTGAGAGCAAATAAAAAAAAATCTCAAAAAAATCTGTCGTATAGAATCGACTTTAAACTGTAGGTCCCACCGTTCATATATAAAATTAACACACACAACATAAGTGGTGCGAGATGCCAAGTCGTAATCCTGACTGAAGGGTAATGGCCAATTATGTAAAGGGTCCGCCAAATACCTTTTTTTATGAAAATTCTGTAAAAAAAACTACTGAATATTTTTCAAATTTCTTTATTTATTTGAAAGTACAATGCTTCCGGTTAATAATGGAAAATAATTTCATTCAAATGGCTGCCTCGGCTGGCCATGCAGTAGCCTACACCAGAAGATGCCGATTTTAGCAAAAAAAATCATCTTTTCCGATGAAGCTCATTTTGAACTTGGCGGATATGTAAACAAGCAAAATTGTCGCATTTGGGGCACAGAAAACCCGCACGCATACATTGAAAAACCGACGCACCCAAAACGAGTCACTGTTTGGTGCGGATTTTTTGGTCCAGAGGCATAATTGGGCCATTTTTCTTCGAAAATGAGCCAGGAGTGGCCGTTACAGTCAATGGCGATCATTATCGGGCCATGTTGAACGAATTTTTGTTCACAAAAATTGAAGAGGAGGATATTGGCAACATTTGGTTTCAACAGGACGGCGCTACGTGCCACACAACCGAAGCTACACTCGATGTTTTGCGCCCTATTTTTGAAGATCGCATTATCAGCCGCAGAGCTGATGTCGTTTGGCCACCTCGGAGCTGCGATTTGACACCGTTGGACTATTATTTGTCGGGTTCCGTCAAAGATAAGTGTTACGGTGACAAGCCAGAGACAATTGGCGCTTTAAAGGACAATATTCGTGAAGCCATTGGTGAAATACAGCTGCACACAATCGATAATGTGCTTAAAAATTGGACCGATCGTGTAGGCCACTGCATGGCCAGCCGAGGCAGCCATTAGAATGAAATTATTTTCCATTATTAACCGGAAGGATTGTACTTTCAAATAAAAAAAAGAAATTTGAGAAAATATTCAGTAGTTTTGTTTTTTAAAGCACTTAAAAAAAAAAAGTTATTTGGCGGACCCTTTATGTATTTATGTGTTGTACGTTAACGAGGTCAATGGAAGAAACTAAAGCAAGCTGTTGCACACAGTGAAACTAGTGCTACTTCAGTTAAGTGCAAGATAGGGCTGATTTTGAACAGGACTTCACTGGAATGCTTAGCGCAGAACAAGGCAGAGGACCAGCCAGTGAAATATTCTATTAAACCTAGGTTATCTAACACAGAGTCTAATGATGGGCACTGCAAATTATGGTTTCATTGCTTGCATCTCCAACCATTTGAATAACTTTTTCAATGTTTTTCTTTCCCTTTAAATGCATAGAATTTGTTGTGTAAAGAAATTCTATGCTAAAGAGTCAACTTTTTTGTTTTTATTACCTTTAAAACTTGAGTTAATAGCCAAGTTAATAACTGTTAAATTGAGTTCAAAAACAAAAGCAAAACATGAAACGAAAAATAACTTCTTTCAGGTGGTCACGTATTCAAGATAATGTTTCCAGTTTTATTTCGTTTTTTGCTTTCCTTTCTTTTTTTTTTTTTGTAACCAAAAAATGGGTCTCAAAGGCAAAAAAGAAAACTAAAAAGGAAACAGAAACAAAAAAACTGAAACAAATTATAGGCAGTATAGAGTAATAAACATGAAACCTTTAGGGCTTAAAAGAAAAACAATTTGCACCTTTAATAAGGCCACAAAAGAACGCAAAAAGGGGGAAAAACAATGAAATGAAGACAGAAAACATAATTGTTAACAGAACTAAGGCAGGCTTAAAGCGAATTATTAAGAAAATACTTGTTTTGAAAGGCAAGGCAGAAAAACAAAACCAAGGAATGCTTAAGCAACTTCAAATAATTATTGATTTAAAGAGAAAAGAAAGAAAAATTTTAAAAGAAAAATTCTTATTTGAATATGATCTTCATATGGTGAGCAGGAGGGAAGGGTGTAAAAAAAACTTTTGCTTCTAACATTTATAATTTATTGTTGTTGCTGTAAGACATCCATTATAGCCAACATTTTCTTTTAAAAACTATTTTAGAGCAGGGGACGAACCATATGAAATATTTTCTTTTCTTGTGTCTTGTGCCTGAAGACATTTTTGTAGACAGTTTCCATGTATTTCGTCCTTTACTTCCTCCAAAATTTTTTTCCTTTCTTTTTTTGCTTCTTTTGAATATTTTATTAGAATCCTGGCAAACATAAGAAAAAGCCCTTTTCCGTATTTTTTTTCTTATATTTCTGGGTGTCTAACTTGGCTGGTGTGTGCCCCGGCAGGAGTATACCCCGGCTGAGTGTGGTTGGTTTTGTTTGGGTTTCGTTGGTTAATAATTCATAAAATCATCAGCATAAAACCACTACTTAAACTAACATCATCAAAAAATCATGGAAAAGTATTATAAAATAATGTCTGAAGAGTTTTAAGTTTTCTTTTTTATTTTTTTTATATCAGCATGTAAAAGGGCATAAAAGTTCTTCACATTCTTTTAAAGAAAAAAAAAAAAAGGATTTAAAAAGAAAGTTTTCTTATGTACATTTTATACCAGAAGAAGCCTAAAGGCAAATATTTTATAACAATTTTTTTTTCTCTTTTATTTTATTCAAATACAATCATTTTCATTAAGAGGCCTATTTATCATTGTAATTTCAAGGAAATGAAAAATTTGATTATTTTGCTCTATAATGGCTCACTCAATGACAAAGAGGAAGACTAATCATCAGTTTAAAAAGCAAATAAGCAAAGATCACAACCCATTGTGGTCAAATCAATTGAAAGTTATCGGATGATAAACAAAATACCTCAGCTCATGTAAAAGCTGCTGAGTTTTTCAATATTATTTTCCAACGTATCAATTTGTTTAGCTACACACATACATGCATACATAATTGGACATTGCAACCCGTTTAGTCAGGATTACAACTTAGCTTGTTGTGTTAATTTTATACATGAGAGGCGGGCCCTACAGTTTAAAAAACCTGTTCATGGCAATTTTTATTTAAACCTTGAGTTTTTGCCCGCAATCTGCTGAGAGGCAGTTTCTGAAGAAATATTTCTTTTCATATTTCATTTTGTTGAAGATGTCTGACCTGCGATTTGAACTGTGGCCCACGTCTAATAAAATAACACACTACCTACTAGACTATGGCGATTGGGTCGACCCAGACTTCTCCAATTTAATATCAAAGAGATATCGGATCGATTACTATATTCATTAAACTTTCAAGCTGGTTTTCATTTCTATCTTGATCCTAAAGGAGTCATGTTTCAAATACGAAGCCCTGACGTTAGCTTTAAAGATCGTTACACTTTGCGAGCCCATTGTATTTCAAGTAAATCCAATACCACTGATCCCGAATTCTAATAAAATTATGAAAGTACAACCAAGAAGTCCGTAGAACTGGGATTATACCTCACTTGGCCAGGGGCCCATGAAGTCCATTTCGTTGGCATAAGTAAGCCAGGGGACAGTTTCATTGCGAAATAAAGCAGTCTTAAGAAAGGGGTCGCACTGTTTGGATCTTCACACTGCATTCAAAGGTTCGTAGAAATCCTTTCTTACCTTGACAGTGCTGCTGGAGTTGTTCAACGTCATACTGCACAACCTTATTAGCTCCAGAGGAATACAGACTTCAGATAAAGCGCGCAAAAACGCGATATCTCTTACAGCTATTGAATACTGCTTTATAGCCGGCAAAAAAGTGTGTGTATCAACTAGACTTTTATCAAAATTTCTTGTCAATCGCGAACTTACTAGATCCTGGTTGTTCATGCTTAATTATCGCATTCAAGAGGTCGAGTGACATAAAAATTGAAACATTTCCTTTCAATATCATCAAACCAAACCATTGGAAATAGTTTGGAATGATTTGTTAAAAAAAATTATTCAATTCCATGGAGTCTTAATTCATGTGACGAACTGAAACATTTGGTGCCTTTACCTCTTTACAGCTTGAATTCCGGACTTCTTTCTGCAACAGAAACCTTGATCAACTTTTTCAGTAACTTGGGTACCAACAAATAACTCCTTTTGCATTTTATTACCCCATATCTCATAATTTTTGACCACGAAATCAGTCGCACTAAGCTCTTGCTAAACATTTCTTCTATGGAATGAAATCCTTTTAAAAACATAATTGTATTCCATAACAGTAATGAAATGAATTAAAGATTTACACCTGCTCACCTGAAAAAGTTTTTTAGAAAATCCAATTCGCTCTCCTTGGTTGGAAATGTTACACAAAATGTAACACAAAAGGTGTCTGGTCTCAGGATTAAAATTTTTTTGTTTGGACAACCAAAAACTGAATTTCTTTTTCATAAAAGAAGTGTGTGTCTCGTAGCGCAGAGTATCATTCCCATTGCTGTGGCATAATAAAATAAAAATCATTTTAAAAATGAACCCGAGGATTACAGCTACACCCCAAAGGATTAACTTGGCTGATGGTATGCAAAATTAAAAAAAGTTGCCGTAAAAATGTTGTCCTAAACTGTTGTACTTCAAATCAAATGAAAATTATTTAATGACCGACTGACACTTTCAGCACCACATTATTATCATCATGAGAATACATTTAAATATTTGAAAGTTGTGCTGAACAGACGTGTGTTTCTTTAGCTCCGCTGTGATAAAATTACTGATTATTAATATTGAAAAATAATATAAACAAGATACATATACCCGAAATACATAAACCAATAATATAAAGAAAAACAATAACCAAAACAAAAAACAATAAACAAAACAAAAAAAATATAAAAAAATAAAAAAATTTTTTTTTAACTAAATGCATAAATATAGACTAAGAAACCAAGACAAAAATATCAACAAAATTAAAGAAATCAGCAAACAACAACAAAAGCAGAAACCGGTTTTAAATATGGATAAATTGAACTCTCCCATACAGAAACAATTAAGAGAAATCAACCGTACTTCTCTTGCTGATAACACACCAAAAATGCATACAGAGCGTGAATCTCTCTATCTTCCTAATACTAACTCTCCATTAAGGCTTATACAAGTTATGGATAAACGATTTGAAAAACTAAGTGAACAATTGCAAACGAATATACAAACAATGTTCCGTGATTATGAAGAACGTCTCTTAAATGAGATTGATAAGAGATTAACTGTTACGATGAGTAAGTTAAGTAATTTATCTGAGAGAGTATCTGCTCTTGAAATAGATATGCAAGAAATAAAAAAGACAGCGTCGGAAAAATTAATAGCACAGTCAGAAAAAAATAATAAACTAGAAAAGGAGGTTGAGGCTCTGAAAAAATATGTTAGAAACAAAGAGAACTCTGCAGTTTCAGATGAATTGCGTGTCAACGGTATTCCTCAGTATGATAATGAGGATCTTTTTGCAATATACAGCAAAATTTGTGGGGTGATTCGAATTGACCCCCCAACTGTTAAGGACATTTTTAGAATAAAAATGAAAAAGAACAACAGATATATAAATAAAGATAGGCACGTTAATAAGGCGCAAGATGCCCCAATTATAATAAAATTCGCAAGACCATATGATAGAAACTATGTTCTAACGTCGATTAAAAGTTATGTAAGAGAAAACAAAGATCCTTTCCGCTTAAATCTAATTGGGTTTAATAGTCAAACACCATTTTACTTGAACGAGAATCTTACGCCTGATAACCACCGAATATTTCTCCGAGCCCATCGTTTAAAAAAGGATAAGATTATTTCTTCAGCATTTACGCACCGAGGATTCGTATACATAAAAACATTGGGAAGCGATGAACCGATGCAGATTGAGGAATTAGATGCTCTGGACCAGTTTTTTCGATCTCACACTAACTCTCCTAATATTTTACACTAATTTAATCCACATAATATCTATATCTTTAATTCATTTTTTATCAAAATTATATGTTAATATCAAAATATTTGTTTTTATTTGTTTTTATTTTGTAATTATACTATGTATTGTGCTTTTTGAGGACTTAATTTTTGCTTGCATTGTTATGGTTAGGAAAATTTGTAATTACAATGATATTGGATTTTAATGATATGAGGGTTGGCTCTAGGGAAAATCTGAGAACTATGATTAGCATTCTCTGTAAAAATGATCTTGGACTTAAGATATGCCATATTAATGCTCAAAGCTTGAACAATAAAATGGACGAGTTTCGTTTACTTTTTGAAGGTTCGAAAATTGACATTATATGCATTTCGGAAACTTGGTTCTTTACGGATGTTAGTAGCAGTATGTATAATTTAAATGGATATCGACTCTTTCGTTCAGATAGGACAACTAATGGTGGTGGTGTTGCTGTGTATGTGAAAGCTAGCATTACGTGCAGGGAGATTATCAGAAATGATGTTGGTGACAGTGTTGAGTACATTTTAGTGGAAATTTTTAACAACAGGGATAAACTCTTAGTGGGTACAATTTATAGACCTAATAGAAACATCAATACGAACTAAATGTTGGAAATGCTGAGTACTTACACTCTTGGATATAGCCATGTAATTTTAACCGGTGACTTTAATGCCAATATTTTGGAGGATACTAGTTTAGTGGAGGACATGAACTCCATTGGTCTAAACCTGGTTAACAATGAAAATCCCACCCATTTTACGTCCACATCCAGCACCTTACTTGACCTTTGCTTCACCAATAATATATTCCGCTTGCTGCACTTTGACCAACTGTCTGCACCAATGTTTTCACGACATGATTTATTGTTTATATCTTACGATTTTAACCTTAGAAGGAGCGTTCAAACAGGAATTTTTCAATACAGAGATTTCGAAAATATAGACTATCAGTCTCTTGGTACCGAGTTATTATCTCTAGATTGGAATCATGTATTCCTAACCTCTGCTGTTGATGAGCAGTTGCATTTATTTAATAACAACCTAAGATATCTTTATGATAAATATATTCCTTTAAAATCGAAATCCCTACGGAATAGTAAACCTTGGTTTACTTCCGAAGTTAAAACTCTAATTGATATCAGGAATCATGCATACTCTAGATGGAAACGGTTTAAAACTCCAGAGCTTTATGAAATTTTTAAATCTGCGAGAACTGCTGTAAATGCTAAGATAAGAAATTCCAAGTCTATGTTTTATGGAAATAAGTTTCGAGACTGTATTGACTCAAAAAGAAAATGGAGAGAAATTCATAGGATGGGTTTAGTAAATCGTGACAATGCCAGTGCGGAGATAATAGATGTCAACGAGGTAAATTATCAATTTTCAAATATTCCCATGCCACCTATAAATATTAACTTTTATGACAACGTAATCCTAAGCCAACGACAATCATATGAATTCAATTTTATAAACTTTACACAAGAGGAGGTACTGGAGTCCTTTCTTAATGTAAAATCTAATGCTGTTGGTTATGATGGAATGCATCCGAAGTTTATTAAAATGACATTACCTTATACACTCACTTATTTTACCCATTTGTTTAACACGATAGTTACCACATCTACTTTCCCATCTATGTGGAAACATGCCAAAATTGTTCCGATTTTGAAACCGGATAAGAGTTTTCGGCCAATTGCCATCTTGCCGTATTTATCAAAGGTTTTTGAAAAATTAATACATACGCAGATAAGCCGTCACTTACATACTAACTCCTTGCTTAATGAAAAGCAATCTGGTTTTAGACCCAAGCACAGCTGTATTAGTGCTTTAGTTGATGTGACTGAGGAAATCAGATTGCAAGTTGATAAACGTCATACTATGTCATTTCTCATACTGCTTGACCATTCAAAAGCATTTGACACAGTACATCATTCCATTTTACTCCATAAATTGGAACATATGTGCAATTTTTCCCCAACTGCGTTAAAATTATTATCATCTTACTTAAGTAATAGAAGCCAAAGTGTTTATCATGATTCAAACGTATCCAGAAGTTGTTCAATGCCAAGGGGTGTACCACAGGGCTCCATACTTGGTCCCCTTTTATATTCCATATATGCTAATGATCTTCCATTGAATGTAGAACATTGTCAAATACATATGTACGCTGATGATGTGCAGCTATACATTAGTTGTGAAGTGGATGATGCGCCCAATTGTATACGTTTAATAAACCGGGACTTACATAAAATTTACTTATGGGCATCTGCGAATGGACTAAGCCTAAACCCCAAGAAATCAGCTGTTTTACTTATTGGACAACCGAAAACTTTTATGACGTATCTTCCTCCAATACATATTAATAATATAGATATAAACATTGTTGAATCTGTTAAAAATCTAGGAGTAATTCTCAACAAACAACTCAATTGGTCGGATCACATTAAAGCTAACTGCGGAAAAACGTTTGCTATGCTTCGCAATCTTTGGATGACGCAATATTTCACACCAATCGATATCCGAATGCTTTTGGCTAAAACTTACTTGTTGCCAACTCTAATTTATGGTTGCGAGCTGTTTGCTAGCTGTGATGCTGTTAGTAAGCGCAGGCTTAATGTCACTTTTAACAACATTGCACGATATGTATTTGGTATTAAAAGAAATAGTAGCATATCACATTATGCCAAACAAATTTATAATATCACGTTTGATAATTTATTGAAGTGCCGAGTACTACTGCTTTTGCATAGAATTGTCTATAATCAGGAACCACCCTACTTATATCGGAAAATAAAATTTTCAAGATCTAATAGAGGAAAGAAAATAAATTGTATGAAATATTCTAAAGCTACCTCTGAGCAACACTTTTTCATAAACTCTGTTCGCCTTTGGAGCCAACTACCCCCACAATTACAAATAATATCGAATGCAAGCCATTTTAAAACTGCCATATTTAAGCACTTTTCATAGTTATGTTTTTTCTTTTTTTGTTCTTTTATGTTATATTTGTCTAAATGTTATCTTTTTAAAAAAAACATGTTATATAATATAGTTTAACTTTTATTTTTCTTAAATTTATTATTATACTGTAATTAACTTTAAATTTCCACTTTTATATTATAATTATAATTATTATTTCAAAAAAACCTATATGACATTTACCTAACCAATACTTTAAAATAAGACTTGTTCTTGTTGTATTGAATTTACTATAAATAAATAAATAAATAAATAAATAAATAAATAAATAAATTTCCTGGCTTTATTTCGTTTTTGTTTTATGATGGCGTCCATAAAATAGTAAAACTTTGGAAATTTTTTTAACATGGACTCTCCACTATTTAAACAAGTTCTGGAATGTTAAAGGTTCTCTCGTAGGCCCTTATACAATCCTTATTAAAGCTAGTGTTAGAAAATATTGCCCAGATTTCTGGCAAAAAATCTCAGAGTTAAATAAAATTGCCATGAAAAAGTTGCTCAAAAATCTGTCGTTCGGAGTCGACTTTAAACTGCAGGTCGCGACAGTCATGTATAAAATTAACACACCCAATATAAGTGGCAAGAGAAACTAGGTTCATAATCCCGACTAAAAGGGTTGTAATGGCCGATTATGTATGTATGCAAGTATGTGATCGATCCGGTATCTAGGCACTTTAGCTCTCTTTGATAATCGAGAAAGTAAGATCAAATTGGAGAAGTCTGAGGGGATCCAGTCGCTACAGTCTAGTAGGTAGTGTGTTATTTTGTTAGACGTGGGCCACAGTTCAGAATGAAATATGAAAAGAAATATTTCTTCAGAGACTGCCTCTCAGCAGATTGCGGGCATAAACTCAAGGTTTAAATAAAAATTGCGATGAACAGGTTTTTTAAACTGTAGGGCCCGCCACTTATGTTTAAAATTAACACACACAACATAAGTGTTAAGAGAAGCTAGGTCGCAATCCTGACTAAAGAGTTGTAATGATCAATTATGTATGTATGTATGGATCGACCCAGAGACGGATGTTATCAAATAAGGCTCAATACTCTATTCATGCCCTATTTCTCTGTATATGTATGTCGAAGGCATTTGTGAAGTGTCTCCGCATGCCTATCCATTATGCTATGACTTGTAAATATAGATACAGTGATGCAGATATTCCAATGAGCTACATTAAGTGTTTGATTGGTATGCTTCGTGCTCAATTTGGGCCAATTTTGAGCATATGAATATAAGAAAATTTTTCTTCAGTTCAAGATTTTTATAGGAGTCGCCCCAGGTCAGACAGACATCTCCAACAAAACGAAATATGAAAAAATATTTTGTCGGCGACTTCCCCTCAGTAGAATTCTTGGAAAAACTGTGTGAAAGCTTAGACAGATTCGGAGGAAAAACGTAACGAAATATGAAAACAAAATATTTCTTTCCGAGACTCCCTCTCAGCACTTTTCTTGCAAAAACTCTGTGAATAAATAAAATTGCCATGAGAAGTTTCTCAAAAATCTGGGTCCCGTTAAAATGTAGATCCCGCCATTCATGTATAAAAACTAACGCACACAATATAAATGGTGTGAGAAACTAGGCCGTAATTCTGATTAAAGGCTTGTAATGACCAAGAGGATGAGTGGGAAACAATAGGGAATCCTGAGAGTCCGCCTGACTGCTGACTGGGGACTAATCTTAAAAGGAACTTGATTACCCTAGGAAAGGTTTTCCCGATATTCAGTCTTATCTGAGGTTTATAATGGAATACGCGTTTAGCTAATCCGTCTGTTTTTATTATCTTATATTGTCTCTCTATTTGCTTTCTCTTACATACATACATAATTGGTCATACACTTATGTTGTGTGCGTTAGTTTTTATACATGAGTGGCGGGACCTACAGTTTAAAGTCGACTCGGAACAACAGATTTTTGTGAAACTTTTCATGGTAATTTTATTTGACACTCAGAGTTTTTGCCAGAAATCTGCTGAGAGGAAGTCGCCGAAGAAATACTTTTTTGTATTCTATTTTGATGTCTGGCCTGGGGCTTTTCGTCTACCTACTAGACCACGGCGACTTAAGGCGTATAAGAATCATGCGCATTGTTAAACAAAAATATTGCATATGTTAAGCTGGCTTATAACTTATTTTTTGTCTTCAACGTTTTCCAACAAATTATTTTCTCTACGATAAGCCCATTTAATAACACCCACTATTTCCTTTCTTTTACTGCCCGTAAATTTAAAAAAAAATCCTTTTTTCATTCTCCCATAAATTAATAAAAATATTTCACAATCACTTTATATTTTTATAGCATGCTTTCAGGCGAGGTGTGCGAAAGAGAGAAAAAATCAATCATTAACAATTGCTTTTTTATTTACGAAAAAACCCCCTCTGCGATAAAATTAACAAAATTAAATATGAAAATATTAAAATGAAAATGAAAATGTGAAATGAAAATATGAAATGAAAATCGAGGAAAAACCCTAAAGAGTTGTTAATCACTTTAGTGGAAATTTAATGGAAAAAAAATTAAAAAAAAAATTAAAAAAAACTTTAAAACAAAAAAATGAAATGAAAACATAAAATCTGTGTGTTAGTGTATGCGTGTGTGTGTGTTTGTATTTGTATTTGCATTATGGTTAAATTTTGCAGTATTTTTAATAATTAAATTGTTAACATTTACAACAACAATAACAACACGAACAACAATGCAAACAACAAACTTTAACGTGCATAGCCTAGCCTGCCTGCAATAAACTGTCACTAGTATTGCAGCAGTTGTTGCTCTTCTACTGCCAATGAAAAACTGCTGCCATTGATGTTGATATTGGCCATGGCAGTGATGAAGATGATGAAGTTGATATTCAAAGTTTTTACTCACAAAAACACACACACACAAAAAGGAGCAACAATAACAATTTTTTAAAAATTATAAAATAGTCCTGTCCATTAGCACAGCAGAGCTGTAAATATATGCAATCAACTGCACCTACTAACTGGGTAGTCTTTAGAAAACAAAAAGAAGAGTAAAGGAAATAAACAATTGAAGAGCCTTGATTTGCTTTGGACAATGCAGAGGCCAGCTAAAGTTCTTAAGTGAAATTCTTAGCTTCAAGTATATGGACCGCTAGGGCTCTTCTTCCATACTAACTGCCTCTACAGCCGACTACTGTACTGAAGTTGTCATAGTATTGCAAATAGTAAGCTTGATTATTAGACGCCAGCAAACCTTAGCTCAGACAGCTCGAACAAAATGAAAGACAGCTTCCGCTCAGCAATTTTCTGATAAAAATTCTGAGCGCAAAGTAAAAAGTACCATGAAAAATTCCTAAAAAAATCTGTCATAATTCGTAAACGACTTTAATCTGTAGGTCCCGCTATTCATGTATAAAACTAACACACAGCTAAGTGTTAATACCGAATTGTTTACATGAACGTTAACAATGTAAAATTTTAAAAACCTCCTAAATTCATATGGAAAATTAAATTTTCTGTTCAATTTTAAGACATAAAATCAAATTTCTATTGTTTACATCATGTAAACAATTATGTATTGACATTGCTACATAGAATCCCATGTAAACAATGTATTATTATGCAAAAACAGTGATAAATAGTAAATATAGGCAAACGTTTTATAAGAAACGCCATGAAAAGACTTTCAATTGTTTACATCATGTAAACAATTATTTTTCATGTTCATTTCAATTATTTCATTCCTTTACATACATAGCAATGGATGTAAATAATGCATTATTATAGGAAAACAATGATAAATAGGGAATATATGGCAAACCCTTATTGGAAACTTAGTTACGAAAACCCTTTCAATTGTTTACACTATGTAAACAATTGTTCTTTGTGTTAATTTTAATGATTTCATTCCTTTACATACATAGCACTGGATGTAAATAATGCATTATTATAGGGAAACAATGATAAATAGGAAATATAGGCAAACGCCTACGCGAAACTTAGTCAAGAAAACCCTTTCAATTGTTTACACCATGTAAACAATTGTTCTTTGTGTTAATTTTAAAGATTTCATTCCTTTACATACATAGCACTAGATGTAAATAATGCATTATTATATGTATATAATGCATTATTATATACAAACAATGTAAAATAGGGAATATATCCAAATGCCTTTTACGAAACTTAGCAATGAAAAGACTTTCAATTGTTTACACGATGTAAACAATTATTTTTCCATGTTCATTTTAATGATTTCAATCCTTTATATACATTACACTTGATGTAAATAATGCATTATTATAGGAAACAATTAGAAACTTAGTCACGAAAACACTTTCAATTGTTTACACCACGTAAACAATTATTTATCCATATTCGTTTTAATGATTTCATTCCTTTACATAGTTTTTTGTTTCTGAACGGATACTCCATAAATTTTATTTGCTGTCACTGCTCATTATGCCATTATGCATCCAGTGAGCTATGATTGCTCCTTTCCCTTAAAGTATGCTTTAATATCGTGTATAACTCTATAAAATATTTACATTTTTTTGTTTTTGTATGTGTAACAGTGTTTGTCGAGAAAAAATCAGTATTTTTTTACATTTTTTACACTTGCGTACGCACACCGTCATACAGTTTCTGTTCGTAATATAGTTTTACTCAGAGTTTAAATTAATTGCGGTTTGTGCATGTATCGTTTGTGGTCTACTTTGAAATTAAATTAATTTTCAGAAAAAGTTTAATTTTTTTATCCTTCGCCGCTTTTTTTTTTGTTTGTTTTTGTTTTTGCATATTTAATTAAGAAATAACTGTTGGTAATATAATTTACCAAATGACGTACATAGAGATGACACCATATACTAGCAGATTCTTATTTATTTAATTTATATGAAAAAACAACAACAAAAATATTTCATTCTTTCCTTAATTTTACATGAGTTTGTTCCTTTCTGTTATTGAACTATAAAGAGGCCAACAGGGATTTTAATTGCTTCAGTATTGATAGGCAAATTTGTTGTTGTTGTTATTGTCTGTTTGGTAGTAGAAAATGTAAAATTTTAATACAAAAATAATTTGATGTTTTCCCCTACATACATGTAAATAATGTATCAAATGGTGGCTTAAGGTAAAACAAAATTTTTGATATAAATGTTGCAAATCGATTCTTAATATTTGTAAAATGCCAGTATTTTTAAATTGTTTACATCGTTTTTAAATGTATGTAAAGAATTATGTACATTATTTACGTTAAGGTAACCAATTATTTACGTTGTTAACATGAAGGCGACAGCCTAGTGTCAGGAAAAACAAAAATAATTACTTCTTTTTCTCAAATGTAATGTAAATAATGAATCAAATGGTTGCTAAAGGTAAAACAAAATTTTTGGAGGTAAATTTTGATAATTGAGGTTTAAAATATTTAAAATGCCAAGAATTTTTAATTTTTTACATTGTTTACATGAAGTTAAAAAATTCTTTACATTTGTTCATGAAGGTACATATATGTATATAATATATACATATTTTTCATTGTTGACATGTAGGTAAACAGCCCTTTACATTGTCATTTACTTTGTTTACATGAAGGTAAACAATCCTTAACATTGTTTATATGAAGGTAAACAATTCTTTACACCGCTTACATGAAGGTAAACAGTTCTTTACATTGTGTACATGAAGGTAAATAATTCTTTATATTGTTTACATGAAGGTAAACAATTCTTTACATTGTTTTCATGAAGGTAAACAGTTCTTTACATTGTTTTTATGAAAATAAACAATTCTTTACATTGTTTTTATGAAGGTAAAGAATTCTTTACATTGTTTTTATGAAGATAAACCATTCTTTACATGAAGGTAAACAATTCTGTTTATTGTTTACATGCAGGTAAGCAATTCTTTACATTGTTTTTATGAAGTTAAGCAATTCTTTATATTGTTTACATGAAGGTAAACAATTCTTTACATTGTTTTTATGAAGGAAAACAATTTTTTATATTGTTTACATGAAGGTAAACAATTCTTTATATTGTTTACATGAATATAAACAGTTCTTTACACTGTTTTTATGAAGGGAAACAATTCTTTTCATTGTTTTTATGAAGTTAAACAATTGTTTACGTTGTTTTTATGAAGGTAAACAATTCTTTATATTGATTATATGAAGTTTAACAGATTTTTACATTGTGCAATGAAGGTAAACAATTCTTTACATTGTTTTTATATAGGTAAACAATTCTTTATATTGTTTACATCAATGTAAACAGTTCTTTACTTTGTTTACATAGAGGTAAACAATTCTTAACATAGTTTACGCGAGGGTAAATAATTCTTTAAATTGTTTTTATGAAGGAACACAATTCATTGTATTGTTCTTATGAAGGTAAACAATTCTTTACATTGTTTACATGAAGTTAAACAGATTTTTACATTGTGTACATGAAGGTAAACAATTCTTTACATTGTTTTTATGAAGGTAATCAATTCTTTACATTGTTTTTATGAAGGTAAACAATTCATTACATGGTTTACATGAAGCTAAACAATTCTTTATATTGTTTTTATGAAGGTAAACAATTCTTTATATTGTTTACGTGAAGGTAAATAATCCTTTACATTGTTTTTATGAAGGAAAATAATTGTTTATATTGTTTACATGAATGTTACAATTCTTTCCATTGTTTTTATAAAGGTAAACAATTCTTTCCATTGTTTTTATAAAGGTAAACAATTCTTAACATTGTTTTTATGAAGGGAAACAATTCTTTACATTGTTTTTATGAAGTTAAACTGATTTTTACATTGTTTACATGAAGGCAAACAAATCTTTACATTGTTTACATGAAGTGGAACAGATGTTCACATTGTTTACATGAAGGTAAACAATTCTTTACATTGTTTTTATGAAGGTAAACAATTCTTTACATTGTTTTTATGAAGGTAAACAATTCTTTACATTGTTTTATGAAGGTAAACAATACTTTTTATATTTTTTACATGAAGGCAAATAATTCTTTACATTGTTTTTATGAAGGCAAACAATTCTATACGTTGCTTACATGAATGTTTGTTAATTCGATTCGAGGGAGACAGATTAGTAGTGACATTTTCATTGATTCAGCATTTTTAAACGAAATTTGAACTGCTCTTAGGGTAGGTTAGGTTAGAGGACGTGTACTTGTCTTAATTGACAAGTACACGGAGGTCGAATTGACCCATTGTACAACGACGTCTTAGTTTCTCACTCCACTTATGTTGTGTGTGTTAATTTATACATGAGTGGTGGGACCTACAGTTTAAGGTCGACTCCGAACCACAGATATTTGAGAAATTTTTCATGGCAATTTTATTTACTCTGAGAGTTTTTGCCAGAAATCTGCTGAGAAGAAGTCGCCGAGGAAATACTTTTTGTATTTTTATCTTGATGCCTGGCCTGGGGCTCGAACCCTGGCTTTACGTCTAATAAGCCAACACACTACCTACTAGACTACGGCGACTTCTTGAACTATTTTTACCAAATCAAAGAATGGTAAGTAATCATGACGTCTCGAGAGTGTACTGAGCTAATCGAAGCTTATGTTAGAAATTCTTTTCATACATTTTCTGTGTTGCTTTTTCTTGATCGATCTTGTTCCGTTTTTGTTTTTTAATTCTTTTTGAAAAATTATCCCTCATAACTTATCATTTCTTTAAGATTTCCGTAGACCCTGCTTTTATCTCTCTCTGTTGCCTTATAAATCTCTAATAAATTTGAAATTTTTTTGTTTTCTTATTGTTGCTGGTATTATTGGCCAAAGCAGCAAAAGAAAAAAGAAAGGATTTATATTTACAACTTAAAACATGACACCAATTTGTATCAGCGTTTCATTTATAATTTCATTCACTGATTGCAGTCATAATTTAAGCCAACCAAACAGCCAGCCAAACAGCCAAACAACAATTGCTTACTTGAATGAGAAAAGATATTCAAAATGTTGTCATTTTACAAAATACCTCCGAAAAAAATGTGCCTTTTTTCCAGTTGTTGTTGTTGTTATTTTATTTTTTAATCAATTTATGAGCAATGTCGATCTGTCAGGTATCAAAACGGGCCATTATAAACAACACAAGCTTACAATTGTATAAAAAATAAAACTCTCAGCCAAGCTAAGCTCAGTAGATGATTCATGCATGCAGCGTCAAAAAAAAAACAAAAAGAATCTCCTCTGTTTGTATGTTAATGCTCAATGGCTTTTTAAATGTCTGTCAGTTGGTCTGTCTCTCTGTCTATGTGTTTGCTTGTTTGTATGTTATGGGTTATATAGCGTGGGCTGTCTGTTTGATTTCATTCATCGCGATTAAAGGCGATATGAATGACAGACTCTCAAGCACATAAAGTGCAACAAATATACGAGTAAAGATGGACAGACAGACAGGCTAGTTGTTTGTATGGCAATCAGGCAGCCAGGTAGTCGTTTAAATAACAAACGAAAAAAGAAGGTATTTTTATTGTATTTTAAAATTCATGTTAAAATGTCAAAACTTGTGTCATAATTTTGTCTAAAAAGCAACAAAAACAATAAAACACAGAAAAAAAAGATTTTTTTTTCAAAAAAATATTTGAAAAAAATTCCATTTTACCTCATGTTTCACAAGAAGAGCCATGTGAAATATTATTGAAGCGCAAATGATGTTAAAAGCAGTTGCACCACAGAAATATTGAAGTAGCCTCTTTATCCTCCTGCAATGAATAAAAATTCGAAAAATTTTGATGTTTAATTGGAATGTACCTCGTTGAACATATTTTTAATGGAAAAGTACTAAAAGTACTTTTGCTAGTACTAAGTAAACGTTGCTTAAATGCTTTAAAAGTATTTAGTTTTTATATAGAAAAACTACTTTTTATATTGAAAAAATAAGTACCAAAAGTCTAACTCCTTATACTGAAAAACGTACTTTTTATATTGAAAAAATGCTTTTTATTTAAAAATAATACTTTTTATTTTAATAAAGTATTTTTATATTGAAAAAAGTACCAAAAGGCCTACTTTTAATATTGAAAAAAAATATTGAAAAAATACTTTTTATTTTAAAAAAGTACTTTTTATTATTTTATTACTTATTTTAAAAAATACTTTTTATTTAAAAAAAGTGTTTTTATATTGAAAAAGTACTTTTTATAATGAAGTACTTTTTGTATTGAAGTACATTTTATATTGAAATACTTTTTATATTAAAAAAAGTACTTATTACTATATTTTTAGTTTTTCTAAAAAAGAAAATGTTTTTTAGTACTTTTTATATTGAAAAGTACATTTCCATGTTGAAAGAATATTTTTAATTTTTCTAAAAAGAGGCACGTTTTACATCAAAAAAGTACTTTGTTCCATTAAACGTAAAAAGAGAATAAAATATTGAAGTACTTTTTATATTGAAGTACATTTTATATTGAAATACTTTTTGTATTGAAAAGAAGTACTTTTTATATTGAAAATTTTAAAAAGATACTTTTTATATTGGAGTACATTTCATATTGAAGTACTTTGTATATTGAAAAAAGTACTTTTCTATTAAAAAAGTACTTTGTTCCATAAAACGTAAAAAGAGAGAGTGATAGTTTTGTTAAATCAAAGGTCACTTCAGCACATATAGTGGGTTTTTCTTAAATATTTATTCAAGAAAAATATTAAAATTCACAGTTTGTTTGCCTCAGCGTCTTAAGACATTGCTGAGGCGATTATTGTGATAAAACACAAAGCAAGGCCCCATAAACAATTGCCAAACCGGTTTTGCTTGCCAGCATCAGGGCTTCGCATTTAAAGCATGGGTCTCTTAAAAGCAGTCTGAAAGCCAGCCTAAAGATTTATTGACTTGAGTAATCGATGGGATATGTTGTTACGGTATTTGCGTTCGAATGCGACTAATCAGGAAAGAAGGTTGGCAACAACCTCTGTAGAAGTTGTTTACAAGTTAATGATCCACAAGATCCACAGATCTACTCACTTCTCAGTAGCCTATGGGTATAGATGCAGTGAGAATGATGGCCCTATGATCCACGTGCAGCTGATTCTGGCAAATAAAGTCAGAAACTTTTCCAACCCAGGCTTTGTCAGCGAACAATAGCCTATCAAAGGTAAGAGACAGAAATATATTCATGTGTGGTAGAGTTCCTACTCTAAGCAGTTCAACTACTACAGAATTACTTTATGTAGTTTGACACAAAATTGTCGAGAGGTTCAATAAAGAGAGCCATGAAGTTGGTAAGATATCCTAAAATTAAGCTAAACGGAGCAAATTCCACAGTCTACCTCATCCACAGGTTTAGCATCGTCCACAGTCAGTTTTCACTGTTTGTCCTATCAAGACTAGGTCCAAATATGGTTTATTAAATTTCACATTAAAATTCACAGTTTGTGGATCCTTATACATAATTGGCCATTACAACCCTTCAGTCAGGATAACGGCCTACCTTCTCACACCACTCATGTTGGGTGTGTTAATTTTATACATGAATGGCGGGACCTACAGTTTAAAGTCGACTCCGAACGACAGACTTTTGAGAAACTTTTCATGGCAATTTTTATTTATTCTCAGATTTTTTTTTGCCAGAAATCTGATGAGAGGAAGTCGCCGAAGAAATATTTTTTCGTATTCCGATTTGATATCTGACCTGGGGTTTGAACCGTGGCCTTGCGTCCAATAAGCCAACACACTACCTACTATACTACGGCGACTTATTTTTTGGATCCTCAGATGTTAGAAATGCATGGGTGAGAGCTTATGGCTGTCAGTATTTAATTTGATTTTATTGGTACCTTTTTCCTAAGGTGCTTTTGGTTTTGTTGGTACCTTTTGGTTTCATTAGTACCTTTTGATTTTATTGGTACCTTTTTCGTAGCTATCTTTTGGATTTATGGGTACGGTTTTTTTTGTAACTTTTGATTTAATTGGCACCCTTGTTAAAAGTAACTCTTGGTTTTATTGGAACCTTTTGGTTTTATTGGTACCTTATGGTTTTATTGGTGCCTATTTATAACTGCCTTTTGGATCTATTCGTACGGCTACATTGGTTTGCAGTTATCTTTTGGATTTATTGGTACCTTTTGGTTGAGATCTTATGGAAGCGTTTTATTTAATTTCATCTTTTTGGTACCTTTCCCCAATGTACTTTTGGTTTTATTTGTACCTTTTCAAAGCTAGGTTTTGAATTTATTGGTACCTTTTTCAAAGACATTTCTTGGTCTTATTGGTTTAATTCAGCTTAATTGGTACCTTTTAATTTTTTTGGTACCTGTTGGTTAACTAGGTACCTTTTCTATAATGCACTATCTATATTTCGCATTTTAGTGTAGAAAATATTGTAAAAGTGGCGTTGATTAGTACACATTGCTTAGGATTGACGGGGGGATTTCCTTTTGTGGTGCTTTTTTATTTGTGGTACTTGTTTTCGTTGTACAACTGCGTAACCCCAGTTTTAAATGAACATAAAATTTTATGAATGTTGTTTTAAAAGCCTCTTTAAAAGCATTTTTAAAAGCCTGTGTATAAAATATCCGCCACTTTAAAGTTTGAAACTTTAAACCTCAAATTTAATCACATGCAGCAGTGTAAACGGTCTTGATTTTTCTTAAAACGGCACGAATTAAGCGGAGTCTCAATCCATAAAAAAACTGCGATTATTATTTGGAAAAAAATGGAAATAAAAGATCGATTGTGTATGATGATGATGATGATGATTATGATGGTGGGTATACGAGTATAATGGTGCTGCATGAGTTGTGGTCAAATTTTTACTGCGCGTAACAAACGAACTGATACGTGACGGTACGTGACTTTTATTTTTCAACAAAATAAAACGCATTGCAGTTGCTGTTATTATTTTCAATTTTTTTCTTTAATTTTTCTGCTGGTGTTGTTGTCCATTTTTGGCTTGAAATGGAAAATAATTTCAAATTTAATAAATTTTTATTTATTTTTTTATTTTTATTAATAAATATGAGTGTCAATCAGATACAGTATCAGTTGAAGTATCATATTGGATATCACATTGGTTATCCGACTGGTGGTTATCATATTTTGGAGTCTATGAGCGATAAATATTCATATCAATTTCGATAAATTAATGCTTTTAAATAAACGATGCTTGTATTTGCCTATTTAAGTGGCCAAATATATGAGGTTTTTATTTCATTTTCAAATAAATTGTGATTTATTATTACTTCCTTTCATTTCATGTTTTTTTTTAATAGAAAAAACAATGTGTTAAAATTATTAACGTGTGTTAAATTATTGAAAATATAAGATTTATGATTGAAAAATTATAGAAAAAAATTTATCGATAAATCTTTAAATGCGTTGACAATTTATTAAAAATAAAATAAAATAAAACAAATTTTTTTTCATTAAAAAATGAAAGAAATTTTATAAATAAAATGGTCCTTCGGCTGGAAGTCCTTATTTGAAGAAAGTTCCAATAAAATATTGAATACACTCTGGTATGAAGTCGCTGTAGTCTAGTACATAGTGTGTTGGCTTATTAGACGTAAAGCCCGGGTTCGCAAACCAGGTCAGGCATCAAAACGGAATATAAAAAAATATTTCTTCGGCGACTTTCTCTTTGCAGTTTTCTGGCAAAAAATCAGAGAGTAAACATAAAATTGCCATGAAAAGTTTTTCAAAAATCTGTCGTTCGCAGTCGATTTTAAACTGTGGGTTAACACACACAACTTTATACAATGTTTAGATATGCACTTTTATTGAGTCAATATTCGAGTTATAGAGTACAATATTTTAAGTGTTCAGGCATAATAATATACTCAGTTCAGCTGCTTATTCAATATTCATTTGACAGCTGGTAAACAAAGCAGCTGGTTGTTATAACAACATTGTTTTTATTTTGTTTTGTTGTTTTTTTTTTTGTTGCCGTTGTTGACGTTTGAGTTATCAAATATCGATAAAAAGTGTTCGGATAATTGTAATATGCTCACTAAACACACTTATGACAGTGCTGAATTTTAAGTTTCACTCAATATTATAACAATTTGCGTATTTATTGCGCAATTATTAATTGAAACTTTATATGAAGCATTGAAAGGTCCATATTTGAATATAGTATAAGTGATGTGAGAAGCTAGGCCGTAATCCTGACTGAAGGCTTGTAATGGCCAATTATGTATATAGTACATATGTACCCGTCTGGTCAGTATTATTGCGATTGTCATGTATGTATCTAACAATGGTTAAAAAATAATTTGACACCACTTACGTCATAAAAGTTCAACAAAACCTTACACCAAAAACCTCGAAGCCAAAATATAAAAATTTTACCCACAATTCTAAATGAGCCGATGTGATTTTCAAT
Organism: Sarcophaga variegata; assembly: GCA_932273835.1. Classification (NCBI taxonomy): domain Eukaryota; kingdom Metazoa; phylum Arthropoda; class Insecta; order Diptera; family Sarcophagidae; genus Sarcophaga; species Sarcophaga variegata. The sequence continues at coordinate 119,757,809 of OW026360.1, read as the reverse complement.
TATCAGGCCCAACGTCCAACAATATCCGGGACATTCTGGCTTATACTCTAGTTAAACATATTTCTTCACTTACGACTTTAATTGGCGACCAATTGAGAATCACATAATTGGTCATTTCAACCCTTCAATCAGTATTACGACCTAGTTTCTCACATCACTTATGTTGTGTGTAATAATTTTACACATGAATGGCGGGACCTACAGTTGGAAGACGATTCCGAACGACAGATTTTTGGAGAAACTTTTCATGGCAAATTTATTTACGCTTCTAGAGTTTTTGCCAAAAGACTGCATAGTGTTGTCAATATGTCTGGGCTGGGATTTGCACTACGGCCTCACGTCTAATAACCAAACACACCGACTACTAGACTACGACGTGTATCAATCTGAGATATCCATGCCAAAATTGCATACAGTTATCTTAAATTGACAGTAAATTTGTAAATTTTAAACAGTAAAGATGTTTCAATAGAGTCTAGTCTGATCTTGTATCCACTTAAGGGTCCACCAATTCAAAATTAAGTAAAAGAACACTTAAAGCTATGGATGTAATAGAGAAAATTGTCTCCACTTATTTACTTAACTTAATTGATAATTACAAGGCTTTAGTCAGGACTACAACCTAGCTTCTAACAAAACCCATGTTGAGTGTGTGTTAATTTTATACATGAGTGTCGGTTCTTAAGGACAGATTTTTTTAAGAAAATTTTCATGGCAATTTTATTTGCTCTGAGGGTTTTTGCAAAAAGACTGCGGAAAAGAAATCACCGAAAGAAATTATTTTTTTCCCATTTCGTTATATTCGAGATGTTTGAACCACAGGGTTTCGTCTGATAAGCCAACATACTACCTACTGCACAACATACATACATAATTGGTCATTACAACCTACTTTCTCACACCACTTATGTTGAGTGTGGTAATTTTATACATGAGCGGCGGGACCTACAGTTTAAAGTCGACACCGAACGACAGTTTTTTTTTGTAGAAACTTTTCCATGGAAATTTTATTTACTCTCAGAGTTTTGCCAGAAATCTGCTGAGAACGCCGAAGAAATACTTTTTGTATTTTGTTTTGATGTCTGGCCTGGGGCTCGAACCCTGGCTTTACGTCTAATAAACCAACACACTACCTACTAGACTACGCGCCTTCAATAATGAACTGGATTTGGTAAATTCTATGCTGAAAACGCTATTCAATGTTTTTTTTTTCGGCGAGCAACTTTGGATTCCTGCCATCAAGCATTTGCAATATCCTGCTAGTGCTTGTAAAACGTATTTGTAGTTACCCCTTATAGAAAACAATTACAGCGATACAATCTTTGTATCATCGGGTTCGACTCGAAGACTTAAATAAGCTTGGGAACCTGGCTTGAACTCATCAAAATCCAGCATTATAACCTGTTGTCAATACTGTGATATTAACAGCCATTGCCCAAGTCAACAAGACGTTCTTAAGAGAATTTTAAGTGCCTCCCTGGTACCGAAAATATATCAGCTTTCCACTTGAAAATCGCCTTAGTCTAGGGGATAGGGTGTTGGCTTATTTGATTTTTATTTGGTGTTGGCATCTGGAACAGAACGAATTATGAAAAAAATTTTCAGCGGCGACATCCTCTCAGAAGTTTTCTGGTAAAAACTCTGCCCTGAAAGAATTCCGACATACATACATGTCTTTCGGAGTTAACTTTAAACTGTAGATCCTGCCACTCATGTATACAAAATTAACACACACAACTTGGGTGGTGTGAGAAGCCAAACCATAATCCTGACTAAAGGGCTGCAAAGATCAATCAAGTTCGAAGTTACATTCAGACAGGAGTCGCCATAGTCTAATAGGTAGTGTGTCGGCTTATTAGAAGTGAGGCCATGGTTCAAAGCCCTGGTCAGACATCAAAACGAAAATATGAAAAAAAATATTTCTTCGACGTCTACCTCTCAGCAGATTACTGGCAAAAACTCTCAGAGTAAATATAAAATTATCATGAAAAAGTTTCTCAAAAATCTGTCGTTCGGAGTCGACTCTTAAACTGTAGGTCTTGCCACTCATGTATGAAATGAATGCACACAACATAAGTGGTGTGGCAAACTAGGTTGTAATCTTGGCTAAAAGGATTGTAATGTAAAATTATGTATGTATGTGTGTAGTTAAACAAATTGATACGTCGAGAAATGATATTGAGAGACTCGGCAGCATTCGCATGAGCTGAGGTATCTTTCATGATTAAAGACGTGGATGACCATCCATTTTTTTATCATCCGAAAACATGCAATTGTTTTGACCAGAATGGGTTGGAATCTTTGCTGAATTTTTCCAAAATTTTTCATTCAAAAATTACTTGCATGTGGTTGAGGAGTGTTGAGGTTGAAGAATGAAAGCGAAATGTTTTTCAAAACTTCAAAATTTTTCAAAAACAATTTCAATTCTGGCACATAATTTTGTCAAACGTTTGTAAATAAGCCCGTCAAACGAATTTCCATTATTTTTAAAGTCTTTAGATTGCATAAGAAAATATTTTTTTTAAGAGAATTCCTTTAAGGGTCATTCCTTTGTGGGGGTCATAAGAAAGTAACTTCAAATAACTGTGGGTAAATTTGTATGCCTTTTTTCCCCCAATAAGCAATGCATGACAATCACGTCACAGTAACAAGAAAAAAAGTGCTCAAAGAAATTTTGAAATTCACGAACCCTGCAAAGGTATCTTTCCCCCCCTTTTTTTCATTTGTCATAAAAGATTTCCTTTCTTTTTTTAAAAATGTTCAAAGACAATGCGAATGGGAAAGAAGGTCCTTTTAGAAAAATATGCTAATTTTTACTACAATTTGATGGCCCCTTAATAACTGCAATAAAAAAATAAAAAATTTTTGGAAAAAACTTTTTAAAAATTATGCTGTTGTTGTTAACAAAAGAAAAAGGGGAAAAGAAGGGAAAGAAGGAAAACATTTTAATATTTACAATGTTACATATTTCCGCTCTCTTAGTTTTTGTAATGAAAACGTTTTTTCCATTTCCATTTCAATGAATTTTTATGAATTTTTTTCTGTAATACCAGGGGCTTTTGGTTATTTGTTTCGGTTTTACTTGACTTGAAAGGTAAGTTAAGTAGTTCCACCCCCTGTTTAATGGCGTTTTTTTTTTCTTATAGAAAAATTAAAAAAGTTGACATATGTTTAACCACCGCTGCTATTTTAAATACCAAAAAAAGGTCACGTTTTTTTGGTTCACATCTGTCAATTAAAATTTTTGAAATAGTTTTTCACACTTTTTCCAATTTAATTTCATTGTAATTTTATTAAATGGCTGACCATTTGACGAGAGATAAAGATCAGTTTATGAATAAAAAATAAAATTTTTTAAAATAATTTTTCAGTTTTATTGCCGGGTTTTCATGTCATAAATGTTGAAATAATGACTCGAATTCCCTTAAATTGTTTCCTTCAATCCAAACCTTTTTTTAAAATGTTATTAACCACAGGGAACTTTATATATCACGCTTACAGAACGATCGTATCCATTTGTGCTCTGCTGCTCAACACCACATCACCTTGGAAATTAAACTAGAAATGGCTCATGGCTGGATAAGCATACATACATACATTGAGAAGAGTACATATTTTACAAAGGCTTTGCAAGAAAAGAAAAATTAAGCGAGTTTTGGAGTTCACCTTCAGTCTAGTCAACAGTAAGTTTAATAAGAAACGTAGCTTATTAGACTTCAATACTTATTGAAGGCGATTGTAAAGCATATCAGTTGCTTGGAGAAGCCAAAGGGCATTTGACACCAAGTGAATACATCCAGTAATTTTCCAAAACTTCGAGCAAACAAAGTTGAATGATTTGAGTCCTGGGTAGACAAACGTTCACAGACAAATTTTTGCGTTACTGAATTATGAGAGAACTGAACGCATACCATTAGTCAGGATTACAACCTAGTTTGTCACATCGCTTATGTTGTGTGTAATAATTTTATACATAAGTGGCAGGACCTACAGTTTAAAGTCGACTCCAAGCGACAGATTTTTGAGAAACTTTTCATGGCAATTTTATTTTACTCGGAGAGTTATAGCCACTAGACTGCTGAGGGGAAGTCGCGGAAAGAAATATTTTTTCATTTTTTCGTTTTGTTGGAGATGTCTGACCTGGTGTTGTCTAATAAGCCAGCACCCTACCCCACTAGACTATGGCGGCTGAACCCACATATTGAAAAATCAGACCCCTTATGAATATACAGACGATATGTGTTTCAATTAGACTTGTTTCTTTTCAAGGCATAAATACCAAAAAATTTTAAAATTCCACTTCAAAAACTTCCACAGAAACAAGCATGAGCAACAAACGCCATGGCAATGCCTAGACATTAGCTCGTCGCAATATTTTTGCCGATTTTCCCTTTTCTGCACAGTGCTTCGTTGGCGCTTTTAATGACTGCCCCTTAGTACGCCAAACCTCTTAAAACAAAATATTGATTGGTTCGATTGCCTTTCTGGCTGAATTTTTAAGATACTGTACTGCCTTCAACATCGGCTTTGCTTTCCAGATCATTTCCGCTACTTTTTCAATGGTTGTCAGGTTTATAATATCTTCTTAGGTTAAGTGTTTATAGCATCCAGAAGACAGATAGAGCTGTACGACAGTTTTCTTAATATTTTATCCGCCAGTAGGCCTCTGCTTTTCCTGTTATACGGCACTTTTCACTTTCACTCACTTCACTTATTTTCTTTAGACAGATAGTGAAAGGCTAGGCACAGGCGGCCACTGTTCAACGTAATCTGCAGAGCTTTGTAAAGTATACCATACATGCCATTACCTGGTTGTTGTTATCTCCAATTCAAGAGGTGAAACTAATGATTTCCTCTTTAGTCATCCTATCAAACTGTGTTGGTATCACAACGCCTGCAATTTTTATTATTTTTGACTGGAATTTCTACACAATCAAATCAAATCAATCAATCAAATCAATCAAATCAATCAAATCAATCAAATCAATCAAATCAACCAAATCAATCAAATCAATCAAATCAATCAAATCAATCAAATCAATCAAATCAATCAAATCAATCAAATCAATCAAATCAATCAAATCAATCAAATCAATCAAATCAATCAAATCAATCAAATCAATCAAATCAATCCAATCAATCCAATCAATCAAATCAATCAAATCAATCAAATCAATCAAATCAATCAAATCAATCAAATCAAACAAATCAATCAAATCAATCAAATCAATCAAATCAATCAAATCAATCAAATCAATCAAATCAATCAAATCAATCAAATCAATCAAATCAATCAAATCAATCAAATCAATCAAATCAATCAAATCAATCAAATCAATCAAATCAATCAAATCAATCAAATCAATCAAATCAATCAAATCAATCAAATCAATCAAATCAATCAAATCAATCAAATCAATCAAATCAATCAAATCAATCAAATCAATCAAATCAATCAAATCAATCAAATCAATCAAATCAATCAAATCAATCAAATCAATCAAATCAATCAAATCAATCAAATCAATCAAATCAATCAAATCAATCAAATCAATCAAATCAATCAAATCAATCAAATCAATCAAATCAATCAAATCAATCAAATCAATCAAATCAATTAAATCAATCAAATCAATCAAATCAATCAAATCAATCAAATCAATCAAATCAATCAAATCAATCAAATCAATCAAATCAATTAAATCAATCAAATCAATCAAATCAATCAAATCAATCAAATCAATCAAATCAATCAAATCAATTAAATCAATCAAATCAATCAAATCAATCAAATCAATCAAATCAATCAAATCAATCAAATCAATCAAATCAATCAAATCAATCAAATCAATCAAATCAATCAAATCAATCAAATCAATCAAATCAATCAAATCAATCAAATCAATCAAATCAATCAAATCAATCAAATCAATCAAATCAATCAAATCAATCAAATCAATCAAATCAATCAAATCAATCAAATTAATCAAATCAATCAAATCAATCAAGTCAAATCAAATCAATCAAATCAATCAAATTAATCAAATCAATCAAATCAATCAAATCAATCAAGTCAAATCAAATCAATCAAATGAAGTCAAGTCAAATCAAATCAAATGAAATCAAATGAAATGAAATCGAATCAACTCAAATTAAAACAAAACAAATCAAATCAAGCAATCAAATCAATCAATCAAATCAATCATTCAAATTAAATCAAATCAAATCAATCAAACAAATCAATAAATCAATCAGATTAATCATTCAAATCAATCAATCAATCAAATCAATCAATCAAATAAAACCAAATAAAATCGAATCAAATTAAATCAAATCAAATAATCAATCAATCAAATCAATCAATCAAATAAAACCTAATCAAATCGAATCAAATTAAATCAAATCAAATAATCAATCAATCAGATCAATCATTAAAATCAATCAATCAAATCAAATCAATCAAGCGAAACAGAAAGTAGTAGAAACCATCAAAAATGTCTAGGGTGATGCATACATATCGGAATATTGCACGTTTGAGAAGAGGAGCAGGTCCAACTCTTGCTTTCACATGGAACATCATACACTGAAATGTCTGCAAATGACACTATCGCCCATATTAACCAAACTAAGGTCTATGTCTGGAGACATCTAAGTGCTTGGAGGGACTGTATACCTAAGACAGTTTTTCAAGTAAGTTTGAGGACAAAAATGATTCCTAGCTTTCTCAGTAAAAACCATACTGACTGTCTTATGAACGTTTACAGTACATTGTGGTACATACCATTGGGTCTGATATCTTTGGCTTAAGTTCCAATTGGACGAATATAGTCATTAAAAATGATGGCCATTAAGAGAAAATATCTTTGAAAGCTTTTAATTAACATTTGCCGGGAGATAAAATTTACGCCTACACTGACAGAAAAAGAGAGGAGCAGCTTCAATTCCATTTGAAAATGAAAAGTTGACAATGCTTGAAGTATTTGTTTGAATACAAAATATTTCATTTACCTGCACTTGCTGATTAAGAAGAATAAAAAATGTGATGAGAATTCTAAAAATAAATCCTCATTTCTAATAATGTCTGTTCGTTTAGAAAAATCAACAACCGAAACTTGTTTCAAATTATCAAATCAAATAAATCGTCATGCATGTGCAGTATGCCTAGAGTATTCACCATTAGGTGGACATTTCATATGCCTCAGCTGGCACTCATCACAATTAACAGAGTGCAGCAAGCAGCAAAGAATCTGAGAAGCACTAATCAACAGGGGCGTTAAACAAACTTTAGATGGGGAAAAGTAAACGAGCCAGAGATTTGCAAGATCAGCAGGCCACAAAGCGACAAAGCACCTGCAAGCCAGTCATAGAAGACGTTTTACATTAAAATTTAGATTTTTATCTAGATTAGCTCAGAAGAAGAAGAAGAAATAGAAGAAGAAGAAAAAATACTTAAATTGTTAAAACAACGCCTATTTATTTAAGAAGAAGAAAAAGAAGAAAAAAATTGTGGAATCCTTATCTGTTAATTGGCCAAGTATTTACTTTGGCTGTGTAAATGCCTGGCTACAGTGAACATATTTTCTTCATTTAAATGATTTGCTTTCCAAAGATTGTAATCGTTTACCATCAGCCACCGTCGTCATCATCATCATCATTATCATCAGTGAGTGAGTGAGTGCAAGCTTTTATTAGTGGCTCCTGTCTTCTCCTTGATGGCCATTTCTTAGCCAAAGATTTATAACCTTTTTTCTTCATTGTACAAGACTTTAAAGTTAAATAAGTTATTAAATATTGTCTGTGTGTGTATTTAATTTCCTTTCTGGTTTATTTAAGATTTTTTTGTATGCAACTGCAGCCATAATCGATGACTCTATTAAAAGTTGCGCCAGAAAATTAAGACAAAAAAAATCTCGAAAGATAAGCGAAATAAATTCGTTTCAAAGTTAGAAACCAAGAATAGCGAAACCAGATTTCTGCAACTGTGTAGCCTGAAGTCATAGTTACGGAACTTAAACAAAAAAAAGAAGAGAAGTATTCAGGGACTTGATCTTAGAATATCTGACCAGCTTTCTGACTACCACACTGTGGAACTTATGCGGAGCAAAGGATCCCCTATAGCGTACAGTTTCTTTTGACGCTCACAGTATACTGTGCGTGTTACTTTTATACATGAGTAGCAGGACCTACAGCTTGAAGTCGACTCCGAATGACAGATTTTTTCAGAAACTTTTCATGACGAATTAGTCAAGTGTAGTTAGGCAGAAAATATTGTTACGGTTTTACCTTTTAAAAACGTTTAAAATATAAACTCGTAGATTGCAAATAAAATAAAAATAAATTTGTATTTCGCTTTAATTAAAATTCTTTATTATTTGCACAATTCTGTGTGCCACTGTTCACAACTTGATGTAAACAACAACAACAATTGCTTTGTTTGTTTTCCTTTTTTTACACCAGTGTTGCAAAATAGAAATTTATAAATGGTACTGAACTATAACTGAAAGAGAACTTTTTTACATCAAATGGTACTTTTATAAAATGAATATTTATTTATACTTAATACACGTACGGAATGGAATAGAAAAACTAACGACTTATACTTGTTCCTCATATACAAAACAAAAACAGTTTATTCGAAACGTAAAAGCCCCGTTTAGTCAAATGTCAATGGTACGTAACGGAATGTACGTTCATTTTAGCATATGTAGAGCAAATTAAATACATACATACATAATTCGTTTCTCACACCACTTATGTTGTGTGTGTCAAATTTTATACCTGAGTGGCGGGTTTAAACTCGATTCCGAACGACATATTTTTTTTAGAAACTTTTTCGCCAGAGGAAGTCGCCGAAGAAATAGTTTTTGTATTTTGCTTTGATGTCTGGCCTGGGCCTCAAACCCTGGCTTTACGTCTAATAAACCAACACACTACCTACTAGACTATGGCGACTTCAAAGCAAATTAAATACTTACCGAAATTACATTACGATTCGGTAAGAGTTCTCATTGCTTTTCGTATTCTAAAAACCAACGTACTTTGCATGGACGTTTGGCTAACCGGGGCTAAAGCCTAATTCTACCTTTAGCATTACGTTGAACATGTTGCGAATGCATTAATAGTTGAAAAGCGCAAACCGTAAAATATGTAATAATAAAAAAGTACTGAAAGTGTAGCGGGGTTACGGTGGTATTTTTGAAATGGAAAAGTACTGAAAAAAATACTAAAGTACTGAATTTTTCAACACTGGTTTACACAGTGTGCGTAAACAATAACAATTGTTCGACAGATCTTTATAACGGGGACCTTCAAACCACGATTATTTCTTCAAACACATTGCGTCTTCACACAAGACTGACTGAACTTTTGCTGACTCAGTTGCCTGCTTTGTCTTGCCTTTTATATGGCAACGTAAACAGTCTGATGAATGTTCTTGAAGGCGAATGTTCGTGGCTTCGCCTTCTCGAGATTTAAATAAACGTAAACATCGTTGTGTCATTATTGTTGTTTGTGTGTTTTGTTTATATTTATTCTTGTCATGTATGTTGTTGCATTTTTATTTACTGGTGTTTGTTGCAATATTTTTGTTTACTTGTTTATCATGTAAACAAGTTCATTGTTTTTGTTTTTGTGGCTTTTGTTTATAATGTTAAATAATGTCAAAGAAAATAATACCATTTCCATTTTCATAACAATATAGGCAAGATCGCCGTGGTCTAGTAGGTAGTGTGTTGGCTTATTAGACAAAAAGCCAGGGTTCGAGCCCCAGTTCAGACATCAAAAAAAAATACAAATGAATAAATAAATTGCCATGAAAAGTTTCTCAAAAATCTGTCGTTCGGAGTCGACTTTAAACTGTAGGTCCCGCCACTCATGTATAAAATTAACACACACAACATAAGTGGTGTGAGAAACTAGGTCGAATCCTGACTGAAGGGTTGTAATGACCAATTATGTATGTATAGGCAAGATCAACTGTAACTTATTTCAGAAAGCACACAAAAAGCTACTATTCCAAGAAGCAATCATTGGGCGGCCATAGGCAGGAGTTGCCAGCATTTGCTTATGGAGTCCACTTCATACTTTTCTTGATATTCCCTTTCCAGTTCAGCTTACTAGTCAGACTAATGCGGAGCTCCACATCATTCAAAACGTATCAATTGAGAAACTTTTTAGGGAACCAGTTCCACCAGGGAGTTACTCAAAAGAGGTTGGTTTTCATAACACACGCTTGCTTGCCCTTCCATGAGAAAAATCCTAGTTTTTTTTTTTGGAATTTTCCTAGAAATTCTAATTATTAAGGGGGTTTTGAAAATCAATCCTTTGCAATCACTCGGCATGCTAATGCATATGCTTTCTCTCTCTCTCTTTCTATCTCTCAATGCCTTTTAAAGTTAATGGCCCGTATTTTGTAAGGATTTTAGGCTTCAAATCATCACAGAAATTAAACTCTTTTGAAGCATCTCTGTTTACTCTACGCAGCAAAAGAAGATGACTGAAAAAAGAAGAAGAGTGAAGAGAGAAAATAATGTGGCATCAAGCGGCTTTTGTACATCATTATGCAACAACAGGCGAAACACAAATTTGCTGCAACATGTAGAACAACAAGAGAGGGGGGAAAAAAGAATGAATGAAAACAGCCAACACCTTGTTGTATGGAGAACTAAAAAAAAGAGGAAAACAAGCAAACTGAGAGACATACAGACAGACAGACAGATGGATAAACATACATACACTAACTAACAACAGTCAGGCTAACATCAAATGGCCATAATATCATGGTTTGTTGTTCAATGTAGTTGCTGTTGCTGTTGTTGTTGTTGCTGTTGATATTTAGCGTTAAGCCCTTAATTAAAATTCTTGTACAACACAAATACAAATACAAACAGCAACTGAAACACAAATACAGATACAAACACTTTTTAATGCCATTTTGCATTGACGCAAATGATGGTTTTTTCCTTGTTTTTTTCTTTCAAGTTAACAAAGAAGGCTTAAAACATCAACAACAACACAGCAACACAGCAACAACATTACTATGAACAGTAATAATCAGCCTAGAAATATCGCCAGTGTTGTATACATAATAGTCGGAGGAATTTGTGCATGTGAAAGCCTATAAAAATTCTGAAAAATTCTACTTTAATTGATAATTTTTTCTTTTGGGAAAATATTGTGTGTTGTTTTTGTGTAAAACTTTGTTTTGGGAAAATGGAATTGGAATCCTAAGTGGCTTATGGATGGGAAAATAACGTCAGAAGTAAATTCAAAAAATCAATATGTTACGCAATGGAAATTCATTACTTTAACTGGAGGCTAATTGTAGTGCTAAAGGTAATGCAGGACTACATACATACATAAATACATACATAACATAATTGGTCATTACAACCCTTTAGTCAGGATTACAACCTAGCTTCTCTTATCACTTATGTTGTGTGTATTAACCCATTAGTGCCCAGTGGCAACTTAAGTTGCCAGCAGAGGTTGCCTTAGTTTTTATGCTCTGAGAGGAAATTGAGTGTAAAAAACCAAACGGTAGCCGTTAGAAAAAAAAACACGAGCGGCCGGACCTATAGTTTAAAGACGACTCCGAACAACCGATATCTTTTTTTTTTTTTGAGAAACTTTCCATGGCAATTTTACTTATTCACAGAGTAGACTACTGAGAGGATGTCATCCAGGCGATATTTCTATTGTTAAAGATGCCTGAGCTGGGGTTTAAACTACAAGCTCCCTTTTAATAAGCGAACACAAGACATCGTATTAGGCACAGACTTTATTAGTTACACAATACTGGGTGCTATTGATAAAAATCTTATCAGAAAAAATTTTTATAGCAACTGAACTTAATCCAGTTGTTTCCCTAGATTTCGAAAGCCTAGTTTTCGAACGTCTTGTTTTCGAAGGTCTTACATGTCTTACTTACTGAGCTTATTAGATTACCGAGGATCATGTCAAATTCAATAAACCTTCCATCATGAAAATTTCGTAGGCTGCATACGATACATACATACTTACATACGACAGATTTTTGAGAAACTTTTCATGGCAGTTTTATTTGCCCCCAGAGTTTTTGTCAGAAATCTAGTAAGAAATATTAGATTGGGCGAGATTGGGCGAGAGTTGAGAGTGCCCTCAATTCGGGCTAAAATTGTGGAGAACTCTTCAAAGTTTAGTCTTTGAGCGCCAACAATTCGTTTCAAATGGAACTTGAAACTTTTTACCGCGGCTTCTCATAAGCCGCCCATGTGGGGAACGTGTGGTGGTTTTTTTACTTTTGGGCAATGCCACTAGCGACAGTATTCACAAATTAGTGAATTCGCGCTCGAGAATTCTGCTGGCACCCATTATCCCATTATCGGTAGCTACCCTTTGGGGTAGTTTTTATGTCTGACCTGGGGTTTGAACCGAGGCCTCAGGTCTAATAAGCCAACACACACCCCACTAGATTACGGCGACTTCGATTTGCTTTTTGTAATCATTTATTCTTGTCCCTGATTCCATTAAAACTGTTTTACTTTGAATCCCAGTTGGCGTATAGGAATGGAAGTAATCAGCCGGTATAGGACTTTATTTACGAAACAATAGAAAACCAGAAAAAATAATTTCTTGGCATCTATTGATTGCACGAATTGCTCAACAGGAAAGCAGCTGAACATTACTTGGCCTGGATTTTCAGTGGATGTCATACAAAAGTTTGCAGGACTACACTGAACCAAAATGTCAGTATGCACTCTCCACGTACATGTAGAAATAATTGCATCAGAAACCTCTAAAGAACAAGAAAAGATCTGAAGACAGTTTGTTCACCTTGCAATGCAATCAAGAGCGAAAAATTCGATATTATGTTGAGATTAACATGGAATTTGTTTCAGATATTAAGATTCGCTCGAATAGTGGCTCTTATGGTTGCCGTTGGTTGGTCCATGAAGCTCAACGTTTCCGTGCGCATCCTACGCTAGTGGGTTGTCGATTTAATGGTCCGTATTGTCAACTGCATCATCGTTGGTGTATAGTTGTTGTTGTTGTTTTTTTGTGCATCTCTTTACTGTTTGGTCACCAGTCCCTAACTATTTGGGGTTTAACTGGTAGCAGACTGAAGTGCGAAGTCTGACCGGAGGCTTTATTCTGGTACCACGGGTGTCGGGAGCCGCAGAGACTTGTCTATGCCCACCAGTGGTGTGGTTCCTTATGGGAGCAACGTGTTGGCTGTGGTTTATACCCAAATCGCGGGAATAGCGCTAGCTCGGTGTGGCATTACACTCTTAACCCATTTCACAAAGGAGTTTAGATAGTCTCTGACCCCTAACCAAGAGGGAAGTCATGTCCAAATGCGCATGGTATCGAATTGGTACTCACGTATGGTGATGCAATCCATGATATGCTTATCAGGAGGCTGCATCATTGTGCGTGGGGGCGTTGTTAGACCCGTTGCTTTGAGCACCGTGGGGTATGTGTTCATTTCGAAACCCTCGTTAAGCCCTGGACTAATGCCTCTTATGGTATCCTAAATAAATTGTCTTCCCCATCAAATGATTCATATAACACATCTTCCTATTTGGTGAGCCCTTTTAAAAGTATTGGAATGTCCAAAGTATTATTAAAAACGGCTTTTACATCGCCTCAAGACTTTATTCCCTTTATGATGTCGTTTAATCCTTCTCATCTAAGGAACTCCCACAGAAGTTATGTCCGAGAAGCTACCCTGTTCAGTAATATGACGAATCTCATCTAAATTGAGACGAAATTTCAATAGGAATTCTCAGAGGCTATTCTATCCAGCCGTAGTCTAATAGTTAGTGTGACGGCTTATTATATGTGAGGTTACGGTTCAATTCTCAGGTGAGATATATCCAACAAAACGAAATATGAACAAATATTCCTAGGGCGGCTTCCCCTTAGAAGTCTTCTGGCAAAAACTCTAAGTGTAAATAAAATTGCAACGAACAGTTCAACAAGTCGACAACATTTACATCGTGTTGCCCATGTCATTCTCTGTCAGACACATTTTGCTACACTACCAGTCTGTAGCACTGAGGCAGCCTCTGCTCTTGCGTGACAAAGTTGAATATAGTCTCTCGATAAAAGAGTCCCCAAACTGTATTAAAAATTTCGGAGATAATCTTTCTTACCTTTACAGAGATGCAGGAATTCCTTAGCCTCCTGCTTTGCAACCCTATTAGCTTCGCTAAAATACTGAGCTCAGACGTTGCAACAAAAACGCTATAAGTCTGTCGATTGCCGTCTTATAGTTCACAAAAAGATGGTGTGTGTCGCCATGATCTTCATAAGTTTTCTCTACAATTTAATGTGAACATCTGTACGATGGTTTGAAGCGACGAAAAGTTTCTCAAAATTCTGTCGATCATAATCGACTTTAAACTGTAGGTCCCTTTACTCATGTATAAAATTAACACACACAACATGTGTGGTGTGAGAGGCTAGGTTGTAATCCTGACAAAAAGGTTGTAATGACTAATTATGTATGCATGTAGCGTATGCCGCCTACGAAATTTTCGTGATGGTTGGTTTATTGAATTTAACTTGATCCTCGATCACCTAATAAGCCCAGTAAGTAAGACCTGTAAGACCTTCGAAATCAAGGGAAACAACCGGATTAAGTTCAGTTACAATCAGAACTGTTTCTGATAAGATTTTTATCATTGGCCCGCGTGTTGTGTTACTAATAAAGTCTGTGAAGTTTCCGTATTCTAGTGGTAGCTTATTAAGGCGAGCGTGTGGTTCAAACCCCAGTTCAGAGATCTCTAACAAAAGAAATATCTCTTGGGCGACATCCTCTCAGCAGTCTGCTATGGGAATAAATAAATGCCTATGAAAATTTTCTCAAAAATCTGTCGTTCGTAGGCGACTTTAAACTGTAGGTCCCGCCAATCATGAATAAAAAAATAACATACACAACAAAAGTGGTGTGAGAAGCTAGGTCGTAATCCTGATTGAAGGGTTGTGGTGATCTATTTTGTATGTATACATACATGTACATGGGTTCAGTCGTAAGCTAGGTAGTTGTCCTGACTAAAGGGTTGCAATGACTAATTAAGTTAATTATTTCTTTCACTTAACTCTCTTTGCAATTGGAGGCCTATTTACTACATAAGTTTTCTGTCTCGATTGTTCTTGTACAAATCATTGTGCATTGTTTGACATTCTTGCATAAAATAGGCCTTAATGAAGAAACATGTAAAATGTTTGTCTTAAATTTTGAATAAATTATATGTGGACTCTTAAGCTTCCTCTCTAGTCTCTCTGTGAGACATTAAAAGCAATCGAAGAACGTTAACGTATTTTAAAGCATAACGAATTATAGGCCTTTACACATAAAACTCAATACACAGCATGAGACTTTTGGTCATACCAGCCAAGCCAATAAAAAGGCTTTACAATGAAAGCCAGAAAGAGAGACAGAGAGAGAGTAAGAAGGAAAAGACAAAAAAGCGTGTGGCCATAAGGTCTCTTGCGTTTTATAATGTAGGCGAGCAAGGCATACAATTTAAAGGACTTACGGCCAGGCAACAACGTAAAAACAAATAAAAGTTGATGGACAAATTTAAATTTAAATATGCAGACAATGTGGATCATTGATCATTTAAGTGGTTGTAGGTAGAGAGAACATGGCATAGAGCCTCTTCTACAGACAATAGTTGGCTGGCTGTTTGGCTGGCTGGCTGACTGGCCATATGATATGGCCAATAATAATATTTTGTATGGCAAAACGGAACAAACGGACGTGTGTTGGTTTTGGTTCCCATAAACATTAATAATGTTCCCCAAACCAAAATAACAATTTTTTTTTGAATAATAAAAACAAAAAAACCGTCTTTAAAATCAGCATAACAAATAGTTTTTAAATGAATATCAAGTAACCACAGAAGAAGAAAAAACGAAAAGAGTCACAGTCTTATACGAGTACAACGCATACGAGTACAACTAAATTAGAAACATTCATGATCAAATTAAAATTGCTGTTCCACCGCCTGTAATTTATGAGTTTCGAATTGCATTCGAACACATGTGTGGACTACAAAAATTTTGTTTTAATCTCGTCTTTAAACATTTAACATGTTTTGCATGTTTCATATACGATGTATGTACGTGGCATGGCACATAAATTTTAAGCTTAAAATTGAATTAAAAATAAACTTTTTTTTTCTGTGTTTCCATTTCCGCTATTCGGACTC